>OW026366.1:68032708-68632708 GCA_932273885.2 Leucozona laternaria | reverse complement strand
GTCAATTGGCCGCCTAGATCGTGCGATTTGACACCATTAGATTATTTTTTGTGGGGGTATGTCAAGGCTAATGTCTATAGGGACAAGCCCGCTTCGATTGACGCACTGGAAGCCAACATCCATGCATTCATTCGTGAGATACCGGCCGATATGTGTGAAAGAGTATGCCAAAATTGGACTCAGCGGATGGGCTACCTGAGACGCAGCCGCGGTCAACATTTGCATGAAATTATCTTTAAACATTAAATTGCAAGGTTCAAACTATCGATTCAAATAAATATTTCATTCATTTTTTCGAATTTTTTGTGTTTTTTTTTTAAAAAAAGTTCTAAACCTCTTAAAAAATCACCCGTTACATATGTAATGTATGTATCATTTACGAAAATAGGTATGCTTTCAGAGGGGTTTTTGGTTTTAACAGAATTTTTAATTTATTCTGACTTTGGTAGGTATATCAACAAATTTGAAAAATGTTCACCGCAAGATAAGCACAACACAAACACAAGAAACAAATTTCAATTATTTCACAAACTCTCATTATAGGTGTTTCAAAAGATATCTTAACATTTGTTCAAAAAGTATCTTCAGTATCTGTTCTTCTTTTTTTCAGTATCTTAGGTGCCAGTTATAGCTTTCATTGAAAACCATCATTGAAAACTTTAATGACTAATTTTAAGACTATTAGAAACTACAATCAGTAATTATTTTGATGCAAAAATAAAGCTGATGGCTTGAACTATTACTTTAAAATCAATTCGATCCCAAACTTCGCCATAAAATGAAGTTTAATTTTCCAATGATCATTGATAAGGTAGTTCAATCATTGAAATAATAAAAGTCATTTTATGTGGACGGTTTCGTCAAAACAAAAATTTTTTTTAGCTAGAATTAATAATTAAATCACCGCCTTCATATTGGCATCAAAATATGCACTGATTTAGCTTTTTAAGTCCCTCAAAACCAATCCTTAAAATTTTCAATGATGAGTTTCAATGAAAGCTATAACTGGCACCTTAATCTTTTTTTTTTCACCCGCAAACTTTCACAAAAAAAAACAGTAATAAATAATCTAGGTTGCTCGATTTTGATTGTTTTGCGATTTTAAGTTAAAAGTTAAAGTTAAATTAGATACATTCGAAATGATTAACTGAGTGAATGTTCTGAATAAGATTTTAGCGACCCTACAAAACATTTCATTCCAAAGAACGCCAGCGTACAAGGAATGCAATGGAAAAGGATCTATGAAATTGTACCGAAAGCCAATGGTTAGTCCCAAAAAGCTACCCAGAAAACAACAATCGAGTTTGTATGTCCTTAGCATGAAAAACACCAAAGACATTCCCACACATGTCTTCCAATTCATAAAGGCTATTGCCACGAATGGACTTTTCTTTTGCCTTTAAGAACTTTGGACAGAGTTTTGCATTTAAACGCTTAAATGCATCGCTCTGTACAAAATTTCTTTTGAACACTATGTCACCTACCTTAAATATCACATCCTTGCTGCGCGTGGTATAAGTGTTTTCGTACACGTGGTGTGCACGTTCGGGGGAAGTTCTAAGATGATTGTGAATCATGTTCATCCTTGACGACTTTGGCAATATCTCAAACTCTGGGTTGTTGACTGCTCAGAGCGATCTCAAGAGTTTACAGTCGGAGCCATGTTTTACTTTGCACTTTCCAAAAAGTGTTTCGTATGGAGACATATCAATGGCCGAATGAATCGTCGTTCTAAGGCCGCAAGCTATTGAAGTCAGGTGCTTGTCCCAGTACCTCTGATCTTTCTCTAGGTAAGACCGAATCGCACTTAGAACCGAACGATTGACCCTTTCACTCGTGTTTGCCTGCGGTGAATAAACTTGCCGTCTTGACATGCGTGACTCCATACGATAGCAAACATTTTCAGAACTCTTTTCTCACAAACTGTTTCCCGTTATCCGAGAGCAAGGATTCTGGTACACTAAACACCGGGATATTTGCTCCTCTAAAAATTTGATGGCATTTGCAGTGGTAGCCTGTCGCAAAGGATGAACATGAACAAACTTTGTCAGTTGATCCAACTAGACGATGATGTGCGTATTACCATCAATTGACCTTGGATATGGTCCCAAGAAGTCGATGAAAATGTGTTGGTACGGCCTTTCCACTATGAATGCCTTTCCCATTTTCGGTCTTAGAATCATCTTAAGGGCCTTCGAGACTTTACATACGTTGCAACTCGCAATGAATGATTTTACCTCTGCCGCCATATAAGGCCAGTAAAATATAGCACGAAGACCATACAAAGTCTTAGTAACACCACCATGCGAAGCCTAAGGAGGTTGATGAGCCGAAAGAATTATGGATTCTGTCAACGCCGTGCCGGCCGATGGAACCCATAGCTTCCACACCATGACATCTTCGACTGTACAGGCACAGTGTTTGACTTTCTTGTACACAAAACCCATCAGAGACTTGAAAATCAGGTAGCTGGTCTTTATTATCTCTGATTGTCTCGATCAACTTCAAATATTCCTCTGATCTCAAATCACAGGTCGTGATTTTTTGCTCATCTCTACTAAATTGACTTTGGCCCATTCGGCAACTTTAAACTCTGCTCTTTAAAATTAAATTAATTTTACTTAAAATTAACTTATTATATTAACTTAAAAAAAACCTACTTGTATTTAATGTGTAAATGCTAAATAAAACCTTAAAAGAAGCCTACATCTATTTTTTTGGTTTCTCGACAACGCCGAAGAAGCCAGAAGATCTACTTTTTTTTGTTGCTGCGATGCGACGGCGCGCGCACCCCATTTACGAAAGTAATTAGTTTTTTATTGTGGCCTAGCAAGGAGTTTTGTGCAGCGAAAAGTTGGTCCAATCGAGCACGGATATTGCTCTATCGCTCAAAACCATTTTCTACCGCCTCGCTCTACGCCGTTGCCTAAACGGCAGTTTTACTTCGCCGTCGCCACCACGTTGCCGAGACGCCATTTTCTTCGACGCCATTTTGTGTCAGTCGTCACCCACCACGCTGCCGATTTTTTTTTAACGACGCACATTTCTCGGCTGAAGCCACGACCCCATTTTTCTACGTCGCCGCTATTGCAACGACGACGAAGCCATTTTTTTGTGTCGATCGTAGCTACCTACATATATCAAAGTTTAAATTTGTTAACGGCATATCTATTACGTCACACTCTCGCTTCGATCGTGTTTCTCAGTTTCTTTTTTTCATGGTTTTCTGGGTCAATTCAATTGCTCCTCTAGTGCGCTATAAGATTTTCATTTCAGATCTTTTTTTCTGAAAAATATTTATTAAAATTTTCTTTTTTTCGGCCATCCAGCGACAGCAGTTATTGCTGGCATTTTACCGTTTTCTATTTCATAGCGTGTTCTTTTCATAGATTATGTTGAAACAACACATCTGATTTGTAAATATGTATATACTTACCATTATAAGAATTACACTATGAAGTAATAAATTGAATTAAAACAGAACAAATATTCATAGAAATTCTTTTATTTAAATCAAAACAATATTATATAAGTTTAATTTAGACACAATACAAACAATTTTTAATTATTAACAAATAAATTTAATTCTAACATGGGTTACACATGGAAATAAAATCTAATTTACCCAACGAATAAAATGTAAACAAATGTCCAAAGGAGCACCGAATTCCACCGACCAGGTAAATTGACGTGCTGCAAATAAAGAAAGAAAAAAGGGCAAAAAGATGTAGTTATTTGTTATTACATATTCCTAAAATAATAATAAACAAATAATGCAAAACATCATACACCTATATGTTTACTATTACAACAAATTCAACGATATCAATTTTACAACAAGTAACACAACTACGACAACACAGAACACACAATTATTGTTATAAACAATTCGAATTGAATTTATTGTTATAAACAATTCGAATTTTACTTTATCACATATATTTGTAATTAATAATTACATTTAAAAACAAATTTAGCACTATTAAGGATAAATAAACTTGTCAATTTATCAAAGGGTTACAGAATTATAACCTCAAAATTGCTAAGTTTTTTCACGAAACCGGGCAACGCTAAAATACAATAATTTATATATTTCTTAGCGTTTATAAACAATAAAACATAAACAAACACGAGTATTTTACTAGATATTTAATGTTAAACAATTAACACATTGGTGAAACACATGTTGAATTAAACTTTGATATTTCGCACTTATCTTTATACACCAGTCAAATTGAGCACATTTCACAAACGAACAATTACGTCAAGAAAATAAATGTGTAAATTTGTATTCAAAATTATTATTTGTTTATGGAATATAAACAATTAAAGATATTGTAATTTAACAACACAGGAAAGAAAAGGAAAGCAGTACAAAAGGAAACAAAAAATGACAATTAGGAAATTTGTCCGAAATCAGTGCTGCCAATTTACATTCCATCAACAAAAAGCAAGCAGATTAACGATTGGTATCACTCAGCATCCAAAGGCCTATATAAAGACGAGGAAATTAAGAACCAACTCTCTTCGAAACTTGATCTTCAACGTGATAGAAGCCCATTGTAAAAGGTAAATCAATTTGAAATTGCTTATCAGTTGGTAATGACAAACAAATATATTTTGATAAATCATATAATAGAATTATTGTAGCAAATACGAAAATCTATTTGAAATTGTTTATCAGTGTGTAATGATAAACAAATATAATTTGATATATACGTAAACAATTAACAACAAGGTATTAGTAGCAAAGCAAATCAATTTTGAAATCGTTTGACAGTGAGAAATTACAAACGAATATGAATTGATATAGTAAAACTAACAATCGTTGTAAGTAGTAGTTAAAGGGAAAAGGGAAGTTTTAATTTGAAATTGATTGATGATAAATTTCATCAATTAAACATGATTTAAAACACCTTTCTTATACAGAAATCATAGCAATAATTGTAACATCAAACGGTTAAGTGGAATTTATTGGAAACATCCAGTAACCATCATTTAACCCATAATATATTTAAATTTATTAACGACTTTTTAAGAAACTTAACGAAACCAATAAACATCTTTTTTTAATCAAAAACTTACTTGTTCATTTTTTTTATTTCATTTTTTTGAACATTGTTGACTTCAAGTATTAAGTTGCAACTTGGACAAAAAACATTGGTGGTTCCATCCAGGAACAGTGAGATTGATTAATTAAATTTGTTTAAGTCGTTATTCTTAACATAGTCACTTTTTTTCTTTTTTTTGTTCACTTTGTTTTTTTTTCTGTGATAATCACTGCAAAAAAAATCAATTTTTTCGACCGGAATCAAACCAAATTCGCATAAATCAACGTTAATCATGGCTGAGCTTGACAAACTTCTCCTCAATCAACTCGTCTTGAAAACGAAGATTGAAAAAACCATCGAGAATGGCAAGAAAACAAAATTGGATAAGAGAACTGTAGGCTTTTATAAGCAAAAATTGATAGATCTGCGCGAATTGTGGCATGAATTTGTAAAGCAAGATCGACGCATCAACGAAATTATCATCGGCACAAAGTCGGATTGTGATAATGCCTACATCAAAAGGCAGCAATTTGATGATGTAGAGATCAAATACAATGAATATATGGGTGAACTAGAAGATGGTTGTACTCGAACGACCCTAGATACTAGCCTAAATTCCACAATTCAAGTGGAGCCTCAATTCAAATGCACCCAGTTACCAAAAATAACATTGCCTAAATTTAACGGTGATTATGGTTCATGGAGATCGTTCTCGGACTTGTTCACATCGTTGATTCACGATGACCCACAACTAAAACCAGTACAAAAATTACATTATCTTAAGGGATGTCTCACTGGTGATGCAGAGAAGGTGCTGAAGCATACTCCTATAACAAACCAGGATTACGAGCCAGCATGGACAAAGTTAAGGGAACGCTATGAAAATACAAGAACTTTGGTAAACCTCCATCTTAAGGCTTTAGTTAATCAAACCAAAATCACAGCCGAATCAGGAAAGAACCTCAAGATATTAGTCGACGCAACAGAAGAATGCTTACAGCAACTCAAGGCGTTGAAGATAGACACCAGCCATTGGGATGCTCTGCTCATCTATTTAATAGTTCAAAAACTGCCATTTGTAACAATGCGTCTCTGGGAGGAGGAATTAGGAGATAACCAAAACCTTCCAAAATTTTCGACATTATCAGCTTTTCTGAATAAAAGAATTCGGGTATTAGAATCCATCGGCAGTACGATTGGTGTAAGACCAAATACCTTACCTGTCAAGAAGGAAGGCATTCAAACCTATCATACTACCATAAATGTTCATTGCCCTGCCTGCAATCAAAAACACTACGTGGGAAACTGTACAACCTATCTAAGTATGGATATACCAACTCGTCGAAAAACTATTAAGGCAGCCAATAGATGCTTTAATTGTTTTTCAAATAAACATCCACACGCTAAGTGTCGGAATAAACATCGTTGCAAGGAATGTCAACAGCCACATCACACTACACTTCACTTCGATGAATCTTCATCCAAGGATTCAAATACAGAAGCAATCAACAATAATGTGGAAAGGACAAACAATTTTTTCGCAACAGAAAAATATAGTGCTTTACTACCAACGGCCTTGGTAACAGCATTCGACCGCAATGGTCGTTCAACAATATTGCGATGTTTGTTAGATACAGGATCACAAACTTCATTTATTACAGAATGCGCCTGCCAAAGGCTAAATTTACGTGGAACACCCACATCTGTAGAAGTAATTGGTTTAAGCCAAAACCAAACTGCATGTTCCAAACAACAAGTGCAGTTAAGACTTCAACCAACAAAATCAAAAACGCCTGCATTAGAAGTTAAAATGTTTGTGCTAAAAACAATTACTGATCTGCTTCCAAATAAGGAAGCATCAAGTCAAAATTGGAAGCATTTACAAGATCTCGAGCTTGCAGATCCAATGTTTTGGAAACCAAACCCAATAGATGCCTTGCTTGGAGCTGACGTCTTTTGTCACATTATTCGCGAAGGCATACGCTGTGGTCCAAGTGGAACTCCAGTGGCTATCAATACTATATTTGGTTGGATATTGATGGGAAATAATATAGCCTCCTCCAAAGCTATAGTGAAGGCATTCATTTCAACCACAAACCCCATCAACAATCTCAATTTTCAATTACAAAAATTTTGGGAGATGGAAGAAGTAAAGGACGTCAAACCACAAACTCCAGAAGATAAAAAATGTGAGGAGTTGTATTAGCAAATCATCAATATATGGTGAAACTACCATTTATAGATCCAAACGGACCAACTCTAGGTTTATCTAGAGATCTCGCGTTAAAACGATACGAATGCTTGCAAAGGAAATTAGCCAAAAACGAGCAACTTAAACGCGCATATTAAGCACGCTTGGACGAATATATAACAATGGGTCATATGGAAGAATGTGAACCTCCCTCAAAATATGAACCACACTATTATATACCACATCATGCGGTTTTTAAACAAAGCACCACCACTAAGTTGTGTGTAGTTTTCGATGCATCTGCCAAATCAACGAATGGGAGATCATTAACCGAACAACTTTTGAGTTTGAGTTGAGACAGTTGTTAATTGGAGAAAACATAAAGTTTTAGTAACAGCAGACATCGAAAAAATGTATAGAATGATTTGGATGCATCCAGAACATCGTACGTTCCAGCGTATTATTTGGAGAAATCCAAAAACCAAGGTTATTCAGGATTATCATCTTGAAACCGTCACATTTGGCGTGTCTCCCGCACAATTTTTGTCCGTTCGCGCCGTACAACAAGCAGCAAGGGATGAGCAAGAAATGTACCCACTAGCAGTAAAGGCCACATTGTCTGATTTTTACGTTGATGATTTACTTAGTGGAGCAGAAACAGTCGATGAATGCCTCAAATTACAGGGGCAGTTGAGAGAAATGCTCAGTAAAAGTGGGTTCAGACTTCGAAAATGGGCTAGCAATCGAGTGGAACTCATATCCCACTTACCACCTGAAGATAAAGAGATGAAAGGTTCACTTGAAATCCAGGAGAACGAATCCATAAAAACTTTAGGAATACGATGGTATCCTGCAGAGGACTATTTCACTTTTAATGTTCAGGGTTTTTCGGATACACAAGCAAATACCAAACGATCCATATTATCTGAAATAGCATCGCTATATGATCCTGTGGGATGGATACCCCCTATCATCATTGCGGCAAAAATGCTGATCCAGACGTTATGGATAGGTGGATATTCTTGGGACAGCAAGGTATCTCGAGACATTTCGCAGCAATGGTACGATTTTAAAAATGATTTGCAAAATTTAAATCAAATCAAAATCCCACGATGGATTGGAATTTCAAGGGCTAACCTCACGAATCAAATTCATGGATACTGCGATGCTTCTATCAAAGCATATGCCGCAGTATTATATATCCGAACGGAAAACAGTAATGGCGATGTTATGGTTAGATTGCTAACTGCAAAATCAAAGGTTGCTCCAGTTAAACCGATCACTTAACCTCGTCTAGAGTTGAATGGAGCATTATTGCTTGCAAGACTTGCAAGAACTACCATTCAAGATATGCAACTTCAAAATGTTCCAGTATATTTTTGGACCGATGCTACAATCGTCCTGCAATGGATTAAGGAACACCCATCGAAATGGAAAACCTACGTCTCAAACAGAGTTGCAGAAATTCAAGAGATTATACCCACGGAGCACTGGAATCATGTTCCAACAAAGGACAAACCAGCTGATCTGGCCTCACGAGGAACAACCGATAAGCAGTTGCTTAATTCTGATTTATGGTGGCGCGGTCCCGAATGGCTCACCAAGGATCAAAACCAGTGGCCTTAAAAATCCACATCAACTAGGAAGTACAACCTTGGAAGCCAAAACGCCATCCACAAGTACTCTATTATCCACTTCAACGAATGAGTGGTTGCCAACGTATTCAACACATACCAAACTCATCAGAGTCATAGCCTTAGTGTTACGCTTCATAAAAAACTGTCGCAATACTACGCAAAAACAAACCCGTGCTCTATCTGCACAAGAACTAAATACAGCCAGCACAATCATATTGAAAACAGTCCAAATGTCCGCTTTCAAAATGGAGTTAGACACTCTCAAAGTAAACAAACCTTTGCCCAAAAAGAGTCGGTTAATAACACTTAACCCGTTTTTAGCCAAAGAAGGTTTGATTCGAGTCAATGGCAGACTGGAAAATGCAAACATTAATTATGACATGAAATACCCAATTATCTTACCAAGAGATCATCAAGTTTGTGACCAAATAGTCGAAAAAATACACAAGGAAACAATGCATGGAGGTACTTCATTGGTCTTGAACACTAGTCGTGCTAAATTTTGGATTCTCGATGCCAAAAGAGTCATAACCCGGGTTATTCACAAATGCGTGGTCTGCACCAAACATCGAGCAGCAACTAATGGGAACTTTACCAGCACCTCGTGTTAACCTAACAAAGGCCTTCGTACATGTGGGCATAGACTATGCCGGACCTATACAGTTAAAAATGTCAAATCACAGGAAAGCCAAACATTATAAAGGATACTTCTGTATCTTCGTTTGTATGGCCACTAAGGCTATACATATTGAGGTTGTATCAGATTTAACCTCAACGGCCTTTATAGCCGCATTAAAAAGATTTGTACCCCGACGAGGATTGTGTTCTGACATATATTCAGACTGCGGGACTAACTTCAAAGGAGGAAAGGTAATAATAGATCATGACCTTAGACAAGCCATTAAGGATGCTACGCCAGATTTCATGAATTACTTATCGAACTTAAATATAAACTGGCATTTTAACCCACCTGCTGCACCTCATCGTGGAGGATTATGGGAAGCCGGTGTTAAATCCATTAAATACCACTTACGTCGTGTTCTAGGCACTACGGTATGCACATTTGAAGAGCTTACAACTTTACTTACCCAAATCGAAGCCTGTCTTAACTCCAGACCTCTATGCGCTCTCAGAAATGATATCGATGACCTAGCAGTTTTGACCCCAGGTCACTTCCTCATTGGTCGGGCCTTGAACTCAATACCCGAGCCTAGCCTCTTATCATCAAACATCACACCTAATCAAAGATGGAAACATATTCAACAAATGCATCAACATTTTTGGAAAAGATGGTCAACAGAGTACCTAAATCGTTTACAACAACGGCCTGAATGGCTAACAAACGAACAAGACTTAAAGGTTGGATATGTAGTTCTTATAAAGAATGAAAACTTTCCACCCACTGCGTGGCCTTTAGGTGTAGTAGAACTCGTCCATCCGGGAAGTGATGGGCTAGTACGTGTAGTAAATATACGGACAAGACATAGTACTTGTCAAAGGCCTATTACAAAAATATGCCGTTTACCTATTGATCAAAACGAAACTACAACAACATGAATCCATTTTTGTCAATTAGAAATTTGTCTATGTGTTGTTTGTAGTATAGTTAGATATATGTCGAAAAGTGATCGTCCCCTAAACAAAACATAAGTATGTGCTAACAAACCCTTTCATTCCAGCCAAATGGAAACCGAAATGGATGATTTCGATTATATAACGATCTTGGAAGATATACGATTCTCTCCACCACGAGAGTCAACGCCGTTAACAGAGCTGATCAAGGCAAACCAATTTTAGACGACAGCGTGGCAAAAACAAATATATCGCCGGAAGGATGTCCAATTCCAGTGACTATAAATGGCTCAACAATATATTCACTGGACAGATTGAGACCATCGACAACGGTAAAGGAGATCGTCGCTAGAATCTCTAACGAGTTTCAACGATTTACAACCCGCGAAGGAGAGGATATATTCATAAACAAGGAAACATTGCAAAGAATCGACTTCGAACGTATCCAAAGAAGTAAACGAAAGCAGTTCACTATTAACCTACCAGATAGGTATCAAGTTAAAGTGAACGTCAACCGGGCTGGAAAGTTTGTATTTCACCATCACCATAGACGTGGCATAGACAAAATCAAAGCACGAATTATTGAACGTGAACGTTCAACGGGGGGAAAATGTTGAAACAACACATCTGATTTGTAAATATGTATATACTTACCATTATAAGAATTACACTATGAAGTAATAAATTGAATTAAAACAGAACGAATATTCATAGAAATTCTTTTATTTAAATCAAAACAATATTATATAAGTTAAATTTAGACACAATACAAACAATTTTTAATTATTAACAAATAAATTTAATTCTAACATGGGTTACACATGGAAATAAAAGCTAATTTACCCTACGAATAAAATGTAAACAAATGTCCAAGGGAGCACCGAATTCCACCGACCAGGTAAATTGACGTGCTGCAAATAAAGAAAGAAAAAAGGGCAAAAAGATGTAGTTATTTGTTATTACATATTCCTAAAATAATAATAAACAAATAATGCAAAACATCATACACCTATATGTTTACTATTACAACAAATTCAACGATATCAATTTTACAACAAGTAACACAACTACGACAACACAGAACACACAATTATTGTTATAAACAATTCGAATTGAATTTTTTGTTATAAACAATTCGAATTTCACTTTATCACATATATTTGTAATTAATAATTACATTTAATAACAAATTTAGCACTGTTAAGGATAAATAAACTTGTCAATTTATCAAAGGGTTACAGAATTATAACCTCAAAATTGCTAAGTTTTTTCACGAAACCGGGCAACGCTAAAATACAATAATTTATATATTTCTTAGCGTTTATAAACAATAAAACATAAACAAACACGAGTATTTTACTAGATATTTAATTTTAACAATTAACACATTGGTGAAACACATGTTGAATTAAACTTTGATATTTCGCACTTATCTTTATACACCAGTCAAATTGAACACATTTCACAAACGAACAATTACGTCAAGAAAATAAATGTGTAAATTTGTATTAAAAATTATTATTTGTTTATGAAATATAAACAATTAAAGATATTGTAATTTAACAACACATGAAAGAAAAGGAAAGCAGTACAAAAGGAAACAAAAAATGACAGTTAGGAAATTTGCCTGAAATCAGTGCTGCCAATTTACATTCCATCAACAAAAAGCAAGCAGATTAACGATTGGTATCACTCAGCATCCAAAGGCCTATATAAAGACGAGGAAATTAAGAACCAACTGTCTTCGAAACTTGATCTTCAACGTGATAGAAGCCCATTGTAAAAGGTAAATCAATTTGAAATTGCTTATCAGTTGGTAATGACAAACAAATATATTTTGATAAATCATATAATAGAATTATTGTAGCAAATACGAAAATCTATTTGAAATTGTTTATCAGTGTGTAATGATAAACAAATATAATTTGATATATACGTAAACAATTAACAACAAGGTATTAGTAGCAAAGCAAATCAATTTTGAAATCGTTTGACAGTGAGAAATTACAAACGAATATGAATTGATATAGTAAAACTAACAATCGTTGTAAGTAGTAGTTAAAGGGAAAAGGGAAGTTTTAATTTGAAATTGATTGATGATAAATTTCATCAATTAAACATGATTTAAAACACCTTTCTTATACAGAAATCATAGCAATAATTGTAACATCAAACGGTTAAGTGGAATTTATTGGAAACATCCAGTAACCATCATTTAACCCATAATATATTTAAATTTATTAACGACTTGTTAAGAAACTTAACGAAACCAATAAACATCTTTTTTTAATCAAAAACTTACTTGTTCATTTTTTTTATTTCATTTTTTGAACATTGTTGACTTCAAGTATTAAGTTGCAACTTGGGCAAAAAACAGATACAGTTCTCTTTTTATAAACTGTTAATTGACATTAGTTTTGTGCTAAGTCTTTATTAAAGAAAAACTTTGCTCCGGATTTATCTCTTCACCAAGGACTTTCCTTAAGATTTTTATATTTTTTTACAAAATTAAACCATTTGTGTTTTTTTGAATACCGTATCAATTAAATTGTACATTCACAGTGTTTTTTTACTGGTCCTCGTCGAATCCACAGGCAATTCTAAGAATCTCCTCATTTCGAAAAGAATTTTTCAAAATTTCAAGAGTTCTTTTGAATCTTTAGATTTTGTTTTTGCAATCGTTCCTTGACAGATTCCTTTGAAATCTTCAAATTTGTATCCCATTTGGGAAGTTTTTCGATTACTTTTCGGAACTTATTTTAATAATCTCTTGAGATCTCCTTTAAATAACCAAGTTATATTTTCTCAGTTGGAAAGGATTTTGATCACTTTTCCAAATTTTGTAATCAGCACTTGAGATATTCTTTGGGATTCTCCAAGTGAATTTTCTTGTTCTTTGGACAAGCATAATTATTTCTTTAAAGGTTTTGCTCAATATGTACTTCGAAATTCTCGCTGGAAAATTTTGATTATTTTTTTCAAAGTTTTAATGAAGAAAAATATTTCTTTTTCGATCATTTTGGGCAATATGTGTTTCATAATCCATAAGTAGGTAAGTATTTTTCTTCATTTGGAACTTTTTTAAATAAATATATTTTTAAGATTCTTTAGCAATCTTAAAGAGATTTTTTTCTCATTTGGAAAAGTTTTTCAACAATTTTTTTCAATAAATATATTTCTTTTTAAGATTCTTTAGCAATCTTACAGTTATTTTTTTCCTCGTTTGAAAAAGGTTTCAACAATGTTTTTCAATAAATATATTTGTAAGATTCTTTAGCAATCTTAAAGTGATTTTTTCTCATTTGGAAAAGCTTTTCAACAACTTTTTCAATAAATATAATTCTTTTTTTTTTTAGATTCTTTACCAATCTTAAAGTGAGTTTTTTCTCTTTTTTCAAATATTTGTCTCGAAGAGATTCTTTAGTAAATCTCTGAGTTTTTCCTCGTTTGAAAAGGTTTTTCAACAACTTTTTTCAAAAAACATTCTTTTTCTAAGAGATTCTTAAGTAATCTCAAAATGAATGTGCCCCTTTTTTAGAAAATGTTTTCAAATACTTCTTTTTCTCGAACATTCTCTTGAGAGATTCTTAAGCAATCTCAAATTGAATTTTTTCCTCGGTTGAAAAAGGTTTTCCAGCAATTTGTTTTTGTTTCAATAAATATATTTTTTAAAGATTCTTTAGCAATCTTAAAGTGGTTTTTTTTTCTTCTTAATTTAGGAAAGTTTTTTAATAATTTTTCGGAATATATATTTCTCTGAGATTCTTTAGTAATCCTTCAGTGAGTTTTTCCTTTTCTTTTTTTGGAAAGTTTTTTTTTAACTTTTTCAAAATATTTTTTTTCTAAGAGATTTTTTAGTAACCTCTCACTTAAAGGCTTCCTATTTTGGAAAAAAGTTCTTTAACATTATTTTTCAAAACATTTTTTTTCGAAGATATTCTTTAGTAATCTCTCAAAGTTTTTTTTTCGTTTGGAGAAGATTTTTTCAACAACTTTTTTCAAATATACTTTTCTTAAGAGATTATTAAGCAATCTCAAAGTTTTTTTTTTCTCGTTTGAAAAAGTTTTTCAACAACTTTTTTTTAAACATATTCTTTCTCTAAGAGATTCTTGAGAAATCTCGAGTGAGCTTTTTTCATTTTTTGGAAAAAGTTTTTCAACTTTTTTTCTAAATAATTTTTCTCTCAAAGATTCGTGAGTAATCTCAATTTTTTTTTCTAATTTGAAAATGTTCTTTAAACAACTTTTTTTTAAAAATAATTTGTCTCTAAGAGAATCTTGAGCAGTCGTTTTATTTGAGAACAGTCTATATACTACTTTTTTCTTTTCAATACTTCCGTAACCATGTCACGTTTCTTGCAAAGGTGGGAGGATTCAAGTGTAAAATCTGCTCAGCAAATCATTCTATATATGAATACCAAAAATTTTCAGCAATGGCTGTTCCTTCTCAAATCGAAGCAGTACGCCACCGAAAATGTGCAATAATTGCCTAGGTACCAGTCACTAAAAATCTTCTTGCTCTAGCAAGTATTCTTGCACCTATTGCAAGAAACGTCATCATACACTTTTGCATCTCACTACGAATCTGTCATCAAGCCAAAATGAGAAAATAACAAAAAATACAGTCCACTTCTCAACCACAAGGCATTCAAGATTCCCAAATTTCGGCTTCTGCGCAGCCATTCGTTCCTCATACAAACTATCAAAATTGCATGGTGACCTCTAGTAAAAAGATTCTTCTCGCAACTGCACTGGTTATTATTATAGAAAAAGGAACACAGGACTTCATTTATCTTACGTTGAAAGCAACACGACGGTTTCTGGAATAAGTGCTGCTCCTTTTCGATCACGTCTTTCAACGCCCTTCAAGTAACTTTTTTAGCTAAATCCATTGTTCTAAAAACCCTCACAAATAATCTTCCAAGTTCTTCCTTCTCAATTGTTGAACCTAAAGGTTTCACAGGTCTCACATTGGCCGAACCCACTTTTAAATAAATCAACTCAAGTTGACCTGGACATAGGTGCTAACCTATATCTCTCTATCATTCGTCATGGCATGAAACAAATATCGAACTCACTTCTCGAACAAAATATTTTTCGATATTACCGCGCATAGCGCATGTAATCTGTTTTTATATTTCATTTTTCTTCAAAGTCTCTTAATGACAAAATCACCTATACTCAAGAATATAAAATTCGTCAGAAATCGTTTAGCGGCCAATTTCTTCACAGAGTCCTAACGCTAGTACCAGTACTAGTCCTAAAATTAGTACTCAAATCGGTATCAACTCATTTCTTCACACAAGTTCTAGTCCCTAGTCCTTTCAATTTGGTACCGAGTATTAGTTAGGTCTCGGTACTAGCTGACTCTTCAAAATCAGCTAGTACCTTGTTATTATACCAGTCGTTAGTACTCAAATCGGTACCAAATGATTTCTTCACATAAGTACTAAGCCCTAGTTCTGTCAAGTTGGTACCGAGTACTCCTTAGGACTCGGTATTAGCTGGGACTTTAAAATCGGCAGTCTAGTGGCGCTAATACCTGAATCAGAGTAATTTCTTTCATTTGTTCAATGAATTCGTTGCTGATTTTCGATAGTTTTTTGGTTGTAGTTTATTAAATAGGCAATAAATTCGGATTTTATTGGTTTTGTGGATTTTTCATTTTCTTATGGTACCTAGGTACATATATAATGTATGTATTTTGTAATGACCTTATAAGTGTAGGGACTGAATCTAATGTTTGTTGGTCGCAATTTAAAATTTTTGTTTTGCAATCTAACTTCGTACTGACCCCACCTTTACTTTAGTACTTTTAATCCACACCAACTGCAACTTTACGTTCAACTGCACAGTGAAGAATAAGTGAACCGAACATGAAATGGACACAATAAAGGACATTACTCCAAGCCTGTCACACACATACGTACACAGAAAATTATAAAAAACTCCACGCAAAAACTAACACACAATCTTCTACCGATATCAAGTGCTTCATCTGGAAGCTGATTCACCACTGATCACTCCTGTAAATGTCGGCAGGATTTCATTGCAATTCTGCATCTTCCCACTCTCTATACACTATACTACTATAAAATTGACAAAATTCAATCGAAAATAATTTAAAATAAAAATCGCTCAGTCAAAATAAACATCAAAATAATATTTGAAATGCCAAATTATTGTCAAAATCAGAATTAGACCAGTTTTAGACGTATTAAGTCCTAGTACCGCTTGGTGAATTTAGATCCGGTACTAGTGATGTGAAGAAATGTATAGGTACTAACTTTTTGTTAGGACCGAGTACCAGAGCTAGTACCTGGTCTAGCTGGACTGGGTACTAGGCTGGCTAAGTACTTCTGTGAAGAAATTGGGCGTAAGACTCCCATTTCAAATGTGTTCCTATCCTAAAAGAACATTCACTTTTAATGGAAGTTAAACCCATTAATTCGTTCAACCCATTGCTAAACTCAAATCATCTTCTCAGATTCAACGGCCGACTATCTCAATCCGATCTGTCTGACAGTTAATGACATCCTCTTACCCTGCCTCATAACTCACTTTTCTCTTATCTCCCCACTCTTTTCATTCATGAAGTCTCACTACACGGTGCTAATTCGTTGATGCTTCGTCTTATTAGACGAAGTTTTGGTTACTAAAATTAAAAAATCTCGTTAAATTCTGCATACGACAATGTAAACCTGTGTCAGTGATGCCAGATCGTTGGCGATTCCCCTTTTTGTGGGCATTTGATGACAAAAAATAAGCTAAAAGGGCGAAAAGGCATTTTCATGTCTCTTAGTTAAAAAAGGGGTATTTTAATTTTTCAAACTTTATATTAGTTTTATATTTGAATGCGGCCATTGAAAGTCCTACTTTGAAGCAACTCATTTGTATTTTTGTTCATTGAATGATTTCACTTTTTATTTTTCAAGCGATAAATGGGAAAATGTCAAATATATTTATTTGTTGTATTAATTTATTTTTTGTCTCGCGGATGCTTAAATGTTTATGAGTTCTGATGACTGGTAATTTACTAAAATATATTGTTAATCATTATTTATGAAGTTTTATTTCAAGTATTTAATGATCTATTTTTTAGTAAAATGTGTGAAATAAAGGGAAGTTAGATTCGTTTTGCAGATGAGGTGGCAAGAGGATCCAAAATTTGCTACTTGATGGTTTAAAGGCATTTTGCAAAACGTGTAGCACATCTTTTTTCTGTAGAAAAAGTGAAATTATATGCGGCATGCCAATGGCCCCAAACATTTTTTGAATTTAAAGTCAACAAAAACAACACCTCCAGTACAAACTTTTTTATTACTGATTTTTATTCTTGTTATAATTATGTATTTTGTTTTTTCTTTTATTTTTTTTATTTTATTTTTGATGTCAACATAGTGGGTACATAACTTCGTGGGCAAAAAGGGCATTTTCCGTCCAAGTCATGGGTAAATCACTTGGAAAAGTCTGGCATCACTGACTTGTGTCATCAACAAAAAGGAATTCAGCAAACAATCAATGGCTGCTTTACTCCCGAAAGATGTAATTTTTCTCCCCCTTTGACTGTTACAGCAGTCGACTTAGCAAGCCCATAGGAAATTAAAAGCTTCAAAATTCATTTGATGAAACTGCGGCCCGGTACAAAGTTCACTTCCGAAGAATTTTCCACCTTATTAACCTCTGGGAAAGAATTCGGTGCCTTCAACAGCAATTCTGTCGTCGATTTAAGGACGAATATCTTAAAGAACTTCATCAAAGGAGCAAATAGCATTAGCCTCGGGAAGATGTCAAGATAAATGACCTAGTTATTATCAAAAATTAAAATTTGCCATCGATAGAGTGGCACTTAGGGCGTGTTATAATGGTACACCCAGGCGCTGACGGAAGAGTGAGAGTGGCGACACTAAGAACCCAAAATGGCAAAATTATTCTACCGATTGTCAAACTGTGCCTTTTACCTATAAAATAAAGTAATTATATTTCTTTATATGTATATATATATGCCTTTCAACTTAAATTTTCAAATTTTTTTAATCTCTTTTATAACTTTTTCAAATCATACTTTTTAATAACTTTCACTAATAATAGTTAATTCTTGTTTCTAGCTTTCTTGGCGCATCTCGCCAAGGGGGGCTGTGATATTCATGCCTATTTGATGCGCAACTCCGCATTCCGACTAAATGCGGACTGGATGCGGAGTTGCACATCCATAAAGATGTGTGCACATCATTGGTCTTTTCTCCGCCCTTGAACGCACACCAGTATTTTTCCATAAAGTAGGTATCTCGAATATACCAGTTATTTGGTTAGCTTTCAACGACGCAGACCAAAAACACTCTATATGAAGATACCAATCTTTCGTACGTATCGCCCTCCAAAACCCATTTGTTTACATTGTTGTTTTTGTAATTTCGTTTTGTGTCCATGAATAGATGTGAATTGCAACAAAAATTTAACGGGGTGGGATTGTTCTGTTTTCCCAGAACAACCATTTTGTATGTGCAAATAACGCAGCCATCTTTAAAAAAATTTCAACTCACCAGCTTTTCAACATGAAAATGGCGGATGTTAGGTGGGATATCGGGATGTGTTGAAAAAAACACCAATTTAATGGTGCTAAGTCTGCTATTACACTACGAATTTCACGTGATGAAACTTCTTTTAATTTTTCTTTGAAAATTCATCCTGTAAGTAGTTCGCTGTTACACAATGATTTTTAAATCTTTGGCATTTAACAGAAAAGTCTGTGATAAAATAAATAACGTGATAAGTTAGAATTTATACATTGAAATTTCGGTCATCGATAGTTTTCCATTGGTTTCGCATATACATAGCGTAAAGGCTGTCCCAAACCAATACGAAACATTCGACTACTGAATAATGTTCGAAGATTCGCATCGCGCCAGTGTGGATACTCCCATTAATCTCCATGTAAATAAATTAAGACAGGCGAAAGTTTCGTCGTCGTTCTGAAGTATTCGCTTTGGTTTTGGAGAGCCTTAAAGGCTCTCCCAAACCAACGTGAAACATTCGCCGCGACAACGAAACTTCCGCCTGTCTTAATTTATTTACATGGAGATTAATGGGAGCACCCACACTGGCGCGATGCGAATCTTCGAACATTATTCAGTCGTCGCATATTCGCGCGAATGTTTCGCGTTGGTTTGGGACAGCCTTAATGCTCTTAAAAGCCGTGTTTTTTTTTGCAAGCCCGGAGGGATTTGGTTAAAAAGAAATGATATTGGGGACTATCTATCGACGCCATCACAGAAAACAATGGAGTTTCCATAAAAACTATTGATTAGAAGTACATATGCAATTCACGCCGTTAGAACAGTTTACCCCCGAAAATTATGTGCTCTTAGCTATGCCTGGAGGGGATTAGTTGTTGTTGCGTTTAACATGTAAATTCCTTAGCCCCGACGCGACATAGTTTTTTTTCGATCAATTTCCTCTAGGTTTGCAAAAAGGACGAGACTAGAGACATGCCAATTTATAACAGTTATAACAATTTTTGGCCATTAAAAGCGGGCGTACGCTTACGCGCTTCGAACTATTTAAAAAAAACTTTAGGTGCTTGAATTATGCCCACCGGCGGAGGACCCTGGCTCTGCGGGGCCGCATAAACAGTAATTTTATAAACAAATTCTGTTATAATTGGCATGTCTAGTCACTTCCTGCAAAAAAACACGCCTAAAGTCTTACAACAGTTGCGTTTATTCGCTGACTTCTCATTCGTTTTTTTTTTTTGTCATGTTCACAGTCTGTTTCAATAATTCGAGAGCGAAATACAATACCAAACAATCGTAGAAAGAAAACAAATAATGACAAAAGACAATCAAATATACTTAAATTGATTATAAATTTTCACGTTCGATTTGTTTCCACAAACTTATCCTTATAAGGTTGGGTTAGCACTTGATAACTCGTTGCTCCTTTTATTATACTTTTTGAACATACCCATTGAAACTCGTAAATAACCGACATTTTGGTGGTGAATGTACGCTTACTGCATGTGTGTGCAAATAAAGCGTGGTGGATGTACGCTTACTGCATATGTGTGCGTGTTTCTCCTGAATTTCCCCTATATGAGCTTGTAGGCAAACTCGGATGACAGCCGAGATTGGTATCTTCATATAGAGTGTTTTTGACGCAGACATTGACTTTTCATTCTTAATTGTTCTTTGGCCCATTTGGCAACGCTTGACTTTTCACTCAAAACTAAAGCCTTAAATTAACTTAAAGTAGCAAAACTCTGGCGTCAGTTAATGAACATTTAGGTCTAATTGTTGGGTTTGAGAAGTTTGACCAAATTCAGAAATAATTTGTGGAGCGAGATTAAGCAATTTCCAAAAATCCACACAAAGATAGAGTCTCTGCTCTGTGCAAGGGTTGAAACCACAGACTAGCCATATGAAGATGAGATTGTTCATGAATGTAATTTCTTCCCGCGTCGATGAATAGATGTGAATTGCAACAACAATTTAACCAGGTGTGTGAAGATCCCTACTGCCTATGTGTGAGGTTTGTTTACACACATTCTCATTTTTTATCTGATAACTGCCAGTTCAAGCTTGTAGGCAAATTAAAATGGCTGCCGGGGATTCTCATCTTCATGTGGCTAATCTGTGGTTGAAACTATGAACAGACGCATTTCTTTTTCTAATCCCTTATACTTGGCATTCACATTAGAAATGCCAATGATGGCCTGACTCTGGCCACTCGCAGTATTGATTTCTGACGAAAATGCTTTGTATGGAATTTTATTTTCCCGAAGAAATTCTAAGGCATTTTGACCTAAACAGCTTATTGATGCTGTCAAGGTAAAATTTACCGCAACAAAAGTCACTCTTTCAATAGTCCAAATCTTTGGTCCTTCCTTTTCCATTTCTTCTTTTCCTACAGGTGTTGATTTCAATATACTGAGAGAAAGAGAAGGGCAGCCATGGTCCATCAGCCATCGGTTCTTTCTCTCAGTATTTTGAAATAACAAATTTGAAGTTGTCAATTTTGACATTTGAAGTGGATTGGTGATCGACTCTACTGCTTCGATCTCGTGTGGGCGACAGATGGTCCCCAGTACAAACAAAGTTATTGACAGACGGATGGTCTGGTCAAAATCCAAGAAAATAGCCCGAGCGACACTTGGTCCTCGGTTGCTGAAATTACTCTTTGTGAGAATGGCTTGTTGCCCAACCTATTATACATATATATTACATTTTATTTTACATTACAAAAGATGGAACATTCCCAAAATCTGCGCAAAAGTCAAACGGTTTAGTTTAAATTCGCGACACCCTATGTGTTATATACTGCCAATCTCTCCTTCTCAAAAATTGTGTCTCAAATCAAGCTTTTCAATAATTTTCATTACAAGTTTTTTAATTGCCGGGGAAAAATGCACGCGGAAAATCTTGAGTTTCTTTTCAGTTTTTCGAAATTTTTCTTTCAAAAGTTGAGTGGGTGAATAGGTGGCTGAATGTACCCATTGAATTGCCTTCCACTGGAAGTCATACCAGAGGTCGGCGAATTCAATGAGGACGGTGCATGACGCTGGGGTGTACAGTGCGAGTAGGAAAGGCTGCTGGGTTTCAACTACCTTGGCTCACTCACGCTAATATGCTGAGTGCACTGATCTCTATAATACACTGGATAGTGGATTCCCTTTATGTATAACAGTTTTTTTTCACTCCAATTGAAGATGACATTCTGGTGCCAAGCGCACCTTTTGACGTCTGTCTTTAAAAAAAAAGTAATTTGACGTACATTTTTCACTTCACTGGTTGAACACAGTACGCGCGTCAGGACACGCGGCAGGGCGCGCGTTCACATAAGCGTGATTATTAAAACTTGTGTCGAATTTCTTTCAACCATTTCAGATGGCTTATTTTTGTTTATGATGGTGTGAGTTCTATTTGACAGGAATGTGAACATAAAAAATAATGGTCCTTCAAATTCACAACAAATATTTCAAACTGCATTTAATTTACCATGTCCCTTTTATAAGATTAAGTACAAACTTATTTTAGTGAATAGATGCAAAACAAAAAAAATTGTGCGTTTATCCAAAAAACAAAAAATTACAATTCAGTGTTAGTTACAATTTGTGCAAATTCGCAAGAAATGTCACCTACTATTTAACTCCCAGAATCGCGTTTGTGGCTACAGACACAAAACCTAATGTGAACACATCCGACTCATTCTGACGTGTAGCAGTCGTTAAAACAAAACAAAAATCTTTGCTTGTTGAAGGATTAATTAGAAACATTTCACTTACAAAATATAAATCTTATTAGGAAAATGCTATCAGTTGAAAAAATTGGATTCCGTATGATTTAAGTGCCAAAGATAAGGTACAGACAGTGAGAACAGATATCACAAAAGAAAACGCCAACAAAATGACAAATCTTAAGCAAAAAATCAAAAAATCCTTACCTTCTCCGCCATCATTTTCTCACAATGAAGTGTGAGTGAGATAAAGTACAGAGACGCGAAAAAAAGTCGAAGGAGACAGTCCAATGTGAGCACCGTTCTATAACGAGATTTTATGTATTTTAACATTGTAATATAAGGACGCGCGCCATGACTCGCGTGTATTGTGTTCAGCCACTTTGACAAAAAGAAGTTATACTGTTATACAAACCTGGTGCCAAGCGCACCGTATAATAATCTTCAATTGGAGTCATTTTGTTTGTATGAACACGCTATCCAGTGTATTATAGAGATCAGTGGCTGAGTGTTGCTGAGTAATGACGTGACCGAAACCCACGGCTGAAAGCACTAGCGCATTGGAAAAAAGAAGAGGTCGTCCAGGCATGGTGAAAACTAGAAAGATCACATTTTTTACCCAGATTGAGAGCGAACGACAAGTTCTTTGAAAATCGGAAAGAAAAATTTTTTGTGTGCGTTTTCTTGGAAAAAGATTTAATTGTAGAAAGAAACAAAAAGTTGTGGGAGAATTTTCTTTCAAGGATAGTGGAAAATAGGTGGAGAGCTAACAGGAATAGCAGGAGATTATTCTCATAGAGGCAGGAGGAATTAGCAGTTTCGATTTTAAACAGATAAGTATATATAGTGGTAGTCCCTTCTGGACGCAAAATAGTTCTTTTGTTTGTTTGATTGTCGATTTATTTGTGAACGACTTAATATAGAAGTCTTTATATCGGTTTGGCTTTTGCTTTCGCAAATTTCCGAAATTGCGGAACTCGTGACCCGTTTAATTTATCCGTTTATTCCTTTCGGGACGAAGTGTTAACGGTCCATTTTTATTCTTAACTTCCTTTGTTCTCTTTTGTTCAAAAGATCTTGGGTTTTAGCCCTCCATTTTGCAAGGTTTCCCAAGCAAAGTAATTTCTATTAAAATCTCTAATTTCGAACTTAAAATTTGTTCTTATTATTTAATAATTGCTTTCACCGTCGGTTTCGCTCCAAAGGTTTGCAATTTCCTTAATATCTAAAAAAAAATTGCTGGCGCCCTTTTTCTTTTATTTTCAGGTACTTCGTACCTGTGGCATACAAAAAACATCATCTTTTAGGTAATTAGTCGAATCTTTTTTATTCGACGCAATAAAATTTTATTCGCGAAAACCCACCCCTAATTGTGACCCAGCCTGTTGCACTTCTTCGAAATCGAACTTGGTCCCCTTTCACACGAGGAAACAAGTTGCTGGAGATTTTTTTGACGTTTTCTTTTAATTTCCTTAAAAATCTCCTGTACCTTTCACACGAAGAAACAAAATCGTGGAAACTTTCTGTAGTTTCCTTTTAAAATAGCTTGGTTGAACACACTCTACTGTGTGTGTGAAGAGGAATGTCAAAAAAATCTCCTCGAATCGTTGACCGGGGAGATTTCATTTTCCCCTCTTACTTCTTGCCCTTCTCACCCACAAACTGAATGTTGCTGGCAACTCAGTTTCCTCGTGTGAAAGGGGACTTGGTTTCGTTTTCTCTCTTTCCTTTGGTTGACATTCGTTTAACCAAAAGTCGGGGTATACTCGTCGTCGCCGGTCGTGTTAAATTTCGTTCGTGTTAAGTTAGGTTAGGTTAGGTTAGGTTAGGAGGGGTGAAAATACGGTGAGCCGCATCATCGCACTCGGATCTCAATGGATCCATTGTGGTCCCCAGGAAATAGTTGAGGTGAAGGAAGAGGAATGGTGGGAAGGAGTTAGAGGAGTTTAGGTGTGGGTATGAGTGGCCTCCTTGAACCATCCAGAACATTGAATAAATTTCATTTCGTGTTAAGTTAATTAAATTAAATAATATTCATTTGTTTAGTTCGGTTTCAGTCGGGAAAAGTGCAACAAATTGGCACCCAAACCCGGGGCTTCTTTTATATAATATATATCTCGGTGAAAAGCAAATCAAAAGGGAAGTTTTTTGTTATTAATTCTGTGGTGTACTTGTTTACTTTTCTTGTCTTCTTTTCCCTTTCAGAATAATTACATATTTGTCAAATTTATTGAAATAAACAATTTGAAACAAAACAGCTAAACGGTTTTCCAATAAGAAGTGTTATTTTGAATAGCCCGCTATTTCGGTAGCTGTCACTTTTGAAGCTGTCATTTTTTGACATTTGACAAGTAGAAACTACGCTATTAATAAAAATGGAACGATACACGCTTCAACAACGCATTGAAATTAATAAAACTTAAATGGTGAAAATTTGGCAGAGACGGTTCATAAAACTAAAACATTTTTGGGTCGTCGTGAAGCACCTTGTCGGACCGCAATACAGAAATTGGTGGACAAATTCGAGCTGTTGGGACAAGTTAGTGATGTGAAGAATAAAACCCGTGCACGTTGCTCAAGAACAACTGAGAATATTGCTGTTGTAGCCCAAAGTGTTGAAGAAAACCCAGGTTTGTCCATTCCTCGTCGTTCTTTGGAATTAGGCATTCCACAAACGTCATTACACCGTATTTTGCATAAAGACTTGGGTCTTAAGGCTTATAAAGTTCAGTTAACTCAAGAACTCAAGCCGGCTGATCATCAACAACGTCGTGTCTTTGCTGATTGGGTCCTTGAAATGCATGAAAATGATCCGGAATTTCATCGAAACATCATCTTGACTGATGAGGCCCATTTCCACCTCGGAAAACCCAAGAGTTATTGTTGAAAAGCCTCTCCATCCTCAACGCGTGACTGTTTGGTGCGGTTTATGGTCCGGCGGGGTCATTGGACCTTACTTTTTCGAAAATGAGGCTGGAGCAACAGTTACGGTCAATGGATTGCGCTATCGAGAGATGATTAATGATTTTTTATGGCCGGAATTGGATGGTATTGATCTGGACAACGTTTTCAACAAGACGGCGCTACGTGCCACACAAGCAATGAAACCATCGATCTTTTACGGGAAAAGTTTCCGGACCGTGTTATCTCTCGAAGAGGTGATCACAATTGGCCACCGAGATCTTGTGATTTAACACCTTGTGATTTAACACCTTCTTCCTTTGGGGCCACGTGAAAGATAAGGTCTACGCCAACAGCCCAGCGTTGATTCAAGACCTCAAAGATGGAATTCGTGAGGCTATCGAGGACATAGGGCAGCCACTTTGCGATTTGGTTATGGAAAATTTCATGAAAAGGATATGGTCCTGTAAGCGTGGTCGTGGCGGCCATTTGGCTGATGTTGTGTTGCATTATTAACGGCATACCTTCCTCTTTATAATGAAATAAACATCCGATCATTTATCTCAAAAAATTCCATCTTTCTTTGAATATCAAAATAACACCTCTTATTGGAAAACCCTTTATAAAGCTTGTTGGTGATACGAACAACCGAAAGGGGTTCCTGTTATGACTGTGCAGTGTGGTGAGGAGAAAATTACATATATGTACATACCTATATTCAAATTTTATTTGCATCAGGATTCCGGAGTAAGTTTTCTGTTTATAAAAAGTGAATACCTTCATATCTTAAATTATTGAAGTTTAATTAGTCAAATATTATTTTAAATTTTTTTAAAATCTCCAATCTTTACGGTAAATTTTCGTATATACTTATGGTGTTTATATATTGTGTTTTTTATACATATTGGTTATATCGGTTGTTTCCCTTGGTGGTATATTTGTCTCTTTCAGACAATAATTTCGTTTGGCCATTCGATTGTTCTGACATTTCCTCAGTTTATTTTGTTTTGGTTATATGAAATCCATTTCCATTTGTCGATGACAATTTTTTTTAATTAGCTTTTATTGAATCTAAATACAATTTTAATTCGATTTTCAATTTGAGGATTAGGGTGACCGTATTTGTTTTCTCGTTTTTTTTTTTCGTTTGGTGAAGTTTTGTAATCTTTAAATTTTTTCTCCTTGAGTGATAAAAAAAATTAATTCGTTGAATTGTAGAAAAGTGATAAGATAGAGTGCATCACAACTTTGGTGAGATTTCATTTGGTGATTTTTTTTTTTGTTTGTTTTTGTTGTGGACTCTTTAGGAAACAATCAACTGGGCGTTGATTTGGATATTTATTCTTC
This sequence comes from Leucozona laternaria, assembly GCA_932273885.2. Lineage (NCBI taxonomy): Eukaryota > Metazoa > Arthropoda > Insecta > Diptera > Syrphidae > Leucozona > Leucozona laternaria. The sequence goes on along the minus strand of OW026366.1, from coordinate 68,605,778 downwards.
TACAAAGTGAATATTAAAGGAAAAAGTTTACGTTTTGGAAATATTGAAATTATAAATCAACTGGGTGTTGATTTCGATAATTGCGGCGGTACAATATTGAATTAAAACAATCAACCGGGCGTTGATTTTAGTACTTTTATAATTCGTGTTAAATAAATAATTAATTGCTTTTTTTTTTCTATTTTTGGATTTTGGATTTATTTCACTGGGCGTTGATTGTGGTTATATTTTGTTTTCAATTTTTAAATACTTACCTTGTTTTTTTTTGTTATTTTTTTTATTTCTAATTAACTATGGATGTCAATCGTTTAAGTAAAGAGCAACTAGTTTATGAGTTAGTTGCCCGCGGTCTGAAAGAAGGTACGGTCGATAATATGAGGATGACGCGTAGAGCATCCCGTGTTCTAGAGCGTTCGGGTTCGATTTCTTCGGAAAGCCCACACTACCCCTTTGCTTTTGAGGATGATGGTAAGCCTGTTCGAGCCAAAATTTTTGAAATTAGGGACCTTTTGAAAACGCCGCCGAAGAATCCGAAGTCTTCGGAATATTTAAAGGTTTTGACCAAAATTGAATGGTCATTAGGTAGAATAAATAGGGCGGAGGCAGAGTCAACAGATGAGGTCAATGAGGTGGCCGACATTAGGGGGGAGTTGCTGCTACTTATGGCAACTTTAACTGAAGGAGATGAGGAAACACCTCAGACTAAAAATCAAGGAGAAACGTCGACAGCAGGCTTGGATGCGTTGCCAACTGCACATGTCGGCCAACGTGCGAGTTCAGGACTCCAGTTACAGGTTGAACAATGTGACCGGTTTCCTGAGCGTATAGAAAAATGGAACTTAAAGCTTACAGCTAAGAGGAGTGACTCAATAAACTCATTTTTAGAAAGGGTAGAGGAGCTACGAGAATCGCGAGGGGTTTCGAGTTCAAGGCTTTTTAGGTCGGTAGTTGACTTATTCACTAAGAAGGCACTTCTTTGGTTTAGGGCGATGAGGGAAACCATTTCAACTTGGGAAGAGCTAGTTAGGGAATTGAAGTTGGAGTTTCTACCCTCCAACTATGACGACTCCTTAATGGATGAGGTCAGGCGGCGTACCCAGGGTAAAGATGAGTGGATGGTTATGCACATCGCTTTCATGCAGACCCTTTTCAAGAGATTTTCGGAGCCTCTGAGTGACAATCGGGAGTTGCCCATTCTCATGAAGGATATTTCCTCGTTCTACCAGAGGAAATTGGGGTTGGCTGATATTAAATCAGTTAACGAACTCGTTGCGTTGGGTAGAAAATTAAAGACGATTAGAACCAACGTCGAATCTTTCATTTTTCCTCCTAGCAACCGTTCCAGGCAGTCTTTGGAGCCTGACGTTGCCTATGTTGCTTCCGTTCAGGAAGCAAGGGCAACAGCTGCAGTTGATAGGCACCCACCACCTCGCAGGCCCACTCGATGCTTCAACTGCAATGGGGAAGGCCATTTTTCAAACACCTGTTCCGCTCCTAGGAAATGTTTTAGTTGTGGGGCTACAGGAACTACACGTCGGGATTGTCGAAGATGTTCGGGAAACGGGCAACGGACTTTTGGGCCAGCAGGACAAGAGCGCCGTCGCGTTTAGATAGGTCGCCTGCTGACGACCAGCTGGCGACAAAAGTTAAACCCGGTTTCACGTTAGAGACAAGTGGGGATGATAGGCGGCCATATTTAGGAATTAACATTTATGGGATTAGGTTTTTAGGACTTTTGGATTCGGGGGCTTAACGATGTAGGGACGTCTAGAGGGTTCTGAAGGATTAAGGTTTAAGATTAGAAGAAAGCAATATTAGGCAGGTTCAGTTAGCAGATGGTAAAGGTGTAGGAGTTTTGGGGATAGTTAACTTACCAATAGTTGTCGAAGACAGATCGGTCTTGATCCAATGTTTGGTAAAACCTTCACTCCCACATACGATGATCCTTGGTGCGGATTTTAGGGCACAATCGGGAATCATCCCGGATCTTGGATCACACATGTGGAGCTTTTCAAGCCAAGCGATGGTGATTCGATTAATAGCACGTCTAAAGGTATTATCCGGTTTCACCGGCGATGCATGTTCACATCGACAAATCCCTTAAGGGAATGTCTGGCCACGTTCAGGATTCACTAGGATAGCCTATCTAAGATACTAGAGTATCCATGTATGTTTATGAACGACCAAAACCGGATAGTAGTAGATAGTGTAGTCAGCTGTTCATGACAATTCTCATTGGATAGATGAGTATACCAGAATTTTTAGGTTAGCTTAAGATTTCTTTTTGGCAACAGCTGTTTTATCATCAGATGTCCTTTTACACGGGATTACAACAACACAAAGCTATCCAGATCGCTTTGGATACAAATCTGAAAGCGGCCGCTTATTCCGTTATACGTTGCATAGATATTCAACAATCAACATTTCATTTGCAGCTTCATTTTCATTGCAAATGAGTAAAAAAAAATTTTGCAGTAAATATACAAATAGAAACACATAACAAGCGAATAGTATTATTTTACTTGTTGAAAAATGGTTTGGGGGAAATAATGTATCCAAAACCTAAAAATTTTTATCGGCGCCCTCCTAAGCCTTCCGCACAGCAGTGCAGCGGCAGAAAGAATATTTTCAGATTTGGCCAATATAAAAACAAAAAATCGTAATTGTTTAAAAATTACTACAGTAAACGCTTTAGTAATAACAAAGCAAATGATTAAAAACCATAGTTGGACTCCATTAAATTTAGTGCTAAAATCCCGAAGGAGCCCCAAATTCCCTTCACCATCAAATTTGTGATTGACTCAAAATGACGTCATCGTACTGGATCCACTACAATGGAATTTCAAAAATCTAATGATGCAGAAAACTAGATCTATTTTATGGCTAATTTAGTGCACTAATATTAAAATAAGTTATGCATTATTTGACCTTGAAATTTAGTTCTGAAAGTGTTAAAATGTGGAGACTTACTTTATAAAACACCTGAAAAAAATAATTACTTTGCAATTATGAGCAACCCTTCTCAATTTGAAAAAAAAAACACAAGTTTTGTTTTTCTACTCTCACAGGTGCGGGCTTTATAGGGAAGAAACCGATTTGATGACGTCACAGCTGGATCCACCACAACCTCCCAATACACAATTTAAAAATTCTAATGATTCAGCAATTAGGGGCTAATTAGGTGCTAATTTAGTGCTCCAATCCCGAAGGAGCCCCAAATTTTTGTCACCCTCAGACCTGTTGTGGACTCAGCTTGGCGTCAAGCTGGGTCCACCCAACCTTCCAATACACAATTTCAAAAATCTAATGATGCAGGAATTAGGGGCTAATTTAGTGCTTCAATCCCAAAGGAGCCCCAAATTTTGTTCGCCCTTTAGAGGGCAAAAACTGATTTCAATGAAGACACATTTTGGTCCACCACAACCTCCCAATAAACTTTTTCAAAATTCTAATGATGCAGGAATTAGGGCCTTAATTTAGGGCTCCTTAGGGCACCTATTCCAAAAGAGCACCAAAATTCCTTCACCTTTTAGAGGGCAAAAACTGATTTGATGACGTCATCTAGCCGTCAAGCTGGGTCCACCACAATCGAAATTCAAAAATGTAACTATGCAGATCCCGAAGGAGCCCCAAATTTGTTTCGCCCTTTAGAGGGCAAAAACTGATTTCATTGAAATCACATTTTGGTCCACCACAAACTCCCAATAAACTATTTCAAAAATCTAATGATGCAGGAATTAGGGGCTAATTTGGGGCTAATTTAGTGCTCCAATCCCGAAGGAGCCCCAAATTCCCTTCACCCTCAAATTTGTGATTGGCTCAAAATGACGTCATCGTACTGGATCCAATACAATGGAATTTCAAAAATCTAATGATGCAGAAAACTAGATCTATTTTATGGCTAATTTTAATAAATATTAATTGAATGTTTGAACAACAACAACAACTTAAAGGTGCTACCACCAATTGTTTACGAATTAATTTATAATTCGTTTATTTTGGCTAGAGATACAGCTATTTCAAGGGGTGCCAAGCCACCTATCATCAGTCTCCTCTTATTAGTGGTGCTGAGCTTTAATCCAATTTTATTATGAAAAACTTTCTACATGCCCATCATAGGGATCGAACCCACGAAATCAGATTTGCTCAGTCTTAGAAGCCGTATGCACTACACATTCTGCCGCCTGAGACCACTGACGTCACATATCGAAAATGGGATGTTATTGTTTATCAAATGCATTTGGAGCATCAGCATCTTTTTAAGCGCCTTTAAGTATGCTGTCTTGTTTCGCCTCCATTTTTCTCCATACCTTGTTTCGATAGACTACAATTCGTAGTACGTATCAAAGGGGGAGAGGTTGGAAGATGCTCCAAATGCATTTGATAAACAATAACATCCCATTTTCGATATGTGACGTCAGTGGTCTCAGGCGGCGGAATGTGTAGTGCATACGGCTTCTAAGACTGAGCAAATCTGATATCGTGGGTTCGATCCCTATGATAGGCATGTAGAAAGTTTTTCATAATAAAAATTGGCGCAAACAATAACATATGTGACGTCAGTGGTCTCAGGCGGCGGAATGTGTAGTGCATACGGCTTCTAAGACTGAGCAAAACTGATATCGTGGGTTCGATCCCTATGACGGGCATGTAGAAAGTTTTTCATAATAAAATTGGATTAAAGCTCAGCACCACTAATAAGAGGAGACTGATGATAGGTGGCTTGCCACCCCTTGAAACAGCTGTATCTCTAGCCAAAATAAACGAATTATAAATTAATTCGTAAACAATTGGTGGTAGCACCTTTAAGTTGTTGTTGTTGTTTTTCAAACATTCAATGAAATTGACGGAATAAAGAATGGTCAAGTCTAATAAACTGACATTCTAGTATGAATAGTACAATAAATAATAATAATAACTTAATAGTCTGGTCTGTTACCGATCTTCCAGCTTCTCCCCCTTTGATACGTACTACGAATTGTAGTCTATCGAAACAAGGTATGGAGAAAAATGGAGGCGGAACAAGACAGCATACTTAAAGGCGCTTAGAAAAATGCTGATGCTCCAAATGCATTTGATAAACAATAACATCCCATTTTCGATATGTGACGTCAGTGGTCTCAGGCGGCGGAATGTGTAGTGCATATGGCTTCTAAGACTGAGCAAATCTGATATCGTGGGTTCGATCCCTATGATGGGCATGTAGAAAGTTTTTCATAATAAAATTGGATTAAAGCTCAGCACCACTAATAAGAGGAGACTGATAGGTGGCTTGGCACCCCTTAAAAGAGCTGTATCTCTAGCCAAAATAAACGAATTATAAATTAATTCGTAAACAATTGGTGGTAGCACCTGTTCATCGATGTAAAAGGTAAAATAACTCAAAAAAAAACTTGCCAATACAATCTTGAAAAATAAAACAACTATATCGCTTGAGTGGTAAATTGCCAGTAAGTATCTTATTTGCCCTTCATATAACTTTGGGTATTATATTCAATTCGGAGTTTTGCGATGGCAGCATTCGGTCACGTAAGTTTAGGTTCTGTAAACGATTGAGTAAGTGATTTGTCTTCCATATGAATCTGCCATCAAAGTTGCCTTTACATGTATGTGTCTCACATGAAAAGATAAATTTATTAGTGAAAATGAAACTAAATTATTTGTTGTTCATTAAGATTTAATCGGAGAAAAAAAAAATTTAATTTAACGACAAAAGTTACATCAGACCAAATGTGACATTGGCCTAATGTAAGCGCGATTCGATACTCGAACCAACCATCCATGAAACGTCTTCTTATACTTCCGACCTTCCTTTAAAATCGTGGAGTTTCATTCATGCGGTGTTGTTTTAATTTTATTTAATTTATTTATCTCGATCGTGTCGTTTTTATTTCTTCTTGTACTTCCGACCTTACTTTAAAATCGTGGAGTTTCATTCATGCGGTGTTGTTTTAATTTTATTTAATTTATTTATCTCGATCGTGTCGTTTTTATAGTGCATAGTGTTTTTTTTCTTGTTTCGTAATCCGTGTTGTGAATTTAGTGTTAAATGAAATTATTAAAATAAGTGTTCAGTGATTTAACTGAAGTGTTCTATAGTGTATTAGTTTTTTGTAGAAATATTGTTTACATTATGTCCTAGTGGTAATTTTCCGTAGCGACATTTAATTTATTTTAGTGTTCAGAGTGTTGTATTTGTTTGGAAAATTAATTAAATGTACAGCACTATATATTATTTATTGTAATTTGTGTCATTTTACATAAACTGTGTTATATTGTTTCGTTCTTATATACTTCTTCTAATTATATAAATGTGCAGCATCAGGTGGTGAGTTTTTGTATACCATGACCTACACTGCACAACTATATACATATATATATACGGCAATTTCCTTATATTTGTTTTTGTGTTTTCTTTTAACAGGTTGGTGTGTGAATTCGCGATATGTTGACGTGGCTGTGTTGTTGATGATAGGTAAGTTGTTTACTTATTTACTTATTTCTTTCAGATTTTCTGTTGTTGCTGTGGTGCTGCTAGGAATGCCAGGTGTACATGCGCAAGGTGCTCATTTAGTGTTTGGCATGATTGCCACCTGATGAAAAATTATTTTTTGTATGGAAATTGAGTGAGTGTTATTTATTTTGTTGGAAAATTATTTTGGTTTTAAATTTTTAATTAATTTCATTATTGCTGTTTTTTGGGTGGGCATGTGTATACATGTGCATGCAAGTATGCACGCATGTGCTTGCATATGTAAAATTGTGTAAATGAGTGTGTGTTGGAATTCATTTTAGGTTTTTTTTTTCTTTATTTATTCTCCTTTTACATTGATTTTATTTGATTTTAAGCTTCTTATTGGATTTTTAGTACGCGTCATCTGGATAAACTTGGATCTGCCGGTACATCTTCTCTATATCGGATGTGAAGGTAATTTTGTGTGTTCTCCACCTTAAAACAATTGCTAAAATATCTGTTTGGGTCTTAGGTCCAGTCATCAAATGGTCATTCAAAGAACTGCCGTCCGCAGTTTGAAATGCAGCATTAAAAACAACACGTAACTTCGTTGTTGTACTGGACTCTTTGGTAATGGCATGATGAGGTACAACATAGTGAAATGGTGAGTTAAATTTGTTATCTAGGTTGATATCTACTTCTTCCATTTGGTTGAGCAGAAGATATTCTTTTAGGCAGTCATTATATTCTTTGTGTAGTGTTGGGTTGTTTAATAACTTCTTTTCTTGTTTATAAAACATCATTAAAGTCTTTTGTTTTGTTGTTATAAAATTTGGTCGATGAAGTTCTTTGAAGGGTAGTGAGACTTCAAAGCGCCCTCCCGGCACCCGCTTGATGTTTTGTAGAAAGTGCTTTTCGGACGCGATATCTTCCTCATCTTCAGTTTTTTTATAGGGAGTTTCTTCAATTTCCCAAAATGCACGCATTTGTGTGTCGATATCTACAAGCTGTGTGTAGACTTGATGAGAAAAACGCCTTTCAAAAGGAACCTTCCCCAAAATGATCCAACCAAATCTTGTTTTTTGTGCTTTTGGAGCGATTTGTTCTTCATCTCGAATTACTTCATCTAATATTATTTCGCAATAAATGTCATTCCCTAACCAAATGTCGATGTTGCCAGGGTGATTAAATGTGGGGTCGGCTAATTTCAGTCCTTGTAGGTGCTTCCATCTGCTAGCAAAGACTTCATCGTTTGGTAAAAGCCCTGTAAGGGTTTTGTATATGTAACCTCTTGTCGACGTAGCAAAATCTGAATAAATATAACTCAGATTCAGCTCTACAAAGTGTTGACAAGAGCTGGTTTTCTTTTGTCCTAAGACCAAAACGTCAAAGGAAGTTGGACTCTTTTTTAAACCCAAAAGTTGAGCTGCCGATTCAGTTATAAAAGTAGCTTGAGATCCAGGATCAATCAAAGCTCTTAACTTAACAAAGTCTCCTTGGGCTGATTTGACTTTTATAATCGCTGTTGCAAGTAAAACTTGAGTTGTTCTAAATTCATTTAGATGAAAATTTGGAGCATTTGGATTGAATTCCGTTGCTACATGATGTGTTTGTGAGCGATTTGGATTCTGGGTATTTGTATTTGGGTGAGTGAATGGAGAGAATGTGTTTTTATTATTATTCTGTTGAGTGTGAGTGAGTGAGTTTGACTGTACTTGTGAGCGAGGATTATTTGAAAATGTATTATTATTATTTGTGTTGGGTTGAAATTGGTTTTGATTACCTTGAGGGAATGATTGTTGATTGTATGAATTTGGAAAAGTGTTTGATTGTAAGTGTGGATACAGATATGTGTTGTTAAAATTTGAAGTGTTGGCAAAATGTAGGAGTGAATTGTGTTTTCTCTGGCAAAAATTACACGACTTGTTGCTTTGGCAATTAATTGTTCGTTGACTGTATGCTAAAAAATTAAAGCAGTTGCCAAATTGTCTAACAACTCGTTGTCTAGCACTTACATCCATTTTTTAAAATTTCGAGCACGTTCGTAAGGAATGTGCACCTTTTTGGCACACTTTAAACGCAAAACTCTCTCGAATCAGTATTGAGAAGAAAAACATTCTTTGGTTGCTTTTTGTGTGTTGATGTTGAATTTGCTTGATACTGTTGTTCCATCATTTCTAAAGTTCGAAATCTTGTTTCTAAAAAGTCAGAGAACTCTTTAAACGTAGGGATCTCTTTTTTGTTTCCAAGAGTTGTTTCCCATTTCGATTGCACCGTAGCCGGTAGCTTTTTCAAAATCAAAAATATTATAATTGCGTCCCAATGATGGACAGGCAATTGTAAGTTCTTTAGGGCGTGTAAGATTTTTGTTGAATTATCCAATAATTCGCGAATGCCCTTAGCAATTTCTTCTTTCACGACAGGCAATTCGTAAAACAACTTTAGTTCGTTGTTAACGAGAATTCTTTTGAAATCGTACCTCGTTGTTAAAAGTTCCCAAGCTTTATCATAACTGGCATCATCTACACTGATGTGTTCCAGTAAGATGCCTGCACTTTCTTTGCAACTTGACTTTAAATAATGTAATTTTTCGATTTTCGTAAGTGAATCATTGGAAAGAACGCCAATTCTGATATTCTCCCGTGAATGTCGGTGGGTGAATTTTTGGCAAACGAATATCGTGCGGCTTTTGATTGGTCGACTTTCGCTCCAAAGCCATAGAAGTCAATGTTTCTTTTGCTGCTGCTTCTGCTGCTGCAAACTTGTCTATCTCATCTTACAACTAAGATTTGTAAATTGTATATAGTTCCCTTGCCTCATCAAATAACTCTTCCGTGGAAGATAACTCTTCATCGTAGCAAATAGCGATTTGATGTTGATCAACAATAGTTTGCCAATTGCTACCTAGCGTTTCAAGCCGCGTAGAGACATAATTTTATGTCCTACGAGCTGCAGAAACTGTCTTCTTGAAGTTCTCATAATCTTTCGATATCTGAGTACATGTATTTTTCAAAATTTTGACTGCATTCATTTTATTTTTTTTTTATTTTTTATTAATATAATATATATAAAGTATAAAGTATTCAAGTAAATTTAACTCACTGCGCTTGCTTTTCTTTTAATTTCAGGGATGATACTGGATGGCTACTTTCTCCTGGCTGGACGCTTGTACTGTCGACTGATGAACTTCGGTGGATGATGATGAGGATGGCGATGACGATGACAATGGTGATGGCGATGACGATGACGATAGTGATGGCGATTAGAGTTGGGTAGTTCCGGACCTGTTTAGTTCCAGGAACTATATCTTCTGTCGGAATGATTGCAGTTCATTCCGGAATCTAAACTCTAACATGTCCATAGTTCCGACATCACACAGCCAGAATTAAAAGAACTAAACAAACGCATACACATAAAAGTTTTCATGCATAGTTGATAGTTCCAGTTCCCACTTGACTTCAGCCAGAGCCAAAACAAAACTATTAAGAATAAGATAGAAAGCTACAAAAGAAAGACAGAACAAAACAGATTTTCTTTTTGTACTCAATCTACTAATACATACAGAGAAACAGTTAATGCTTACTAGATTCTGGAAATGGAATAGAGAAGACGGGAGGTACAAAATTTGCGATTGAATATACAGTCAATGGCACAATTATTTGCACCAATTTAATTTTTGAAATCTTCATTAAAATTAGTGATATATCAAACCGAACATTTTTCAAATCGAGTTAACTCGATTTGAAATAAAGTAACTCGAGTTGGTTAGCACGAGTTGAAGCTAAATTTTGTGAATACTTTTCAATATTTTTGAAGCAAAAATTTCCAGAGCATTAAAAAAAATGAAAATTTCTGATTTCTTATCGTTTTTTTTAGTCCATCATTCATGTAAATATTACCTACCTAAAGTTATTTGTAGCTTTTATGGCCATAATTAGAATGTACTACAAATTCATGTTTCATATAATAAAACACATGAATTTAGAACACATTTTAAATATGACTATAAATTTAACTGTGCAAATATTTTTGCCATTGACTGTACCTTCATCGTTTGAAGTTTGATCGAGTAAGAGTAGATAAAAATTATGTGAACAAAATATATGGCTATGGATATGGATACAGATATGGATAAGAATTGAATATGGATATATATATGGAACTGTATAAACAAACATGGAACGATGGAACTGTTGTTCTTGTTAGTTCCATCGTTTCATGTCTGCTTTAACAGGTTCATATCCATAGTCCATACCTTAGTAATTCTTTTCGAATTTCATTCAATTTGTAATTGTATTTTCTTTCAAGCAATGTTTTTTTTTACGAGCATCATAACACAAACTTGATGACTGATTTTGCTTTTTAAACGTAGGCACCTACATATCTTCAATTTTCAATTTTGAGCTTCAATGATAGCTTCAATCCTTTGATCGTTTTAAGTAAATAGATACCTACCTACTTGTAGATCACAGAACACAAGTTCAGATTTTTTGCATGAAAAATCATATAAAGGCCATAGGTATGATGTATTTGTTTGCGAAAACACTTTATTAAATCCCATTTCTCTCTAATAATTCGTTCATTTTTGTTAAAGCAAAAGCTGTATATTTATAAAAATCCTTCTAGGTAAGGTAAGTAGATCAGTGAGTGCATGGTCATACAGGGTTCACAGGTGAAAAATCCATGGGTTGGTGGATGGGCAACAAGTTCAAAATTCAGTTCAGAACTTTTATAACCCTGAGTGCGGCTCAAAAACTCACAATAATTTAGTTCTCTCACTATGGGTTTTATAAAGTGAATTGATTTTTAAAGTCGCATAATGTCGAAACTAAAATTGTTCATGGCTCGAATTCGAATAATCAAAGTGAATTGGCGATTCTTAAAAAGTCGATTTTGAAAATGTTGAAACGATAAGATGTAAGTAAGGATAAGCCATTCCCATTGTCAATAAGTAATATGTAATTTACTTGATTTCTGCTTGGTCTTGATTATTAGTAGCTACTCTTAAAAACATTAAAAAATAAGAAGAACGTATGTACCTACATATCTAGTTAAAAAAAATATATACAAATAAAAGTGTAGACAAAAAAATACCTACCTACTAAAAAATCATCTTTGACAAGGAACCTAACTAAAATATAAAGCCCGTCCAAGCACTTTAAGACAAAATTAAATTTATCGTAAGTGACAAAATAAGAGTTTTTGCTGGATCAATTGAAGCAAATGCGTGTTTTGGCATTGAATATTGTTTATATAATGCGTATTGCGTAAACACTTTTTTAACTGACTTAATGGTAACGTACATACTTTCATATTTTGTTTTTATTTGAAAGGTAGGTATAGCCAATCGCTCCACTGGCAGAATCTAATTTTTATATTTATATGTTGCCGTTAAGACATTAATAGAGTCAGGTCGAATTTCGACCACTGGGCGATACTAACAAATTGAAATTTTTTTGTTCTAATGTATTGTAATCCTACTGAGCAGTAGTTATATTTTTAATAAGGACACGAGTAAGACTTGATTTTTGTCAATATTACGGTTTTATTTTATTTTTTTCTTAACACAATATATTATGTACAAAAGGATTTTTTTAAATAAATTTTATGGTTTATAATTTATTAGACTTCTGATATTTTGTTCATGCTAAAAGCTGAATTCACATTCCAATGTGTATGTATATTGTATCATCAAAAGAGAAATATTCTAATCATACCCAGCAAACATTTTAATTCAAAATTGAATCATAAATAAATCACAAAAGTGAAGAACCTGACCGGAAAAGAATTCACTAATGATGCAATTTGAATTCTTTTACCTGGGCACTTGGACACCGATATGAATCGCTTTTGTGAATGATTTATGATCTCAAAATTCTTCATTTAAACTTCATTTAAATGAATGTATATAAGAGCCTATAGATTCATTTAAATGATTATTTCGTTAATCTTTTCTGAATCATAAATATGATTGGATTATGATTCATTTAAATGAAGGTATATATTCATAATTCCTTCACTTAAATGATTCATAATGCAATCATATTTATGATTCAGAAAAGATTAACGAAATAATCATTATAATGAATATATAGGCTCTTATATACATTCATTTAAATGAAGAATTTTGAGATCATAAATCATTCTCAAAAGCGATTCATATCGGTGTCCAAATGCCCAGGTAAAAGAATTCAAATTGCATCATAATTGAATTCTTTTTCTGTGATCCATTAATGATTGATTTCAGAATCAAAATGTTTTATAGAAAAAATTAAGTTTAAAATTGAAAAAGAATATTAAAATCGACCAAAGCACATATCAACGATAATATGCTATAGCTTTTTCTTTTTCCATTTTAAAATCAATTTTTCTATAAAACATTTTAATTCTGAAATCCATTATAAATGGATCACAGAATAAGGATTTATTTACGGTTAAAAAATGCTTCTTTGTCTCTTTTTAAGCCAAAAGGTATCCAAGATCTGAAATTTAAAGTTATAAAAGTAAACTCTTTGTAATGTAGCTATTACATACTTTAATATTAATATTTAAAGAAATTTATCTACAATAAAAACTCAAAATGTAATGTGCCATATAAAAAATATTATGTCGAACTGATTTATTTTTTTTTGTTAAAAAAAAAAAACTTTTTAAAAAACATTTGTAGTTTTATAATGTATAGAAAGTATTAGTTTTTTGATTTAATTCTTTCGTTGGCATATTGGAAGAAACGCATTGCCACTTGGTCAAAATATTCTTCAGTAAGATTATGGGTGGTATGAAAAGCATCTATAATAAAAGATTCAATTAAGCTTTTTTTTAATTACTTTGTACATTTTTTACTTCGCAGGGCAGATAGTGTAAATAAAGCCTTTGCACATCTTTTGGCTTGTGTGCCTCGCCATGAATATTCTTTGGCCACCATGTCATCACAGATTTTCCTTATATTAGTTTTTATAAATTTTTTGGGGTCAACATTGCGCCCATATTGACTGAAAGCATTTTTCTAAAAAAAAACAAAAAAAAAACAATAAAAAAGTAAACAAAATAATAAATTAAAATAAAAAATTCTGAAAATTAAAAAAAAATGTATCAATCTGCCTAAGATGAAAACATAACATAGGATAAGAAAGCAAACATTTTAAGAAAAGAAAAAGATTTACCAAGTTGTTGAATTTTTCTTGAGACTCTTGAATTACTTTCTCGAATTCAAGGAATTCTTGTAAAACTTCGAAAGGTTTCGGCGGAATAATGATGGAGTGTATGTTTACATCTCGTGAAGCTCTGTCCTCACGGAGTTCTTTCCGCAGATTAAAAATTTCTTGCGTTAGTCGTTCGAACATTTTTTTGTTTGCCTCTTGGTTGGCTATCATGGTATCCCGTAACTCCTTACAATTACGCAATACTATAATTTACAAAAAAAATAATTTGTTCGCAATTTAGAAAATTTAACACGTTTTAGTGTCTCTTACATTTAGGAGTTTTGGGTTGATTATCCAAGGACAATATAGTGTGGGTGTTGAAGGTCCTTCAACAGGGCTTTTATCTTAAAATGATTCAAAAAGAAATTGAAATACATGATTTTTAGAGACAAAAATTCAGAAAAATAAAATTTTGGTATACTTATAATAACACATTATAATGTGCAATTAACACACACACTACTCAAGCGGAAACAAATCACGTTTTGTAGGCCTTGTAGAACTGATTACGTAAAGGTACGTAATTTTTTTTAATACTTTGAAAGGTTGTTAGAAACAATCAATTGTAAGTTATAAGATTTTCTTCGATGCAATTATTGAGTTTTAAAAAAAAGAAACCATTCAAACTACTCATACTCCATAATATAATGTATGTACACTGGGACGTATGAGCAATTTATTTCCGTTATGTCATTTGTAAAAACCGTAATTCGGCAATTAAATTAAAAAAAGATTTTAACTTCTACTATAACAATATTATTCTAACCTGTAACAGTTGGAATTCTTTTTGGAAATTCAATTTCTGTGGAAGTGGTTGGAAAATCTCCTCCTGGAAAATAGAGGTAATGAGGAAACAGCAAGATTTTTACTTAGTTATACAATTTTTCGAAATTATTACCTGGTCTGATCATCAGAAATTTTTTATAGTTGAAATCCTCTTCTGTTTCAGGAAACATATTTATTTCTGAACTTTGAATTTCGGTGAGTTGAGTGGGTTCCATTTTTAATTAATTTTATTCTTTATTATATATAAAAACCAAATGGCGGCGATGGCAAAACAAAACAATTTTTTTTTATAAATTTATATGTATGTATGTATGTTTATTAAAATAAAAATTGCAATAATTATTTGTCATTATGTTTGTCTATCAATTCTGTATTTTATCTACCTATCTGTCTGTCTGCAAGTCACATTTATTTAAAAAAGGCTGTGTGCGACCCACACTGGTAACATCCCATTGGTGCCTTAGAATTGTTCAAACTGGCCGTTGAATTTTTATTTAATCATAAGGTTTAAAATAAAATTAGCCCAAAGTCGATACCATTATTTGTTCTGAAGATATTTGAGACTACAATCAAAATTTTCATTTCGACAAATCGCACCCATCACAATAACTTCCAATGGGAAGTTAAAAATTATTTCATATGTATTAAGGGCAAGAAACAAAATGATTGATCACTTGTTTTTAGTGAAGCAACCTTAATGGCGTTATTGAAAGAATGTTCGGTTACAATATTAGATAAAACGATTTGCTGTGTTGTATATATTGAAATGTTTTGTGAGTTTATTGGAGAATCAAACAGAGAAACCAAATTTTGAACTTCAAAACTTTTCAATATAATATCTGCATTATCATTTTTTATTATTTCTGCTACTTTTTAAATATTATTTGATATTAAGTAAAAGTTGTCAGGACTTCTGATAGAAAACTTTACATTTTTGTATGTTACACTTTCAAAACACCTGTCAACAATATGTTTTTTTCTAAAAATGGGTAAACCTTCAGTAGGGGCTTCGATATCAAAAATCCTTTTTTCAACTATTCTGTTGTAAAGTTGGGTAACAAGGTTATTTCCTTTCTTTATAGTTTTTTTAAATGGTGGAAAAAATTTTTGTACTTGAAAGCATTTATATTTTCTAAGGATCCATACACAAGAGCTTCAGATGGTAAATGCCCCAGACAGTGAAAATTAAATGTCAAAAATGTTTCGCCGTAAAGAGTGGGAATATGTCTAATAAAGCTGTTCAACAAATCTTGAGCACATTCATTGTTTTGCAAACAATCACTCTCATTCAAAAGTATTCGCATTGCAATGCTCAGCCTTAGGAAGTGTTTATAGTAATCTGCTTTCAGTACGTTTTGAAGGGTATATGGACCTGTATACAAGAGAAATTGCCGGAATTCTGTGGCTTTCCACCTATCTATTTCATTTAAATCGCGAGGATCTCTACAGAATTCGTAAGGAATTTGTTTTTCCAGATTACGGAGTTTTTCTGACAATGATTTTACTGCCACTTTAGTCAATGAAAACTCTTTATTTCTGTTTTTTATCCACGCACATAATAATGTCTTCATCTTCTTCTAATGGGAACTGTTTTACACAGTCCACATTAATGGACTCCAGGGCGATCGGTTCATTTTGATGGTGATGCTCTGGCTGAGATCTTAACCGAAACGAGGACCCAGTTCGAAGAGACGAATCTTCTGGGGGAAAAACAAGACGATTGTCCGTGTACTTTCCCTTCTGTGTACATTTTGTACAACTGTAAAATCCTGTGTGCCCTTTAATCTTTAATACAAATGATCTTGCAGGGGCATCACGGATAAATGCTCGCATGTTTACAGAGAATTTTATGCCTTGAAATACAACACCAGACTCTATTATATCTTTGTATTCGTTTATGAGAGGATACAAAAAAGTATCAGAATTTGAAGGTTTGGCATTTCCACCAAAAACTCCTACCAATTTTACTTCTTTAGTTCCCACCACTATATTGAATTATTTTGTTTTGAAATAGATTTAAACACTTTTAATATCAATTTTCTGAACAATAAATCGTTTTAATCAATCATAAAATTCACTCACAAACCGTAGCTTATAAAAAAAAAAAACTCCGTCCACTTTTGTCGCAATCAGATAAAATATCTTCCGCTTTCATCAAAAACTATTTTGAAGTGATAACTCACGATCCAAACGAAACTTTTGTAGCGACAATGTCCCGTTATCATCACCCCATTGTAAGAAAAAGTAAAAAAAGATCCTTATTTACTTTTGATTTTGCACTTTCAGTTTTATTCAAAAAAAACATGAATGAGAAGTTTACTATAGTCAAAGCTAACTTTTGCCTCTAAAATGTCCCGTTATCATTGTCGTCAGCGAATGTTTCGCGTTGGTTTGGGAGAGCCTTTTCCCTTTTGCGTAAGAAGAAATAAGGACAAAAAAAAATCTCTATGTAAAGAGTCAAGCATTCACATTTATTCAGAAAAATAAATGAAAACTGAGGTTTAGGTAGGAATTTGAAGTACATTCACAATTCATTCACTTAATTGGAATCATTTTTGGTGAAGAAAGTCTGAACCTTCAGAAAATGTTTGCTGGGTACGCACAGCACTTGTATTTCTTATTTAACTAACTTCTTATTCTTATTTAACTTTGAAGATATTATTCTTCTTATAAGTTATAATTCTTCTTCTGAATATTTGTTTCCTTTTAATAACATTAAAATGGACATACATATATATTTACGACTGCATCTACAATGTATTACAAAAAAGTTATACCTACAGAATAATTTGAATTATTTGAACTTTTTATTTGTTCCTATCTTTTAATATTTAAATAAATATTTGTGTTTTTTTTTTGTTTGAAATGAAAAATGACATTAAAAATGTATTCAAAACAAAAAACCTATTTTAAAGCTCTTTTATTTTATCTACTGGTTATTTGTGTTCATATACATATGTAGGTAGCTCTAATCTTTAAATATGATTATGCTACTTAAGGTTCTAGTTAAAGATTATAGGGTCTACCACGATATCTAGAAAATAATTATCTAGGAACGGAAATTTGCAAAGAAGAAATCTAGCAAGTAAAAATTGGAAAAATAAAATTTAGAACTGAATAATCTACAAAGAAAAATCTCGAACCACAGAAAAATAAAATCTCGAATGCAAAAATCTAAATTCATATTAATTTTTGAATCAATGGTTACAATTCACGCTACATCTTTTGTATTTTTTGTACATTCGAGTCGAGATTTGAACAAGGAAGTTGCAATATGTTGACATAATTTTGAAAACTATTGTTGAAAATATTTTCTTTCTTTTTAATTCTGTATCTTGATAACTATATTATATTCTTATTTTAACTCAAATCTACATATTTATACACCTTCCTATGTCAAAATGAAGCCTGAGAAACTACATAATGTACATACCCGCCCTACCTAGTACATACATGGGTATATTTTATATAGAATTTATAAAAACACAAATCAATCAATAATAATAATAAAAAGAGGCTGTGTGCGACCCACACTAGTAACTTCCCATTGCATTGGTGCCCTCGGAAACTAGAGGCTCAATGTTATTTTTTTATTAAAAAATCGCTGATTCTCGATTTTCGAAAACGTTTTTAGGTGTATGCAATCAGATTGGTCTGTCTTCGAGATATTAGAGACAAAAACATTATTGAATAGTATATTTGTAGCCTTTTTCTTTAAACAAACTGTTTATTATACTGTTTTTACAAATCTTGACAATTTTGAACCAGTGTGTAGAATAAAATTATCCCGAAGCCAATATCATTGTTTGTTCTCAAAATATTGAGACGAACAAAAATTTTCCACAATTCTTGGTAAAGTTTCTTGTAGTTTTTTTTCGCTTTAAAAAAAAACGGTCCATTGAATATTTTTACAAATTTTATCAATTATTTATTATAAACTAGTTTATAGAATAAAATTACCCCGAAGCCAATATCAGTGTTTGTTCTCAAGATATTTGAGCTAAAAGACTTTTTTCAACTATTTTCAGCAGTATTTAAAAAAAACAGCCAAGTGATCTGTTTTTATATTTTTACAAATTCTTTGATACTTTAATTTTCGTATAAATAAAATTAACCCGAAGTCAATAGCATCATTTGTTCTCGAGATATTCAAGACTCAAGAGTAATGAAATTTAACAACGCTTTTTTAAAATTACTATAATAAAAAAACCGCTCACTGATTTTTTTTAAAGTCTTTTCTGCACGTAACGACATTATTAGTATCTAAAAAATAAAATTCATCCGAAGTCAATATCTTTATTTGTTACGAACGTACGTACAAACACAGACATCTAGGGTCTAGGGAGCTCGAAACGCGAAGATATGTCAACATTTTCGATTCGATAAATCGGACCAATGACAATAACTTCCAATGGGAAGTTAAAAATATACATAAATTACTTCCCGGCAAAAAAAATATTCAGTTTGAATTATTGAATAATATAATATTCCTTAGCCCATTCTGATTGTAATAAGAATAGAACTAGACCCACATTCGTTAGAACATTGGAACTAAAAACCTATGAACTTTATATGGACAAATCACAAACGAGCTATCAACACAATAAAAGCGACAAAGGAACTGTGAACATAAAAGAGACGAAAGCCACACTACCGATTGCCATATTCAATTCATGAACACGGAACGAATTGATGGGAAATTTGCAAAATCTTAACAGTTCCGCGGACATGTTTCCAGGAACTAGTTCCGATGAGGAAAAGAATCGTTTCAGGTCCGTTCCGCTTTTGGAACTGTTTTGCGCAACTCTAATGGCGATGGCGACGATGATGGCGCTCAATTTCAATTTAATTATTCTTAAACATTTTAATATGTACTATTTTTCTATTATTGTTTTTTTAAATTTATAAATTGTTGGAAATTTTGTTTTTAAATTTGGATTTTAAATTCAAATTTTATGTTTTTTTTTTTTTTTAATAAATCTAACAAAAAAAAAACCACAAAATGTCGGCACACACTCTTTTTATTTAATTGAAAATTATTAATCAAATAATTAAACTGGGTGGTTCTTTTTAAGTAGGTTCTCGAAGGACCAAAATGTTCATCGATGTAAAAGGTAAAATAACTCAAAAAAAAACTTGCTAATACAATCTTGAAAAATAAAACAACTATATCGCTTTCAATTCGGAGTTTTGCGATGGCAGCATTCGGTCACGTAAGTTTAGGTTCTGATAAAGGCAGCATCCAACAGCACCTTTAAGTTGTTGTTGTTGTTCAAACATTCAATGAAATTGACGGAATAAAGAATGGTCAAGTCTAATAAACTGACATTCTACTATGAATAGTACAATAAATAATAATAATCAGTTATCCATTATTTGACCTTGAAATTTAGTTCTGAAAGTGTTAAAATGTGAAGACTTGCTTTATAAAGCACCTGAAAAAAAAAGTTGCAATTATGAGCAACCCTCCTCAATTTGAAAAAAAAAAACACAAGATTTGTTTAGAGGGTAGAAACCGATTTGATGACGTCACAGCTGGATCCACCACAACCTCCCAATACACAATTTCAAAATTCTAATGATTCAGGAATTAGGGGCTAATTTAGTGCTCCAATCCCGAAGGAGCCCCAAATTTTGTTCACCCTAAAACCTGTGGTGGACTCAGCTTGACGTCAAGCTGGGTCCACCCAACCTCCCAATACACAATTTCAAAAATCTAATGACACAGGAATAAGGGGCTAATTTAGTGCTCCAATCCCAAAGGAGCCCCAAATTTTGTTCGCCCTTTGGAGGGCAAAAACTGATTTCAATGAAGACACATTTTGGTCCACCACAACCTCCCAATACACTTTTTCAAAATTCTAATGATGCAGGAATTAGGGCCTTAATTTAGGGCTCCTTAGGGCACCTATTTCAAATGAGCACCGAAATCCCTTCACCTTTTAGAGGGCAAAAACTGATTTGACGACGTCATCTAGCCGTCAAGCTGGGTCCACCACAATCGAAATTCAAAAATTGAACTATGCCAGAATTAGGGGCTAATTTAGTGCCCCAATCCCGAAGGAGCCCCAAATTTGTTTCGCCCTTTATAGGGCAAAAATTGATTTCATTGAAATCACATTTTGGTCCACCACAACCTCCCAATAAACTTTTTCAAAATTCTAATGATGCAGGAATTAGGGCCTTAATTTAGGGCTCCTTAGGGCACCAATTCGAAAAGAGCACCAAAATCCCTTCACCTTTTAGAGTGCAAAAACTGATTTGATGACGTCATCTAGCCGTCAAGTTGGGTCCACCACAAACTATGCAGGAATTAGGGGCTAATTTAGTGCTCCAATCCCGAAGGAGCCCCAAATTCCCTTCACCCTCAAATTTGTGATTGGCTCAAAATGACGTCATCGTACTGGATCCACTACAATGGAATTTCAAAAATCTACTGATGCAGAAAACTAGATCTATTTTATGGCTAATTTAGTGCACTTATATTAAAATCAGTTATCCATTATTTGACCTTGAAATTTAGTTCTGAAAGTGTTAAAATGTGGAGACTTTCTTTATACAGCACCTGAAAAAAATAATTACTTTGCAATTATGAGCAACCCTTCTCAATTTGAAAAAAAAACACAAGTTTTGTTTTTCTACTCTCACAGGGGGCTTTAGAGGGAAGAAACCGATTTGATGACGTCACAGCTGGATCCACCACAACCTCCCAATACACAATTTCAAAATTATAATGATGCAGGAACTAGGGGCTAATTAGAAGCTAATTTAGTGCTCCAATCCCAAAGGAGCCTAAAATTTGGTCACCCTTTAGAGGGCAAAAACTGATTTCAATGAAGACACATTTTGGTCCACCACAACCTCCCAAGAAACTTTTTCAAAATTCTAATGATGCAGGAATTAGGGCCTTAATTTAAGGCTCCTTCGGGAACCTATTCCAAAAGAGCACCAAAATCCCTTCACCTGTTAGAGGGCAAAAACTGATTTGATGACGTCATCTAGCCGTCAAGCTGGGTCCACCACAATCGAAATTCAAAAATTCAACTATGCAGGAATTAGGGCAAATTCAGGGCTAATTTAGTGCCATAATCCCGAAGGAGCCCCAAATTTTTTCACCCTTTAGAGGTCAAAAATTGATTTCATTGAAAACACATTTTGGTCCACCACAACCTCCCAATAAACTATTTCAAAAATCTAATGATGCAGGAATTAGGGGCTCGTTTAGGGCACTAATCACATTTTCTATTTATGATATTAATATATTAATTCATAATTCCTATTAAATTTTTACTTTCATTCAAAATCTCCGTCTTCTCCACAACTGTTGGTTGGTCAATTAAAAATCAACCTCAGTATTGAAAATGAAGATGGAGCTGTTTTTTATCAAATACTTAAACCATAAATGTGACAATCTTATTTTGTCTGCGTTCCATAAATAAATTAAGCCTCCCTAACACCAGAAAACTTATGCTGGACTTACACGAATGACAAATTTTCAGTATTTTTTTCATTTTATTGCCAAAATACTGCACACATTATTTCATTAATAACATGCGTTTAAACGGAATTTAAATAATGACTGGTTGATACTTTGACAGTATTTTTTTTTCATTTTAATGACAAGGATGGAAACAAGTGCATTTACACGCCAAATATTATTGTTTATTATTGTAATATTTTTCGGCCTTTGACAAATAAAAGAATTGTATAAATGTCATAAAACGCGGCAATGGAAACAAATTTACATACACCCCCATTGCGATTGTCAATTATCAATTGATAGTCGATAAATATCGAAAATAGATATTTAACAACGCAATTCATAAAAGTTTTGATCCTTAAAAATGGTGTAGGCCGTTGTAAATTACAACAAAAAAATTGGTTACTACGAAATAATTGGTAATTTGTTTAATAACTTGAGTTTATGGCCAGACGCGCACATGCAACTAAACAATTTGGTTTCCGTTTTGAGCACAATGGGTTTATATGATACTGCGCGCCAGTTTATGTTCTCATATAATCCCATAGTGCTCAAAATGGAAACCAAACTGGTTAGTTGCATGTGCGCGCCTGGCCTAAATGTACCAAATTTTAATATTTATCAACTATCAATTGATAATTGATACCAATATTTTTTCTTGTGTCTGATGTTTTCCATTCTCCTAATTTTTAGTCATATTTATTAGATTTTTGTCTACTTACTAACTTTCTTTTCAACCATACACAAACTTACAGTGTTTTTTGGTTTCCTTCAAGTTTTTTTGTCACTTTTATTATTTTTTTTTTTTAATTTTAAATATAAAACTGCATAGGCAAACAACTTCGAACTTTGAAATCACAAACACAAAGCCCACATTTATTTTGCACATAGTTCGAAATGGAATAATTTGAAAATCGTCGGTTACTTAGTTAACTGATATTAGGGAAGGATTGCAGATTTTAGTTTTTCTTAAGTCGAAACCACACCTGTTTCGTAAAAATAGGGAAAGTGCGGGGGAAGGGGATATGACAATTAGGTATTTTATACTTCAGTGATTTTTTAACAAATTAAGTGAGTTTTGTCATAGAAAAATACGCATTCAAGGTACTAAATACTTAAAACAAGACATTTTTTAAAAAAGTAGTTTTTGTAATTTTAATTTTTTTCCAAAACTACTACCATCTGATTTTCAGCATTCTTATAAAAATAAGATAAGAGCTTTGAAAACCCAAAAATAGCACTTAACTATGCAAAATTTTGCAAAAATCAACTTGAGAAAATAAAATTAACAATTTCGTTGAAATCTCGAGTTTTCAATAAGATTTCGTTGAAATCTTAATGAAATCTTGGTCCACCTATTTGAAATTTAAAAATTTTTCAACTGAAAATCGAGTTTTCAAATTGATGGGAACATAGTATTAAACATTTCCTGAAAAGTACAATTAATTTGGAGTGAAGCAAACAATTTTCTGAACTTAGTATTTACATAAATGTTTTCGACCGTTTTTTTCTATATCAACTATACGAGAAATAAGTCATATCTGTTTTGTGTAGAATTACATGATCTACAATACCTAAAATTTTTTTCAAAATAACCTATAGTTTTCGAGTAATTTGAAAAAAAAAAAAAAATTAAACCCTATCAAACATCAAAAAATAAAGTGATAGGATGCTTTCAAAAGAAACAGCTAACGAGATGCCTTCCAAACCCATCTCTTGTTATTGTGCTGAACCAACATTTTTCCCCATAGAAACTAGGGACATATTACTTTTCCTTAGAAAAGACAGACAACTCTGTTCTCATGCATAGATATTTTGACGTTTGACATTTTGTTTAAATTTTTTTAGTTTTAATAAAAATTGCCTTCTTAAAAAAAATATCGTTGCGATAGTTCTTTTTGTTTAGTTTCGGTGGTGAAGTTTGAATTGCCTAAGAATATGAATACCCGTTGCAGTAATTTACCACAACCACATAGATGTTGGAGTCCATGGTAAAGAAGGTCCGTCCAACTCGTGCTAAAATCTCGCTAACAATTTCTTGGATGGAGCTGATTGTGTCGAGGTCAAGACATGCAAGCAATGTGAAGCTCCCTTTTGGCACAAGAATTTGTTTTTAGTTTCATCACCAATACACAACCAATAAACAAGTAAGTTTATATCTGCATTTTTGCATTTTAAATTTGATTTTCAAATATATTTTCCATTTTTATAGTTCAACTTGTTTATCTTCATAAAATTGACAAATCAAATCAATATAACTTTTCAGAGAACAGAAAGTTCATCGTTCGCTGTTCCAAAATGAATAGAGAAATCTCCAAGAGGTTCTCGGATTGAATAATACCAATATTTCATTCCATATAGAACAGCATTTTGTTGCAAACACATTGCACATGCTCCTTTCTTTTATTTGCTGGAGACACTGCTTTTGAATCTGAAAAACATTTTTTTTTTACTTTGCATAGATTATGAACTGATAAGTAAATTATGTAATTTGATTTACCTTTTTTTTATTAGTAACGTCAATACCCTGAGCATCATTCCAAAAGCTGGTAACTAAGAAGGCAAATCTTGAATACCCTGAGCATAATTCCAAGACCTGGTAATTAAGAAGGCAAATCGTGAAATTGGCAGATTAATTTGCTACAAAACACGACACGAATTAAAATTATCAAACTTCAGTATCATAAGTTTCATTCTTTATCACTTTTGAGTTGCTGCAAAAAAGTACAAAACTTAATTAAATGCTGTAAAAATGTGAAATGTGTTGGTAATTAGTAAATTTTATATCATAAAATACAAATCTATTTTATTTGCTTTTGCTTTCTTTCGCCGCCATTAAAGTTTGAAACTTCAAGACAAACTGGGTTTATAAACTTTAAAAAAAATGTAGATGTCATCAGCTTCGATATGAAGATTTTCGTTCGCTTAATCCCCTATTCATTGACATACTATATATGGACTGCTAGTCGGGTCTCATTTCCATACAAAAGCCCTAATAAAAGGCGTTCAGCCACTTCTTAGCAACATAAGTGCTTTTGTAGAAAAGCGGCAAAAAAATAACTATTTTCCGTGCCATCTCTTGCCACTTGGCCAAAATTATCATTTTTTTGCCAAAGAAGCTAAGGACATCTATTATTTTTTCTTTTAAAAAACAGAGCTATCTGTTTCCATTCAAGTTTAAATTTTGACCACAGTCATTTGTGGTGTGCCTTTAATTAGAAGAGAAAGAATTAAGCTTTGAAAATTAATGAAAATAAATCAAAATTTAGTTAAGTTAGTAAGCGAACAAAACGTCATAAAGAAATTTAAAAAAAAACTTTACATTCGTTTGCGGTTTGTAAAATATGTGCGGGGTGAAAAATATCGGGCAATGATTATTTGCTGTATTATTTGCTATATAAACATACATAAACAACATTGTTATCCACGGAATTCAGATTTCACAATTCTCGCAATTGCACTCCTATTCATTTGGGTTTCAATGCCTGAATACAATTGCAGTAAATTGAAGCAACTCACTCCTGCTACCACATATGCCACCATTGTGTACCATGCCAAGGCCGACAATGGAGTGGCAATCCTCAAGAGAGTCCTCAAAAAAGTCGAATTCGCTCACAAGTCTAAATTTGTAAGTATTTCTTGAGATAGAATGATACGATAAGTTACTTAAAGATTTATAATAGCGCCTGGAGGTGTGCAGTCATATTCTGTACGAAAGTGTCGCTGACAAAATCAATTATCTGAACTTCTTCGAGTACTTCAACCTACCGAACACTTTTAACTCATGGTTTCAGAGCTGCATGAACTGATGATTTTAGTCCGGGCCATGACTGAGGGCTCAGCATTCGGAGAGGATGGTTGGTTCCTGCGGAATTCAATCGTCCAAGCAATCTGAATCGATGTCAACACTAGAGCTAAGAAGCTTGGGGTAGGTTTTTGACTCACTTTCTGTCCAAATTCTTAATTTCCCTGGCGGAACCTTCTTTTTGCTTAGGCACAAAATCCATCTCGAACTCTTGCACAAATTGAAACCATGTTTCAAGCCGCTCTGATAAGCTATGATGAGGGTAACACGTCTGGTGATCGTGTCTTGGCTGGAGCAATTTGGAGACGTTTCTTCAAAATTAAATGTGACGATTTTTGCAAACTTGAGACGTTAGTCAAATATGTGAGACAACAAGTCTACATGTTAGTTAATCTTTCGAGGAATGAGTTTCTCGTGAAGCCTGAAATTCCTTGGTTGAATCTGGAGAAGGACACTTTCAAGAAAAAACTTATTGAACCTTAGAATGAAATGGGAGAGAGAAATGTCCTTTTATTTTTAAGGCCATTTATCATTTTTTTGTTGCAAATGTTAAAGCTTCTCCATCTGCGTACAATCGTTGTAAGAATAAATAAATGCTATGTTAAAATATGTTTTCGAAAGCAAGAACTTTATTTATTGGAAGATCTTCGCCCTGTAGACACTTCGTCCAAACGTCCTGACAAATTAAGTCAGTATTGGGCTAGCCCGTCACATTGGAAATTCAAGAAACCTCGGACTTGCAGACTACCAGAGATACTTCAGTGTTGTGGGCTTGAAAGGCGATTTTCCAAAGGTGAAACATTCCAACCATATTAGATGAAGTGGATGATACCGATACCGATTCCATCTGCATTTCATAGTGAGCGATTGCAAGCTAAACTACATAATTTTTCAAACAACATCAATGATGAAACCATTGAAAATTCTTCTGGCCGTAATTCATCATCCTTGGTGCAGTTTTGTTTTGTTTGAACTAAATTCAAATAATAAACAAATCAACCGCAAAAGTGTCAAATGTTACATCGTGTTTTCCGCCATACCTACGCTAGCGCTAGTGGCCTTTAGTTGGATTAAAGAACACACGTGAAGTTGGCTCCTGGCAGTCCATATATAGTAAGGCAATGCCCCTATTACACGATGATTCTTTGCGTCTGACTCTTTTTGAAATTAAATGAGTACGAAGGTGAGATCCGATTTCTTTTCTCACTCCCACTCATTAAATTTCGAAAATAGTGTGACGCAAAGAATCGTCGTGTAATAGGGGACTTAGAGCCTTAGACGGCTTTCACATCATGCAATTACTACCTGCGATTTTTAAGCCCGTCGGCAGGGGACGTTTGTGGTGTCCTTGGTTGAAAAATTGCAGCGTAAAAAGGATGGAGATTTTCCTTTTCATTAAAAATCGCAGTAGTCTAAAAGCAGTCAAAGCAACATTATTTTTTTGGCGACAATTTGTTTCCAAATATTGTATGGAGCTGACACTTTTAAGGGCCGATGTTGAATGTAAATGTGAATTTGAATGTGCTGGATAGTGTAAATTTCCATGATTCAAATTGAGTTAGTCTAAAATTGAGAAATGTCAAATGAAATGCAGAAAAAAACGACGTTTAGGTGTGGTTCACATTCAACATCGGCCCTTACAATTTAACCACCCTTTATAATACGTCCATGAATAAAACAATTGTAAACAAAAAAAAAACGATTCGTGTGATTCAGCTGATTCTTGGCAGCAAACCTATCCAATCCAGTATTGGTCGTTCAGAAAAAAATTGAACTAAACCTATCCAAAATAACCTAGCCAATTTTAATCTGAACGTGGCCAATCCAAAAATTTTTAGGATTTCTTAGATCATATGAGAAATTTCAATAACAGCTGACTCAAATATAATTTTATATTTTGCTTGTTCACGTTGGTCGAGTTTTCGAATTCTGATTGTCGGTATTTCTGTCAAAATCTAGTCATTATTAGGCGTGATTTTTTGCAAGCACGGGGACAATTGGTTGAAAAAAAACGACATCGAGGACTAGCGACGCCATCACAGAAAAAAATGGAGTTTCCATACAAACTATCGATAACAACTATGTAATTCACGCCGGTAATACAGTTTTTACTTTACTGCCACTTTGCCAGTGTTTTTAATAAAATGTCAAATTGAAAAAAAAAATTAAATTGGCGGTCCGTTTTGTTTTTGTATGGTTGAAAAGAAAGTTAGTAAGTAGACAAAAATCTAATAAATATGACTAAAAATTAGGAGAATGGAAAACATCAGACACAAGAAAAAATATTGGTATCAATTATCAATTGATAGCTGATAAATATTAAAATTTTGTACATTTAGGCCAGGCGCGCACATGCAACTAACCAGTTTGGTTTCCATTTTGAGCACTATGGGATTATATGAGAACATAAACTGGCGCGCAGTATCATAAAGGGTTTTCCAATAAGAGGTGTTATTTTGAATAGCCCGCTATTTCGGTAGCTGTCACTTTTGAAGCTGTCATTTTTTGACATTTGACAAGTAGAAACTACGCCATTAATAAATTTGAAATTATTAAAATTCACTATAAAAATGGTGAAAATTTGGCAGAGACGGTTC
This sequence comes from Leucozona laternaria, assembly GCA_932273885.2. NCBI lineage: Eukaryota > Metazoa > Arthropoda > Insecta > Diptera > Syrphidae > Leucozona > Leucozona laternaria. Next base: position 68,577,454 of record OW026366.1, on the reverse strand, counting down.
GTAAAACTAAAAAATTTGTGGGTCGTCGTGAAGCACCTTGTCGGACCGCAATACAGAAATTGGTGGACAAATTCGAGCTGTTGCAACAAGTAAGTGATGTGAAGAATAAAACCCGTGCACGTCGCTCAAGAACAACTGAGAATATTGCTGTTGTAGCCCAAAGTGTTGAAGAAAACCCAGGTTTGTCCATTCCTCGTCGTTCTTTGGAATTAGGCATTCCACAAACGTCATTACACCGTATTTTGCATAAAGACTTGGGTCTTAAGGCTTATAAAGTTCAGTTAACACAAGAACTCAAGCCGGCTGATCATCAACAACGTCATGTCTTTGCTGATTGAGTCCTTGAAATGCATGAAAATGATCCGAAATTTCATCGAAAAATCATCTTGACTGATGAGGCCCATTTCCACCTCGGAGGCTACGTCAACAAGCAAAACTGTCGCATCTGGGGCTCGGAAAACCCAAGAGTTATTGTTGAAAAGCCTCTCCATCCTCAACGCGTGACTGTTTGGTGCGGTTTATGGTCCGGCGGGGTCATTGGACCTTACTTTTTCGAAAATGAGGCTGGAGCAACAGTTACGGTCAATGGATTGCGCTATCGAGAGATGATTAATGATTTTTTATGGCCGGGATTGGATGGTATTGATCTGGACAACGTTTACTTTCAACAAGATGGCGCTACGTGCCACACAAGCAATGAAACCATCGATCTTTTACGGGAAAAGTTTCCGTACCGTGTTATCTCTCGAAGAGGTGATCACAATTGGCCACCGAGATCTTGTGATTTAACACCTTGCGACTTCTTCCTTTGGGGCCACGTGAAAGATAAGGTCTACGCCAACAGCCCAGCGTCTATTCAAGACCTTAAAGATGGAATTCGTGAGGCTATCGAGGACATAGGGCAGCCACTTTGCGATTTGGTTATGGAAAATTTCATGAAAAGGATATGGTCCTGTAAGCGTGGTCGTGGCGGCCATTTGGCTGATGTTGTGTTCCATTATTAACGGCATACCTTCCTCTTTATAATGAAATAAACATCCGATCATTTATCTCAAAAAATGCCATTTTTCTTTGAATATCAAAATAACACCTCTTATTGGAAAACCCTTTATAAACCCATTGTGCTCAAAATGGAAACCAAACTGTTTAGTTGCATGTGCGCGTCTGGCCATAAACTCAAGTTATTAAACAAATTAATAATTATTTCGTAGTAACCAATTTTTTTGTTGTAATTTACAACGGCCTACACCATTTTTAATGATCAAAACTTTTATGAATTGCGTTGTTAAATATCGATTTTCAATATTTATCGACTATCAATTGATAATTGACAATCGCAATGGGGGTGTATGTAAATTTGTTTCCATTGCCGCGTTTTATGACATTTATACAATTCTTTTATTTGTCAAAGGCCGAAAAATATTACAATAATAAACAATAATATTTGGCAGTCGTGTAAATGCACTTGTTTCCATCCTTGTCATTAAAATGGAAAAAAATACTGTCAAAGTATCAACCAATCATTATTTAAATTCCGTTTGAACGCATGTTATTAATGAAATAATGTGTGCAGTATTTTGGCAAAAAAATCACAAAAATATTGAAAATTTGTCATTCGTGTAAGTCCAGCATAAGTTTTCTGGTGTTAGGGAGGCTTAATTTATTTATGGAACGCAGACAAAATAAGATTGTCACATTTATGGTTTAAGTATTTGATAACAGCTCCATCTTCATTTTCAATACTGAGGTTGATTTTTAATTGACCAACCAACAGTTGTGGAGAAGACGGAGATTTTGAATGAAAGTTTAATATCATAAAAAGAAAATGTGATTAGTGCCCTAAACGAGCCCCAAATTAGCCCCTAATTCCTGCATCATTAAATTTTTGAAATAGTTTATTGGGAGGTTGTGGTGGACCAAAATGTGATTTCAATGAAATCAATTTTTGCCCTCTAAAGGGCGAACAAATTTGGGGTTCCTTCGGGATTGTGGCACTAAATTAGCCGTGAATTTGCCCCTAATTCCTGCATAGTTAAATTTTTAAATTTCGATTGTGGTGGACCCAGCTTGACGGCTAGATGACGTCATCAAATCAGTTTTTGCCCTCTAAAAGGTGAAGGGATTTTGGTGCTCTTTTGGAATAGGTGCCCTAAGGAGCCCTTTGTTACGGTAAGATTTACCGCAACAAAAACCATTCTTTAATTGGTTCTTAAAACCTTCTTCTGACCATGTTGTTTGGTCATGGTCTAACCCGTGATATCTGTTTTCCCTTCCATCCGAACCATTCCTAGTTTTCGACCCCACTTTTAAATCCGTTGTCCTCTGGGAGTTTAAGGGTGACTCGGAGAGGATGACAAAGTAGGTAACACTTCATCCAATCGTGTTGAGCCAGCGGATGGGCTGGAGACTCGGACGCCATCTATATATAGAGCGAGGAAGCTCATAATACAATGAACAACATTCAGCAACGACAACAGAACGAAACATACACGTACACTCAAAGTGAATTTTAAAAACATAACAGCAATTTAATTTAACCAACCTAAAGTTAACTTTCTTTTTTTAAATATGGCCTTAATCCCATCATAAAATCTAAATTTAATCTAAATCTAACACTGGCCGTAGAAAAGAATGGAACGCTAAACACTATTCCCCACTTCCCCAAATCTGCACAAGGGTTCACTGAATAGTTGATTGCGCGATAGATAGTTTGATTTAAGTATTTGCCTTCCTCCTTCGTTTCCTCAAAAATGTTTAGAAAATCGATATTAAATAGTAGTCTCCTTCTTCGAAGCATTTTCAGAAAATTAAATTGAGTAGAGTAGCTGAGAGAATGCTCAGAATAATATTTGCAACCTTTTGTAGTTCTTTTACTTTTCTCGAAAATAGGTATTGTGAATATGTCTGAATACGGCCGAGGATTCGTCAAGTTTTGGGAGAACGCCAACAACTTGGGGAATCCATTGTATGTGTGAGTGATAGAGAGTTTCGATGGAACTCAACGTCGGAGTGGTACCGCAACCGAGTTCCACGAAAGCTTTTGTTTGAGAGTGTGAGTGTGGGAGTGAGAGAGGGGCCAAGGAAGACGAATAGGCTACGCATGACCAACCACTTCTTGGTTGACCAGTTAAGCCGATAGAGGTTTTTTAGAAATTTGAGAAATTTAAAAGAAAAGAAAAAAAAGTTGAAAATAAATTATAAATTTGAATTTGTTAAATTTTGGAAAGAGTTTAGGTTTTATAATTTATTTTGAAAGTGTTTCGGTGGAGGAAATAATTTGGAGAAAGAGGAATTATAATTTGAAGTCGCCAGAACGGGGCGAATAGAAGTGAGGAAAGAAGGAGAAAGGAAAAAGAATAAGTTGGATAAGAAAAGATAAGTAGAGTGTTTATTTAGTGGTTAATTCGTGGCATAAGGTGTGAAAATATAAGATTCGGTTGGCCCTTGTTTCATTCGGTTTAATCCCTGTAATTTTGTGGGACTCGTGACCCAGTTTTAAAGTAGTTTTCTTTATCCGTTTTATTTCGGGACCGAGTAGTAGCGGTCCATTCTTACGGTCTTTAGGTTAGGTTAGGTTAAGGTGGCTGTCGAGCAAGGCTAGACACACTTAGACCATAGTTGGTCCATTGAGATACCACAGGAATCTTGAAACTCTTCTTCCTATTCGTTGAACCACTTAGAGCTCCTTACGAAGCGTGCGAGATCAATTATGTCAACATTTACCAGATCATTAGGATCGTTGAAGTAGTATTCTCCGAGATGGAGTTTACGTCGTTGGGATAGAGCAGAGCAAGTGCAGAGGAGATGAGGAATCGATTCTTCCTCTTCTTCATCCATACAGCTTCTGCAGAAATCATTTGAGAATACTCCAAGCCTCGTTGCGTGCTTGCCTATCAAGCAGTGACCGGTGATGACACCTATGACGGAGCTGATATGCAGTCTGCTTAGAGATATTAAACTCTTCGAGCGCTTCAGGTCCAACCATCTTGGCCACATCTGTTTTGTCGCTATACAGGTGGAGATGTTGTTCCACCTAAGGTTTGTTTTCTCTATTGCATCCTGCTTCAGCATAAGTTTACATGTAGCAATGGGTATACCTATATCTGACCTATTTGGTGAAATAGGTAGTATTGTTCCACTTCTGGCGAGTTCGTCAGCCCTGCAATTTCCTGGAATGTCCCTATGGCCCGGCACCCAGCAGAGGTGAAAATTAAACTGATGTGCCATCTCAACGAGAGATGATCGACAGTTAAGGGCTGTTATTGAGTTGGTAGAGACAGATTCCAGGGATTTTATGGCGGCTTGGCTATCCGAGAAGATGCGGATATCTGTGTTAGATATCACGTTTCTTTTAAGCCAAGATAGTACTTCTTTTATCGCCAAAAGTTCCGCCTGGAACACGCTACAGTGATTGGGAAGGCGAAAGGAGAGATTTAAATTCATCCTGTCTGAGTACACACCTCCACCAACCCCGTCATCAGTTTTTGATCCATCCGTATAGAAGTGGATTGATTCATCTTCCAGAAATGCCCGATCCTCCCAGATAGATCTGGAGGCTATGGTGACCTGGAAGTTTTTATCGAACTGTAACTGGAGGATGGTGTAATCAATGTTACTTGGAATTGTTCCGAAAGAATTCAGAATAGTGGAGTGACCAATATCATTATTTGTCCACTGTGAGGAGGCTTTAAGACGAATGGCTGTGCTTGCAGCTGTTTGTTTAGCATATATATCGAGAGGTGCTAAATAGAACATAATATCTAATGCAGCAGAGGGTGTTGTACGAAGTACTCCACCCATGCAACGCGAGGTAGACCGTTGGACCTTGCTTAGTTTTTCGCAGTTCGTCGCTTTATCTAAAGCGGTCCACCATACTGTCACACCGTACGTAAGAATCGGTCTAACAACCGAGGTGTATAGCCAATGAGTAATACTGGGTTTAAGACCCCATTTGTTCCCTACGGCTTTTTTGCATGAAAAGAGTGCAACAGTTGCTTTTTTGACTCTTTCCTGTATATTGGGCTTCCAACTTAACTTCTTATCTAAGATAAGGCCCAAATATTTGGCTTCGTCTGAGAATTTGAGTAGAATTCCTTTGATAGACGGAGGGTCTATGTGAGGGATTTTGTATTTCCTTGAGAAGAGGACAAGATCTGTCTTATGAGGGTTAACACCCAGTCCACAGCGATCTGCCCATCTTATTAACTTGTTTAAAGCGTTTTGTAGGAGCTCTTTTAAGGTGTTGAGATGCTTTCCTGATACAGCAATAGCAACATCGTCTGCATAGGCGATCACTCTGTAGCTCTCCGCTTCCAGGCTTGTCAGCAGCGCATTTACTACCAAGTTCCAAAGAAGGGGAGATAGAACACCGCCTTGCGGCGTACCTCTACTGACGGATCTTCTTGTCGAAAAACCGCCCAGTCTTGAATTAATCCTCCTGCTCATCAGCATTTGATTAATCAACTCGACGAGCGGAACATCCACATTCAGACCTGACAGCGCAGATGCGATCGCAGATGTATCGACGTTATTGAAAGCACCTTCAATATCTAGAAAGGCAACCATAGTGTACTCCTTATGGTGGAGGGAGTATTCGATGGTACTAACCAGTGTGTGTAGGGCAGTGTCTACCGATTTCCCTTTGCAATAAGCTTGTTGAGCCGTAGACAGGAGCCTCGAGGCAATGCTTGTTCTAAGATGGATATCAATCAGTCGTTCACGTTCTACGGTCTTTGCTTTGTAATAATTTTTCTTTGTTTCATTTCTTTCTTTTGATTGTTCTTCGAACAATAATCCATTTTTATATTTATCTTTTTATCGAAAAAAATTCTGGGTTTTAATCCAGGCGCAAGCCAAGGTTTCCCAGATCTTTTAAAATAAATTCTTTGAACTTCCCATTGGGAATAAAAATATTTGCGTTTCCTTCATATTTTTGAAGACGAATTTCAGATTCCCGGTTAAGGCAAACGACCCACAACAGTTTCCTGGCGCCCACCCTGTATTGTCGGTATTTCTGTCAAAATCTAGTCATTATTAGGCGTGATTTTTTGCAAGCACGGGGACAATTGGTTGAAAAAAAACGACATCGAGGACTAGCGACGCCATCACAGAAAAAAATGGAGTTTCCATACAAACTATCGATAACAACTATGTAATTCACGCCGGTAATACAGTTTTTACTTTACTGCCACTTTGCCAGTGTTTTTAATAAAATGTCAAATTGAAAAAAAAAAAATTAAATTGGCGGTCCGTTTTGTTTGTGTATGGTTGAAAAGAAAGTTAGTAAGTAGACAAAAATCTAATAAATATGACTAAAAATTAGGAGAATGGAAAACATCAGACACAAGAAAAAATATTGGTATCAATTATCAATTGATAGCTGATAAATATTAAAATTTTGTACATTTAGGCCAGGCGCGCACATGCAACTAACCAGTTTGGTTTCCATTTTGAGCACTATGGGATTATATGAGAACATAAACTGGCGCGCAGTATCATAAAGGGTTTTCCAATAAGAGGTGTTATTTTGAATAGCCCGCTATTTCGGTAGCTGTCACTTTTGAAGCTGTCATTTTTTGACATTTGACAAGTAGAAACTACGCCATTAATAAATTTGAAATTATTAAAATTCACTATAAAAATGGTGAAAATTTGGCAGAGACGGTTCGTAAAACTAAAAAATTTGTGGGTCGTCGTGAAGCACCTTGTCGGACCGCAATACAGAAATTGGTGGACAAATTCGAGCTGTTGCAACAAGTAAGTGATGTGAAAATAAAACCCGTGCACGTCGCTCAAGAACAACTGAGAATATTGCTGTTGTAGCCCAAAGTGTTGAAGAAAACCCAGGTTTGTCCATTCCTCGTCGTTCTTTGGAATTAGGCATTGCACAAACGTCATTACACCGTATTTTGCATAAAGACTTGGGTCTTAAGGCTTATAAAGTTCAGTTAACACAAGAACTCAAGCCGGCTGATCATCAACAACGTCGTGTCTTTGCTGATTGAGTCCTTGAAATGCATGAAAATGATCCGAAATTTCATCGAAAAATCATCTTGACTGGCTCGGAAAACCCAAGAGTTATTGTTGAAAAGCCTCTCCATCCTCAACGCGTGACTGTTTGGTGCGGTTTATGGTCCGGCGGGGTCATTGGACCTTACTTTTTCGAAAATGAGGCTGGAGCAACAGTTACGGTCAATGGATTGCGCTATCGAGAGATGATTAATGATTTTTTATGGCCGGGATTGGATGGTATTGATCTGGACAACGTTTACTTTCAACAAGACGGCGCTACGTGCCACACAAGCAATGAAACCATCGATCTTTTACGGGAAAAGTTTCCGGACCGTGTTATCTCTCGAAGAGGTGATCACAATTGGCCACCGAGATCTTGTGATTTAACACCTTGCGACTTCTTCCTTTGGGGCCACGTGAAAGATAAGGTCTACGCCAACAGCCCAGCGTCGATTCAAGACCTCAAAGATGGAATTCGTGAGGCTATCGAGGACATAGGGCAGCCACTTTGCGATTTTGTTATGGGAAATTTCATGAAAAGGATATGGTCCTGTAAGCGTGGTCGTGGCGGCCATTTGGCTGATGTTGTGTTCCATTATTAACGGCATACCTTCCTCTTTATAATGAAATAAACATCCGATCATTTATCTCAAAAAATGCCATTTTTCTTTGAATATCAAAATAACACCTCTTATTGGAAAACCCTTTATAAACCCATTGTGCTCAAAATGGAAACCAAACTGTTTAGTTGCATGTGCGCGTCTGGCCATAAACTCAAGTTATTAAACAAATTAATAATTATTTCGTAGTAACCAATTTTTTTGTTGTAATTTACAACGGCCTACACCATTTTTAATGATCAAAACTTTTATGAATTGCGTTGTTAAATATCGATTTTCAATATTTATCGACTATCAATTGATAATTGACAATCCCAATGGGGGTGTATGTAAATTTGTTTCCATTGCCGCGTTTTATGACATTTATACAATTCTTTTATTTGTCAAAGGCCGAAAAATATTACAATAATAAACAATAATATTTGGCAGTCGTGTAAATGCACTTGTTTCCATCCTTGTCATTAAAATGGAAAAAAATACTGTCAAAGTATCAACCAATCATTATTTAAATTCCGTTTAAACGCATGTTATTAATGAAATAATGTGTGCAGTATTTTGGCAATAAAATCACAAAAACATTGAAAATTTGTCATTCGTGTAAGTCCAGCATAAGTTTTCTGGTGTTAGGGAGGCTTAATTTATTTATGGAACGCAGACAAAATAAGATTGTCACATTTATGGTTTAAGTATTTGATAACAGCTCCATCTTCATTTTCAATACTGAGGTTGATTTTTAATTGACCAACCAACAGTTGTGGAGAAGACGGAGATTTTGAATGAAAGTTTAATATCATAAAAAGAAAATGTGATTAGTGCCCTAAACGAACCCCAAATTAGCCCCTAATTCCTGCATCATTAAATTTTTGAAATAGTTTATTGGGAGGTTGTGGTGGACCAAAATGTGATTTCAATGAAATCAATTTTTGCCCTCTAAAGGGCGAAAAAATTTGGGGTTCCTTCGGGATTGTGGCACTAAATTAGCCGTGAATTTGCCCCTAATTCCTGCATAGTTAAATTTTTGAATTTCGATTGTGGTGGACCCAGCTTGACGGCTAAATGACGTCATCAAATCAGTTTTTGCCCTCTAAAAGGTGAAGGGATTTTGGTGCTCTTTTGGAATAGGTGCCCTAAGGAGCCCTTTGTTACGGTAAGATTTACCGCAACAAAAACCATTCTTTAATTGGTTCTTAAAACCTTCTTCTGACCATGTTGTTTGGTCATGGTCTAACCCGTGATATCTGTTTTCCCTTCCATCCGAACCATTCCTAGTTTTCGACCCCACTTTTAAATCCGTTGTCCTCTGGGAGTTTAAGGGTGACTCGGAGAGGATGACAAAGTAGGTAACACTTCATCCGATCGTGTTGAGCCAGCGGATGGGCTGGAGACTCGGACGCCATCTATATATAGAGTGAGGAAGCTCATAATACAATGAACAACATTCAGCAACGACAACAGAACGAAACATACACGTACACTCAAAGTGAATTTTAAAAACATAACAGCAATTTAATTTAACCAACCTAAAGTTAACTTTCTTTTTTTAAATATGGCCTTAATCCCATCATAAAATCTAAATTTAATCTAAATCTAACATTGGCCGTAGAAAAGAATGGAACGCTAAACACTATTCCCCACTTCCCCAAATCTGCACAAGGGTTCACTGAATAGTTGATTGCGCGATAGATAGTTTGATTTAAGTATTTGCCTTCCTCCTTCGTTTCCTCAAAAATGTTTAGAAAATCGATATTAAATAGTAGTCTCCTTCTTCGAAGCATTTTCAGAAAATTAAATTGAGTAGAGTAGCTGAGAGAATGCTCAGAATAATATTTGCAACCTTTTGTAGTTCTTTTACTTTTCCCGAAAATAGGTATTGTGAATATGTCTGAATACGGCCGAGGATTCGTCAAGTTTTGGGAGAACGCCAACAACTTGGGGAATCCATTGTATGTGTGAGTGATAGAGAGTTTCGATGGAACTCTACGTCGGAGTGGTACCGCAACCGAGTTCCACGAAAGCTTTTGTTTGAGAGTGTGAGTGTGGGAGTGAGAGAGGGGCCAAGGAAGACGAATAGGCTACGCATGACCAACCACTTCTTGGTTGACCAGTTAAGCCGATAGAGGTTTTTTAGAAATTTGAGAAATTTAAAAGAAAAGAAAAAAAAGTTGAAAATAAATTATAAATTTGAATTTGTTAAATTTTGGAAAGAGTTTAGGTTTTATAATTTATTTTGAAAGTTTTTCGGTGGAGGAAATAATTTGGAGAAAGAGGAATTATAATTTGAAGTCGCCAGAACGGGGCGAATAGAAGTGAGGAAAGAAGGAGAAAGGAAAAAGAATAAGTTGGATAAGAAAAGATAAGTAGAGTGTTTATTTAGTGGTTAATTCGTGGCATAAGGTGTGAAAATATAAGATTCGGTTGGCCCTTGTTTCATTCGGTTTAATCCCTGTAATTTTGTGGGACTCGTGACCCAGTTTTAAAGTAGTTTTCTTTATCCGTTTTATTTCGGGACCGAGTAGTAGCGGTCCATTCTTACGGTCTTTAGGTTAGGTTAGGTTAAGGTGGCTGTCGAGCAAGGCTAGACACACTTAGACCATAGTTGGTCCATTGAGATACCACAGGAATCTTGAAACTCTTCTTCCTATTCGTTGAACCACTTAGAGCTCCTTACGAAGCGTGCGAGATCAATTATGTCAACATTTACCAGATCATTAGGATCGTTGAAGTAGTATTCTCCGAGATGGAGTTTACGTCGTTGGGATAGAGCAGGGCAAGTGCAGAGGAGATGAGGAATCGATTCTTCCTCTTCTTCATCCATACAGCTTCTGCAGAAATCATTTGAGAATACTCCAAGCCTCGTTGCGTGCTTGCCTATCAAGCAGTGACCGGTGATGACACCTATGACGGAGCTGATATGCAGTCTGCTTAGAGATATTAAACTCTTCGAGCGCTTCAGGTCCAACCTTGGCCACATCTGTTTTGTCGCTATACAGGTGGAGATGTTGTTCCACCTAAGGATTGTTTTCTCTATTGCATCCTGCTTCAGCATAAGTTTACATGTAGCAATGGGTATACCTATATCTGACCTATTTGGTGAAATAGGTAGTATTGTTCCACTTCTGGCGAGTTCGTCAGCCCTGCAATTTCCTGGAATGTCACTATGGCCCGGCACCCAGCAGAGGTGAAAATTAAACTGATGTGCCATCTCAACGAGAGATGATCGACAGTTAAGGGCTGTTATTGAGTTGGTAGAGACAGATTCCAGGGATTTTATGGCGGCTTGGCTATCCGAGAAGATGCGGATATCTGTGTTAGATATCACGTTTCTTTTAAGCCAAGATAGTACTTCTTTTATCGCCAAAAGTTCCGCCTGGAACACGCTACAGTGATTGGGAAGGCGAAAGGAGAGATTTAAATTCATCCTGTCTGAGTACACACCTCCACCAACCCCGTCATCAGTTTTTGATCCATCCGTATAGAAGTGGATTGATTCATCTTCCAGAAATGCCCGATCCTCCCAGATAGATCTGGAGGCTATGGTGACCTGAAGTTTTTATCGAACTGTAACTGGGGGATGGTGTAATCAATGTTACTTGGAATTGTTCCGAAAGAATTCAGAATAGTGGAGTGACCAATATCATTATTTGTCCACTGTGAGGAGGCTTTAAGACGAATGGCTGTGCTTGCAGCTGTTTGTTTAGCATATATATCGAGAGGTGCTAAATAGAACATAATATCTAATGCAGCAGAGGGTGTTGTACGAAGTACTCCACCCATGCAACGCGAGGCAGACCGTTGGACCTTGCTTAGTTTTTCGCAGTTCGTCGCTTTATCTAAAGCGGTCCACCATACTGTCACACCGTACGTAAGAATCGGTCTAACAACCGAGGTGTATAGCCAATGAGTAATACTGGGTTTAAGACCCCATTTGTTCCCTACGGCTTTTTTGCATGAAAAGAGTGCAACAGTTGCTTTTTTGACTCTTTCCGGTATATTGGGCTTCCAACTTAACTTCTTATCTAAGATAAGGCCCAAATATTTGGCTTCGTCTGAGAATTTGAGTAGAATTCCTTTGATAGACGGAGGGTCTATGTGAGGGATTTTGTATTTCCTTGAGAAGAGGACAAGATCTGTCTTATGAGGGTTAACACCCAGTCCACAGCGATCTGCCCATCTTATTAACTTGTTTAAAGCGTTTTGTAGGAGCTCTTTTAAGGTGTTGAGATGCTTTCCTGATACAGCAATAGCAACATCGTCTGCATAGGCGATCACTCTGTAGCTCTCCGCTTCCAGGCTTGTCAGCAGCGCATTTACTACCAAGTTCCAAAGAAGGGGAGATAGAACACCGCCTTGCGGCGTACCTCTACTGACGGATCTTCTTGTCGAAAAACCGCCCAGTCTTGAATTAATCCTCCTGCTCATCAGCATTTGATTAATCAACTCGACGAGCGGAACATCCACATTCAGACCTGACAGCGCAGATGCGATCGCAGATGTATCGACGTTATTGAAAGCACCTTCAATATCTAGAAAGGCAACCATAGTGTACTCCTTATGGTGGAGGGAGTATTCGATGGTACTAACCAGTGTGTGTAGGGCAGTGTCTACCGATTTCCCTTTGCAATAAGCATGTTGAGCCGTAGACAGGAGCCTCGAGTCAATGCTTGTTCTAAGATGGATATCAATCAGTCGTTCACGTTCTACGGTCTTTGCTTTGTAATAATTTTTCTTTGTTTCATTTCTTTCTTTTGATTGTTCTTCGAACAATAATCCATTTTTATATTTATCTTTTTATCGAAAAAAATTCTGGGTTTTAATCCAGGCGCAAGCCAAGGTTTCCCAGATCTTTTAAAATAAATTCTTTGAACTTCCCATTGGGAATAAAAATATTTGCGTTTCCTTCATATTTTTGAAGACGAATTTCAGATTCCCGGTTAAGGCAAACGACCCACAACAGTTTCCTGGCGCCCACCCTGTATTGTCGGTATTTCTGTCAAAATCTAGTCATTATTAGGCGTGATTTTTTGCAAGCACGGGGACAATTGGTTGAAAAAAAACGACATCGAGGACTAGCGACGCCATCACAGAAAAAAATGGAGTTTCCATACAAACTATCGATAACAACTATGTAATTCACGCCGGTAATACAGTTTTTACTTTACTGCCACTTTGCCAGTGTTTTTAATAAAATGTCAAATTGAAAAAAAAAAAATTAAATTGGCGGTCCGTTTTGTTTGTGTATGGTTGAAAAGAAAGTTAGTAAGTAGACAAAAATCTAATAAATATGACTAAAAATTAGGAGAATGGAAAACATCAGACACAAGAAAAAATATTGGTATCAATTATCAATTGATAGCTGATAAATATTAAAATTTTGTACATTTAGGCCAGGCGCGCACATGCAACTAACCAGTTTGGTTTCCATTTTGAGCACTATGGGATTATATGAGAACATAAACTGGCGCGCAGTATCATAAAGGGCTTTCCAATAAGAGGTGTTATTTTGAATAGCCCGCTATTTCGGTAGCTGTCACTTTTGAAGCTGTCATTTTTTGACATTTGACAAGTAGAAACTACGCCATTAATAAATTTGAAATTATTAAAATTCACTATAAAAATGGTGAAAATTTGGCAGAGACGGTTCGTAAAACTAAAAAATTTGTGGGTCGTCGTGAAGCACCTTGTCGGACCGCAATACAGAAATTGGTGGACAAATTCGAGCTGTTGCAACAAGTAAGTGATGTGAAGAATAAAACCCGTGCACGTCGCTCAAGAACAACTGAGAATATTGCTGTTGTAGCCCAAAGTGTTGAAGAAAACCCAGGTTTGTCCATTCCTCGTCGTTCTTTGGAATTAGGCATTGCACAAACGTCATTACACCGTATTTTGCATAAAGACTTGGGTCTTAAGGCTTATAAAGTTCAGTTAACACAAGAACTCAAGCCGGCTGATCATCAACAACGTCGTGTCTTTGCTGATTGAGTCCTTGAAATGCATGAAAATGATCCGAAATTTCATCGAAAAATCATCTTGACTGATGAGGCCCATTTCCACCTCGGAGGCTACGTCAACAAGCAAAACTGTCGCATCTGGGGCTCGGAAAACCCAAGAGTTATTGTTGAAAAGCCTCTCCATCCTCAACGCGTGACTGTTTGGTGCGGTTTATGGTCCGGCGGGGTCATTGGACCTTACTTTTTCGAAAATGAGGCTGGAGCAACAGTTACGGTCAATGGATTGCGCTATCGAGAGATGATTAATGATTTTTTATGGCCGGGATTGGATGGTATTGATCTGGACAACGTTTACTTTCAACAAGATGGCGCTACGTGCCACACAAGCAATGAAACCATCGATCTTTTACGGGAAAAGTTTCCGGACCGTGTTATCTCTCGAAGAGGTGATCACAATTGGCCACCGAGATCTTGTGATTTAACACCTTGCTACTTCTTCCTTTGGGGCCACGTGAAAGATAAGGTCTACGCCAACAGCCCAGCGTCGATTCAAGACCTCAAAGATGGAATTCGTGAGGCTATCGAGGACATAGGGCAGCCACTTTGCGATTTGGTTATGGAAAATTTCATGAAAAGGATATGGTCCTGTAAGCGTGGTCGTGGCGGCCATTTGGCTGATGTTGTGTTCCATTATTAACGGCATACCTTCCTCTTTATAATGAAATAAACATCCGATCATTTATCTCAAAAAATGCCATTTTTCTTTGAATATCAAAATAACACCTCTTATTGGAAAACCCTTTATAAACCCATTGTGCTCAAAATGGAAACCAAACTGTTTAGTTGCATGTGCGCGTCTGGCCATAAACTCAAGTTATTAAACAAATTAATAATTATTTCGTAGTAACCAATTTTTTTGTTGTAATTTACAACGGCCTACACCATTTTTAATGATCAAAACTTTTATGAATTGCGTTGTTAAATATCGATTTTCAATATTTATCGACTATCAATTGATAATTGACAATCGCAATGGGGGTGTATGTAAATTTGTTTCCATTGCCGCGTTTTATGACATTTATACAATTCTTTTATTTGTCAAAGGCCGAAAAATATTACAATAATAAACAATAATATTTGGCAGTCGTGTAAATGCACTTGTTTCCATCCTTGTCATTAAAATGGAAAAAAATACTGTCAAAGTATCAACCAATCATTATTTAAATTCCGTTTAAACGCATGTTATTAATGAAATAATGTGTGCAGTATTTTGGCAATAAAATCACAAAAATATTGAAAATTTGTCATTCGTGTAAGTCCAGCATAAGTTTTCTGGTGTTAGGGAGGCTTAATTTATTTATGGAACGCAGACAAAATAAGATTGTCACATTTATGGTTTAAGTATTTGATAACAGCTCCATCTTCATTTTCAATACTGAGGTTGATTTTTAATTGACCAACCAACAGTTGTGGAGAAGACGGAGATTTTGAATGAAAGTTTAATATCATAAAAAGAAAATGTGATTAGTGCCCTAAACGAACCCCAAATTAGCCCCTAATTCCTGCATCATTAAATTTTTGAAATAGTTTATTGGGAGGTTGTGGTGGACCAAAATGTGATTTCAATGAAATCAATTTTTGCCCTCTAAAGGGCGAAAAAATTTGGGGTTCCTTCGGGATTGTGGCACTAAATTAGCCGTGAATTTGCCCCTAATTCCTGCATAGTTAAATTTTTGAATTTCGATTGTGGTGGACCCAGCTTGACGGCTAAATGACGTCATCAAATCAGTTTTTGCCCTCTAAAAGGTGAAGGGATTTTGGTGCTCTTTTGGAATAGGTGCCCTAAGGAGCCCTTTGTTACGGTAAGATTTACCGCAACAAAAACCATTCTTTAATTGGTTCTTAAAACCTTCTTCTGACCATGTTGTTTGGTCATGGTCTAACCCGTGATATCTGTTTTCCCTTCCATCCGAACCATTCCTAGTTTTCGACCCCACTTTTAAATCCGTTGTCCTCTGGGAGTTTAAGGGTGACTCGGAGAGGATGACAAAGTAGGTAACACTTCATCCGATCGTGTTGAGCCAGCGGATGGGCTGGAGACTCGGACGCCATCTATATATAGAGCGAGGAAGCTCATAATACAATGAACAACATTCAGCAACGACAACAGAACGAAACATACACGTACACTCAAAGTGAATTTTAAAAACATAACAGCAATTTAATTTAACCAACCTAAAGTTAACTTTCTTTTTTTAAATATGGCCTTAATCCCATCATAAAATCTAAATTTAATCTAAATCTAACATTGGCCGTAGAAAAGAATGGAACGCTAAACACTATTCCCCACTTCCCCAAATCTGCACAAGGGTTCACTGAATAGTTGATTGCGCGATAGATAGTTTGATTTAAGTATTTGCCTTCCTCCTTCGTTTCCTCAAAAATGTTTAGAAAATCGATATTAAATAGTAGTCTCCTTCTTCGAAGCATTTTCAGAAAATTAAATTGAGTAGAGTAGCTGAGAGAATGCTCAGAATAATATTTGCAACCTTTTGTAGTTCTTTTACTTTTCCCGAAAATAGGTATTGTGAATATGTCTGAATACGGCCGAGGATTCGTCAAGTTTTGGGAGAACGCCAACAACTTGGGGAATCCATTGTATGTGTGAGTGATAGAGAGTTTCGATGGAACTCTACGTCGGAGTGGTACCGCAACCGAGTTCCACGAAAGCTTTTGTTTGAGAGTGTGAGTGTGGGAGTGAGAGAGGGGCCAAGGAAGACGAATAGGCTACGCATGACCAACCACTTCTTGGTTGACCAGTTAAGCCGATAGAGGTTTTTTAGAAATTTGAGAAATTTAAAAGAAAAGAAAAAAAAGTTGAAAATAAATTATAAATTTGAATTTGTTAAATTTTGGAAAGAGTTTAGGTTTTATAATTTATTTTGAAAGTTTTTCGGTGGAGGAAATAATTTGGAGAAAGAGGAATTATAATTTGAAGTCGCCAGAACGGGGCGAATAGAAGTGAGGAAAGAAGGAGAAAGGAAAAAGAATAAGTTGGATAAGAAAAGATAAGTAGAGTGTTTATTTAGTGGTTAATTCGTGGCATAAGGTGTGAAAATATAAGATTCGGTTGGCCCTTGTTTCATTCGGTTTAATCCCTGTAATTTTGTGGGACTCGTGACCCAGTTTTAAAGTAGTTTTCTTTATCCGTTTTATTTCGGGACCGAGTAGTAGCGGTCCATTCTTACGGTCTTTAGGTTAGGTTAGGTTAAGGTGGCTGTCGAGCAAGGCTAGACACACTTAGACCATAGTTGGTCCATTGAGATACCACAGGAATCTTGAAACTCTTCTTCCTATTCGTTGAACCACTTAGAGCTCCTTACGAAGCGTGCGAGATCAATTATGTCAACATTTACCAGATCATTAGGATCGTTGAAGTAGTATTCTCCGAGATGGAGTTTACGTCGTTGGGATAGAGCAGGGCAAGTGCAGAGGAGATGAGGAATCGATTCTTCCTCTTCTTCATCCATACAGCTTCTGCAGAAATCATTTGAGAATACTCCAAGCCTCGTTGCGTGCTTGCCTATCAAGCAGTGACCGGTGATGACACCTATGACGGAGCTGATATGCAGTCTGCTTAGAGATATTAAACTCTTCGAGCGCTTCAGGTCCAACCTTGGCCACATCTGTTTTGTCGCTATACAGGTGGAGATGTTGTTCCACCTAAGGATTGTTTTCTCTATTGCATCCTGCTTCAGCATAAGTTTACATGTAGCAATGGGTATACCTATATCTGACCTATTTGGTGAAATAGGTAGTATTGTTCCACTTCTGGCGAGTTCGTCAGCCCTGCAATTTCCTGGAATGTCACTATGGCCCGGCACCCAGCAGAGGTGAAAATTAAACTGATGTGCCATCTCAACGAGAGATGATCGACAGTTAAGGGCTGTTATTGAGTTGGTAGAGACAGATTCCAGGGATTTTATGGCGGCTTGGCTATCCGAGAAGATGCGGATATCTGTGTTAGATATCACGTTTCTTTTAAGCCAAGATAGTACTTCTTTTATCGCCAAAAGTTCCGCCTGGAACACGCTACAGTGATTGGGAAGGCGAAAGGAGAGATTTAAATTCATCCTGTCTGAGTACACACCTCCACCAACCCCGTCATCAGTTTTTGATCCATCCGTATAGAAGTGGATTGATTCATCTTCCAGAAATGCCCGATCCTCCCAGATAGATCTGGAGGCTATGGTGACCTGGAAGTTTTTATCGAACTGTAACTGGGGGATGGTGTAATCAATGTTACTTGGAATTGTTCCGAAAGAATTCAGAATAGTGGAGTGACCAATATCATTATTTGTCCACTGTGAGGAGGCTTTAAGACGAATGGCTGTGCTTGCAGCTGTTTGTTTAGCATATATATCGAGAGGTGCTAAATAGAACATAATATCTAATGCAGCAGAGGGTGTTGTACGAAGTACTCCACCCATGCAACGCGAGGCAGACCGTTGGACCTTGCTTAGTTTTTCGCAGTTCGTCGCTTTATCTAAAGCGGTCCACCATACTGTCACACCGTACGTAAGAATCGGTCTAACAACCGAGGTGTATAGCCAATGAGTAATACTGGGTTTAAGACCCCATTTGTTCCCTACGGCTTTTTTGCATGAAAAGAGTGCAACAGTTGCTTTTTTGACTCTTTCCGGTATATTGGGCTTCCAACTTAACTTCTTATCTAAGATAAGGCCCAAATATTTGGCTTCGTCTGAGAATTTGAGTAGAATTCCTTTGATAGACGGAGGGTCTATGTGAGGGATTTTGTATTTCCTTGAGAAGAGGACAAGATCTGTCTTATGAGGGTTAACACCCAGTCCACAGCGATCTGCCCATCTTATTAACTTGTTTAAAGCGTTTTGTAGGAGCTCTTTTAAGGTGTTGAGATGCTTTCCTGATACAGCAATAGCAACATCGTCTGCATAGGCGATCACTCTGTAGCTCTCCGCTTCCAGGCTTGTCAGCAGCGCATTTACTACCAAGTTCCAAAGAAGGGGAGATAGAACACCGCCTTGCGGCGTACCTCTACTGACGGATCTTCTTGTCGAAAAACCGCCCAGTCTTGAATTAATCCTCCTGCTCATCAGCATTTGATTAATCAACTCGACGAGCGGAACATCCACATTCAGACCTGACAGCGCAGATGCGATCGCAGATGTATCGACGTTATTGAAAGCACCTTCAATATCTAGAAAGGCAACCATAGTGTACTCCTTATGGTGGAGGGAGTATTCGATGGTACTAACCAGTGTGTGTAGGGCAGTGTCTACCGATTTCCCTTTGCAATAAGCATGTTGAGCCGTAGACAGGAGCCTCGAGTCAATGCTTGTTCTAAGATGGATATCAATCAGTCGTTCACGTTCTACGGTCTTTGCTTTGTAATAATTTTTCTTTGTTTCATTTCTTTCTTTTGATTGTTCTTCGAACAATAATCCATTTTTATATTTATCTTTTTATCGAAAAAAATTCTGGGTTTTAATCCAGGCGCAAGCCAAGGTTTCCCAGATCTTTTAAAATAAATTCTTTGAACTTCCCATTGGGAATAAAAATATTTGCGTTTCCTTCATATTTTTGAAGACGAATTTCAGATTCCCGGTTAAGGCAAACGACCCACAACAGTTTCCTGGCGCCCACCCTGTATTGTCGGTATTTCTGTCAAAATCTAGTCATTATTAGGCGTGATTTTTTGCAAGCACGGGGACAATTGGTTGAAAAAAAACGACATCGAGGACTAGCGACGCCATCACAGAAAAAAATGGAGTTTCCATACAAACTATCGATAACAACTATGTAATTCACGCCGGTAATACAGTTTTTACTTTACTGCCACTTTGCCAGTGTTTTTAATAAAATGTCAAATTGAAAAAAAAAAAATTAAATTGGCGGTCCGTTTTGTTTGTGTATGGTTGAAAAGAAAGTTAGTAAGTAGACAAAAATCTAATAAATATGACTAAAAATTAGGAGAATGGAAAACATCAGACACAAGAAAAAATATTGGTATCAATTATCAATTGATAGCTGATAAATATTAAAATTTTGTACATTTAGGCCAGGCGCGCACATGCAACTAACCAGTTTGGTTTCCATTTTGAGCACTATGGGATTATATGAGAACATAAACTGGCGCGCAGTATCATAAAGGGTTTTCCAATAAGAGGTGTTATTTTGAATAGCCCGCTATTTCGGTAGCTGTCACTTTTGAAGCTGTCATTTTTTGACATTTGACAAGTAGAAACTACGCCATTAATAAATTTGAAATTATTAAAATTCACTATAAAAATGGTGAAAATTTGGCAGAGACGGTTCGTAAAACTAAAAAATTTGTGGGTCGTCGTGAAGCACCTTGTCGGACCGCAATACAGAAATTGGTGGACAAATTCGAGCTGTTGCAACAAGTAAGTGATGTGAAGAATAAAACCCGTGCACGTCGCTCAAGAACAACTGAGAATATTGCTGTTGTAGCCCAAAGTGTTGAAGAAAACCCAGGTTTGTCCATTCCTCGTCGTTCTTTGGAATTAGGCATTCCACAAACGTCATTACACCGTATTTTGCATAAAGACTTGGGTCTTAAGGCTTATAAAGTTCAGTTAACACAAGAACTCAAGCCGGCTGATCATCAACAACGTCGTGTCTTTGCTGATTGAGTCCTTGAAATGCATGAAAATGATCCGAAATTTCATCGAAAAATCATCTTGACTGATGAGGCCCATTTCCACCTCGGAGGCTACGTCAACAAGCAAAACTGTCGCATCTGGGGCTCGGAAAACCCAAGAGTTATTGTTGAAAAGCCTCTCCATCCTCAACGCGTGACTGTTTGGTGCGGTTTATGGTCCGGCGGGGTCATTGGACCTTACTTTTTCGAAAATGAGGCTGGAGCAACAGTTACGGTCCATGGATTGCGCTATCGAGAGATGATTAATGATTTTTTATGGCCGGGATTGGATGGTATTGATCTGGACAACGTTTACTTTCAACAAGATGGCGCTACGTGCCACACAAGCAATGAAACCATCGATCTTTTACGGGAAAAGTTTCCGGACCGTGTTATCTCTCGAAGAGGTGATCACAATTGGCCACCGAGATCTTGTGATTTAACACCTTGCTACTTCTTCCTTTGGGGCCACGTGAAAGATAAGGTCTACGCCAACAGCCCAGCGTCGATTCAAGACCTCAAAGATGGAATTCGTGAGGCTATCGAGGACATAGGGCAGCCACTTTGCGATTTGGTTATGGAAAATTTCATGAAAAGGATATGGTCCTGTAAGCGTGGTCGTGGCGGCCATTTGGCTGATGTTGTGTTCCATTATTAACGGCATACCTTCCTCTTTATAATGAAATAAACATCCGATCATTTATCTCAAAAAATGCCATTTTTCTTTGAATATCAAAATAACACCTCTTATTGGAAAACCCTTTATAAACCCATTGTGCTCAAAATGGAAACCAAACTGTTTAGTTGCATGTGCGCGTCTGGCCATAAACTCAAGTTATTAAACAAATTAATAATTATTTCGTAGTAACCAATTTTTTTGTTGTAATTTACAACGGCCTACACCATTTTTAATGATCAAAACTTTTATGAATTGCGTTGTTAAATATCGATTTTCAATATTTATCGACTATCAATTGATAATTGACAATCGCAATGGGGGTGTATGTAAATTTGTTTCCATTGCCGCGTTTTATGACATTTATACAATTCTTTTATTTGTCAAAGGCCGAAAAATATTACAATAATAAACAATAATATTTGGCAGTCGTGTAAATGCATTTGTTTCCATCCTTGTCATTAAAATGGAAAAAAATACTGTCAAAGTATCAACCAATCATTATTTAAATTCCGTTTAAACGCATGTTATTAATGAAATAATGTGTGCAGTATTTTGGCAATAAAATCACAAAAATATTGAAAATTTGTCATTCGTGTAAGTCCAGCATAAGTTTTCTGGTGTTAGGGAGGCTTAATTTATTTATGGAACGCAGACAAAATAAGATTGTCACATTTATGGTTTAAGTATTTGATAACAGCTCCATCTTCATTTTCAATACTGAGGTTGATTTTTAATTGACCAACCAACAGTTGTGGAGAAGACGGAGATTTTGAATGAAAGTTTAATATCATAAAAAGAAAATGTGATTAGTGCCCTAAACGAACCCCAAATTAGCCCCTAATTCCTGCATCATTAAATTTTTGAAATAGTTTATTGGGAGGTTGTGGTGGACCAAAATGTGATTTCAATGAAATCAATTTTTGCCCTCTAAAGGGCGAAAAAATTTGGGGTTCCTTCGGGATTGTGGCACTAAATTAGCCGTGAATTTGCCCCTAATTCCTGCATAGTTAAATTTTTGAATTTCGATTGTGGTGGACCCAGCTTGACGGCTAAATGACGTCATCAAATCAGTTTTTGCCCTCTAAAAGGTGAAGGGATTTTGGTGCTCTTTTGGAATAGGTGCCCTAAGGAGCCCTTTGTTACGGTAAGATTTACCGCAACAAAAACCATTCTTTAATTGGTTCTTAAAACCTTCTTCTGACCATGTTGTTTGGTCATGGTCTAACCCGTGATATCTGTTTTCCCTTCCATCCGAACCATTCCTAGTTTTCGACCCCACTTTTAAATCCGTTGTCCTCTGGGAGTTTAAGGGTGACTCGGAGAGGATGACAAAGTAGGTAACACTTCATCCGATCGTGTTGAGCCAGCGGATGGGCTGGAGACTCGGACGCCATCTATATATAGAGCGAGGAAGCTCATAATACAATGAACAACATTCAGCAACGACAACAGAACGAAACATACACGTACACTCAAAGTGAATTTTAAAAACATAACAGCAATTTAATTTAACCAACCTAAAGTTAACTTTCTTTTTTTAAATATGGCCTTAATCCCATCATAAAATCTAAATTTAATCTAAATCTAACATTGGCCGTAGAAAAGAATGGAACGCTAAACACTATTCCCCACTTCCCCAAATCTGCACAAGGGTTCACTGAATAGTTGATTGCGCGATAGATAGTTTGATTTAAGTATTTGCCTTCCTCCTTCGTTTCCTCAAAAATGTTTAGAAAATCGATATTAAATAGTAGTCTCCTTCTTCGAAGCATTTTCAGAAAATTAAATTGAGTAGAGTAGCTGAGAGAATGCTCAGAATAATATTTGCAACCTTTTGTAGTTCTTTTACTTTTCCCGAAAATAGGTATTGTGAATATGTCTGAATACGGCCGAGGATTCGTCAAGTTTTGGGAGAACGCCAACAACTTGGGGAATCCATTGTATGTGTGAGTGATAGAGAGTTTCGATGGAACTCTACGTCGGAGTGGTACCGCAACCGAGTTCCACGAAAGCTTTTGTTTGAGAGTGTGAGTGTGGGAGTGAGAGAGGGGCCAAGGAAGACGAATAGGCTACGCATGACCAACCACTTCTTGGTTGACCAGTTAAGCCGATAGAGGTTTTTTAGAAATTTGAGAAATTTAAAAGAAAAGAAAAAAAAGTTGAAAATAAATTATAAATTTGAATTTGTTAAATTTTGGAAAGAGTTTAGGTTTTATAATTTATTTTGAAAGTTTTTCGGTGGAGGAAATAATTTGGAGAAAGAGGAATTATAATTTGAAGTCGCCAGAACGGGGCGAATAGAAGTGAGGAAAGAAGGAGAAAGGAAAAAGAATAAGTTGGATAAGAAAAGATAAGTAGAGTGTTTATTTAGTGGTTAATTCGTGGCATAAGGTGTGAAAATATAAGATTCGGTTGGCCCTTGTTTCATTCGGTTTAATCCCTGTAATTTTGTGGGACTCGTGACCCAGTTTTAAAGTAGTTTTCTTTATCCGTTTTATTTCGGGACCGAGTAGTAGCGGTCCATTCTTACGGTCTTTAGGTTAGGTTAGGTTAAGGTGGCTGTCGAGCAAGGCTAGACACACTTAGACCATAGTTGAGATACCACAGGAATCTTGAAACTCTTCTTCCTATTCGTTGAACCACTTAGAGCTCCTTACGAAGCGTGCGAGATCAATTATGTCAACATTTACCAGATCATTAGGATCGTTGAAGTAGTATTCTCCGAGATGGAGTTTACGTCGTTGGGATAGAGCAGGGCAAGTGCAGAGGAGATGAGGAATCGATTCTTCCTCTTCTTCATCCATACAGCTTCTGCAGAAATCATTTGAGAATACTCCAAGCCTCGTTGCGTGCTTGCCTATCAAGCAGTGACCGGTGATGACACCTATGACGGAGCTGATATGCAGTCTGCTTAGAGATATTAAACTCTTCGAGCGCTTCAGGTCCAACCTTGGCCACATCTGTTTTGTCGCTATACAGGTGGAGATGTTGTTCCACCTAAGGATTGTTTTCTCTATTGCATCCTGCTTCAGCATAAGTTTACATGTAGCAATGGGTATACCTATATCTGACCTATTTGGTGAAATAGGTAGTATTGTTCCACTTCTGGCGAGTTCGTCAGCCCTGCAATTTCCTGGAATGTCACTATGGCCCGGCACCCAGCAGAGGTGAAAATTAAACTGATGTGCCATCTCAACGAGAGATGATCGACAGTTAAGGGCTGTTATTGAGTTGGTAGAGACAGATTCCAGGGATTTTATGGCGGCTTGGCTATCCGAGAAGATGCGGATATCTGTGTTAGATATCACGTTTCTTTTAAGCCAAGATAGTACTTCTTTTATCGCCAAAAGTTCCGCCTGGAACACGCTACAGTGATTGGGAAGGCGAAAGGAGAGATTTAAATTCATCCTGTCTGAGTACACACCTCCACCAACCCCGTCATCAGTTTTTGATCCATCCGTATAGAAGTGGATTGATTCATCTTCCAGAAATGCCCGATCCTCCCAGATAGATCTGGAGGGTATGGTGACCTGGAAGTTTTTATCGAACTGTAACTGGGGGATGGTGTAATCAATGTTACTTGGAATTGTTCCGAAAGAATTCAGAATAGTGGAGTGACCAATATCATTATTTGTCCACTGTGAGGAGGCTTTAAGACGAATGGCTGTGCTTGCAGCTGTTTGTTTAGCATATATATCGAGAGGTGCTAAATAGAACATAATATCTAATGCAGCAGAGGGTGTTGTACGAAGTACTCCACCCATGCAACGCGAGGCAGACCGTTGGACCTTGCTTAGTTTTTCGCAGTTCGTCGCTTTATCTAAAGCGGTCCACCATACTGTCACACCGTACGTAAGAATCGGTCTAACAACCGAGGTGTATAGCCAATGAGTAATACTGGGTTTAAGACCCCATTTGTTCCCTACGGCTTTTTTGCATGAAAAGAGTGCAACAGTTGCTTTTTTGACTCTTTCCTGTATATTGGGCTTCCAACTTAACTTCTTATCTAAGATAAGGCCCAAATATTTGGCTTCGTCTGAGAATTTGAGTAGAATTCCTTTGATAGACGGAGGGTCTATGTGAGGGATTTTGTATTTCCTTGAGAAGAGGACAAGATCTGTCTTATGAGGGTTAACACCCAGTCCACAGCGATCTGCCCATCTTATTAACTTGTTTAAAGCGTTTTGTAGGAGCTCTTTTAAGGTGTTGAGATGCTTTCCTGATACAGCAATAGCAACATCGTCTGCATAGGCGATCACTCTGTAGCTCTCCGCTTCCAGGCTTGTCAGCAGCGCATTTACTACCAAGTTCCAAAGAAGGGGAGATAGAACACCGCCTTGCGGCGTACCTCTACTGACGGATCTTCTTGTCGAAAAACCGCCCAGTCTTGAATTAATCCTCCTGCTCATCAGCATTTGATTAATCAACTCGACGAGCGGAACATCCACATTCAGACCTGACAGCGCAGATGCGATCGCAGATGTATCGACGTTATTGAAAGCACCTTCAATATCTAGAAAGGCAACCATAGTGTACTCCTTATGGTGGAGGGAGTATTCGATGGTACTAACCAGTGTGTGTAGGGCAGTGTCTACCGATTTCCCTTTGCAATAAGCATGTTGAGCCGTAGACAGGAGCCTCGAGTCAATGCTTGTTCTAAGATGGATATCAATCAGTCGTTCACGTTCTACGGTCTTTGCTTTGTAATAATTTTTCTTTGTTTCATTTCTTTCTTTTGATTGTTCTTCGAACAATAATCCATTTTTATATTTATCTTTTTATCGAAAAAAATTCTGGGTTTTAATCCAGGCGCAAGCCAAGGTTTCCCAGATCTTTTAAAATAAATTCTTTGAACTTCCCATTGGGAATAAAAATATTTGCGTTTCCTTCATATTTTTGAAGACGGATTTCAGATTCCCGGTTAAGGCAAACGACCCACAACAGTTTCCTGGCGCCCACCCTGTATTGTCGGTATTTCTGTCAAAATCTAGTCATTATTAGGCGTGATTTTTTGCAAGCACGGGGACAATTGGTTGAAAAAAAACGACATCGAGGACTAGCGACGCCATCACAGAAAAAAATGGAGTTTCCATACAAACTATCGATAACAACTATGTAATTCACGCCGGTAATACAGTTTTTACTTTACTGCCACTTTGCCAGTGTTTTTAATAAAATGTCAAATTGAAAAAAAAAAATTAAATTGGCGGCCCGTTTTGTTTGTGTATGGTTGAAAAGAAAGTTAGTAAGTAGACAAAAATCTAATAAATATGACTAAAAATTAGGAGAATGGAAAACATCAGACACAAGAAAAAATATTGGTATCAATTATCAATTGATAGCTGATAAATATTAAAATTTTGTACATTTAGGCCAGGCGCGCACATGCAACTAACCAGTTTGGTTTCCATTTTGAGCACTATGGGATTATATGAGAACATAAACTGGCGCGCAGTATCATAAAGGGTTTTCCAATAAGAGGTGTTATTTTGAATAGCCCGCTATTTCGGTAGCTGTCACTTTTGAAGCTGTCATTTTTTGACATTTGACAAGTAGAAACTACGCCATTAATAAAAATGGAACGATACACGCTTCAACAACGCATTGAAATTATTAAAATTCACTATAAAAATGGTGAAAATTTGGCAGAGACGGTTCGTAAAACTAAAAAATTTGTGGGTCGTCGTGAAGCACCTTGTCGGACCGCAATACAGAAATTGGTGGACAAATTCGAGCTGTTGCAACAAGTAAGTGATGTGAAGAATAAAACCCGTGCACGTCGCTCAAGAACAACTGAGAATATTGCTGTTGTAGCCCGAAGTGTTGAAGAAAACCCAGGTTTGTCCATTCCTCGTCGTTCTTTGGAATTAGGCATTCCACAAACGTCATTACACCGTATTTTGCATAAAGACTTGGGTCTTAAGGCTTATAAAGTTCAGTTAACACAAGAACTCAAGCCGGCTGATCATCAACAACGTCGTGTCTTTGCTGATTGAGTCCTTGAAATGCATGAAAATGATCCGAAATTTCATCGAAAAATCATCTTGACTGATGAGGCCCATTTCCACCTCGGAGGCTACGTCAACAAGCAAAACTGTCGCATCTGGGGCTCGGAAAACCCAAGAGTTATTGTTGAAAAGCCTCTCCATCCTCAACGCGTGACTGTTTGGTGCGGTTTATGGTCCGGCGGGGTCATTGGACCTTACTTTTTCGAAAATGAGGCTGGAGCAACAGTTACGGTCAATGGATTGCGCTATCGAGAGATGATTAATGATTTTTTATGGCCGGGATTGGATGGTATTGATCTGGACAACGTTTACTTTCAACAAGATGGCGCTACGTGCCACACAAGCAATGAAACCATCGATCTTTTACGGGAAAAGTTTCCGGACCGTGTTATCTCTCGAAGAGGTGATCACAATTGGCCACCGAGATCTTGTGATTTTACACCTTGCGACTTCTTCCTTTGGGGCCACGTGAAAGATAAGGTCTACGCCAACAGCCCAGCGTCGATTCAAGACCTCAAAGATGGAATTCGTGAGGCTATCGAGGACATAGGGCAGCCTCTTTGCGATTTGGTTATGGAAAATTTCATGAAAAGGATATGGTCCTGTAAGCGTGGTCGTGGCGGCCATTTGGCTGATGTTGTGTTCCATTATTAACGGCATACCTTCCTCTTTATAATGAAATAAACATCCGATCATTTATCTCAAAAAATGCCATTTTTCTTTGAATATCAAAATAACACCCCTTATTGGAAAACCCTTTATAAACCCATTGTGCTCAAAATGGAAACCAAACTGTTTAGTTGCATGTGCGCGTCTGGCCATAAACTCAAGTTATTAAACAAATTAATAATTATTTCGTAGTAACCAATTTTTTTGTTGTAATTTACAACGGCCTACACCATTTTTAATGATCAAAACTTTTATGAATTGCGTTGTTAAATATCGATTTTCAATATTTATCGACTATCAATTGATAATTGACAATCGCAATGGGGGTGTATGTAAATTTGTTTCCATTGCCGCGTTTTATGACAGTTATACAATTCTTTTATTTGTCAAAGGCCGAAAAATATTACAATAATAAACAATAATATTTGGCAGTCGTGTAAATGCACTTGTTTCCATCCTTGTCATTAAAATGGAAAAAAATACTGTCAAAGTATCAACCAATCATTATTTAAATTCCGTTTAAACGCATGTTATTAATGAAATAATGTGTGCAGTATTTTGGCAATAAAATCACAAAAATATTGAAAATTTGTCATTCGTGTAAGTCCAGCATAAGTTTTCTGGTGTTAGGGAGGCTTAATTTATTTATGGAACGCAGACAAAATAAGATTGTCACATTTATGGTTTAAGTATTTGATAACAGCTCCATCTTCATTTTCAATACTGAGGTTGATTTTTAATTGACCAACCAACAGTTGTGGAGAAGACGGAGATTTTGAATGAAAGTTTAATATCATAAAAATTAGCAAATTAGCCCCTAATTCCTGCATCATTAAATTTTTGAAATAGTTTATTGGGAGGTTGTGGTGGACCAAAATGTGATTTCAATGAAATCAATTTTTGCCCTCTAAAGGGCGAAAAAATTTGGGGTTCCTTCGGGATTGTGGCACTAAATTAGCCGTGAATTTGCCCCTAATTCCTGCATAGTTAAATTTTTGAATTTCGATTGTGGTGGACCCAGCTTGACGGCTAAATGAAGTCATCAAATCAGTTTTTGCCCTCTAAAAGGTGAAGGGATTTTGGTGCTCTTTTGGAATAGGTGCCCTAAGGAGCCCTTTGTTACGGTAAGATTTACCGCAACAAAAACCATTCTTTAATTGGTTCTTAAAACCTTCTTCTGACCATGTTGTTTGGTCATGGTCTAACCCGTGATATCTGTTTTCCCTTCCATCCGAACCATTCCTTGTTTTCGACCCCACTTTTAAATCCGTTGTCCTCTGGGAGTTTAAGGGTGACTCGGAGAGGATGACAAAGTAGGTAACACTTCATCCGATCGTGTTGAGCCAGCGGATGGGCTGGAGACTCGGACGCCATCTATATATAGAGCGAGGAAGCTCATAATACAATGAACAACATTCAGCAACGACAACAGAACGAAACATACACGTACACTCAAAGTGAATTTTAAAAACATAACAGCAATTTAATTTAACCAACCTAAAGTTAACTTTCTTTTTTTAAATATGGCCTTAATCCCATCATAAAATCTAAATTTAATCTAAATCTAACATTGGCCGTAGAAAAGAATGGAACGCTAAACACTATTCCCCACTTCCCCAAATCTGCACAAGGGTTCACTGAATAGTTGATTGCGCGATAGATAGTTTGATTTAAGTATTTGCCTTCCTCCTTCGTTTCCTCAAAAATGTTTAGAAAATCGATATTAAATAGTAGTCTCCTTCTTCGAAGCATTTTCAGAAAATTAAATTGAGTAGAGTAGCTGAGAGAATGCTCAGAATAATATTTGCAACCTTTTGTAGTTCTTTTACTTTTCTCGAAAATAGGTATTGTGAATATGTCTGAATACGGCCGAGGATTCGTCAAGTTTTGGGAGAACGCCAACAACTTGGGGAATCCATTGTATGTGTGAGTGATAGAGAGTTTCGATGGAACTCAACGTCGGAGTGGTACCGCAACCGAGTTCCACGAAAGCTTTTGTTTGAGAGTGTGAGTGTGGGAGTGAGAGAGGGGCCAAGGAAGACGAATAGGCTACGCATGACCAACCACTTCTTGGTTGACCAGTTAAGCCGATAGAGGTTTTTTAGAAATTTGAGAAATTTAAAAGAAAAGAAAAAAAAGTTGAAAATAAATTATAAATTTGAATTTGTTAAATTTTGGAAAGAGTTTAGGTTTTATAATTTATTTTGAAAGTGTTTCGGTGGAGGAAATAATTTGGAGAAAGAGGAATTATAATTTGAAGTCGCCAGAACGGGGCGAATAGAAGTGAGGAAAGAAGGAGAAAGGAAAAAGAATAAGTTGGATAAGAAAAGATAAGTAGAGTGTTTATTTAGTGGTTAATTCGTGGCATAAGGTGTGAAAATATAAGATTCGGTTGGCCCTTGTTTCATTCGGTTTAATCCCTGTAATTTTGTGGGACTCGTGACCCAGTTTTAAAGTAGTTTTCTTTATCCGTTTTATTTCGGGACCGAGTAGTAGCGGTCCATTCTTACGGTCTTTAGGTTAGGTTAGGTTAAGGTGGCTGTCGAGCAAGGCTAGACACACTTAGACCATAGTTGAGATACCACAGGAATCTTGAAACTCTTCTTCCTATTCGTTGAACCACTTAGAGCTCCTTACGAAGCGTGCGAGATCAATTATGTCAACATTTACCAGATCATTAGGATCGTTGAAGTAGTATTCTCCGAGATGGAGTTTACGTCGTTGGGATAGAGCAGGGCAAGTGCAGAGGAGATGAGGAATCGATTCTTCCAGCTTCTGCAGAAATCATTTGAGAATACTCCAAGCCTCGTTGCGTGCTTGCCTATCAAGCAGTGACCGGTGATGACACCTATGACGGAGCTGATATGCAGTCTGCTTAGAGATATTAAACTCTTCGAGCGCTTCAGGTCCAACCTTGGCCACATCTGTTTTGTCGCTATACAGGTGGAGATGTTGTTCCACCTAAGGTTTGTTTTCTCTATTGCATCCTGCTTCAGCATAAGTTTACATGTAGCAATGGGTATACCTATATCTGACCTATTTGGTGAAATAGGTAGTATTGTTCCACTTCTGGCGAGTTCGTCAGCCCTGCAGTTTCCTGGAATGTCCCTATGGCCCGGCACCCAGGTGAAAATTAAACTGATGTGCCATCTCAACGAGAGATGATCGACAGTTAAGGGCTGTTATTGAGTTGGTAGAGACAGATTCCAGGGATTTTATGGCGGCTTGGCTATCCGAGAAGATGCGGATATCTGTGTTAGATATCACGTTTCTTTTAAGCCAAGATAGTACTTCTTTTATCGCCAAAAGTTCCGCCTGGAACACGCTACAGTGATTGGGAAGGCGAAAGGAGAGATTTAAATTCATCCTGTCTGAGTACACACCTCCACCAACCCCGTCATCAGTTTTTGATCCATCCGTATAGAAGTGGATTGATTCATCTTCCAGAAATGCCCGATCCTCCCAGATAGATCTGGAGGGTATGGTGACCTGGAAGTTTTTATCGAACTGTAACTGGGGGATGGTGTAATCAATGTTACTTGGAATTGTTCCGAAAGAATTCAGAATAGTGGAGTGACCAATATCATTATTTGTCCACTGTGAGGAGGCTTTAAGACGAATGGCTGTGCTTGCAGCTGTTTGTTTAGCATATATATCGAGAGGTGCTAAATAGAACATAATATCTAATGCAGCAGAGGGTGTTGTACGAAGTACTCCACCCATGCAACGCGAGGTAGACCGTTGGACCTTGCTTAGTTTTTCGCAGTTCGTCGCTTTATCTAAAGCGGTCCACCATACTGTCACACCGTACGAAAGAATCGGTCTAACAACCGAGGTGTATAGCCAATGAGTAATACTGGGTTTAAGACCCCATTTGTTCCCTACGGCTTTTTTGCATGAAAAGAGTGCAACAGTTGCTTTTTTGACTCTTTCCTGTATATTGGGCTTCCAACTTAACTTCTTATCTAAGATAAGGCCCAAATATTTGGCTTCGTCTGAGAATTTGAGTAGAATTCCTTTGATAGACGGAGGGTCTATGTGAGGGATTTTGTATTTCCTTGAGAAGAGGACAAGATCTGTCTTATGAGGGTTAACACCCAGTCCACAGCGATCTGCCCATCTTATTAACTTGTTTAAAGCGTTTTGTAGGAGCTCTTTTAAGGTGTTGAGATGCTTTCCTGATACAGCAATAGCAACATCGTCTGCATAGGCGATCACTCTGTAGCTCTCCGCTTCCAGGCTTGTCAGCAGCGCATTTACTACCAAGTTCCAAAGAAGGGGAGATAGAACACCGCCTTGCGGCGTACCTCTACTGACGGATCTTCTTGTCGAAAAACCGCCCAGTCTTGAATTAATCCTCCTGCTCATCAGCATTTGATTAATCAACTCGACGAGCGGAACATCCACATTCAGACCTGACAGCGCAGATGCGATCGCAGATGTATCGACGTTATTGAAAGCACCTTCAATATCTAGAAAGGCAACCATAGTGTACTCCTTATGGTGGAGGGAGTATTCGATGGTACTTACCAGTGTGTGTAGGGCAGTGTCTACCGATTTCCCTTTGCAAGAAGCATGTTGAGCCGTAGACAGGAGCCTCGAGTCAATGCTTGTTCTAAGATGGATATCAATCAGTCGTTCACGTTCTACGGTCTTTGCTTTGTAATAATTTTTCTTTGTTTCATTTCTTTCTTTTGATTGTTCTTCGAACAATAATCCATTTTTATATTTATTTTTTTATCGAAAAAAATTCTGGGTTTTAATCCAGGCGCAAGCCAAGGTTTCCCAGATCTTTTAAAATAAATTCTTTGAACTTCCCATTGGGAATAAAAATATTTGCGTTTCCTTCATATTTTTGAAGACGAATTTCAGATTCCCGGTTAAGGCAAACGACCCACAACAGTTTCCTGGCGCCCACCCTGTATTGTCGGTATTTCTGTCAAAATCTAGTCATTATTAGGCGTGATTTTTTGCAAGCACGGGGACAATTGGTTGAAAAAAAACGACATCGAGGACTAGCGACGCCATCACAGAAAAAAATGGAGTTTCCATACAAACTGTCGATAACAACTATGTAATTCACGCCGGTAATACAGTTTTTACTTTACTGCCACTTTGCCAGTGTTTTTAATAAAATGTCAAATTGAAAAAAAAAAAAAAAATTAAATTGGCGGTCCGTTTTGTTTGTGTATGGTTGAAAAGAAAGTTAGTAAATAGACAAAAATCTAATAAATATGACTAAAAATTAGGAGAATGGAAAACATCAGACATAAGAAAATATATTGGTATCAATTATCAATTGATAGCTGATAAATATTAAAATTTTGTACATTTAGGCCAGGCGCGCACATGCAACTAACCAGTTTGGTTTCCATTTTGAGCACTATGGGATTATATGAGAACATAAACTGGCGAGCAGTATCATAAAGGGTTTTCCAATAAGAGGTGTTATTTTGAATAGCCCGCTATTTCGGTAGCTGTCACTTTTGAAGCTGTCATTTTTTGACATTTGACAAGTAGAAACTACGCCATTAATAAAAATGGAACGATACACGCTTCAACAACGCATTGAAATTATTAAAATTCACTATAAAAATGGTGAAAATTTGGCAGAGACGGTTCGTAAAACTAAAAAATTTGTGGGTCGTCGTGAAGCACCTTGTCGGACCGCAATACAGAAATTGGTGGACAAATTCGAGCTGTTGCAACAAGTAAGTGATGTGAAGAATAAAACCCGTGCACGTCGCTCAAGAACAACTGAGAATATTGCTGTTGTAGCCCAAAGTGTTGAAGAAAACCCAGGTTTGTCCATTCCTCGTCGTTCTTTGGAATTAGGCATTCCACAAACGTCATTACACCGTATTTTGCATAAAGACTTGGGTCTTAAGGCTTATAAAGTTCAGTTAACACAAGAACTCAAGCCGGCTGATCATCAACAACGTCGTGTCTTTGCTGATTGAGTCCTTGAAATGCATGAAAATGATCCGAAATTTCATCGAAAAATCATCTTGACTGGCTCGGAAAACCCAAGAGTTATTGTTGAAAAGCCTCTCCATCCTCAACGCGTGACTGTTTGGTGCGGTTTATGGTCCGGCGGGGTCATTGGACCTTACTTTTTCGAAAATGAGGCTGGAGCAACAGATACGGTCAATGGATTGCGCTATCGAGAGATGATTAATGATTTTTTATGGCCGGGATTGGATGGTATTGATCTGGACAACGTTTACTTTCAACAAGATGGCGCTACGTGCCACACAAGCAATGAAACCATCGATCTTTTACGGGAAAAGTTTCCGGACCGTGTTATCTCTCGAAGAGGTGATCACAATTGGCCACCGAGATCTTGTGATTTAACACCTTGCGACTTCTTCCTTTGGGGCCACGTGAAAGATAAGGTCTACACCAACAGCCCAGCGTCGATTCAAGACCTCAAAGATGGAATTCGTGAGGCTATCGAGGACATAGGGCAGCCACTTTGCGATTTGGTTATGGAAAATTTCATGAAAAGGATATGGTCCTGTAAGCGTGGTCGTGGCGGCCATTTGGCTGATGTTGTGTTCCATTATTAACGGCATACCTTCCTCTTTATAATGAAATAAACATCCGATCATTTATCTCAAAAAATGCCATTTTTCTTTGAATATCAAAATAACACCCCTTATTGGAAAACCCTTTATAAACCCATTGTGCTCAAAATGGAAACCAAACTGTTTAGTTGCATGTGCGCGTCTGGCCATAAACTCAAGTTATTAAACAAATTAATAATTATTTCGTAGTAACCAATTTTTTTGTTGTAATTTACAACGGCCTACACCATTTTTAATGATCAAAACTTTTATGAATTGCGTCGTTAAATATCGATTTTCAATATTTATCGACTATCAATTGATAATTGACAATCGCAATGGGGGTGTATGTAAATTTGTTTCCATTGCCGCGTTTTATGACATTTATACAATTCTTTTATTTGTCAAAGGCCGAAAAATATTACAATAATAAACAATAATATTTGGCAGTCGTGTAAATGCACTTGTTTCCATCCTTGTCATTAAAATGGAAAAAAATACTGTCAAAGTATCAACCAATCATTATTTAAATTCCGTTTAAACGCATGTTATTAATGAAATAATGTGTGCAGTATTTTGGCAATAAAATCACAAAAATATTGAAAATTTGTCATTCGTGTAAGTCCAGCATAAGTTTTCTGGTGTTAGGGAGGCTTAATTTATTTATGGAACGCAGACAAAATAAGATTGTCACATTTATGGTTTAAGTATTTGATAACAGCTCCATCTTCATTTTCAATACTGAGGTTGATTTTTAATTGACCAACCAACAGTTGTGGAGAAGACGGAGATTTTGAATGAAAGTTTAATATCATAAAAAGAAAATGTGATTAGTGCCCTAAACGAGCCCCAAATTAGCCCCTAATTCCTGCATCATTAAATTTTTGAAATAGTTTATTGGGAGGTTGTGGTGGACCAAAATGTGATTTCAATGAAATCAATTTTTGCCCTCTAAAGGGCGAAAAAATTTGGGGTTCCTTCGGGATTGTGGCACTAAATTAGCCGTGAATTTGCCCCTAATTCCTGCATAGTTAAATTTTTGAATTTCGATTGTGGTGGACCCAGCTTGACGGCTAGATGACGTCATCAAATCAGTTTTTGCCCTCTAAAAGGTGAAGGGATTTTGGTGCTCTTTTGGAATAGGTGCCCTAAGGAGCCCTTTGTTACGGTAAGATTTACCGCAACAAAAACCATTCTTTAATTGGTTCTTAAAACCTTCTTCTGACCATGTTGTTTGGTCATGGTCTAACCCGTGATATCTGTTTTCCCTTCCATCCGAACCATTCCTAGTTTTCGACCCCACTTTTAAATCCGTTGTCCTCTGGGAGTTTAAGGTTGACTCGGAGAGGATGACAAAGTAGGTAACACTTCATCCGATCGTGTTGAGCCAGCGGCTGGAGACTCGGACGCCATCTATATATAGAGCGAGGAAGCTCATAATACAATGAACAACATTCAGCAACGACAACAGAACGAAACATACACGTACACTCAAAGTGAATTTTAAAAACATAACAGCAATTTAATTTAACCAACCTAAAGTTAACTTTCTTTTTTTTAAATATGGCCTTAATCCCATCATAAAATCTAAATTTAATCTAAATCTAACATTGGCCGTAGAAAAGAATGGAACGCTAAACACTATTCCCCACTTCCCCAAATCTGCACAAGGGTTCACTGAATAGTTGATTGCGCGATAGATAGTTTGATTTAAGTATTTGCCTTCCTCCTTCGTTTCCTCAAAAATGTTTAGAAAATCGATATTAAATAGTAGTCTCCTTCTTCGAAGCATTTCAGAAAATTAAATTGAGTAGAGTAGCTGAGAGAATGCTCAGAATAATATTTGCAACCTTTTGTAGTTCTTTTACTTTTCTCGAAAATAGGTATTGTGAATATGTCTGAATACGGCCGAGGATTCGTCAAGTTTTGGGAGAACGCCAACAACTTGGGGAATCCATTGTATGTGTGAGTGATAGAGAGTTTCGATGGAACTCTACGTCGGAGTGGTACCGCAACCGAGTTCCACGAAAGCTTTTGTTTGAGAGTGTGAGTGTGGGAGTGAGAGAGGGGCCAAGGAAGACGAATAGGCTACGCATGACCAACCACTTCTTGGTTGACCAGTTAAGCCGATAGAGGTTTTTTAGAAATTTGAGAAATTTAAAAGAAAAGAAAAAAAAGTTGAAAATAAATTATAAATTTGAATTTGTTAAATTTTGGAAAGAGTTTAGGTTTTATAATTTATTTTGAAAGTGTTTCGGTGGAGGAAATAATTTGAAGAAAGAGGAATTATAATTTGAAGTCGCCAGAACGGGGCGAATAGAAGTGAGGAAAGAAGGAGAAAGGAAAAAGAATAAGTTGGATAAGAAAAGATAAGTAGAGTGTTTATTTAGTGGTTAATTCGTGGCATAAGGTGTGAAAATATAAGATTCGGTTGGCCCTTGTTTCATTCGGTTTAATCCCTGTAATTTTGTGGGACTCGTGACCCAGTTTTAAAGTAGTTTTCTTTATCCGTTTTATTTCGGGACCGAGTAGTAGCGGTCCATTCTTACGGTCTTTAGGTTAGGTTAGGTTAAGGTGGCTGTCGAGCAAGGCTAGACACACTTAGACCATAGTTGGTCCATTGTGATACCACAGGAATCTTGAAACTCTTCTTCCTATTCGTTGAACCACTTAGAGCTCCTTACGAAGCGTGCGAGATCAATTATGTCAACATTTACCAGATCATTAGGATCGTTGAAGTAGTATTCTCCGAGATGGAGTTTACGTCGTTGGGATAGAGCAGGGCAAGTGCAGAGGAGATGAGGAATCGATTCTTCCTCTTCTTCATCCATACAGCTTCTGCAGAAATCATTTGAGAATACTCCAAGCCTCGTTGCGTGCTTGCCTATCAAGCAGTGACCGGTGATGACACCTATGACGGAGCTGATATGCAGTCTGCTTAGAGATATTAAACTCTTCGAGCGCTTCAGGTCCAACCTTGGCCACATCTGTTTTGTCGCTATACAGGTGGAGATGTTGTTCCACCTAAGGTTTGTTTTCTCTATTGCATCCTGCTTCAGCATAAGTTTACATGTAGCAATGGGTATACCTATATCTGACCTATTTGGTGAAATAGGTAGTATTGTTCCACTTCTGGCGAGTTCGTCAGTCCTGCAATTTCCTGGAATGTCCCTATGGCCCGGCACCCAGCAGAGGTGAAAATTAAACTGATGTGCCATCTCAACGAGTGATGATCGGTAGTTAAGGGCTGTTATTGAGTTGGTAGAGACAGATTCCAGGGATTTTATGGCGGCTTGGCTATCCGAGAAGATGCGGATATCTGTGTTAGATATCACGTTTCTTTTAAGCCAAGATAGTACTTCTTTTATCGCCAAAAGTTCCGCCTGGAACACGCTACAGTGATTGGGAAAGCGAAAGGAGAGATTTAAATTCATCCTGTCTGAGTACACACCTCCACCAACCCCGTCATCAGTTTTTGATCCATCCGTATAGAAGTGGATTGATTCATCTTCCAGAAATGCCCGATCCTCCCAGATAGATCTGGAGGGTATGGTGACCTGGAAGTTTTTATCGAACTGTAACTGGGGGATGGTGTAATCAATGTTACTTGGAATTGTTCCGAAAGAATTCAGAATAGTGGAGTGACCAATATCATTATTTGTCCACTGTGAGGAGGCTTTAAGACGAATGGCTGTGCTTGCAGCTGTTTGTTTAGCATATATATCGAGAGGTGCTAAATAGAACATAATATCTAATGCAGCAGAGGGTGTTGTACGAAGTACTCCACCCATGCAACGCGAGGTAGACCGTTGGACCTTGCTTAGTTTTTCGCAGTTCGTCGCTTTATCTAAAGCGGTCCACCATACTGTCACACCGTACGTAAGAATCGGTCTAACAACCGAGGTGTATAGCCAATGAGTAATACTGGGTTTAAGACCCCATTTGTTCCCTACGGCTTTTTTGCATGAAAAGAGTGCAACAGTTGCTTTTTTGACTCTTTCCTGTATATTGGGCTTCCAACTTAACTTCTTATCTAAGATAAGGCCCAAATATTTGGCTTCGTCTGAGAATTTGAGTAGAATTCCTTTGATAGACGGAGGGTCTATGTGAGGGATTTTGTATTTCCTTGAGAAGAGGACAAGATCTGTCTTATGAGGGTTAACACCCAGTCCACAGCGATCTGCCCATCTTATTAACTTGTTTAAAGCGTTTTGTAGGAGCTCTTTTAAGGTGTTGAGATGCTTTCCTGATACAGCAATAGCAACATCGTCTGCATAGGCGATCACTCTGTAGCTCTCCGCTTCCAGGCTTGTCAGCAGCGCATTTACTACCAAGTTCCAAAGAAGGGGAGATAGAACACCGCCTTGCGGCGTACCTCTACTGACGGATCTTCTTGTCGAAAAACCGCCCAGTCTTGAATTAATCCTCCTGCTCATCAGCATTTGATTAATCAACTCGACGAGCGGAACATCCACATTCAGACCTGACAGCGCAGATGCGATCGCAGATGTATCGACGTTATTGAAAGCACCTTCAATATCTAGAAAGGCAACCATAGTGTACTCCTTATGGTGGAGGGAGTATTCGATGGTACTAACCAGTGTGTGTAGGGCAGTGTCTACCGATTTCCCTTTGCAATAAGCATGTTGAGCCGTAGACAGGAGCCTCGAGTCAATGCTTGTTCTAAGATGGATATCAATCAGTCGTTCACGTTCTACGGTCTTTGCTTTGTAATAATTTTTCTTTGTTTCATTTCTTTCTTTTGATTGTTCTTCGAACAATAATCCATTTTTATATTTATCTTTTTATCGAAAAAAATCTGGGTTTTAATCCAGGCGCAAGCCAAGGTTTCCCAGATCTTTTAAAATAAATTCTTTGAACTTCCCATTGGGAATAAAAATATTTGCGTTTCCTTCATATTTTTGAAGACGGATTTCAGATTCCCGGTTAAGGCAAACGACCCACAACAGTTTCCTGGCGCCCACCCTGTATTGTCGGTATTTCTGTCAAAATCTAGTCATTATTAGGCGTGATTTTTTGCAAGCACGGGTACAATTGGTTGAAAAAAAACGACATCGAGGACTAGCGACGCCATCACAGAAAAAAATGGAGTTTCCATACAAACTATCGATAACAACTATGTAATTCACGCCGGTAATACAGTTTTTACTTTACTGCCACTTTGCCAGTGTTTTTAATAAAATGTCAAATTGAAAAAAAAAAAAAAAATTAAATTGGCGGTCCGTTTTGTTTGTGTATGGTTGAAAAGAAAGTTAGTAAGTAGACAAAAATCTAATAAATATGACTAAAAATTAGGAGAATGGAAAACATCAGACACAAGAAAAAATATTGGTATCAATTATCAATTGATAGCTGATAAATATTAAAATTTTGTACATTTAGGCCAGGCGCGCACATGCAACTAACCAGTTTGGTTTCCATTTTGAGCACTATGGGATTATATGAGAACATAAACTGGCGCGCAGTATCATAAAGGGTTTTCCAATAAGAGGTGTTATTTTGAATAGCCCGCTATTTCGGTAGCTGTCACTTTTGAAGCTGTCACTTTTTGACATTTGACAAGTAGAAACTACGCCATTAATAAATTTGAAATTATTAAAATTCACTATAAAAATGGTGAAAATTTGGCAGAGACGGTTCGTAAAACTAAAAAATTTGTGGGTCGTCGTGAAGCACCTTGTCGGACCGCAATACAGAAATTGGTGGACAAATTCGAGCTGTTGCAACAAGTAAGTGATGTAAAGAATAAAACCCGTGCACGTCGCTCAAGAACAACTGAGAATATTGCTGTTGTAGCCCAAAGTGTTGAAGAAAACCCAGGTTTGTCCATTCCTCGTCGTTCTTTGGAATTAGGCATTCCACAAACGTCATTACACCGTATTTTGCATAAAGACTTGGGTCTTAAGGCTTATAAAGTTCAGTTAACACAAGAACTCAAGCCGGCTGATCATCAACAACGTCGTGTCTTTGCTGATTGAGTCCTTGAAATGCATGAAAATGATCCGAAATTTCATCGAAAAATCATCTTGACTGATGAGGCCCATTTCCACCTCGGAGGCTACGTCAACAAGCAAAACTGTCGCATCTGGGGCTCGGAAAACCCAAGAGTTATTGTTGAAAAGCCTCTCCATCCTCAACGCGTGACTGTTTGGTGCGGTTTATGGTCCGGCGGGGTCATTGGACCTTACTTTTTCGAAAATGAGGCTGGAGCAACAGTTACGGTCAATGGATTGCGCTATCGAGAGATGATTAATGATTTTTTATGGCCGGGATTGGATGGTATTGATCTGGACGACGTTTACTTTCAACAAGATGGCGCTACGTGCCACACAAGCAATGAAACCATCGATCTTTTACGGGAAAAGTTTCCGGACCGTGTTATCTCTCGAAGAGGTGATCACAATTGGCCACCGAGATCTTGTGATTTAACACCTTGCGACTTCTTCCTTTGGGGCCACGTGAAAGATAAGGTCTACGCCAACAGCCCAGCGTCGATTCAAGACCTCAAAGATGGAATTCGTGAGGCTATCGAGGACATAGGGCAGC
Source organism: Leucozona laternaria (assembly GCA_932273885.2). Taxonomy (NCBI): domain Eukaryota; kingdom Metazoa; phylum Arthropoda; class Insecta; order Diptera; family Syrphidae; genus Leucozona; species Leucozona laternaria. The sequence continues at coordinate 68,536,683 of OW026366.1, read as the reverse complement.
CACTTTGCGATTTGGTTATGGAAAATTTCATGAAAAGGATATGGTCCTGTAAGCGTGGTCGTGGCGGCCATTTGGCTGATGTTGTGTTCCATTATTAACGGCATACCTTCCTCTTTATAATGAAATAAACATCCGATCATTTATCTCAAAAAATGCCATTTTTCTTTGAATATCAAAATAACACCTCTTATTGGAAAACCCTTTATAAACCCATTGTGCTCAAAATGGAAACCAAACTGTTTAGTTGCATGTGCGCGTCTGGCCATAAACTCAAGTTATTAAACAAATTAATAATTATTTCGTAGTAACCAATTTTTTTGTTGTAATTTACAACGGCCTACACCATTTTTAATGATCAAAACTTTTATGAATTGCGTTGTTAAATATCGATTTTCAATATTTATCGACTATCAATTGATAATTGACAATCGCAATGGGGGTGTATGTAAATTTGTTTCCATTGCCGCGTTTTATGACATTTATACAATTCTTTTATTTGTCAAAGGCCGAAAAATATTACAATAATAAACAATAATATTTGGCAGTCGTGTAAATGCACTTGTTTCCATCCTTGTCATTAAAATGGAAAAAAATACTGTCAAAGTATCAACCACTCATTATTTAAATTCCGTTTAAACGCATGTTATTAATGAAATAATGTGTGCAGTATTTTGGCAATAATATCACAAAAATATTGAAAATTTGTCATTCGTGTAAGTCCAGCATAAGTTTTCTGGTGTTAGGGAGGTTTAATTTATGTATGGAACGCAGACAAAATAAGATTGTCACATTTATGGTTTAAGTATTTGATAACAGCTCCATCTTCATTTTCAATACTGAGGTTGATTTTTAATTGACCAACCAACAGTCGTTGGGGAAGACGGAGATTTTGAATGAAAGTTTAATATCATAAAAAGAAAATGTGATTAGTGCCCTAAACGAGCCCCAAATTAGCCCCTAATTCCTGCATCATTAAATTTTTGAAATAGTTTATTGGGAGGTTGTGGTGGACCAAAATGTGATTTCAATGAAATAAATTTTTGCCCTCTAAAGGGCGAAAAAATTTGGGGTTCCTTCGGGATTGTGGCACTAAATTAGCCGTGAATTTGCCCCTAATTCCTGCATAGTTAAATTTTTGAATTTCGATTGTGGTGGACCCAGCTTGACGGCTAGATGACGTCATCAAATCAGTTTTTGCCCTCTAAAAGGTGAAGGGATTTTGGTGCTCTTTTGGAATAAGTGCCCTAAGGAGCCCTTTGTTACGGTAAGATTTACCGCAACAAAAACCATTCTTCAATTGGTTCTTAAAACCTTCTTCTGACCATGTTGTTTGGTCATGGTCTAACCCGTGATATCTGTTTTCCCTTCCATCCGAACCATTCCTAGTTTTCGACCCCACTTTTAAATCCGTTGTCCTCTGGGAGTTTAAGGGTGACTCAGAGAGGATGACAAAGTAGGTAACACTTCATCCGATCGTGTTGAGCCAGCGGATAGGCTGGAGACTCGGACGCCATCTATATATAGAGCGAGGAAGCTCATAATACAATGAACAACATTCAGCAACGACAACAGAACGAAACATACACGTACACTCAAAGTGAATTTTAAAAACATAACAGCAATTTAATTTAACCAGCCTAAAGTTAACTTTCTTTTTTTAAATATGGCCTTAATCCCATCATAAAATCTAAATTTAATCTAAATCTTACATTGGCCGTAGAAAAGAATGTGATAATTTCTTAAATGAAATATTCAACTCAAAAATAATGATAATTTCCCAAAAGAAATATTCAACCCAAAAATAATTGTAGATATAAGACGACGCACTGGTTCGAAGGTTTTAACAGAACTAAACTTTATTTTGTTAATACAAATACAGATTTCAACGGATAATAAGTGCAACTACGCAAAAAATTCCAAGCGTGAGAACAGATGAATAGCAAATCTAAAAAGTGGAACACGAGAAGCGTGAACTATACAAATTTCAACTGGTCACACACTTGAATCAATAATAATATTATTGTTGCAACTATGCATAAAAAGATTTACAAAATGAAATGATCCATTTGGCCTTACAATATAACTGGCCGCATGGTTAAAAGCAAAAAAAAATATTAGAATGAAATTTGAACATAAAAAAGAAATGAAATTTAAACATACTCCCCCCTTTTGAGGGTTCTTAACTCTCTAAATTTAACTTATTTTATACGTTGACCTCGAAAGTTCTTGGCATAGGTGTTGGTCTTCTTGTTCGCAGAAAAAGAATGAAGATAATCCCAATCATGCATGCCAACAACAATAGACTGCTTCCATAGTGATGGTAATCATGTGAGTTGATATCAGTGGGGGCAGGCAGTTCCTTGGTTTTATCCATTACATCTTTGATTTTGGACTTTAGATCCTCAAACTCGGATGGGTCAATATGATCCGTTTCAATGGTCGTTTCTATTGTCTTTGATGTTATTTGTTGAATTATGTTCCAGCAACTTGCATTGGCACTAGGAATAAAAGGTGAGGTTATTTTGCTTTCATAACTAATTTTACCTTTGATAACGATGTTGGGCAGTTGAAGAATACAAGGTTCTTTGAATTCCAGAACACCATTTCCAGATAAGTTAATGGTCGTGCTTTTATCGCCGCAGATTAGATGGCCAGATATTTTTGATGGAATCGAAAAAATCCAACTGTTTGAAGATTTAAGTCCTTTCCAAACACTTTGTGAATGTGTCGCCTTCAAGGTGCATTTGCTGAAGCTATCCTCTTTATGATTTAGCAAAGCCATTTCACAAATCGCTGAAGTTCCTTGTTGGATTATAGTTGGGTGTACTTGGTTGCACATGTAGTTGGTCGACAGTAATCTTTTGCATTCTCCCAGCTCGAGGCCACTCAATAAGAAATATCTATCTCTAGGTAATGAGACAGCTAGATATTCAGCAGATGTTTCTACTATAAATGTCTTGTTTCTGTGAAAAATAGGAATAGTTATAAGATTAAAAAGTTGAAATTCTTCAGCATCTGTCAGGGGCAGTAACATTTCAAACACAATAGAATCATTTAAGCACCGTCCTCTCACTGATGACATTTTATACATGTCAATAACTGAACCTTCTGGCAACGATAAATAGGAAGGTAAATTACTTTTAACGAGCTTCAGCTGCTCACTTAATTGTTTGGGTGTTATAAGTTGTGGATTTATGTTTCCGTGATTTAAATCCAAAAGAACATCTAAAAGCATTTCTTGTATATGCTCGAAATTTGTGAGGACAAGAATCAGATATGAAGTCAATGATCCGAGCTTCTGTTTTAACCCGTTAGCCTTTTGTTTCCCGTTGATGATTGTAATGGCCTTTTGAAGATGTTCATTTAAAGCCTTAAACTGATCTTGAACTTGCATGTGATCACGTTTTAAAATATTCGAAGTAGCATCTGCAATTGAACTTTGTTTTCTCAAAAGTTCAACCAAATGATCTTCATTCTTGTAGGCATTGTTGATTTGACCTTGAATTTTGTCTGCATTTTCTTGGTCAAGGATACCAAACAAACTATGTGCCAGAGTTCCCACTATGTCGAATGGTGATCTTGCTATCCTGGTTCGTTCATATTTTGGTGCATGATAATTGTGAAGCAACTCATTGTTATGTTCGATAACTGCGATCCTGTTTCGAAGTGTGTCTATTATTGGCTGGTAATACATCTGATTAGCAATTTCTTCTGTGCATACGTCTTGCATTCTGTTGACATATGCTTTAAGCTCATTGAATTCTTGCCAGTACGTTGTCAAGTTGTAAAATACAAAAATTTTCCAGTACGTATTTATCGTGCGAATTCTGCCAACATCTTCAAAATATATACCAACACCATCATCAAGTTTCTTTGTATTTACTTGCTCCTGTGTTTCCGTCTGACATAAAGATGTGGGTAGCATGACAAGTACCAAAAGTAAGATTGAAAGCAATGTCAATTTTTGTGGCCTTCTTGGCCTTAAACATCTTATGCTTCTTGTGGGTTCAAGAATAGAGCAATCTGGATTTTTTTCTTTATTATCTGGTTCTTCTGTTGGAAGCGGGCAAAGATTATGTATTGCTCTTTGGTATATTCCAGTTTGGGTTTTTATATTAGCCACGCGTACTTTGTCATCACTTCCCTTGAAAGTTTCAATCACACGTCCTAATTTCCAGCGCATCGGAGGAATATTTTCTTCTTTAATAAGCACCAAGGTGTCAGGCTTTAGATTGTTTGATTCAGTCTTCCACTTTAGTCTTTGCTGCAGAAGATGTAAGTACTCATCTGACCACCTTTTCCAGAAGTGCTGTTGAATGTGTTGAATTTGCCGGAATTTATTCAGGCTGCTCATTTTGCAGGCTGTTACATCTGGTTCTGCAATTGCAGTAAGAGGACTTCCGATTAAGAAGTGTCCAGGTGTGAGAGCTTCTAAATCATTTGGATCAGATGATAACGGAGTCAACGGTCGAGAATTCAATATAGCTTCTATTTGTATGACGACAGTAAGCAACTCCTCATACGTAAGTGATGCTTCACCTAGGTGGCGAACGAGGAGCATTTTTGCAGACTTGACGGCAGCCTCCCACAAGCCTCCAAAATGAGGGGAACGAGGTGGAATGTTTTTCCAAGTTATTCCTTCTTCGAGGCAATATGTCTGGATGGCTGCTTGTATTCTATTTGAATTGAAAATTTTTGTAAGTTCAGCTAATTCATTCTTGGCGCCAACAAAATTTGTTGCATTATCGCAAAATATTGTGTGGCAAAGTCCTCGCCTTCCTACAAATCGCTTTAAAGCGTATATGAATGATTGAGAAGATAAGTCTCCTACTACCTCTATATGTATGGCTTTAGTAGAAAAACAAACGAAAATAGCTAAATATGACTTTGTAGGAGTCTTAACTATGACCTTGTAGTGAGTTTTTATGGGGCCGCAAAAGTCAACACCGGAATGATAAAAAGGTCTTGCTGAATTGACCCTTTCTGCAGGCATATTTCCCATCAGCTGATTGATGAGTCTTGGCTTTGCTCTAAAGCATATGATGCATCGGCTAATTACTTGTCGAGCTGCATGTCCAACACCTAATATCCAGTACTGTTGTCGGGAGATGGCAATTAACGCTCTGTGTGAAGCGTGCATGTGTTTATAATGAAGATGTGTTAAAATTAATTTGGTTACTATATTGATTTTAGGAATTAAAATTTGATGCTTAGCATCTGGAGAGATCTTGGCATTTGTCAACCTTCCACCAACTCGGATGAGTTTTGTTCTTTCATCAAAATATGGAGTAAGAGATGCTATAGATGAATTTCTATTTACAAGCTTCCTTCCTTCTAAAGCACGATATTCTTCTGAGAATGACACTCTTTGCGTGTAAACAAGAATCCATCGCGTTCCTTCTCTTAATTCCTCAACAGTTAGCTGGCCTGTGTTTCTAAGTTCGTTTGGTTTTCTGCAATTATAATAGAATCTAAAACAGAATGAAAAAATTTTCCTCAATGTGAAAAATGAGTTTCTATAATTGATGTTTTCGATCAAGTTTGGATCGTTTTGAATTGTTGCCGACAATACCGATTTTTTCTTACGTCGCTCTGGAATTACGTCAGGAAATTCGTATTCCTTAAATTTAATAGTTTCCCCATTTCTAAGAAACTCTGGGCCGTTGAACCATATTGATGATTTGAAAAGTCCTTCTAAGCTTGATCCTCTCGACACCAAGTCCGCTGGATTTAAATGACCCTTGATGAATTGCCATTGATGAAATTCTGAAAGTGATTGAATTTTTGCAACTCTATTTGCAACAAAAGTTTCCCAGGTGTAAGAGGGTGATTTAACCCAGGCTAACACGGTTGTAGAATCTGTATACAAGCATACCTTGTCAATTTTCTTTGGAAGTATTTGAATTACCCTATCCACTAATTCCATCATAAGTACTGCTGCTTGTAGTTCCAGGCGGGCAATGCTGACAGCTTTTAACGGCACAACTCTTGATTTTGAGCAAAGAAGTTGGCAAAAGCTTTGGTTGCTTTCATCAATGGATCTTAAGTAAACGCAAGAACCAAAGGCACTTAAGCTGCTATCGGAGAAGGCATGAAGTTCAATTGTCTTAGCAGAAGGAAGAAGAACGTATCGTGGAATGCTTATCTTGTTCATGAGGGAGAATTGACCAATGTAGTTCATCCACTTTTGAGCCTTTTCAGTTGGAAGATTGTCATCCCAAGACAGTTTTGATTTCCACAACTCTTGTAAAAATAGCTTGCCAATGACGATTATAGGCCCAAGCAAGCCAAGAGGATCAAAAAGTCTTGCAAGATCGGCCAAAACTGTTCGCTTTGTTATCTGGGTAATTGTTTTATTTACCTTTTCGTCATTGAAGCTGAATTTGAAGTCATCTTGTGAAGGACCCCATATTAGTCCTAGTGTTTTGACTATCTCAGATTGATGAAACGTAACTAGTTTCTCTTTATCTTCTTCAGGAATTCCTTCTAAAATCATAGGATGATTGGAACAAAATTTTTTCAATTCAAAATTACCTGCTTTGAGTAGATAAACTATCTCATTAAGCAACTCATGAGCGTCATCAATGGTCTCTGAACCAGTCAGGCAATCATCCACGTACACATTGTTCTTGATGGCTTCTTGATTCTTGATTGTCTTCTGCCAGTTTAACAAGACATCTGGTTGCTAGGTAAGAAGCCGATGCTGTTCCATAAGTAACGGTGTTTAATTTATAAAGCTGTAATGGCTCATCAGTTCTCGGTCTCCAAAAAATAAGTTGAAAAGCTCGGTCTTCCTCTTGTATTAACACCTGTCGATACATCTTTGTTATGTCAGCTGTAAAGACGTATCTGTGCATCCTGAATTTCAGAACTATTGAAAATAGATCTGGTTGAACTGTTGGACCCACCATGAGTATATCATTTAGTGAGTGGCCAGAGGTTGTCTTGGCAGAAGCATCAAAAACCACTCGAAGTTTTGTTGATGAACTCTCGGGTTTCATGACGCAATGATGAGGTATGATGTAATGTCTCTCTGGAACATTATCCTTGTTAATTGGTGTCATGTGACCCAATGTTATATATTCTTCCATGAAGCTGGTGTAAGATTTTTTAAGCTCATCATCCTTACTCAACTTATTTTCTAATGAAAGAAACCTTTTTCTTGCTACTTGAAGGGAGTCACCTAAAAATACGGAAGGATCCTCTTTAAATGGTAATTTAACAACAAATTTACCTTCAGAATTTCTAGTTGTATTCTTCTTGAAATGTTCTTCACACTGATGTTCTTCCTCGCTCTGAGTATTAATGGGAATGTCATGGCTTTCGGATTCCCAGAAGGAGCGAACAAGTTTGTCCAACGATGTCATCGATGGTCTTGTCACTATATGACAATGAGCACTTGAATTTGAAACTGGAGCACTTCCGGCTACGATCCAACCCAACACTGATTTACGTAATATTGGTAGATCATTTGAAATCCTGTATTCTCCTGGTAGAAACAGGTCAAAGAAAAGTTCAGCTCCCAACAGCATGTCGATTTGATTAGTCTTGCAGAAAGAAGGATCTGCCAGCTGGATGTGAGTTGGAATGTTCCACAGGGAAATGTCGATTTCTTGACTGCACTGGTAGTCACTTATACGAGACATGAGGTTCGCTTCAATTGTTGCTTCATAATTCGATGTTCTGGATTCAAATGTTATTGAGGCCACGAAATCCGATCTGCACTCTTGAGCACCTATTCCGCTGATTGAAGTATCCTTGCGATGCTTCTTGATTCCTAATTGCTGTAGGAACGATGTTGTGACAAAATTCAACTGGGATCCAGAGTCAAGAAGAGCTCTGCACGGGATTCTCACACCATACGATGACATCACATTGACCACTGCCGTTGCTAGGTAAACATGACGCTTCTTGTAATGTGTTTCTGCTGCTGCATTAACTGCTTGATGTATTGGCTGTGGAGCCTTGTTTATAACACTTTTCTCACCCCACTGATGTATAGTTGATGATTTGTTGCCGTTTTCTTGAGGCTGATGTAATTTTTGCTGTCGGTTCTGCTGGTGAAGTAGTGTGTTGTGGGGCATGTTGCATTTTTGGCATTTTCGGGATGAGCATGATTGGGTGTAATGGCCTTTCTTCAAACAATTCCTGCACAACATCAGCCTGTAAACAGCTTTTCCTCGTTCCACACCTGAAAGAGATAAAAATTTACTGCAGTTGTAAATACCATGCTTACTTGAATTGCAAAAATGGCAAATTAGTGCTATATCCTGATCCATCTTGGGGGCTATGGCCACGATTGACTTCTTTCCATTATCGCAGCTAGTAGTGGCTTCCAGGCTCTGGAACTTCTTCTTGTCATCTCGGATGTTGATGGCTTCAAGAGTCTGAAATCTTGACTCAATGAACTTCAGGAATTCTTCAATGGTGGGACTGCTTCTCGGATCCTTTATCGCGAACTCAAATTTTTCACGGCTTTCTCGGTCCAATTTTTGCAAGAGAAGATGTACCACGATTGGATCCCAGCTTGCGATGTCAATGTTCAAGTTCATGATTACTTGTAAACACTCCTTCGTGTTATCATGGAGTCTTCTTAAGCTTGAACTTGTTGCTGTGGTAACTGACTGCGTTAATAACTTGTTTAATTGCGCGGTCAGCAGCAATCTTTTATTATTGAAACGTTCAACAAGTGCACCCCAGGCTACCTCGTAATTGCTGTCTGTTGGCTTGAAGTTTTGTATTAATTCCTGGGCCTTTCCAGTCACATTCGCTCTCAAGAAATAAAGCTTTTGTGCTGGTGGTATTGGCTGTTCGTGAATCATTTGCTTGAACAAGTCATGAAATTGTAACCAGTTCAAGTATTCACCATCGAATTTCGGGAGCTCGATTTTCGGAAGCTTCATCATTACGCTTACAGGTTTTTGTTCACTTCCCCTTTCTTGAGATGTCGTAATGTCTGTAAATAGCTTCAGTAAAGTCTCCTCTACCCTCTCTTGCAGATTAAAGTACTCTTGTACTTCCTCTGCACTCACATACTGGTCCAACTTGCGATATAAGCATGTAATTTCATCCCAATTCTGCTCCAAACTTCTTGCTTTAATTTGGGCGAATTGTTCACTTTTATTGAAATTTGAATGTTCAAGGATCTTTGTTAACGATGTCTTTAAAATGTTTATCAACAAATGATACCTTTCCTTGTTGTTCATTTGCGATCTGAGTATGGTTGACTCATCTTCTGTACTTGTAAACATTCCCTGTCTGGTTTTAGGAACTGCACCTTGTTGAGTAAATCTATGGATATCCTCTGCAGGCTTTTCCTTGAATGTTTCGGCCTTTTCTGCAGGTTTGCTTCCTTCTTGAAACTGCTTCTGAAGATCATCTGAGGTTTGGACATCATGTGGTTTTGCTAATTCTGCGATTCGTCTCTGTAAATTGGTAGTCATGAGCTCTGCTGCCTTTCGAACCAGTTCAAAATAGTCCTTTTGGAAGTAAGGATGGTCCATGTGGTCCGAGAATCTCTCTCGCAAAATCGAGTCATTCTGGTCAAATTCTTCCCACAAAAGCTCCAATTGCCCTTTTTTCTTGTTCAGGTAATCCAGAGTCTTCCTAGTGGAACTATCTTTGTTGTAATTCCGAACCATGGTGCAAATTGCTTCACCTACTTGCTCTTGCTGAGTGGCGATCTCTTCAATCGATTGATCATTATTCAAGCTAGCCATTGTAAACGCAATGATATATTATTTTACTTCCACTAAAAGTTGCAGGCCACTAAAACTCTTTTTAATGAGTCCTGTCACGGTCGCCAATGATAATTTCTTAAATGAAATATTCAACTCAAAAATAATGATAATTTCCCAAAAGAAATATTCAACCCAAAAATAATTGTAGATATAAGACGACGCACTGGTTCGAAGGTTTTAACAGAACTAAACTTTATTTTGTTAATACAAATACAGATTTCAACGGATAATAAGTGCAACTACGCAAAAAATTCCAAGCGTGAGAACAGATGAATAGCAAATCTAAAAAGTGGAACACGAGAAGCGTGAACTATACAAATTTCAACTGGTCACATACTTGAATCAATAATAATATTATTGTTGCAACTATGCATAAAAAGATTTACAAAATGAAATGATCCATTTGGCCTTACAATATAACTGGCCGCATGGTTAAAAGCAAAAAAAAATATTAGAATGAAATTTGAACATAAAAAAGAAATGAAATTTAAACAGAATGGAACGCTAAACACTATTCCCCACTTCCCCAAATCTGCACAAGGGTTCACTGAATAGTTGATTGCGCGATAGATAGTTTGATTTAAGTATTTGCCTTCCTCCTTCGTTTCCTCAAAAATGTTTAGAAAATCGATATTAAATAGTAGTCTCCTTCTTCGAAGCATTTTCAGAAAATTAAATTGAGTAGAGTAGCTGAGAGAATGCTCAGAATAATATTTGCAACCTTTTGTAGTTCTTTTACTTTTCTCGAAAATAGGTATTGTGAATATGTCTGAATACGGCCGAGGATTCGTCAAGTTTTGGGAGAACGCCAACAACTTGGGGAATCCATTGTATGTGTGAGTGATAGAGAGTTTCGATGGAACTCAACGTCGGAGTGGTACCGCAACCGAGTTCCACGAAAGCTTTTGTTTGAGAGTGTGAGTGTGGGAGTGAGAGAGGGGCCAAGGAAGACGAATAGGCTACGCATGACCAACCACTTCTTGGTTGACCAGTTAAGCCGATAGAGGTTTTTTAGAAATTTGAGAAATTTAAAAGAAAAGAAAAAAAAGTTGAAAATAAATTATAAATTTGAATTTGTTAAATTTTGGAAAGAGTTTAGGTTTTATAATTTATTTTGAAAGTGTTTCGGTGGAGGAAATAATTTGGAGAAAGAGGAATTATAATTTGAAGTCGCCAGAACGGGGCGAATAGAAGTGAGGAAAGAAGGAGAAAGGAAAAAGAATAAGTTGGATAAGAAAAGATAAGTAGAGTGTTTATTTAGTGGTTAATTCGTGGCATAAGGTGTGAAAATATAAGATTCGGTTGGCCCTTGTTTCATTCGGTTTAATCCCTGTAATTTTGTGGGACTCGTGACCCAGTTTTAAAGTAGTTTTCTTTATCCGTTTTATTTCGGGACCGAGTAGTAGCGGTCCATTCTTATGGTCTTTGCTTTGTAATAATTTTTCTTTGTTTCATTTCTTTCTTTTGATTGTTCTTCGAACAATAATCCATTTTTATATTTATCTTTTTATCGAAAAAATTCTGGGTTTTAATCCAGGCGCAAGCCAAGGTTTCCCAGATCTTTTAAAATAAATTCTTTGAACTTCCCATTGGGAATAAAAATATTTGCGTTTCCTTCATATTTTTGAAGACGAATTTCAGATTCCCGGTTAAGGCAAACGACCCACAACAGTTTCCTGGCGCCCACCCTGTAGCGTAAATACTCCCCTGTAGTTACCTACTTATATTTAATTCGATCCCTTTTTTTATCATTAACAATTATTATCAAGATAATTCAATTTGAATTGCTCGCCTTTCCTTTATACATATAGGCGCAAAATTTTAAACATTTAAAACCTACTCTAAATCAATTTTAAATTGGACGCCGACTCTAAAAATGAGTTTTAGAATGAGAGTCGACGCTTTGATAATTTTAAACGACATAAAGTATACTTTAACGCTAAAGCACTCGTCTAACTTAAAAAGCAGCAAAATGCTTCTCTATCTTTTTCAAAGTATACTTTATCCATTCAACGTTTGTAATTTCATAACCAAAATTTAAAGAAAAATGTTTGATGAAGATTTCAAGCATGTAAATCAACAATCACGAAAACTGTCTCAGCTTTAATTTGAGGTTCATGCACCCAGTAACCATTACCACGACAAAACAACACCATCTCCACCCCCCGATTCAATAGACTACGACACCAAACAATATACAATACAAACTTGTATTCGGTCGACCGCGCCAACAAAAACAAAAAAACATGTGGTACATAGTGTTGGACTACCATATCGTGGCAAATCATTTTCTGCTCACAAAATCGCCCATCATCTTAGCTGGAAAGGTGAAATAGCTATAGGGGAGTTAAAAAAAGACCTCTCGATCTGCAGTCGAATGCTCTACCAAAAATCATAACAAAACCCTACAAATGCGCTAAAAACCCTACAAATGCGCTAAAAACACTTCATTAGATAGAAGAGTTGTTTAAAGTGTTTTAAATTAAGAAAAGGTTAGGCAAGGACTCGCAACTAAACGACTGCGTTAACTAGACTTGTTTTCATTCCTTAAACGATTACTGTTTAAAAATTTGCGCCATATTCTTTAATTCGACGAACCCACCCCCAGCTGACTAGCCGGTTGGCTGCATCGTTGTTGCAGTGTTGTTGCAATATTCGTGTCTGCTCTCTTATCTCTTGTCTTTGGTTGATCGTTTGACAGTTCGTCAATTCGATCTTTACCTTCGCGTGTGCCGGTTGCACAATTTTAATAATTAAATAAATTCGTTTGTGTTTAGTAAATAATAATTGGATTCGTATAATCCTGAGTCGCGGTCTTTTAGTTTTTCCGTCATCATAATCTACTTTAAATACGGTAAATAATATTGCAACAAATTGGCGCCCATACGTGTTTTTTTTTCTTGTTTTCTGGAATTGAGTGCAAAATCCCTGAAAATCCCTGGCTACCTACATAATCTGTGGAAGTGTTTGTTTTGTGTTATTTTTCGGTGGAATTGTTCCTTTTTTATTAATTTTAGTGTTCTTTTACTAAAGTCTTTTTATCCCTAGGTTTATTTATTGTATCAACAAGAGTGAGCGGCGTTCCAGTTTTTTTTACTTTTTCTTGAGAAGTGCAAGTGTGAAGGGAGTACCTACCTACGGAAATTGAGTAAGGTGTTTTTATTGATTTTTATACTGATTTTTTGTATTATCTTAATCTATTTCGGTTAGTGTTTTTATATACATATATAGGTAGTGTCTTTTTATTCTCCAATTTAATTAAATTCGCATAAAGTTGCATAGTTTTTTTTAACTTGAAGTTGATAGTGCTGTCTCTTTCTTTTTCGTGGGTATTTTTTTTTTCTTCGTAGAATTTAATTTGGATTCAAGTTGTAAACAACAGAAAATCAGTGTTCCCACTTTGACAAAGGGCACTTTTTCTGAGAATCCATTTTATTGTTTTTTTTTATAGTTTTTTAATTAATTTGATACATTTTTTTCCTTCCCTCGAGTTAAGTGAATAAATAATATCGAACAACTAGATTTTGGACATCGAGTCAAAAGTTTTGTTTGCAAGATTTAGAAGGTGTTTTGAGTATTTTTTTTTTCAAATTGAAATTTTGTACAGACGGAAGTGAAATCTGTTTAGTTGAATTTGAGGAGATTCATTTTTTTTTGTTCTTAAAGTGAAAAGTGGAATTTGGATAGGGTTGCCAAAGTACAATATTTTTGTTTTAAATAAAGTTAGTTCTAATTTCTCTGAAATCTTTTTTTAATTCGTTTTCATTTTTTTTCTTCGTTCTTAAATACTTTTAAGAACCTTCTCTTACAATTTATAAAGTTTTTCAGTGCAATTAAAAGCACTTTTCCCTAGTTAGTTTAAAATATTATCTTCTTTTTTTAATTATTAGTCTATTTTTTTTAAGTTTACAATGGAGGTAAACAGATTGTCACAAGACGAAATCGCTTATGAGATGGAGTGGCGAGGTTTACCGGTAGGGACAGTGGAGGAAATGCGATAATCGCTTAGGGTTGCCACCAAGTTAGAACGTAGGAATTCTTTTGTAGCTACCGGTTACCCGTTCAATTTTGAACAGGATCAAATGGCGGTTGAGAAAAAGTTAGAAGAGTTAGGGAAACTTTTAGAAAATCCTCCGAAGTCGGAAACTTCAAAGGAGTATTTGAAGATTTTGACGTAAGTAGAGTGGGGGTTACTTAGGCTAGATAGATCTATTCCAGAGAATGAGGATCAGGAAAAGAGCAAGCAGGCTCTTAAGAATAAACTTGTTATGGCAATGGCTGCTTTAGAGGATGATGATGATGATGACGACGAAGACAATGAAAATGAAAATGATGAAAAACAGAAAAATGAACACAAAAAGAATTCGGAGGTTGCAAATCAGCGTTCAGCTGAACCTCAAAACAGGTCGATGAGTACTTCTGCCGGTACATCGACGGGCTTAGTAGTGGCAGATAGTAGCAGTGGCATTATGGATAGTAGCAGGTTAGAAAACCCAATTGTAGAGCAGGTAGTTGTAAAATCGCAAAAATTCGAACAGGTTTATAAATGGGATGTGAAGTTCACTGGTGAGCGCTGTGGTGCCTCCGTGAACGCATTCGTAGAGAGGGTTGAGGAAATGCGCCAATCCCGTGGTGTGACGGAAGCGCAACTTTTTAGGTCTGCGGTAGAACTATTTGTAGGAAAAGCGTTGATATGGTTTAGGGCAGTTAGGCTTTCTGTTAATTCGTGGCCAGAACTCGTCAAGGAATTGAAACTGGAGTTCTTGCCACCGAATTATGATGATTCTTTATTAGAAGAGATTAGGCATCGAACACAAGGACGAGACGAGTCAATTGGCGTCGATGTGGCTACGATGCAGAATTTGTTCGGCAGGCTTTCCGAACAAATATCAGAACGGAGGAAGCTGTCAATGATCCAACGGAATTTGACACCTTTCCACCAGACGCAACTTGGTTTGGCTAGACCAAATTGCATTTCTGATTTAGTAGAGTTAGGTCGAGATTTGGAGGCGGTGAGAGCAAACGTCGAGTCATACGTTTCCCCTCCAAATAGTAGACGTAGGACTTTGCTAGAACCGGATCTAGCATATGTAGGTGTAGATTTTTCAACAGTTTCGTTTGTTACTGACAACAACCAAATTGTTAGACAGGGACAAACTTCGAACCCATTTTCAACTAATAGTGCAGGGCCAGTTGTTAGGTGTTATAATTGCAATGGAGATGGCCATTTTGCAAATAGGTGTTCCGCTGTTAGGCGTTGTTATGGTTGTGGTAGGGTTGGAGTTAATAGAAATAACTGCCAACAATCCTCGGGAAACGGGAGACGAACTTTCGGGTCAGTAGGACGAGAGTTCCGTTAGAACCTGATAGGTTGCCTACTGGTAACCAGTCGGCATACATTAATTTGGATTTCACGCTTGAGCAAAATGGTAGGGTAAACGACCGTATCTTGGCGTTGAAATTTATGGTATTAATATGTTAGGACTTTTAGATGCAGGTGCTTCACGCACAATAATAGGTAGGGACGGATGGGAAATTTTAAAGGATTTAGGAATAAATTTAGGGAAAACAAACTTAGGTAGAGTTATTTAAGCGGATGGTGCAGGTAGTGGGCATTAGAAAAGTTGCGGCCATATCTGGAGGGGGTGAGATTTAAGGTTATTACCGATCACCACTCTTTGATATGGTTGAGCAAGTTGAAGGACCCAGCGGGTAGGCTGGCTCGATGGGCTGTACGCATGCAGCTGTTCGAGTTCGACATTGTTCACCGCAAAGTAAAGGATCATGTGGTGCCAGATGTGCTCTCTAGAAGCGTACCGGTTTTATCCGGGATTTCAGAACCCACAAACGATCCATGGATAGGGAAAATGATAGAAGTAGAAAAGAAGCCATTGTCTTTTCCAGCTTGGCGTGTAGAACAGGGAAAATTGTTTAAATTTGTGAAAGCCAACCATATAGTAATATAGTATATAGAAAATAGTAGTACCCAAGAATGACAGGAAAAAGATTTTAGAAGAAAATCATGACCATCCGTTAGCAGGGCATATGGGGGTAAAGAAAACTTTTGCTAGGATAGGAGAAAGATATTACTGGCCAAAAATGAGGTCAGATATCACTAGGTATATTAAAAATTGTAAGGTCTGTCAAAGCGTGAAACCTATTAATGAAAAACCGGCTGGGTTGATGACGGAGAGGAAAGGGGTTACCAATCCGTGGGAGATGATTTGCATAGACTTGGTTGGTCCACTTCCAAAATCGAGTAGGGGTTTTATCTATATTTTAACTGTCGTGGATTATTTCACGAAGTTCCCTCTGTTGTTTCCTTAGAGGTCTGCGACGGCAAAATCGGTTTGTAAGGAGTTAGAAGACAATGTCTTTTTGTTATTCGGGGTCCCTAAATTCGTTACTTGTGATAACGGTCCGCAGTTCAAAAGTAGGGAATTAAAATCCGTATGTGATAGTTACGGTTCGACGATCAAGCTTACAGCGCATTACCACCCGCAGGCCAACCCGGCGGAGCGGATAAATCAGATTATTAAGACGACACTTAGGGCCTATGTTTCAGAAAATCATAGGGCATGGGATTCGCAGTTGGCGAAAGTTGCGTGTAGTATACGCACGTCCCAGCATGAGGTGTTAGGTGTGTCGCCGTATTACGCAAATTTTGGTCGAGGTATGGTAACCTTTGGAGATGAATCCTTAACCACCATTCCGAATAGTAGGGGCGATAATACGGACGATACTAGGGAACAGTTTAGGAAGCTTAGGGAAGAGATAGGGAAAAGGTTAGAGTCGGCAACCAAGAAGGCAGCGAAAACATAAAACCTTCGTAGGAGAGATGTTCAATTCCTCCCGAACGAATTGGTTTGGCGACGCAACTTTACCCTATCTGAAGCAGCGAACTATTATGCGGCGAAATTAGCCCCTAAGTTTGTAGGCCCGTTTCTAATTAAGAAACGCGTATCGCCGTGGACTTACGTTCTCGTAGACGAGAAAGGTACAAATCGAGGTACCTGGAATGTTAAGGATTTAAAGCCTTACTGCGACGACCCCGAAAATTAGTCGCGTAGCGGTTGAGCTGCGCTAAGAGCTACTGAGAGTTTTCAAGCTCTGTGATGTGCTTAACTCTCACCTGGAGTGATCGAGTTTTTTTAGTTGTGTTGTATGGTAGTGTATGTATTCCATTTTCGTGTTGTTAAACCTTAATTCTATTCCTTTTTACTTCGCTTTCATTTCTGAAAGCCAGTTTTCACTCCTCGGTAGGTAAGGGTGGAATTTGTAACGGTAAGATTTACCGCAACAAAAACCATTCTTTAATTGGTTCTTAAAACCTTCTTCTGACCATGTTGTTTGGTCATGGTCTAACCCATGATATCTGTTTTCCCTTCCATCCCAACCATTCCTACTTTTCGACCCCACTTTTAAATCCGTTGTCCTCTGGGAGTTTAAGGGTAACTCAGAGAGGATGACAAAGTAGGTAACACTTCATCCGATCGTGTTGAGCCAGCGGATGGGCTGGAGACTCGCACGCCATCTATATATAGAGTGAGGAAGCTCATAATACAATAAACAACATTCAGCAACGACAACAGAACGAAACATACACGTACACTCAAAGTGGATTTTAAAAACACAACAGCAATTTAATTTAACCAACCTAAAGTTAACTTTCTTTTTTTAAATATGGCCTTAAGCCCATCCTAAAATCTAAATTTAATCTAAATCTAACATCGGCCGTAGAAAAGAATGGAACGCTAAACGCTATTCCCCACTTCCCCAAATCTGCACAAGGGTCCACTGAATAGTAGATTGCGCGATAGATAGTTCCTCCTTCGTTTCCTCAAAAATATTTAGAAAATCGATATTTAATAGTAGTGTCCTTCTTCGAAGCATTTTCAGAAAATTAAATTGAGTAGAGTAGCTGAGAGAATGCTCAGAATAATATTTTCAACCTTTTGTAGTTCTTTTACTTTTCTCGAAAATAGGTATTGTGAATATGTCTGAATACGGCCGAGGATTCGTCAAGTTTTGGGAGAACGCCAACAACTTGGGGAATCCATTGTATGTGTGAGTGATAGAGAGTTTCGATGGAACTCAACGTCGGAGTGGTACCGCAACCGAGTTCCACGAAAGCTTTTGTTTGAGAGTGTGAGTGTGTGAGTGAGAGAGGGCCAAGGAAGACGAATAGGCTACGCATGACCAACCACTTCTTGGTTGACCAGTTAAGCCGATAGAGGTTTTTTAGAAATTTGAGAAATTTAAAAGAAAAGAAAAAAAAGTTGAAAATAAATTATAAATTTGAATTTGTTAAATTTTGGAAAGAGTTTAGGTTTTATAATTTATTTTGAAAGTGTTTCGGTGGAGGAATTAAGGCCCTAATTCCTGCATCATTAGAATTTTGAAAAAGTTTATTGGGAGGTTGTGGTGGACCAAAATGTGATTTCAATGAAATCAATTTTTGCCCTATAAAGGGCGAAACAAATTTGGGGCTCCTTCGGGATTGGGGCACTAAATTAGCCCCTAATTCTGGCATAGTTCAATTTTTGAATTTCGATTGTGGTGGACCCAGCTTGACGGCTAGATGACGTCGTCAAATCAGTTTTTGCCCTCTAAAAGGTGAAGGGATTTCGGTGCTCATTTGAAATAGGTGCCCTAAGGAGCCCTAAATTAAGGCCCTAATTCCTGCATCATTAGAATTTTGAAAAAGTGTATTGGGAGGTTGTGGTGGACCAAAATGTGTCTTCATTGAAATCAGTTTTTGCCCTCTAAAGGGCGAAAAAAATTTGGGGCTTCTTTGGGATTGGAGCACTAAATTAGCCCCTAATTCCTGCATCATTAGATTTTTGAAATTGTGTATTGGGAGGTTGAGTGGACCCAGCTTGACGTCAAGCTGAGGGTGAAAAAAATTTGGGGCTCCTTCGGGATTGGAGCACTAAATTAGCCCCTAATTCCTGCTTGATTAGAATTTTGAAATTGTGTATTGGGAGGTTGTGGTGGATCCAGCTGTGACGTCATCAAATCGGTTTCTTCCCTCTAAAGCCCCCACCTGTGAGAGTAGAAAAACAAAACTTGTGTTTTTTTTTCAAATTGAGAAGGGTTGCTCATAATTGCAAAGTAATTATTTTTTTCAGGTGCTTTATAAAGAAAGTCTCCACATTTTAACACTTTCAGAACTAAATTTCAAGGTCAAATAATGGATAACTGATTTTAATATAAGTGCACTAAATTAGCCATAAAATATATCTGGTTTTCTGCATCATTAGATTTTTGAAATTCCATTGTAGTGGATCCAGTACGATGACGTCATTTTGAGTCAATCACAAATTTGAGGGTGAAGGGAATTTGGGGCTCCTTCGGGATTGGAGCACTAAATTAGCCCCAAATTAGATTTTTGAAAGAGTTTATTGGGAGGTGTGGTGGACCAAAATGTGATTTCATTGAAATCTATTTTTGCCGTCTAAAGGGCGAAAAAAATTTGGGGCTCCTTCGGGATTGGGGCACTAAATTAGCCCTAAATTAGCCCCTAATTCTTGCATAGTTAAATTTTTCGATTGTGGTGGACCCAGCTTGACGGCTAGATGACGTCATCAAATCAGTTTTTGCCCTCTAAAAGGTGAAGGGATTTTGGTGCTCTTTTGGAATAGGTGCCCTAAGGAGCCTTAAATTAAGGCCCTAATTCCTGCATTATTAGAACTATGAAAAAGTTTATTGGGAGGTGTGGTGGACCAAAATGTGTCTTCATTGAAATCAGTTTTTGCCCTCTAAAGGGCGAAACAAATTTTGGGCTCCTTTGGGATTTTAGCACTAAATTAGACCCTAATTAGCCCCTAATTCCTGCATCATTAGAATTTTGAAATTGTGTATTGGGAGGTTGTGGTGGATCCAGCTGTGACGTCATCAAATCGGTTTCTTCCCTCTAAAGCCCCCACCTGTGAGAGTAGAAAAACAAAACTTGTGTTTTTTTTCAAATTGAGGAGGGTTGCTCATAATTGCAACATAGTTTTTTTTTTTCAGGTGCTTTATAAAGAAAGTCTCCACATTTTAACACTTTCAGAACTAAATTAAAGGAAATGGATAACTGATTTTAATATAAGTGCACTAAATTAGCCCCAAAATAGATCTAGTTTTCTGCATCATTAGATTTTTGAAATTCCATTGGATCCAGTACGATGACGTCATTTTGAGTAAGTCAAAAATTTGAGTGTGAAGGGAATTTGGGGCTCCTTCGGGATTGGAGCACTAAATTAGCCCCAAATTAGCCCCTAATTCCTGCATTGTTAAATTTTTGAATTTCGATTTTGGTGGACCCAGCTTGACGGACCTTATAAATTGGCCTACTGAAGTCATAAAAAATATTATTAAATAGGTATACGAGTATATGCCCACAAAAATCTTATCTATCTTATCTTATCCTATCTTAAATTAAAAAAAAATGTATATAATTGAGTTTGTTTTCTTCTAATTTATTTTGTTATACTTTTTTGTTAATGAGCAATAAAAAATATTCATAGTTTTTGTTCGAACATATTATTTTTTTCTTTTACTAACTTGGCACTCTGTGACGTGCAACAAAATTATAGTTGACACTGAGATTTTTTTTCAGCTGCAGCGCTGATACAATGTGCAATTATAGTTGAAGGAAAATGTGACTCCAATTTTTTCAAAGCCTTATTCAGTTCCTTTTGGGAATCGTGACAGAGTAGATGCAGAGATTGACAAATTAGTGTCTCAAAAAGTTTTAATTCCGATTAAATATAGCGAATGGGCTTCTCCAATGGTGGTGGTGCCCAAGAAAAACGGAGATTTGAGATTATGTCTCAACTGTAAAGTAGCTGTAAGCAAATCAATCGAAAACAGTATTTATCATCTTCCAATAATGGAAGAATTATTTACAAAATTCGTTGATTGCAAAGTGTTTTGCGTTCTCGATTTAACGGGAGCATATTTGCAACTAGCCGTGCATGAAAACTCTCAACATTTGTTAACTGTCAATACTAGAAAAGGGTTATACAGATATACAAGGGTACCTTTTGGAGTTGCCGTTGCACCCGCCGAGTTTCAGAAGGTTATGGATGAAATTTTGGAGGATATTGATAGAGTTGGGATATATTTAGATGATCTGTTGGTTGGAGGGTTTGATATGGAGGACTGCGAAGCTAATATTATGAGAGTCTTAGAAAGATTGGAAAAGCATAATGTTCGAGTTAATTGGGATAAGTGCAAATGGTTTAAATCAGAGGTTGATTATTTAGGGCATGTTATTAGTGGTAAGGGAATCAAACCCAACAAAGAAAAAATTCGTGCTGTTTTGGAAGCTCCTAGTCCAGCGAATGTTACGCAACTCAAAAGTTTTTTTGGCATTCTAAATTTTTACAATAGATTTATAACTGATTTGGCGACGAAATTAAGAAAATTGTACGATCTTTTAAAAAAAAATTTACAAATTCGAATGGAGGCCTGAACATGAGAAGATTTTTGAGGAGGCAAAAAAACTTCTAGTTAGCAATAATATTTTAGAGTATTTTGACCCAAAAAAACCAATAGTTTTAGACGTGTGATGCAAGTCCATATGGTGTAGGGGCGGTACTTGCTCATATAGTTAACGGCGAGGAGAAACCGGTATTGTTTGCATCTACAACACTAAGTGACTCGGAACAAAATTATTCACAGACTCATAGAGAAGCTCTTGCAATAATTTATGCGGTTAAAAAGTTTCATAAATATTTATATGGACACAAGTTCACCATTGTAACAGATCACCAGGCGCTTAGAGAATATTTAGCGAAAAGAAAGGGCACTTAGCTGTAGCAGCGGCAAGGCTACAAAGATGGGCGATCCAATTATCTATGTATAATTTTGATATTAAATACAGAAGAGCAAGTAGGCCATGCGGATGCATTATCGAGGCTACCTTTACTGGGATCGACGAATATTTCATTAATGTGCTTAAATTTGGTCCCGATAACATGAAACTTCTGAAGTTAGAGGATGTTTAAACTGAAACGAGCAAAGATTTTACTTTGAGTAGATTTATAGTTGGCTTATCAATAGGGAAAGTTTTAAAAATGATATGGAAACTAAATACTATATAGATAGAGCTCAAAGTTTTTCGTGTAATAATGGTTGCATATTGTAATGTTCTACCTAGGTTCGATAATAAAACTTATTTCCTTTAAATAATAACTTCCACGTATTTAGTATTCAGAATAAACACACTTTATTTCAGTTCAAATCGTTTTTATTATTCTTCAATCTCACTAGTATGCAATCTAAAATTCACTTCCGGATACACTTTTACTTCTTACTTTACGTTATCACATTTAAAATTAAACTGTGTCTACTCGCTCGAAAACCTCTCCTTATATAGGGAAGTAAATAGTTCTAGTCTTCACTAGTATCCACTGGAATATTCGAGAATATCTCCTTCTGGAAGTTTCCTTTCCAGTCGCTGACAGATGGAACATTGGAATTGATACTCAGCTGAATCACAAGATGGCACTGTGAACGGTTTAAGGTTTGATGTTTAGTTTTCCCGAGAGATGGCGCTGCAAACAGTTAGAGGATTTTCTCTTGTTTCAAATTCAAAGTAGTTGGGTAATTATTAAATCGTTACATTGCCCCCCTCTTAGGATTGATCGTCCCGAACAATTCCATCACTACTTTCACCATTATAACGATATAAACGGTAACACTGAACTACTTTTAATTTGCCTCTCACCCCTCTCCGTATACAGTAAATCACATCATTAATTCTTTTCACAACAGTGTAAGGGCCTTCCCAGTTTTGTTGAAGTTTTGGTGACAGCCCCTTTTGTCGATGGGGATTATAAAACCACACAAGGTCTCCTTCTTGAAATCCTGTCGATGTTGCTCGTGCGTCATATCGTGTTTTCATCCGGTCACTGCATGTTTTTATGTTTGTCCTTGTTCTTTGGTGAATGCCATTAAGTCTTTCTTCAAGGTTATCCACACTGTCGATCTTTGATATCGTTGGCGCAGATGGACATGGCCCAATTACTTTTGCTTTCTTGACCTTACTTTTGTCTGGTTTAATGCTCAATGTCCGTACAGGCACCATGTTGTTCTTTGGTGCCACAAGAGTCTACGTGTGTAAACTCCAGCTTTGCCAAGCGGATAAGAAGACGAACTTCTCCATACACTTTTGCTGCTTCTCCAGTTGCCATTTTCAGACGATAGCTATTGGTGTTATGCAGCCATGTCATCTTGACCAAGTCCCTTCGTAGAATAGAGGCTGTGGCACCAGTGTCAATTGTAGCCACGTGTTTCTTGTTGTTTAAGAACGCCTCCACTGTCAGACTTTTGTTATCTCTTTTAGCTTGCGAGACTTGGATGGTGGTTCTGAGGCCATTGATATCAGAATCCAGCTTCTGCGCCTCGAAGTTGGTTCTTACTCGTTTCCCAACTGAGACACATGTCGAACACCACTGTTGTCGTTCTCGAGTATTATTTCTGCTTCCACAGTGTTGACATGCAGCTCTTCTCGGTGGCAGTCTGCACTGGCGCTGGAGGTGTCCGGTCTTGTTACAGTTCCAGCAACGAACTGGTCCGTCTCGCCTGCTTCTTTGGAATGCGATTCTCTGACAAAAGCATTCTTCAACTTCCACTTCTTTTACTCGATGAACTCTTTGAGAAGCCTGTTCTGCTGCTTCCATAGTCAAAGCGAATGCTAATGCCTCCGGAAGCGTCCGTTTTCCAGCTGTTCGAATTGCTCGCTGTAGGTTGATGTCGGATACAGCACGGACAAAGGCTTCTGTTGCTAATTGACTTGTAATTTCGTCTCCTGCAGTTGGATATGCCAAATGGGCAAGCCTTTCGATATCTGCTTGCAATTGCTGCAGACTCTCTCCTCTTTTCTGAACTCTAGTATTGAGTTGGACGCGGAAGACTTCTTGCATATGGCCATCTCCAAAACGTTTGTCGATAGCCTGAACAAGAGCACTGAAGTTGCCATTCTTGTCTGCTGGTATGGTTTGCAATAGTTCAGCAGCAGATCCTCTTAGGGCAAGTGTCAGAGCTATATATTTGTCTTCGTCATCCCAGCCATTTGTAGCTGCGGCTGCCTCAAACTGCTTCGTGTAAATCGACCAAGAAGTTTGTCCATCAAAGGTTGGTGGATGCATTTCCTTTCGCTTTGGAAAGTCCCCAGAACTTTCTCGAACCTTCATTTTTCTTAATTTATCCAATTCATTTGTAATGCTCTGAATTTGGTCTTCGAACTTTTCTTGAACTTTCTCGAGCTTTGCGTCTACTGTTAGAAATTGTTTTTCGACACGTTCGTCAAGAGCAATAAATTTGTTCTGAGCATATTGTTTTCTTGTTTTTCGAGAGGATTCTTTTGCTCATTACGTTGTTCTTCGAGAAGATTCTTTTGCTCATTACGTTGTTCTTCGAGAAGATTCTTTTGCTCACTGCGTTGTTCATCAAATCTTTCCAGAAGATTCTTTTGTTCATTGCGTTGTTCATCAAATCGAGCAAACAACAAAGTCATCATATTACTCATGTCTAAGCAAGGACTTACTTGTTCTTCGGCCATTTCAATCTCAAAGAGAAACGTGTCTGGGTTTTCTCCGTGTTGTCTTAACTCTTCTTGCAGACGAATAATGAGGTCATTTTTCGTTCCAGCAGTAGGAAGGCCTCTTTTGTTCAGTTCTGCTTTTAGTTCAACACAATTCAATTCATTCACTATCTTACCCATTTTCTCTTTTTGCACAAAACACTTCGTAATAATAGCAAAAACACTATCACTGTTTTTATTATTATTTTTCAAACACTTTTCACCATAAATATCTGAATGCACAGATGAAATAAGTTTTATTCCACTTTTCTGACACCAATGTAATGTTCTACCTAGGTTCGATAATAAAACTTATTTCCTTTAAATAATAACTTCCACGTATTTACTATTCAGAATAAACACACTTTATTTCAGTTCAAATCGTTTTTATTATTCTTCAATCTCACTAGTATGCAATCTAAAATTCACTTCCGGATACACTTTTACTTCTTATGTCGTTTTCGTTTGGATGTACGGAGTACTCCTTTTACACTCCTTTTTCACTCCTACTACTCCAAAAGCCTTCGATTGGCTGTTCCGAGTAATGTTTTCGGAGTGTTCTTCTGTCCCCAATTTCATTTTGGAGTAGATGAGGAACACACACATACATATAAAGTTTTTCGTTGGATTACTTGTCAAAAGTGATAACTAC
Organism: Leucozona laternaria; assembly: GCA_932273885.2. NCBI lineage: Eukaryota > Metazoa > Arthropoda > Insecta > Diptera > Syrphidae > Leucozona > Leucozona laternaria. Next base: position 68,511,716 of record OW026366.1, on the reverse strand, counting down.
TTGAAAAAGCCATTTTGTTAAATGGCAGCTTTGGTAGTGTGTGTGTAAATTTAGGAGTCAGTGTTTTCATATTCGATTGGAATTGAAAAGGAGTACAATTTACCGAAAATCCAATCGAAAACGACATTACTTTACGTTATCACATTTAAAATTAAACTGTCTACTCGCTCGAAAACCTCTCCTTATATATGGAAGTAAATAGTTCTAGTCTGCACTAGTATCCACTGGAATATTCGAGAATATCTCCTTCTGGAAGTTTCCTTTCCAGTCGCTGACAGATGAAACATTGGAATTGATACTCAGCTGAATCACAAGATGGCACTGTGAACGGTTGAAGGTTTGATGTTTAGTTTTCTCGAGAGATGGCGCTGCAAACAGTTAGAGGATTTTCTCTTGTTTCAAATTCAAAGTAGTTGGGTAATTATGAACAACGCAGTGAGCAAAAGAATCTTCTCGAAGAACAACGCAACGAGCAAAAGAATGAACAAAAGAATCTTCTCGATAGATTTGAAGAACAACGCAACGAGCAAAAGAACCTTCTAGAAGAACAGAAAAAAGGTAAGCTAGATGCATTTGAAAACAAATTCGTTACTCTTAACGAACGTGTTGAGGGTGTCGAAAAACAATTTTCTAAAGTAGACGCAATGCTCGAGAAAGTTCAAGAAGTTTAAGAAAAGTTTGAAAATAAAATTCAGAGCATTGCTAATGAATTAAATGATGTAAGAAAAATGAAGGTTCGAGAAAGTTCTGGGGACTTTCCAAAGCGAAAGGAAATGCATCCACCAACCTTTGATGGACAAACTTCTTGGTCGATTTACAAGAAGAAGTTTGAGGCAGCCGCAGCTACAAATGGCTGGGATGACGAAGAAAAATATATAGCTCTGACGCTTGCCCTAAGAGGATCTGCTGCTGAACTATTGCAAACCATACCAGCAGACATGAACGGCAACTTCAGTGCTCTTGTTCAGGCTATCGACAAACGTTTTGGAGATGGCCATATGCAAGAAGTCTTCCGCGTCCAACTCAATACAAGAGTTCAGAAAAGAGGAGAGAGTCTGCAGCAATTGCAAGCAGATATCGAAAGGCTTGCCCATTTGGCATATCCAACTGCAGGAGACGAAATTACAAGTCAATTAGCAACAGAAGCCTTTGTCCGTGCTGTATCCGACATCAACTTAGAGCGAGCAATTCGAACTGCTGGAAAACGGACGCTTCCGGAGGCATTAGCATTCGCTTTGACTATGGAAGCAGCAGAACAGGCTTCTCAAAGAGTTCATCGAGTAAAAGAAGTGGAAGTTGAAGAATGCTTTTGTCAGAGAATCGCATTCCAAAGAAGCAGGCGAGACGGACCAGTTCGTTGCTGGAACTGTAACAAGACCGGACACCTCCAGCGCCAGTGCAGACTGCCACCGAGAAGAGCTGCATGTCAACACTGTGGAAGCAGAAATAATACTCGAGAACGACAACAGTGGTGTTCGACATGTGTCTCAGTTGGGAAACGAGTAAGAACCAACTTCGAGGCGCAGAAGCTGGATTCTGGTATCGATGGCCCCAGAACCACCATCCAAGTCTCATAGACTAAACGAGACAACAAAAGTCTGACAGTGGAGGCAACTTTAAACAACAAGAAACACGTGGCTACAATTGACACCGGTGCGACAGCCTCTATTCTACGAAGGGACTTGGTCAAGATGACATGGCTACATAACACCAATAGCTATCGTTTGAAAACGGCAACAGGAGAAGCAGAAAAAGTGTACGGAGAAGTTCGTTTTCCGATCCGTTTTGCAGAGCTGGAGTTTACACATGTGTTTCTGGTAGCAGACATATGTGATGAATGCATCATCGGAATTGACTTCATGAAAGAACATGGAGTAATCCTGGATATCGGTAAGCAAGTTCTTAAGTACAAAAATGTAGAGATTCCAATGGTTTATGGTGACGAAAAATCGCCATCTCTAAGAACTGTCATCAAAGAAGACATAAGCTTGGCTCCTTCTTCAGCAGAGTTGGGTTCAACAAAAATAAACGTTGATTTGGGTATTCATCGAAACCTTATGGCGGAACCAGACACCGAGACTCTTGTGGCACCAAAGAACAACATGGTGCCTGTACGGACATTTAGCATTAAACCAGACAAAAGTAAGGTCAAGGAAGCAAAAGTAATTGGGCCATGTCCATCTGCGCCCGCGATATCAAAGATCGACAGTGTGGATAACCTTAAAGGAAGACTTAATGACATTCACCAAAGAACAAGGACAAACATAAAAACATGCAGTGACCGGATGAAAACACGATATGACGCACGAGCAACATCGACAGGATTTCAAGAAGGAGACCTTGTGTGGTTTTATAATCCCCATCGACAAAAGGGGCTGTCACCAAAACTTCAACAAAACTGGGAAGGCCCTTACACTGTTGTGAAAAGAATTAATGATGTGATTTACCGTATACGGAGAAGGGTGAGAGGCAAATTAAAAGTAGTTCAGTGTTACCGTTTATATCGTTATAATGGTGAAAGTAGTGATGGAATTGTTCGGGACGATCAATCCTAAGAGGGGGGCAATGTAACGATTTAATAATTACCCAACTACTTTGAATTTGAAACAAGAGAAAATCCTCTAACTGTTTGCAGCGCCATCTCTCGGGAAAGCTAAACATCAAACCTTCAACCGTTCACAGTGCCATCTTGTGATTCAGCTGAGTATCAATTCCAATGTTCCATCTGTCAGCGACTGGAAAGGAAACTTCCAGAAGGAGATATTCTCGAATATTCCAGTGGATACTAGTGAAGACTAGAACTATTTACTTCCCTATATAAGGAGAGGTTTTCGAGCGAGTAGACACAGTTTAATTTTGAATGTGATAACGTAAAGAAGAAGTAAAAGTGTATCCGGAAGTGAATTTTAGATTGCATACTAGTGAGATTGAAGAATAATAAAAACGATTTGAACTGAAATAAAGTGTGTTTAAGAAGTTAAGAATTTATTATTTAAAGGAAATAAGTTTTATTATCGAACCTAGGTAGAACATTACATTATGTTTGGTGGATGGGTTTAGATGCAGATATAGAGGAGTTTGTTAAGTGCTGTCAAGTTTGCGCTCAGACGCAAAATGTTACCAAAATAACTGAAGAATAGAACTGGATTCCTTCTTCTCATCCATTTGCAAGGGTTCACATAGATTTTTTTGAGATAGATGGATTAAAGTTTCTGTTATTAGTAGATAGCTTTTCTAAATGGATTGAAATTGCGGAGATGAAAAGTACACAAGCAGATAAAGTGATTTGCAAATTGCGTAATTGGTTTGCGGTTTTTGGTTTACCAACTCAGTTAGTATCTGACAATGGGCCCCCTTTTCAATCTGCAGAGTTTATTGAATTTTGCGAAAGTAATGCTATTAACGTTTTAAGGAGTGCACCATATCATCCACAGTCGAACGGACTGGCCGAAAGGGCAGTTCAATCTGTAAAGCGAGTTTTAACAAAATTTCTAATCGAAAAAAAATTCTGTTAAAAGTCTAAGTTACAAACTTGACAATTTTCTGCTTAAATACCGGAATACCCCCGCAGTTTCCACCAATCAAACACCTGCTAGTATGATTTTTAAATTTAAAACAATAACTCTATTAGATGTTTTAACATCAAAGTCTAGAACTACAACGAAAACTGTTGAGAATGTTAATAACTATACCAATAGATTAAGCTATTTAAATAAAATTGTTAAATTTTAAGAGAAAGAAAATATATATTATAAAAATAACTTTAAATCCCATGTTAAATGCATTCCTGGGTATATTATAAAACAAATGTCCAAATAATTATATAAGATTTCAGTAAATGGGGTTCAGAGAATAGCCCACATAAATCAATTAAAACAATGAAATTGTTCAGTTCGATTTAATCCACACATAACCCTTATAAATAATAACAATAAGACAAACAAAATACAAAGTCAACTGCAACGTGAAGAGGAAAATGATGAGTTTCGTAGTGCAGAAGAAAATATTGGTAATGATAATAAAGAAGACATAAAAAAACAATTTCTGAAAGATCAAAAGAAATTTAATTTGAGAATTAAACGTAAATGAAATTGTGTAAATCAAACTTAAAAATATTAATATATTTTTATTAGTATTAAAATGATTATATGATTAATTAAAATTATGTAATTTTATAGTATGTGAGGAGGAGTTGATATATAATTATTAAGAATAAGAGATTCTTATAGCTTCATATTCTCTTCTCTTCTTTATATACTCGGTTGTAACGGGTGATTTTTTAAGAGGTTTAGAACGCGCCTAGTATTGGGTAATTTTGTGTTTAATGGGAGTTCTTGCTTATTTTTTGGTAATATGTCTCCAAATTGTTCGGGAGATATAATGGATGGATGAGGTTTGCCATGAGTTACATCTGTAACTAAGTCGAATATGTCATATGTCGTCCAGTGTGTTAAGGTATCTTATAATAATGAGAGTCACTAAAGAAGTTAGAGATTCCACTTCAGTATAGGCAACAATGTTTGTTGTATTAATAAATCTATCCAGCATTTTTTTTGTATAGTCTAATCTTGAATTAATTATCATCATTTGGATTTGAATTGCCGGTTCTGATTTAGTAAATACAGTTTTGGTTGTTTCAAGGATGAGGGTTTGTTTTTTGACGAAGGATATTACATGGTTTTCATTTTCCCTAATTTTCTTGATTTCTTCAGTATAAAAATGTGCATCATCTTCGTTTAAGATACCGAAAAGTGATTTGCTTAGAATCCCTACCGCATTGAATTGAGATCTTTTTTTTCTATAGTGTGGGTTTACAAGACTGTATTTCATCTGAATGATGATTCAAGTGATTCATTTCGGATAACGCTCCGACACATATTATTTGAAACTGTTCTTTATTTTTAAGCTGTTCACATATACAACTGATTTCGGTGATAGTGCTTTGGTTAAATGTTAAAAATTATAATGGGTGATTTTTTAAGAGGTTTAGAACTTTTTTAAAAAAAAAAACACAAAAAATTCGAAAAAATGAATGAAATATTTATTTGACTCGATAGTTTGAACCTTGCAATTTAATGTTTAAAGATTATTTCATGCAAATGTTGACCGCGGCTGCGTCTCAGGTAGCCCATCCGCTGAGTCCAATTTTGGCATACTCTTTCACACATATCGGCCGGTATCTCACGAATGAATGCATGGATGTTGGCTTCCAGTGCGTCAATCGAAGTGGGCTTGTCCCTATAGACATTAGCCTTGACATACCCCCACAAAAAATAATCTAATGGTGTCAAATCGCACGATCTAGGCGGCTAATTGACCGGCCCGAAACGTGAAATTAACTGTTCACCAAACTCGCCTCGCAATTGCGCCATTGTTTCGCGTGCTGTGTGGCATGTGGCACCGTCTTGTTGAAACCACATATCATGCAAGTCAAGAACTTCCATTTCGGGCAAAAAAAAGTTTGTTATCATCGCTCGGTAGCGTTCACCATTGACAGTAACGCTGCGATTCGCATCATCTTTGAAGAAATAGGCCCAATAATGCCGCCGGCCCATAAACCGCACCAAACAGTGACTTTTTCGGGATGCATTGGTAGCTGTTGCAATGCTTCTGGCTGATCTTCACTCCAAATGCGGCAATTTTGCTTATTTACGTACCCATTCAACCAAAAATGAGCCTCATCGCTGAACACAAGCAGCGCGCGATGAACATTTCGAACCGAGCACGAATTTTGATAGTAAAATTCAATAATTTGCAAGCGTTGTTCATTTGTAAGACGATCCATGGTTAAATTGCAAACCAAACTGAAGCTGTTTGACAGTGACACAAGGTACTAAACACACGTCAGCTGTCAAAACCAGTGTTGCCAAAACCAAACCAGCTTAAAAATCACCCATTATATACCAATGTATTGTAAGCTTATTATGATGTAAGCTTGAGCCAACTGTATGAATATATTCTGTTTTAGTCTTAAGAATGATGAATTAAAGAATAGACTCATAACCTAAATTGTGTACTGATGAACGAGAAGTTCAGTCCGAAAAAGTGGGTCATACCTCCCGTTGGCCTGTGAGTCTGTAACCGATGAGCTAAAGACTTAGCGGTTGAGCGGATTCGCTTTACTAATCATTTAGAACAGGTAATTTTTCTGTAATTTCCTGGAAGAGAAATTCGATTTATAGTGTTAGTTCATTTAGTTGGAGTACCTATGCTTACAATTAGTAGGTACAATATTGCTGTATGGCTATATATACGTGAAATCTCCCTTAAGCGGACATCAATGTTACAAAATTTATTTGTCTGACTAAGGGAGTTGACCGTTTAAGGGAAATCAAATAAAATAACATTAATTTTTGAAACTGTTATACTTAAATACCTATGTACTAGGTATTCATTTATTAACAGAAAATAAAATTTTTGAAACTTTGTTGCTGTTTCATGTGGGTATGTTTTTTTTATATTTGTCCGAAAAGTTAATTAAGTCTATCTTTTTTAGCGTTAAAATTTTTATTTTTGGTGGCATTCTGAAAGCATCTTTTTATAAAATAAAGCGAAATAATAAAAAGAAATCCAACTGAGTGAAAATAAACAAAAATTTTAATTTGAACAAAAAAAATGATTTTTTTCAAAAACTGTTCACTAAAACAACATTATTTAAAAATAAAAAAAGAGATTTCAAGCTTTACAAAAAAAGTATAGCATACCATTGTAAGTATTACCGTTGTTATTGAATATTTTTTTTTAGAAAATTGCCACTCCCGTCTAAACGGGAGGAAAAGACCCCCTCTTATGAGATTTTTGTCATGTCTCGCCCAATCTACACGCTCCAGCTTTTTGTCATACCTTATGCGAATCACCCTGTAACATTTTTTGCTTTATATTTTTTTCCATCCAAAACAAATTCTTTGAGACTATAGGTAGGTAGGTATAGGGTAACTGGACTATACAATGAAAATGTAAAAATAACTTATTCTAAATACAATAACATGTATAGGTACAGAGTACCTATAAATGTTTTGTAAATAAAACAGTCAGTTTTTCGGTTATTCACTTTGTCTTTTTTAAACTTAAAGATATTATTTTATAATAAGCCTTCATAACAGAAAACATAAAAAAACAACTTAACTAAAAATAAATAAATGAAAAACTAAAAAAAAAAACATTTTAACACTTTCCAAAAAAGTGCTGCTAATATGGACCACCTTGTGTTAAATATGGACCAGGTTGGTGTATATGGTAAATGTGGTTGGCCATATTACCAGCATATACCCTTTTCGTTGTTCTTCTAATTTTAACCCACTTTAAAAAATATAGGTAGGTATTTCAAATTTGGGTAAGTAAGTAAGTAAAGTTTGACCGACCATTGGATTTGTAAAGAAGACAGTCTAAGCTTTCATTTGATACCCCATTTGTCCTTTTCCGCGATGAGGTAGATTAACATAAAAAATACGGTTTTCCGTTATGGTCGGACAAGCGGAAAGCCCCCGATTTTGTTTGTCCGACCAAAAGTTTTGACATCTACTACAAAAACACTTTCGAATACCATTAAAACTATCCATGGCCTTATGGTATCACCTAACATCAGAAAACGGTACCGGAAATGCCCATTTTCTGCCCAAAAGCCCCCAAAAAAGTCTGTCCGACCACCAGTTTTGTAAATGTCTCGACATTTTCTACCAAACAGAAAGCGAATTTTGCATATCCGCGATAACTACGTATAGTCTTACGGTCGCCTCCCGGACTATTTATAGTTATGCACTAAAAAGAAGCTTACGAATTTCCAAATGAGCAACTAGCTTATGAATTAAATTTTGTTAATTCATTAGTCCCTAACTAGCTTTTGAATTAATTTATTTTTAATTCATAAGTAAGCCACTAGCTTGGGAATTAAAGCCAAGCTTAAGCTAATAAGTGAATTAAGCTTTTGCAACCCTGATATAAACGAAGATAATATGTATAATTGAAGTCCTTAACTGATCCAAAATCAAATAAACTATACCTAGATAGTCTTCTTATTTTTATAGATTTGAATTGGTATTAAAAATCTTTAGTTTTTACTAAATTTGTTTAGGTACAAATCATTTCGGGAGTGGCTTCAGCCCCTCAAACCCCCCCCCCCCCCCCCTCTGGCTACGCGCCTGGTATTGGGTAATTTTGTGTTTAATGGGAGTTCTTGCTTATTTTTTGGCAATATGTCTCCAAATTGTTCGGGAGATATAATGGATGGATGAGGTTTGCCATGAGTTACATCTGTAACTAAGTCGAATATGTCATATGTCGTCCAGTGTGTTAAGGTATCTTATAATAATGAGAGTCACTAAAGAAGTTAGAGATTCCGCTTCAGTATAGGCAACAATGTTTGTTGTATTAATAAATCTATCCAGCATTTTTTTTGTATAGTCTAATCTTGAATTAATTATCATCATTTGGATTTGAATTGCCGGTTCTGATTTAGTAAATACAGTTTTGGTTGTTTCAAGGATGAGGGTTTGTTTTTTGACGAAGGATATTACATGGTTTTCATTTTCCCTAATTTTCTTGATTTCTTCAGTATAAAAATGTGCATCATCTTAGTTTAAGATACCGAAAAGTGATTTGCTTAGAATCCCTACCGCATTGAATTGAGATCTTTTTTTTCTATAGTGTGGGTTTACAAGACTGTATTTCATCTGAATGATGATTCAAGTGATTCATTTCGGATAACGCTCCGACACATATTATTTGAAACTGTTCTTTATTTTTAAGCTGTTCACATATACAACTGATTTCGGTGATAGTGCTTTGGTTAAATGTTAAAAATTATAATGGGTGATTTTTTAAGAGGTTTAGAACTTTTTTAAAAAAAAAAACACAAAAAATTCGAAAAAATGAATGAAATATTTATTTGACTCGATAGTTTGAACCTTGCAATTTAATGTTTAAAGATTATTTCATGCAAATGTTGACCGCGGCTGCGTCTCAGGTAGCCCATCCGCTGAGTCCAATTTTGGCATACTCTTTCACACATATCGGCCGGTATCTCACGAATGAATGCATGGATGTTGGCTTCCAGTGCGTCAATCGAAGTGGGCTTGTCCCTATAGACATTAGCCTTGACATACCCCCACAAAAAATAATCTAATGGTGTCAAATCGCACGATCTAGGCGGCTAATTGACCGGCCCGAAACGTGAAATTAACTGTTCACCAAACTCGCCTCGCAATTGCGCCATTGTTTCGCGTGCTGTGTGGCATGTGGCACCGTCTTGTTGAAACCACATATCATGCAAGTCAAGAACTTCCATTTCGGGCAAAAAAAAGTTTGTTATCATCGCTCGGTAGCGTTCACCATTGACAGTAACGCTGCGATTCGCATCATCTTTGAAGAAATAGGCCCAATAATGCCGCCGGCCCATAAACCGCACCAAACAGTGACTTTTTCGGGATGCATTGGTAGCTGTTGCAATGCTTCTGGCTGATCTTCACTCCAAATGCGGCAATTTTGCTTATTTACGTACCCATTCAACCAAAAATGAGCCTCATCGCTGAACACAAGCAGCGCGCGATGAACATTTCGAACCGAGCACGAATTTTGATAGTAAAATTCAATAATTTGCAAGCGTTGTTCATTTGTAAGACGATCCATGGTTAAATTGCAAACCAAACTGAAGCTGTTTGACAGTGACACAAGGTACTAAACACACGTCAGCTGTCAAAACCAGTGTTGCCAAAACCAAACCAGCTTAAAAATCACCCATTATATACCAATGTATTGTAAGCTTATTATGATGTAAGCTTGAGCCAACTGTATGAATATATTCTGTTTTAGTCTTAAGAATGATGAATTAAAGAATAGACTCATAACCTAAATTGTGTACTGATGAACGAGAAGTTCAGTCCGAAAAAGTGGGTCATACCTCCCGTTGGCCTGTGAGTCTGTAACCGATGAGCTAAAGACTTAGCGGTTGAGCGGATTCGCTTTACTAATCATTTAGAACAGGTAATTTTTCTGTAATTTCCTGGAAGAGAAATTCGATTTATAGTGTTAGTTCATTTAGTTGGAGTACCTATGCTTACAATTAGTAGGTACAATATTGCTGTATGGCTATATATACGTGAAATCTCCCTTAAGCGGACATCAATGTTACAAAATTTATTTGTCTGACTAAGGGAGTTGACCGTTTAAGGGAAATCAAATAAAATAACATTAATTTTTGAAACTGTTATACTTAAATACCTATGTACTAGGTATTCATTTATTAACAGAAAATAAAATTTTTGAAACTTTGTTGCTGTTTCATGTGGGTATGTTTTTTTTATATTTGTCCGAAAAGTTAATTAAGTCTATCTTTTTTAGCGTTAAAATTTTTATTTTTGGTGGCATTCTGAAAGCATCTTTTTATAAAATAAAGCGAAATAATAAAAAGAAATCCAACTGAGTGAAAATAAACAAAAATTTTAATTTGAACAAAAAAAATGATTTTTTTCAAAAACTGTTCACTAAAACAACATTATTTAAAAATAAAAAAAGAGATTTCAAGCTTTACAAAAAAGTATAGCATACCATTGTAAGTATTACCGTTGTTATTGAATATTTTTTTTTAGAAAATTGCCACTCCCGTCTAAACGGGAGGAAAAGACCCCCTCTTATGAGATTTTTGTCATGTCTCGCCCAATCTACACGCTCCAGCTTTTTGTCATACCTTATGCGAATCACCCTGTAACATTTTTTGCTTTATATTTTTTTCCATCTAAAACAAATTCTTTGAGACTATAGGTAGGTAGGTATAGGGTAACTGGACTATACAATGAAAATGTAAAAATAACTTATTCTAAATACAATAACATGTATAGGTACAGAGTACCTATAAATGTTTTGTAAATAAAACAGTCAGTTTTTCGGTTATTCACTTTGTCTTTTTTAAACTTAAAGATATTATTTTATAATAAGCCTTCATAACAGAAAACATAAAAAAACAACTTAACTAAAAATAAATAAATGAAAAACTAAAAAAAAAAACATTTTAACACTTTCCAAAAAAGTGCTGCTAATATGGACCACCTTGTGTTATATATGGACCAGGTTGGTGTATATGGTAAATGTGGTTGGCCATATTACCAGCATATACCCTTTTCGTTGTTCTTCTAATTTTAACCCACTTTAAAAAATATAGGTAGGTATTTCAAATTTGGGTAAGTAAGTAAGTAAAGTTTGACCGACCATTGGATTTGTAAAGAAGACAGTCTAAGCTTTCATTTGATACCCCATTTGTCCTTTTCCGCGATGAGGTAGATTAACATAAAAAATACGGTTTTTCGTTATGGTCGGACAAGCGGAAAGCCCCCGATTTTGTTTGTCCGACCAAAAGTTTTGACATCTACTACAAAAACACTTTCGAATACCATTAAAACTATCCATGGCCTTATGGTATCACCTAACATCAGAAAACGGTACCGGAAATGCCCATTTTCTGCCCAAAAGCCCCCAAAAAAGTCTGTCCGACCACCAGTTTTGTAAATGTCTCGACATTTTCTACCAAACAGAAAGCGAATTTTGCATATCCGCGATAACTACGTATAGTCTTACGGTCGCCTCCCGGACTATTTATAGTTATGCACTAAAAAGAAGCTTACGAATTTCCAAATGAGCAACTAGCTTATGAATTAAATTTTGTTAATTCATTAGTCCCTAACTAGCTTTTGAATTAATTTATTTTTAATTCATAAGTAAGCCACTAGCTTGGGAATTAAAGCCAAGCTTAAGCTAATAAGTGAATTAAGCTTTTGCAACCCTGATATAAACGAAGATAATATGTATAATTGAAGTCCTTAACTGATCCAAAATCAAATAAACTATACCTAGATAGTCTTCTTATTTTTATAGATTTGAATTGGTATTAAAAATCTTTAGTTTTTACTAAATTTGTTTAGGTACAAATCATTTCGGGAGTGGCTTCAGCCCCTCAACCCCCCCCCCCCCCCCCCCCTCTGGCTACGCGCCTGGTATTGGGTAATTTTGTGTTTAATGGGAGTTCTTGCTTATTTTTTGGTAATATGTCTCCAAATTGTTCGGGAGATATAATGGATGGATGAGGTTTGCCATGAGTTACATCTGTAACTAAGTCGAATATGTCATATGTCGTCCAGTGTGTTAAGGTATCTTATAATAATGAGAGTCATCAAAGAAGTTAGAGATTCCACTTCAGTATAGGCAACAATGTTTGTTGTATTAATAAATCTATCCAGCATTTTTTTTGTATAGTCTAATCTTGAATTAATTATCATCATTTGGATTTGAATTGCCGGTTCTGATTTAGTAAATACAGTTTTGGTTGTTTCAAGGATGAGGGTTTGTTTTTTGACGAAGGATATTACATGGTTTTCATTTTCCCTAATTTTCTTGATTTCTTCAGTATAAAAATGTGCATCATCTTAGTTTAAGATACCGAAAAGTGATTTGCTTAGAATCCCTACCGCATTGAATTGAGATCTTTTTTTTCTATAGTGTGGGTTTACAAGACTGTATTTCATCTGAATGATGATTCAAGTGATTCATTTCGGATAACGCTCCGACACATATTATTTGAAACTGTTCTTTATTTTTAAGCTGTTCACATATACAACTGATTTCGGTGATAGTTAAATGGTTAAATGTTAAAAATTATAATGGGTGATTTTTTAAGAGGTTTAAAACTTTAAAAAAAAAAAAAACACAAAAAATTCGAAAAAATGAATGAAATATTTATTTGACTCGATAGTTTGAACCTTGCAATTTAATGTTTAAAGATTATTTCATGCAAATGTTGACCGCGGCTGCGTCTCAGGTAGCCCATCCGCTGAGTCCAATTTTGGCATACTCTTTCACACATATCGGCCGGTATCTCACGAATGAATGCATGGATGTTGGCTTCCAGTGCGTCAATCGAAGTGGGATTGTCCCTATAGACATTAGCCTTGACATACCCCCACAAAAAATAATCTAATGGTGTCAAATCGCACGATCTAGGCGGCTAATTGACCGGCCCGAAACGTGAAATTAACTGTTCACCAAACTCGCCTCGCAATTGCGCCATTGTTTCGCGTGCTGTGTGGCATGTGGCACCGTCTTGTTGAAACCACATATCATGCAAGTCAAGAACTTCCATTTCGGGCAAAAAAAAGTTTGTTATCATCGCTCGGTAGCGTTCACCATTGACAGTAACGCTGCGATTCGCATCATCTTTGAAGAAATAGGCCCAATAATGCCGCCGGCCCATAAACCGCACCAAACAGTGACTTTTTCGGGATGCATTGGTAGCTGTTGCAATGCTTCTGGCTGATCTTCACTCCAAATGCGGCAATTTTGCTTATTTACGTACCCATTCAACCAAAAATGAGCCTCATCGCTGAACACAAGCAGCGCGCGATGAACATTTCGAACCGAGCACGAATTTTGATAGTAAAATTCAATAATTTGCAAGCGTTGTTCATTTGTAAGACGATCCATGGTTAAATTGCAAACCAAACTGAAGCTGTTTGACAGTGACACAAGGTACTAAACACACGTCAGCTGTCAAAACCAGTGTTGCCAAAACCAAACCAGCTTAAAAATCACCCATTATATACCAATGTATTGTAAGCTTATTATGATGTAAGCTTGAGCCAACTGTATGAATATATTCTGTTTTAGTCTTAAGAATGATGAATTAAAGAATAGACTCATAACCTAAATTGTGTACTGATGAACGAGAAGTTCAGTCCGAAAAAGTGGGTCATACCTCCCGTTGGCCTGTGAGTCTGTAACCGATGAGCTAAAGACTTAGCGGTTGAGCGGATTCGCTTTACTAATCATTTAGAACAGGTAATTTTTCTGTTATTTCCTGGAAGAGAAATTCGATTTATAGTGTTAGTTCATTTAGTTGGAGTACCTATGCTTACAATTAGTAGGTACAATATTGCTGTATGGCTATATATAAGTGAAATCTCCCTTAAGCGGACATCAATGTTACAAAATTTATTTGTCTGACTAAGGGAGTTGACCGTTTAAGGGAAATCAAATAAAATAACATTAATTTTTGAAACTGTTATACTTAAATACCTATGTACTAGGTATTCATTTATTAACAGAAAATAAAATTTTTGAAACTTTGTTGCTGTTTCATGTGGGTATGTTTTTTTTTATATTTGTCCGAAAAGTTAATTAAGTCTATCTTTTTTAGCGTTAAAATTTTTATTTTTGGTGGCATTCTGAAAGCATCTTTTTATAAAATAAAGCGAAATAATAAAAAGAAATCCAACTGAGTGAAAATAAACAAAAATTTTAATTTGAACAAAAAAAATGATTTTTTTCAAAAACTGTTCACTAAAACAACATTATTTAAAAATAAAAAAAGAGATTTCAAGCTTTACAAAAAAGTATAGCATACCATTGTAAGTATTACCGTTGTTATTGAATATTTTTTTTTAGAAAATTGCCACTCCCGTCTAAACGGGAGGAAAAGACCCCCTCTTATGAGATTTTTGTCATGTCTCGCCCAATCTACACGCTCCAGCTTTTTGTCATACCTTATGCGAATCACCCTGTAACATTTTTTGCTTTATATTTTTTTCCATCTAAAACAAATTCTTTGAGACTATAGGTAGGTAGGTATAGGGTAACTGGACTATACAATGAAAATGTAAAAATAACTTATTCTAAATACAATAACATGTATAGGTACAGAGTACCTATAAATGTTTTGTAAATAAAACAGTCAGTTTTTCGGTTATTCACTTTGTCTTTTTTTAAACTTAAAGATATTATTTTATAATAAGCCTTCATAACAGAAAACATAAAAAAACAACTTAACTAAAAATAAATAAATGAAAAACTAAAAAAAAAAACATTTTAACACTTTCCAAAAAAGTGCTGCTAATATGGACCACCTTGTGTTATATATGGACCAGGTTGGTGTATATGGTAAATGTGGCTGGCCATATTACCAGCATATACCCTTTTCGTTGTTCTTCTAATTTTAACCCACTTTAAAAAATATAGGTAGGTATTTCAAATTTGGGTAAGTAAGTAAGTAAAGTTTGACCGACCATTGGATTTGTAAAGAAGACAGTCTAAGCTTTCATTTGATACCCCATTTGTCCTTTTCCGCGATGAGGTAGATTAACATAAAAAATACGGTTTTCCGTTATGGTCGGACAAGCGGAAAGCCCCCGATTTTGTTTATCCGACCAAAAGTTTTGACATCTACTACAAAAACACTTTCGAATACCATTAAAACTATCCATGGCCTTATGGTATCACCTAACATCAGAAAACGGTACCGGAAATGCCCATTTTCTGTCCAAAAGCCCCCAAAAAAGTCTGTCCGACCACCAGTTTTGTAAATGTCTCGACATTTTCTACCAAACAGAAAGCGAATTTTGCATATCCGCGATAACTACGTATAGTCTTACGGTCGCCTCCCGGACTATTTATAGTTATGCACTAAAAAGAAGCTTACGAATTTCCAAATGAGCAACTAGCTTATGAATTAAATTTTGTTAATTCATTAGTCCCTAACTAGCTTTTGAATTAATTTATTTTTAATTCATAAGTAAGCCACTAGCTTGGGAATTAAAGCCAAGCTTAAGCTAATAAGTGAATTAAGCTTTTGCAACCCTGATATAAACGAAGATAATATGTATAATTGAAGTCCTTAACTGATCCAAAATCAAATAAACTATACCTAGATAGTCTTCTTATTTTTATAGATTTGAATTGGTATTAAAAATCTTTAGTTTTTACTAAATTTGTTTAGGTACAAATCATTTCGGGAGTGGCTTCAGCCCCTCAAACCCCCCCCCCCTCTGGCTACGCGCCTGGTATTGGGTAATTTTGTGTTTAATGGGAGTTCTTGCTTATTTTTTGGTAATATGTCTCCAAATTGTTCGGGAGATATAATGGATGGATGAGGTTTGCCATGAGTTACATCTGTAACTAAGTCGAATATGTCATATGTCGTCCAGTGTGTTAAGGTATCTTATAATAATGAGAGTCACTAAAGAAGTTAGAGATTCCACTTCAGTATAGGCAACAATGTTTGTTGTATTAATAAATCTATCCAGCATTTTTTTTGTATAGTCTAATCTTGAATTAATTATCATCATTTGGATTTGAATTGCCGGTTCTGATTTAGTAAATACAGTTTTGGTTGTTTCAAGGATGAGGGTTTGTTTTTTGACGAAGGATATTACATGGTTTTCATTTTCCCTAATTTTCTTGATTTCTTCAGTATAAAAATGTGCATCATCTTCGTTTAAGATACCGAAAAGTGATTTGCTTAGAATCCCTACCGCATTGAATTGAGATCTTTTTTTTCTATAGTGTGGGTTTACAAGACTGTATTTCATCTGAATGATGATTCAAGTGATTCATTTCGGATAACGCTCCGACACATATTATTTGAAACTGTTCTTTATTTTTAAGCTGTTCACATATACAACTGATTTCGGTGATAGTGCTTTGGTTAAATGTTAAAAATTATAATGGGTGATTTTTTAAGAGGTTTAGAACTTTAAAAAAAAAAAAAAACAAAAAATTCGAAAAAATGAATGAAATATTTATTTGACTCGATAGTTTGAACCTTGCAATTTAATGTTTAAAGATTATTTCATGCAAATGTTGACCGCGGCTGCGTCTCAGGTAGCCCATCCGCTGAGTCCAATTTTGGCATACTCTTTCACACATATCGGCCGGTATCTCACGAATGAATGCATGGATGTTGGCTTCCAGTGCGTCAATCGAAGTGGGCTTGTCCCTATAGACATTAGCCTTGACATACCCCCACAAAAAATAATCTAATGGTGTCAAATCGCACGATCTAGGCGGCTAATTGACCGGCCCGAAACGTGAAATTAACTGTTCACCAAACTCGCCTCGCAATTGCGCCATTGTTTCGCGTGCTGTGTGGCATGTGGCACCGTCTTGTTGAAACCACATATCATGCAAGTCAAGAACTTCCATTTCGGGCAAAAAAAAGTTTGTTATCATCGCTCGGTAGCGTTCACCATTGACAGTAACGCTGCGATTCGCATCATCTTTGAAGAAATAGGCCCAATAATGCCGCCGGCCCATAAACCGCACCAAACAGTGACTTTTTCGGGATGCATTGGTAGCTGTTGCAATGCTTCTGGCTGATCTTCACTCCAAATGCGGCAATTTTGCTTATTTACGTACCCATTCAACCAAAAATGAGCCTCATCGCTGAACACAAGCAGCGCGCGATGAACATTTCGAACCGAGCACGAATTTTGATAGTAAAATTCAATAATTTGCAAGCGTTGTTCATTTGTAAGACGATCCATGGTTAAATTGCAAACCAAACTGAAGCTGTTTGACAGTGACACAAGGTACTAAACACACGTCAGCTGTCAAAACCAGTGTTGCCAAAACCAAACCAGCTTAAAAATCACCCATTATATACCAATGTATTGTAAGCTTATTATGATGTAAGCTTGAGCCAACTGTATGAATATATTCTGTTTTAGTCTTAAGAATGATGAATTAAAGAATAGACTCATAACCTAAATTGTGTACTGATGAACGAGAAGTTCAGTCCGAAAAAGTGGGTCATACCTCCCGTTGGCCTGTGAGTCTGTAACCGATGAGCTAAAGACTTAGCGGTTGAGCGGATTCGCTTTACTAATCATTTAGAACAGGTAATTTTTCTGTAATTTCCTGGAAGAGAAATTCGATTTATAGTGTTAGTTCATTTAGTTGGAGTACCTATGCTTACAATTAGTAGGTACAATATTGCTGTATGGCTATATATACGTGAAATCTCCCTTAAGCGGACATCAATGTTACAAAATTTATTTGTCTGACTAAGGGAGTTGACCGTTTAAGGGAAATCAAATAAAATAACATTAATTTTTGAAACTGTTATACTTAAATACCTATGTACTAGGTATTCATTTATTAACAGAAAATAAAATTTTTGAAACTTTGTTGCTGTTTCATGTGGGTATGTTTTTTTTATATTTGTCCGAAAAGTTAATTAAGTCTATCTTTTTTAGCGTTAAAATTTTTATTTTTGGTGGCATTCTGAAAGCATCTTTTTATAAAATAAAGCGAAATAATAAAAAGAAATCCAACTGAGTGAAAATAAACAAAAATTTTAATTTGAACAAAAAAAATGATTTTTTTCAAAAACTGTTCACTAAAACAACATTATTTAAAAATAAAAAAAGAGATTTCAAGCTTTACAAAAAAGTATAGCATACCATTGTAAGTATTACCGTTGTTATTGAATATTTTTTTTTAGAAAATTGCCACTCCCGTCTAAACGGGAGGAAAAGACCCCCTCTTATGAGATTTTTGTCATGTCTCGCCCAATCTACACGCTCCAGCTTTTTGTCATACCTTATGCGAATCACCCTGTAACATTTTTTGCTTTATATTTTTTTCCATCTAAAACAAATTCTTTGAGACTATAGGTAGGTAGGTATAGGGTAACTGGACTATACAATGAAAATGTAAAAATAACTTATTCTAAATACAATAACATGTATAGGTACAGAGTACCTATAAATGTTTTGTAAATAAAACAGTCAGTTTTTCGGTTATTCACTTTGTCTTTTTTTAAACTTAAAGATATTATTTTATAATAAGCCTTCATAACAGAAAACATAAAAAAACAACTTAACTAAAAATAAATAAATGAAAAACTAAAAAAACAAACATTTTAACACTTTCCAAAAAAGTGCTGCTAATATGGACCACCTTGTGTTATATATGGACCAGGTTGGTGTATATGGTAAATGTGGTTGGCCATATTACCAGCATATACCCTTTTCGTTGTTCTTCTAATTTTAACCCACTTTAAAAAATATAGGTAGGTATTTCAAATTTGGGTAAGTAAGTAAGTAAAGTTTGACCGACCATTGGATTTGTAAAGAAGACAGTCTAAGCTTTCATTTGATACCCCATTTGTCCTTTTCCGCGATGAGGTAGATTAACATAAAAAATACGGTTTTCCGTTATGGTCGGACAAGCGGAAAGCCCCCGATTTTGTTTGTCCGACCAAAAGTTTTGACATCTACTACAAAAACACTTTCGAATACCATTAAAACTATCCATGGCCTTATGGTATCACCTAACATCAGAAAACGGTACCGGAAATGCCCATTTTCTGCCCAAAAGCCCCCAAAAAAGTCTGTCCGACCACCAGTTTTGTAAATGTCTCGACATTTTCTACCAAACAGAAAGCGAATTTTGCATATCCGCGATAACTACGTATAGTCTTACGGTCGCCTCCCGGACTATTTATAGTTATGCACTAAAAAGAAGCTTACGAATTTCCAAATGAGCAACTAGCTTATGAATTAAATTTTGTTAATTCATTAGTCCCTAACTAGCTTTTGAATTAATTTATTTTTAATTCATAAGTAAGCCACTAGCTTGGGAATTAAAGCCAAGCTTAAGCTAATAAGTGAATTAAGCTTTTGCAACCCTGATATAAACGAAGATAATATGTATAATTGAAGTCCTTAACTGATCCAAAATCAAATAAACTATACCTAGATAGTCTTCTTATTTTTATAGATTTGAATTGGTATTAAAAATCTTTAATTTTTACTAAATTTGTTTAGGTACAAATCATTTCGGGAGTGGCTTCAGCCCCTCAAACCCCCCCCCTCTGGCTACGCGCCTGGTATTGGGTAATTTTGTGTTTAATGGGAGTTCTTGCTTATTTTTTGGTAATATGTCTCCAAATTGTTCGGGAGATATAATGGATGGATGAGGTTTGCCATGAGTTACATCTGTAACTAAGTCGAATATGTCATATGTCGTCCAGTGTGTTAAGGTATCTTATAATAATGAGAGTCACTAAAGAAGTTAGAGATTCCACTTCAGTATAGGCAACAATGTTTGTTGTATTAATAAATCTATCCAGCATTTTTTTTGTATAGTCTAATCTTGAATTAATTATCATCATTTGGATTTGAATTGCCGGTTCTGATTTAGTAAATACAGTTTTGGTTGTTTCAAGGATGAGGGTTTGTTTTTTGACGAAGGATATTACATGGTTTTCATTTTCCCTAATTTTCTTGATTTCTTCAGTATAAAAATGTGCATCATCTTCGTTTAAGATACCGAAAAGTGATTTGCTTAGAATCCCTACCGCATTGAATTGAGATCTTTTTTTTCTATAGTGTGGGTTTACAAGACTGTATTTCATCTGAATGATGATTCAAGTGATTCATTTCGGATAACGCTCCGACACATATTATTTGAAACTGTTCTTTATTTTTAAGCTGTTCACATATACAACTGATTTCGGTGATAGTGCTTTGGTTAAATGTTAAAAATTATAATGGGTGATTTTTTAAGAGGTTTAGAACTTTTAAAAAAAAAAAAAACAAAAAATTCGAAAAAATGAATGAAATATTTATTTGACTCGATAGTTTGAACCTTGCAATTTAATGTTTAAAGATTATTTCATGCAAATGTTGACCGCGGCTGCGTCTCAGGTAGCCCATCCGCTGAGTCCAATTTTGGCATACTCTTTCACACATATCGGCCGGTATCTCACGAATGAATGCATGGATGTTGGCTTCCAGTGCGTCAATCGAAGTGGGCTTGTCCCTATAGACATTAGCCTTGACATACCCCCACAAAAAATAATCTAATGGTGTCAAATCGCACGATCTAGGCGGCTAATTGACCGGCCCGAAACGTGAAATTAACTGTTCACCAAACTCGCCTCGCAATTGCGCCATTGTTTCGCGTGCTGTGTGGCATGTGGCACCGTCTTGTTGAAACCACATATCATGCAAGTCAAGAACTTCCATTTCGGGCAAAAAAAAGTTTGTTATCATCGCTCGGTAGCGTTCACCATTGACAGTAACGCTGCGATTCGCATCATCTTTGAAGAAATAGGCCCAATAATGCCGCCGGCCCATAAACCGCACCAAACAGTGACTTTTTCGGGATGCATTGGTAGCTGTTGCAATGCTTCTGGCTGATCTTCACTCCAAATGCGGCAATTTTGCTTATTTACGTACCCATTCAACCAAAAATGAGCCTCATCGCTGAACACAAGCAGCGCGCGATGAACATTTCGAACCGAGCACGAATTTTGATAGTAAAATTCAATAATTTGCAAGCGTTGTTCATTTGTAAGACGATCCATGGTTAAATTGCAAACCAAACTGAAGCTGTTTGACAGTGACACAAGGTACTAAACACACGTCAGCTGTCAAAACCAGTGTTGCCAAAACCAAACCAGCTTAAAAATCACCCATTATATACCAATGTATTGTAAGCTTATTATGATGTAAGCTTGAGCCAACTGTATGAATATATTCTGTTTTAGTCTTAAGAATGATGAATTAAAGAATAGACTCATAACCTAAATTGTGTACTGATGAACGAGAAGTTCAGTCCGAAAAAGTGGGTCATACCTCCCGTTGGCCTGTGAGTCTGTAACCGATGAGCTAAAGACTTAGCGGTTGAGCGGATTCGCTTTACTAATCATTTAGAACAGGTAATTTTTCTGTAATTTCCTGGAAGAGAAATTCGGTTTATAGTGTTAGTTCATTTAGTTGGAGTATCTATGCTTACAATTAGTAGGTACAATATTGCTGTATGGCTATATATACGTGAAATCTCCCTTAAGCGGACATCAATGTTACAAAATTTATTTGTCTGACTAAGGGAGTTGACCGTTTAAGGGAAATCAAATAAAATAACATTAATTTTTGAAACTGTTATACTTAAATACCTATGTACTAGGTATTCATTTATTAACAGAAAATAAAATTTTTGAAACTTTGTTGCTGTTTCATGTGGGTATGTTTTTTTTATATTTGTCCGAAAAGTTAATTAAGTCTATCTTTTTTAGCGTTAAAATTTTTATTTTTGGTGGCATTCTGAAAGCATCTTTTTATAAAATAAAGCGAAATAATAAAAAGAAATCCAACTGAGTGAAAATAAACAAAAATTTTAATTTGAACAAAAAAAATGATTTTTTTCAAAAACTGTTCACTAAAACAACATTATTTAAAAATAAAAAAAGAGATTTCAAGCTTTACAAAAAAGTATAGCATACCATTGTAAGTATTACCGTTGTTATTGAATATTTTTTTTTAGAAAATTGCCACTCCCGTCTAAACGGGAGGAAAAGACCCCCTCTTATGAGATTTTTGTCATGTCTCGCCCAATCTACACGCTCCAGCTTTTTGTCATACCTTATGCGAATCACCCTGTAACATTTTTTGCTTTATATTTTTTTCCATCTAAAACAAATTCTTTGAGACTATAGGTAGGTAGGTATAGGGTAACTGGACTATACAATGAAAATGTAAAAATAACTTATTCTAAATACAATAACATGTATAGGTACAGAGTACCTATAAATGTTTTGTAAATAAAACAGTCAGTTTTTCGGTTATTCACTTTGTCTTTTTTTAAACTTAAAGATATTATTTTATAATAAGCCTTCATAACAGAAAACATAAAAAAACAACTTAACTAAAAATAAATAAATGAAAAACTAAAAAAACAAACATTTTAACACTTTCCAAAAAAGTGCTGCTAATATGGACCACCTTGTGTTATATATGGACCAGGTTGGTGTATATGGTAAATGTGGTTGGCCATATTACCAGCATATACCCTTTTCGTTGTTCTTCTAATTTTAACCCACTTTAAAAAATATAGGTAGGTATTTCAAATTTGGGTAAGTAAGTAAGTAAAGTTTGACCGACCATTGGATTTGTAAAGAAGACAGTCTAAGCTTTCATTTGATACCCCATTTGTCCTTTTCCGCGATGAGGTAGATTAACATAAAAAATACGGTTTTCCGTTATGGTCGGACAAGCGGAAAGCCCCCGATTTTGTTTGTCCGACCAAAAGTTTTGACATCTACTACAAAAACACTTTCGAATACCATTAAAACTATCCATGGCCTTATGGTATCACCTAACATCAGAAAACGGTACCGGAAATGCCCATTTTCTGTCCAAAAGCCCCCAAAAAAGTCTGTCCGACCACCAGTTTTGTAAATGTCTCGACATTTTCTACCAAACAGAAAGCGAATTTTGCATATCCGCGATAACTACGTATAGTCTTACGGTCGCCTCCCGGACTATTTATAGTTATGCACTAAAAAGAAGCTTACGAATTTCCAAATGAGCAACTAGCTTATGAATTAAATTTTGTTAATTCATTAGTCCCTAACTAGCTTTTGAATTAATTTATTTTTAATTCATAAGTAAGCCACTAGCTTGGGAATTAAAGCCAAGCTTAAGCTAATAAGTGAATTAAGCTTTTGCAACACTGATATAAACGAAGATAATATGTATAATTGAAGTCCTTAACTGATCCAAAATCAAATAAACTATACCTAGATAGTCTTCTTATTTTTATAGATTTGAATTGGTATTAAAAATCTTTAGTTTTTACTAAATTTGTTTAGGTAGAAATCATTTCGGGAGTGGCTTCAGCCCCTCAAACCCCCCCCCCCCCCCCCTCTGGCTACGCGCCTGGTATTGGGTAATTTTGTGTTTAATGGGAGTTCTTGCTTATTTTTTGGTAATATGTCTCCAAATTGTTCGGGAGATATAATGGATGGATGAGGTTTGCCATGAGTTACATCTGTAACTAAGTCGAATATGTCATATGTCGTCCAGTGTGTTAAGGTATCTTATAATAATGAGAGTCACTAAAGAAGTTAGAGATTCCACTTCAGTATAGGCAACAATGTTTGTTGTATTAATAAATCTATCCAGCATTTTTTTTGTATAGTCTAATCTTGAATTAATTATCATCATTTGGATTTGAATTGCCGGTTCTGATTTAGTAAATACAGTTTTGGTTGTTTCAAGGATGAGGGTTTGTTTTTTGACGAAGGATATTACATGGTTTTCATTTTCCCTAATTTTCTTGATTTCTTCAGTATAAAAATGTGCATCATCTTCGTTTAAGATACCGAAAAGTGATTTGCTTAGAATCCCTACCGCATTGAATTGAGATCTTTTTTTTCTATAGTGTGGGTTTACAAGACTGTATTTCATCTGAATGATGATTCAAGTGATTCATTTCGGATAACGCTCCGACACATATTATTTGAAACTGTTCTTTATTTTTAAGCTGTTCACATATACAACTGATTTCGGTGATAGTGCTTTGGTTAAATGTTAAAAATTATAATTAGTACAAAACAACTCATGTGTATCTAATTCAGCGGGTCCGATTACTTCGAAGAAAATACCAGCCTTTTGTTCGATTTGGGTGATAATTAGATTCCCATAATTATGATGTGCTCAGAAGCCCAAGAAGGAGAATTGTGAAATTCATGTTCTGAAAAAGAATGAATCTATAACACAACTGAGAAAACCAAAACTACGAAAGACTAAACTTCCCAGTACAAAACTGCGCAGGATGCGGATGCTATATTATCGCTTGGTTTTTGGATTGGCAACAGTTGACCGTAGTATGTGTGCGCTAGGCGATGGGTTTTAAAAAGAGGAATATAGCAAGGCTGAACGGGTGTGGAGTTGCGAATATAAAAATAGGGCGTTGGATTTAAAAAAATGGTATCCTCGTCGTTCTTTGAGCGATTTCGATGAAATTGACACAGGTTATAGCTGAGGCAGAATTATGAACGAACAAAATATTTTCAGCACAGGGTGCCTCCAAAAAATGTCACTTTCTTATTCTTTGAGCTATTTCGATGAAATTGACACAGGTTATAGCTGAGGCAGAATTATGAACAAAAAAGATATTTTCAGCACGGGGTGCCTCAGAAAAATGTCACTTTCTTATTTTATGAGCGATTTCGATGAAATTGACACAGAATAGAGCTGAGGCAGAATTATAAACGAAAATCAAGACAAAAATTTTATGTGAGGGTCGGGGGGAGGGGTCGATTCCAACTTGCTCGGAGGTCTATACTCTACAACCTACTAAAAAAAACAAATGTTTCCATTTCAAATATTTCACATTTATATTACCTAAATCATAGCAACCGCTAATCAGAGTCACTGTATCTATGTATTAGAAAATTTAAATTATATGTACACTCCTATTTAATTTTTCTAAATAAACAATAAACAAATCTTTTTTACAATATGTGTGTAAGTACATAATTTAAATTTTCGCATTCAAATCAATACGGTGACTTTGATTGGAGTTTGCTGTTTGCTCTGAAAAAATAAAAACAAATACTTATGAACTGAAGTATTTTAAATTTTCATTTTTGTAATAGGTCATAGACCTCCAAAGAAGTGATATGTGTACACAAGGCTTGTTAAAGTTCTATGTGCAGGTAAAACGGATGCAAGCAGGACCTAATTTTTTTAATTGGACTTCCTTATCATGCAATTTTATTTTTCAAATTTTCTAGAAATAAAGGGTTTTTCAACAGGGACGCTACAAAAGTAGAGCAACAGGGACAGCAAACGACGCCATATTTCTTGTCGCTCTTTTGACATTTCTCTTCAGTAAGGTTTGCCATTGATGGAAAGATAAACGAGCCAACAACGAGTCGAAATTATTAAAATTTACCACCGAAATTCGGAGTCAGTGGCCTCAACGTTAAGAGCGCTCCGTCCAATTTATGGTCGTCATAATCGTCCTAGCAGATCAACAATTGAGCGTCTAGTGGACAAATTTGAATCCACAGGCACAGTACAAAATGCTCCCGTGCCAGTGAGACAAAGAAGTGCCCGTAGAGTCGAGAATATTGCTGCCTCTGAGGCTTCAGTTGCAGAAATCCCAAATGTGTCTCTCAAACGTCGTTCTCAAGCGTTGGGCATCTCTGTGACGTCGTTGTGGGGAATTTTGCGAAAAGATCTTCTGCTACATCCTTACAAGATTAAATTGACGCAAGAACTGAAGCCGCTTGACCACCAGAAGCGTCGTGTGTTCGTGAATTGGGCTGAGCAACAACTTGAAAATGATTCGGATTTTCATCGAAAAATCATCTTCAGCGATGAGGCTCATTTCTGGCTGAATGGCTTCATCAATAAACAAAATATGCGGTATTGGTCAGGCAGCAATCTACACAAACTCCATGAGTCATCATTGCATCCCGAAAAAATTACGGTTCGGTGTGGTTTATGGGCCGGCGGCGTCATTGGGCCGTACTTCTTCCGTGATGATCAAGACCGGCACGTAACTGTGAATGGGAATCGCTACCGTTCAATGATAACCGAATATTTTTGGCCCCAATTGGATGATATGGACTTGGAGGACATGTGGTTCCAACAGGACGGTGCCACAAGCCACACAGCGAATGTCACAATCAATTTATTGGAAACCAAGTTTGGAGAACGTGTTATCTCACGAAATGGTCCAGTCGCTTGGCCTCCTCGGTGGTGCGATTTGACGCAGTTAGACTATTGCCTGTGGGGCTACGTCAAGTCTATGGTCTATGCCAACAAGCCAGCGACGATTGATGAACTTCGTACGAATATCGAACGTAAAATTGCAGCAGTATCGACCGATTTATGCTTGAAAACTGTCGAAAATTGGGTTCAGCGTCTGGACGTCTGTAAGCGTGCCCGTGGTGGCTATGCAAAAGAAATCGAGTTCCATACATAATGGCATCAAACGTACTTTCACAGGAATAAAGAATTTCATTGATATCCAAAACCGTTTTTGTTTTATTTAAAAAAAAACTTCTGTAGCGCTCTTATTGAAAAACCCGATATAATGTACAGTGATCCACAAAAGTCTGCGTACAGAAGAAGAATTCTTGTAAATAATATCGATATTCGCAAAAAGAACATAATTAAATTAATAAAATTGATTTATATCAGTAAAAAGGCACATTTTAACAGCTTTTGCATGTTAAAAAGCAGTATGTCAGTGGCGTTCATTT
Source organism: Leucozona laternaria (assembly GCA_932273885.2). Classification (NCBI taxonomy): domain Eukaryota; kingdom Metazoa; phylum Arthropoda; class Insecta; order Diptera; family Syrphidae; genus Leucozona; species Leucozona laternaria. The sequence continues at coordinate 68,484,895 of OW026366.1, read as the reverse complement.
CGTTCATGAACGCCTAACTTTATGATAGCATTATTCTGCATCAATCTAATACCTAACCACCCACAAAATATTTTTACTTTTCTTTTACATTTTCCAATATCCAAAAACTCGTGCAACCCTTTTGTGCACTCAATTTAAACCAAAACAAAAAAATACCTGCAGCAAAACTTCCCAAATAATTTAGAAAAGAAATATCCCATTACCACTCATTATCATTTGACCATCAACTCGTTCAAATGATTTTGGAACGATATGTACCTACTCAAAGTATACACACGAAAAAAAAGTAAAACTTCGTTCAAATTATTTGTTAACGAAATCAAGCGATTGTGACTTACAATCTTTGAGTTTTTCTTAAGATTTTACACTCAAACTGTGTGCGGTTGTTGTTTGGTCGAAAAAAGAAAGCATTGGATGGGGAAATCTTGCATTGTATGAATATTTTGGTTCTAATATTTCAAAAAAAGTATAAATGCAATGAGAAATTTTATTTTATTCAATGTGTTTTTTGCCCAAGTTGCAACTTAATACTTGAAGTCAACAATGTTCAAAAAAATGAAATAAAAAAAAAAAAAGAACAAGTAAGTTTTTGATTAAAAAAAGATGTTTATTGGTTTCGTTAAGTTTCTTAACAAGTCGTTAATAAATTTAAATATATTATGGGTTAAATGATGGTTACTGGATGTTTCCAATAAATTCCACTTAACCGTTTGATGTTACAATTATTGCTACGATTTCTGTATAAGAAAAGTGTTTTAAATCATGTTTAATTGATGAAATTTATCATCAATCAATTTCAAATTAAAACTTCCCTTTTCCTTTTAACTACTACTTACAACGATTGTTAGTTTTACTACATCAATTCATGTTCGTTTGTCATTTCTCACTGTCAAACGATTTCAAAATTGATTTGCTTTGCTACTAATATCTTGTTGTTAATTGTTTACATACATATATATCAAATTATATTTGTTTATCATTACACACTAATAAACAATTTCAAATTGATTTTCGTATTTGCTACAATAATTCTATTATATGGTTTATCAAAATATATTTGTTTGTCATTACCAACTGACAAGCAATTTCAAATTGATTTATCTTTTACAATGGGCTTCTATCACGTTGAAGATCAAGTTTCGAAGAGAGTTGGTTCTTAATTTCCTCGTCTTTATATAGGCCTTTGGATGCTGAGTGATACCAATCGTTAATCTGCTTGTTTTTTGTTGATGGAATGTAAATTGGCAGCACTGATTTCAGGCAAATTTCCTAATTGTCATTTTTTGTTTCCTTTTGTACTGCTTTCCTTTTCTTTCTTGTGTTGTTAAATTACAATATCTTTAATTGTTTATATTTCATAAACAAATAATAATTTTTAATACAACTTTACAAATTTATTTTCTTAACGTAATTGTTCGTTCGTGAAATGTGCTCAATTTGACTGGTGTATAAAGATAAGTGCGAAATATCAAAGTTTAATTCAACATGTGTTTCACTAATGTGTTAATTGTTTAACATTAAATATCTAGTAAAATACTCGTGTTTGTTTATGTTTTATTGTTTATAAACGTTAAGAAATATGTAAATTATTGTTTTTTAGCCTTGCCCGGTTTCTGATATTAAAGTTAACTACACTATTTTGTGTGAAAAAACTTAGCAATTTTGAGGTTATAATTCTGTAACCCTTTGATAAATTGACGAGTTTATTTATCCTTAATAGTGCTTAATTTGTTATTAAATGTAATTATTAATTACAAATATATGTGATAAAGTGAAATTCGAATTGTTAAAAATAAATTCAATTCGGATTGTGTATGACAATAATTGTGTGTTCTGTGTTGTCGTAGTTGTTTTACTTGTTGTAAAATTGATATCGTTGAATTTGTTGTAATAGTACATATAGGTGTATGATGTTTTGCATTATTTGTTTATTATTATTTTAGGAATAAATGTAATAACAAATAACTACATCTTTTTGCCTTTTTTTCTTTCTTTATTTGCAGCACGTCAATTAACCTGGTCGGTGGAATTCGGTGCTCCTTTGGACATTTATTTACATTTTATTCGTAGGGTAAATTAGCTATTATTTCCATGTATAACCCATGTTAGAATTAAATTTATTTGTTAATAATTAAAAATTGTTTGTATTGTGTCTAAATTTAACTTATATAATATTGTTTTGATTTAAATAAAAGAATTTCTATGAATATTTGTTCTGTTTTAATTCAATTTATTACTTCATAGTGTAATTCTTATAATGGTAAGTATACACATATTTACAAATCAGATGTGTTCTTTCAACATTTTCCCCCCGTTGAACGTTCACGTTCAATAATTCGTGCTTTGATTTTGTCTATGCCACGTCTGTGGTGATGGTGAAATACAAACTTTCCAGCCCGGTTGACGTTCACTTTAACTTGATACCTATCTGGTAGGTTAATAGTGAACTGCTTTCGTTTACTTCTTTGGATACGTTCGAAGTCGATTCTTTACAATGTTTCCTTGTTTATGAATATATCCTCTCCTTCGCGGGTTGTAAATCGTTGAAACTCGTTAGAGATTCTAGCGACGATCTCCTTTACCGTTGTCGATGGTCTCAATCTGTCCAGTGAATATATTGTTGAGCCATTTATAGTCACTGGAATTGGACATCCTTCCGGCGATATATTTGTTTTTGCCACGCTGTCGTCTAAAATTGGTTCGTTTATTAGGGGGCTATCTAAATTTGCCTTGATCAGCTCTGTTAACGGCGTTGACTCTCGTGGTGGAGAGAATCGTATATCTTCCAAGATCGTTATATAATCGAAATCATCCATTTCGGTTTCCATTTGGCTGGAATGAAAGGGTTTGTTAGCAAATACTTATGTTTTGTTTAGGGGACGATCACTTTTCGACATATATCTAACTATACTACAAACAACACATAGACAAATTTCTAATTGACAAAAATGGATTCATGTTGTTGTAGTTTCGTTTTGATCAATAGGTAAACGGCATATTTTTGTAATAGGCCTTTGACAAGTACTATTTCTTGTCCGTATAGTTACTACACGTACTAGCCCATCACTTCCCGGATGGACGAGTTCTACTACACCTAGAGGCCACGCAGTGGGTGGAAAGTTTTTATTCTTTACAAGAACTACATCTCCAACCTTTAAGTCTTGTTCGTTTGTTAGCCATTTAGGCCGATGTTGTAAACGATTTAGGTACTCTGTTGACCATCTTTTCCAAAAATGTTGATGCATTTGTTGAATATGTTTCCATCTTTGATTAGGTGTGATGTTTGATGATAAGAGGCTAGGCTCGGGTATTGAGTTCAAGGCCCGACCAATGAGGAAGTGACCTGGGGTCAAAACTGCTAGGTCATCGATATCATTTCTGAGAGCGCATAGAGGTCTGGAGTTAAGACAGGCTTCGATTTGGGTAAGTAAAGTTGTAAGCTCTTCAAATGTGCATACCGTAGTGCCTAGAACACGACGTAAATGGTATTTAATGGATTTAACACCGGCTTCCCATAATCCTCCATGATGAGGTGCAGCAGGTGGGTTAAAATGCCAGTTTATATTTAAGTTCGATAAGTAATTCATGAAATCTGGCGTAGCATCCTTAATGGCTTGTCTAAGGTCATGATCTATTATTACCTTTCCTCCTTTGAAGTTAGTCCCGCAGTCTGAATATATGTCAGAACACAATCCTCGTCGGGATACAAATCTTTTTAATGCGGCTATAAAGGCCGTTGAGGTTAAATCTGATACAACCTCAATATGTATAGCCTTAGTGGCCATACAAACGAATATACAGAAGTATCCTTTATAATGTTTGGCTTTCCTGTGATTTGACATTTTTAGCTGTATAGGTCCGGCATAGTCTATGCCCACATGTACGAAGGCCTTTGTTAGGTTAACACGAGGTGCTGGTAAAGTTCCCATTAGTTGCTGCATTGTTGCTGCTCGATGTTTGGTGCAGACCACGCATTTGTGAATAACCCGGGTTATGACTCTTTTGGCATCGAGAATCCAAAATTTAGCACGACTAGTGTTCAAGACCAATGAAGTACCTCCATGCATTGTTTCCTTGTGTATTTTTTCGACTATTTGGTCACAAACTTGATGATCTCTTGGTAAGATAATTGGGTATTTCATGTCATAATTAATGTTTGCATTTTCCAGTCTGCCATTGACTCGAATCAAACCTTCTTTGTCTAAAAACGGGTTAAGTGTTATTAACCGACTCTTTTTGGGCAAAGGTTTGTTTACTTTGAGAGTGTCTAACTCCATTTTGAAAGCGGACATTTGAACTGTTTTCAATATGATTGTGCTGGCTGTATTTAGTTCTTGTGCAGATAGAGCACTGGTTTGTTTTTGCGTTGTATTGCGACAGTTTTTTATGAAGCGTAACACTAAGGCTATGATTTTGATGAGTTTGGTATGTGTTGAATACGTTGGCAACCACTCATTCGTTGAAGTGGATAATAGAGTACTTGTGGATGGCGTTTTGGCTTCCAAGGTTGTACTTCCTAGTTGATGTGGATTTTTAGGCCACTGGTTTTGATCCTTGCTGAGCCATTCGGGACCGCGCCACCATAAATCAGAATTAAGCAACTGCTTAGCGGTTGTTCCTCGTGAGGCCAGATCAGCTGGATTGTCCTTTGTTGGAACATGATTCCAGCGCTCCGTGGGTATAATCTCTTGAATTTCCGCAACTCTGTTTGCGACGTAGGTTTTCCATTTCGATGGTGTTCCTTAATCCATTGCAGGACGATTGTAGCATCGGTCCATAAATATACTGGAACATTTTGAAGTTGCATACCTTGAATGGTAGTTCTTGCAAGTCTTGCAAGCAATAATGCTCCATTCAACTCTAGACGAGGTAAAGTGATCCGTTTAACTGGAGCAACCTTTGATTTTGCGGTTAGCAATCTAACCATAACATCGCCATTACTGTTTTCCATTCGGATATATAATACTGCGGCATATGCTTTGATAGAAGCATCGCAGTATCCATGAATTTGATTCGTGAGGTTAGCCCTTGAAATTCCAATCCATCGTGGGATTTTGATTTGATTTAAATTTTGCAAATCATTTTTAAAATCATACCATTGCTGCGAAATGCCTCGAGATACCTTGCTGTCCCAAGAATATCCACCTATCCATAACGTCTGGATCAGCATTTTTGCCGCAATGATGATAGGGGATATCCATCCGACAGGATCATATAGCGATGCTATTTCAGATAATATGGATCGTTTGGTGTCTGCTTGTGTATCCGAAAAACCCTGAACATTAAAGGTGAAATAGTCCTCTGCAGGATACCATCGTATTCCTAAAGTTTTTATGGATTCGTTCTCCTGGATTTCAAGTGAACCTTTCATCTCTTTATCTTCACGTGGTAAGTGGGATATGAGTTCCACTCGATTGCTAGCCCATTTTCGAAGTCTGAACCCACTTTTACTGAGCATTTCTCTCAACTGCCTCTGTAATTCGAGGCATTCATCGACTGTTTCTGCTCCATTAAGTAAATCATCAACGTAAAAATCAGACAGTGTGGCCTTTACCGCTAGTGGGTACATTTCTTGCTCATCCCTTGCTGTTTGTTGAAAGGTGCGAACGGACAAAAATTGTGCGGGAGACACGCCAAATGTGACGGTTTTAAGATGATAATCCTGAATAACCTTGGTTTTTGGATTTCTCCAAATAATACGCTGGAACGTACGGTGTTCTGGATGCATCCAAATCATTCTATACATTTTTTCGATGTCTGCTGTTACTACAACTTTATGTTTTCTCCAATTAAGAACTGTCGAAAATAACCTTGGTTGTATTGTTGGGCCACTTAAAAGTTGTTCGTTCAATGATCTCCCATTCGTTGATTTGGCAGATGCATCGAAAACTACACGCAACTTAGTGGTGGTGCTTTGTTTAAAAACCGCATGATGTGGTATATAATAGTGTGGTTCATTTTTTGAGGGAGGTTCACATTTTTCCATATGACCCATTGTTATATATTCGTCCAAGCATGCTTCGTATTCGCGCTTAAGTTGCTCGTTTTTGGCTAATTTCCTTTGCAAGCATTCGTATCGTTTTAACGCGAGATCTCTAGATAAACCTAGAGTTGGTCCGTTTGGATCTATAAATGGTAGTTTCACCATATATTGATGATTTGCTAATCGTTGATAACTATCCTTATACAACTCCTCACATTTTTTATCTTCTGGAGTTTGTGGTTTGACGTCCTTTACTTCTTCCATCTCCCAAAATTTTTGTAATTGAAAATTGAGATTGTTGATGGGGTTTGTGGTTGAAATGAATGCCTTCACTGTAGCTTTGGAGGAGGCATTATTATTTCCCATCAATATCCAACCAAATATGGTATTTATAGCCACTGGAGTTCCACTTGGACCACAGCGCATGCCTTCGCGAATAATGTGACAAAAGACGTCAGCTCCAAGCAAGGCATCTATCGGGTTTGGTTTCCAAAACATTGGATCTGCAAGCTCGAGATCTTGTAAATGCTTCCAATTTTGACTTGTTGCTTCCTTATTTGGAAGCAGATCAGTTATTGTTTTTAGCACAAACATTTTAACTTCTAATGCAGGCATTTTTGATTTTGTTGGTTGAAGTCTTAACTGCACTTGTTGTTTGGAACATGCAGTTTGGTTTTGGCTTAAACCAATTACTTCTACAGATGTGGGTGTTCCACGTAAATTTAGCCTTTGGCAGGCGCATTCTGTAATAAATGAAGTTTGTGATCCTGTATCTAACAAACATCGCAATATTGTTGAACGACCATTGCGGTCGAATGCTGTTACCAAGGCCGTTGGTAGTAAAGCACTATATTTTTCTGTTGTGAAAAAATTGTTTGTCCTTTCCACATTATTGTTGATTGCTTCTTTATTTGAATCCTTGGATGAAGATTCATTGAAGTGAAGTGTAGTGTGATGTGGCTGTTGACATTCCTTGCAACGATGTTTATTCCGACACTTAGCGTGTGGATGTTTATTTGAAAAACAATTAAAGCATCTATTGGCTGCCTTAATAGTTTTTCGACGAGTTGGTATATCCATACTTATATAGGTTGTACAGTTTCCCACGTAGTGTTTTTGATTGCAGGCAGGGCAATGAACATTTATGGTAGTATGATAGGTTTGAATGCCTTCCTTCTTGACAGGTAAGGTATTTGGTCTTACACCAATCGTACTGCCGATGGATTCTAATACCCGAATTCTTTTATTCAGAAAAGCTGATAATGTCGAAAATTTTGGAAGGTTTTGGTTATCTCCTAATTCCTCCTCCCAGAGACGCATTGTTACAAATGGCAGTTTTTGAACTATTAAATAGAGGAGCAGAGCATCCCATTGGCTGGTGTCTATCTTCAACGCCTTGAGTTGCTGTAAGCATTCTTCTGTTGCGTCGACTAATATCTTGAGGTTCTTTCCTGATTCGGCTGTGATTTTGGTTTGATTAACTAAAGCCTTAAGATGGAGGTTTACCAAAGTTCTTGTATTTTCATAGCGTTCCTTTAACTTTGTCCATGCTGGCTCGTAATCCTGGTTTGTTATAGGAGTATGCTTCAGCACCTTCTCTGCGTCACCAGTGAGACATCCCTTAAGATAATGTAATTTTTGTACTGGTTTTAGCTGTGGGTCATCGTGAATCAACGATGTGAACAAGTCCGAGAACGATCTCCATGAACCATAATCACCGTTAAATTTAGGCAATGTTATTTTTGGTAACTGGGTGCATTTGAATTGAGGCTCCACTTGAATTGTGTAATTTAGGCTAGTATCTAGGGTCGTTCGAGTACAACCATCTTCTAGTTCACCCATATATTCATTGTATTTGATCTCTACATCATCAAATTGCTGCCTTTTGATGTAGGCATTATCACAATCCGATTTCGTGCCGATGATAATTTCGTTGATGCGTCGATCTTGCTTTACAAATTCATGCCACAATTCGCGCAGATCTATCAATTTTTGCTTATAAAAGCCTACAGTTCTTTTATCCAATTTTGTTTTCTTGCCATTCTCGATGGTTTTTTCAATCCTTGTTTTCAAGACGAGTTGATTGACGAGAAGTTTGTCAAGATCAGCCATGATTGACGTTGATTTATGCGAATTTGGTTTGATTCCGGTCGAAAAAAAAAAATTGATTTTTTTTTGCAGTGATTATCACAGAAAAAAAACAAAGTGAACAAAAAAAAAGAAAAAACGTGACTATGTTAAGAATAACGACTTAAACAAATTTAATTAATCAATCTCACTGTTCCTGGATGGAACCACCAATGTTTTTTGCCCAAGTTGCAACTTAATACTTGAAGTCAACAATGTTCAAAAAAATGAAATAAAAAAAAAAAAGAACAAGTAAGTTTTTGATTAAAAAAAGATGTTTATTGGTTTCGTTAAGTTTCTTAACAAGTCGTTAATAAATTTAAATATATTATGGGTTAAATGATGTTTACTGGATGTTTCCAATAAATTCCACTTAACCGTTTGATGTTACAATTATTGCTACGATTTCTGTATAAAAAAAGTGTTTTAAATCATGTTTAATTGATGAAATTTATCATCAATCAATTTCAAATTAAAACTTCCCTTTTCCTTTTAACTACTACTTACAACGATTGTTAGTTTTACTACATCAATTCATGTTCGTTTGTCATTTCTCACTGTCAAACGATTTCAAAACTGATTTGCTTTGCTACTAATATCTTGTTGTTAATTGTTTACATACAATATATATCAAATTATATTTGTTTATCACTACACACTGATAAACAATTTCAAATTGATTTTCGTATTTGCTACAATAATTCTATTATATGGTTTATCAAAATATATTTGTTTGTCATTACCAACTGACAAGCAATTTCAAATTGATTTACCTTTTACAATGGGCTTCTATCACGTTGAAGATCAAGTTTCGAAGAGAGTTGGTTCTTAATTTCCTCGTCTTTATATAGGCCTTTGGATGCTGAGTGATACCAATCGTTAATCTGCTTGTTTTTTGTTGATGGAATGTAAATTGGAAGCACTGATTTCAGGCAAATTTCCTAATTGTCATTTTTTGTTTCCTTTTGTACTGCTTTCCTTTTCTTTCTTGTGTTGTTAAATTACAATATCTTTAATTGTTTATATTTCATAAACAAATAATAATTTTTAATACAAATTTACAAATTTATTTTCTTAACGTAATTGTTCGTTCGTGACATGTGCTCAATTTGACTGGTGTATAAAGATAAGTGCGAAATATCAAAGTTTAATTCAACATGTGTTTCACTAATGTGTTAATTGTTTAACATTAAATATCTAGTAAAATACTCGTGTTTGTTTATGTTTTATTGTTTATAAACGTTAAGAAATATGTAAATTATTGTTTTTTAGCGTTGCCCGGTTTCTGATATTAAAGTTAACTACAATATTTTGTGTGAAAAAACTTAGCAATTTTGAGGTTATAATTCTGTAACCCTTTGATAAATTGACAAGTTTATTTATCCTTAATAGTGCTAAATTTGTTATTAAATGTAATTATTAATTACAAATATATGTGATAAAGTGAAATTCGAATTGTTTATAACAATAAATTCAATTCGGATTGTGTATGACAATAATTGTGTGTTCTGTGTTGTCGTAGTTGTGTTACTTGTTGTAAAATTGATATCGTTGAATTTGTTGTAATAGTACATATAGGTGTATGATGTTTTGCATTATTTGTTTATTATTATTTTAGGAATAAATGTAATAACAAATAACTACATCTTTTTGCCTTTTTTTCTTTCTTTATTTGCAGCACGTCAATTTACCTGGTCGGTGGAATTCGGTGCTCCTTTGGACATTTATTTACATTTTATTCGTAGGGTAAATTAGCTATTGGCGGTCAGCCATCAGCCGAATAGGGGGAATAACATGTAGCATACGAAAACATGCACGTGCCGTAACTATTCGGACTGGTGGAAGTGTGATCATAGCCTCTTCGCGGCGGCCGCTAGAAACAAGCCTTTAAAAAGGTTTGGCTAATATGATCAGGCTGGTTCCACAGGTTGGCAACAGGTTAATTCCCTGTTCCGTAAAACTAGAAGAATTACGAGACCGACAACAAGCCTCGGAAATGGACTGATCTCACGACGACAACCCACGCAAAGAAAACGGAATAACGATTTACGAATTTTCTTATGGAACGTACGATCGCTCTATAGAGCTCGAGCTGCTGAGCAGCTAGCCGATGCCCTGTCAAAATATAAAGCTGACATAACAGCACTCCAAGAAATAAGATGGACAGGGAATGGTGTTCTACAGAAGAAAGATAATGACTTATACTACAGCTGTCATACAAAACACCATGTGCTCGGGGTAGGCTTCCTAGTCGGCGAAAAAATGAAGTCTGTCATCATCGGCTTTAACGCTATAAGCGAAAGGCTATGCACCCTTCGCGTGCGAGGCAAATTTAAGAACATCAGCCTCATTAACGTTCACGGACCTACGGAGGAGTCCTCAGACGAAGAAAAAGAGACTTACTACGAACAAGTCGAGAGGGCCCTCAATGCCTGTCCAAGGTATGACGTAAAAATCATCCTTGGGGATTTGAATGCAAAAATAGGTCGGGAGCCGGTATTCAGGCATTACGCAGGCACCCATAGTTTGCATGAGAACACTAATGACAATGGACTTCGAGTCTTAGAATTGGCAGCATCGAAAAACATGGTCGTTGCGAGTACCAGGTTCCCGCGTAAAGATATCTACAAAGCCACCTGGGTATCACCTGATGGAGTCACTCGTAACCAAATTGACCACGTGTTGATAGACCGTCGCCACTACTCGAACTTGATGACGGTACGAACGTACCGAGGTGCCAATATCGACTCGGATCACTATCTTGTTGGTATGGTTTTCCGAGGGCGGATTGCCTTGCGAAGACGTATTGCTTCCGCCGATCAGGTTCGAATCAACACGGCTGCTCTGCGCAATGAAAACACCAGTAACACCTTTGGTAATGCGTTAGGACTCGCCCTAGAACTGGGTAGAGTAAGTCCTGGAGACAGTATGCTGGGCGTAGATGAGAAGTGGACACGCCTTAAGAATACTGTCATTAGTACTGCCAACTCCATCTTAGGCAGCAGTCGTAGAAATCGGAACGACTGGTTTGATAATGAATGCAAGCTAGCGACTGAACGTAAGAATGTTGCGTACCGAGCAATGCAACAATCTCATAGAACGCGGGCACGCGAAGACGAATATAAAGAGCTCAGAAGAATTGAAAAACGGCTTCACAGACAGAAAAAATCAGCCTGGGAGAAGAACATAATCTGTGAAATAGAGAAAAGCCGAGAGCGAGGTCCGCACCAGGCGCGGAAGTTCTACCAATCCGTCCGAAACATGACGCAGTACACACCACGCTGCACATACTGCAAGGACGGAGAGGGAAATCTGATCACCGATCCTCAAAGCATACTGGAGCGATGGGAAGTGTACTTCAATGAATTGCTAAATGGTCAGCTCACTGCAGAAGTGGAGGCTCCACTACTTCAAGAAGAGTACCCTATGTTGCCGCCACCAAGCATAGAAGAGGTTGAGAAGGCTATAGGCCGGCTAAAGAAAAAAAAAAGCCCCGGGAGCCGATGGTATACCAGCCGAACTATTTCAACACGGTGGGCCAGCTTTACGTCAAGCAATTCATGAGATTGTAGTGCACGTGTGGGAGCATGAAGAAATTCCAGAAGACTGGCGAAAAGGTATAATTTGCCCCATACATAAGAAGGGAGATGTCACAACGTGCAGCAATTATAGAGGTATCACGTTGTTGAGTACCGCCTATAAGATACTCTCCTCTATCCTACAAGACCGGATAACCCCATACGCTAAAACCATCATCGGACAATATCAGTGTGGTTTCATTCCAGGCAAATCAACAACTGATCAGATCTTTACCCTTAGGCAGGCGATGGAAAAATGTCTAGAATTTAACATCCCAACATACCACCTATTTATAGACTTTAAGGCCGCCTACGATAGCATAGCCAGGGTAGAACTTTACAAAGCCATGAGAGAATTCGGCATCCCAAATAAATTGACACGACTATGTAGGTTGACCATGACCAACGTAACAAGCCAAGTAAAAATAGCCGGATTGCTATCCAAACCAATCAACATCTTTAATGGACTCCGACAAGGGGATGGTTTGGCCTGCCTCCTCTTCAACCTGGCGTTGGAGAAAGCAATCCGTGACTCTGGCACGGCAACAAGAGGGACCATCGTCAACAGGTCCAGCCAGATACTGGCTTACGCAGACGACATCGACATCATCGGAAGAACTGAGCAAGCTGTACATGATTCCTTCATCCAGATCGAGCAGGCAGCACAAAATCTGGGGCTGCACATTAGTGAAGGTAAAACAAAGTACATGGTGGCGTCGAATGCGAGAGGAACAGTTGGTCAAACAATCAAGGTAGCGGAGCACGAATTTGAAGTGGTGCAATCCTTTAAATACCTTGGGTCAATAGTAGCAGCCGATAACAATATAGAAGAAGAAATACGCGGGCGGCTTCTCAAATCCAACAGAGCCTACTATAGTCTGTCAAAGCTCTTCAAATCCAGAAATCTCACCATAACTTCAAAACTGCTGCTGTACAGGACCATGGTCCTGCCAGTACTCACATATGGATCCGAGACTTGGGTGCTTAGCAAAAGGCACTCCGACCTCTTAGCCGCGTTCGAGAGAAAAGTCTTAAGGAGAATTGTTGGCCCCATATGTGAGGAAGGACGATTCCGGAGACGGTACAATCATGAATTGTACGCAATCTACCTTGAAGCAGATATCGTGACAAAAATTAAGCTCGGTAGACTCCGGTGGGCAGGGCACCTAGCTCGCATGAGCGAAGAGGAACCTGCTCGGAAAGTTCTTTGTGGTACATTCTATGGTAGACGACAGCGTGGTAGACCATGCTTGCGCTGGAGAGATGGCGTAGGACGCCCGGAGCCTTGGGGTGCGCAACTGGATGGCGGCGGCTCGAGACCGGGATGGGTGGAGAGACTTGTTGAAGGAGGCCAGGACCGGACCCCGGTTGTCGAGCCGACGATGATGATGATGAAATTAGCTATTATTTCCATGTATAACCCATGTTAGAATTAAATTTATTTGTTAATAATTAAAAATTGTTTGTATTGTGTCTAAATTTAACTTATATAATATTGTTTTGATTTAAATAAAAGAATTTCTATGAATATTTGTTCTTTTTTAATTCAATTTATTATTTCACAGTGTAATTCTTATAATGGTAAGTATATACATATTTACAAATAGAATCTGTTGTTTCAACACAATGGCTTGAATTTTTTTTTTGAAGGTGTTTAAAGTATTCTAACAAAACCATTAAATGACGTAAAAAATCTTTTTCTGCACAAACAAATATTGGTTTATCAAATATGTATTTACTGGATTTAGTTTAAAAGTTATTTACATTATATGTATATTCATCAATTTTTGTATCTTTCAAATATTTATATATTTTTGCCTCAGCTATATTCTGTTTAAATTTCATCGAAATCGCTCAAAGAATAAGAAAGTGACATTTTTTGGAGACACCCTGTGCTGAAAATATTTTTTTTGTTCATAATTCTGCCGCAACTATAACCCGTGTCAATTTCATCGAAATCGCTCAAAGAATAAGAAAGTGACATCTTTTGGAGACACCCTGTGCTGAAAATATCCTTTGTGTTCATAATTCTGCCTCAGCTATAACCTGTGTCAATTTCATCGAAATTGCTCAAAGAATAAGAAAGTGACATTTTTTGGAAACACCCTGTGCTGAAAATATTTTTTTTGTTCATAATTCTGCCTCAGTTATAACCTGTGTCAATTTCATCGAAATTGCTCAAAGAATAGTTACGTCCGAGACTCCACCTGAAACAATAATCCCGTTTCCCCGGAAACTCCCCTTTGCCTAACGGCATATTTACAGTTCCCACGCCATTTTTGCAAACCTTGCAAAACCAATCCCAAGCGGATACACCCCTTTCCACGCCACCAATAGCGCATTCCTATTTACTCATATTTCACTTTAAATAAACGAAATATGAATATTTTAAAAACAAATATACTTTTTGTAAACGCGGCACATTTTTCTTCTTTTGTAACTTTCGTTAAAACTCAAACTATTATTTTAAGTCAGTCTAATTTGTAACTTTGACCTAAGAGGTGCAGCCTTGCTTTGGACAGCGGCCTCTTTTGTTAAAGAAAATAATAAATAATTTATAAGAAAATAATAAATAAATAATAAGAAAATAATAAATAATAATAAAGAAAAAAAAATAAATAAAAAAAAGAAACGATAAAGTTTTTTTTTTATTAAACCGCGAGGTATATGACAAAACTGGCGCAGTCGGTCGTTCGAAAAAGAATAATAAATACGTTAAAGTACAACGGTTCGAAAAAGAACAAAAAGTGCAAAAAACGTGCGAACAATTCGAAAAATAATAAATACGTTAAAGTACAACGGTTCGAAAAAGAACAAAAAGTGCAAAAAACGTGCGAACAATTCGAAAAATAATAAATGCGTTAAAAGTGCAAAAGTTCGAAAAAGAACAAAACGCGCGAATAACTCAGTTCGAAAAAGAGCTGAAAAACACAAATCAATATCGTTCGAGAAAAGAACAAAAGTGCGGAAAAAATAAGAATAACTAACGTTCAAACAAAAACACACCAATGCGAGAACAAAAGTGAATGGTGATCAGGGAAGTGACAAATCAAAGAAAAAAAAGTTCTTACACAAAAATTGACACAAGTGAATCAACACAGAGCAACAACTAAGTGACAAGATGAACACCACAGCAGACCCAAAGTCAACAGCAGCAGCAGCAGCGGCGGCAATAACAACGGAAACAGGAGTAAGTCACGGCCTAACTTTAACATTAGATCCGATAAAATATTTAAACGGATTACCTACCTTTAATGGTAATTTCGAAAATCTAAATAATTTCATTGATTTATTAGATAGGGCTTATCCCTCCCTCTGCAAATTTGAACCAAATGTCCAACTCATTTTTCTAGACATAATCAAAAGTAAATTGATAGGAAGAGCTCGAGAAGCAATAGAAATAAACAATAGTGCTTCCACTTGGGAAGAAATAAAAAAAATACTTTATCAATACTTTGGTGACAGAAAATCTGTAGAACAACTATACGATGACCTGCGAGGTCTACAATTCTACGATAGTTGCCAGAACTTCTATGATAGAATTAAGATAGCACTTAGGAGACTTAATAGCAAGACAAATCAGGACAAGACAATTATTTCTTCAATAGAAATAAAGAAAAATTGCGAAATGTCACTTAGGCTATTCATAAGTAAAATTCCAGAGCCAATGAAAGGCATACTGATATGCAGGCAGCCAAAAACATTAGAGCAAGCCATGGACATTCTTCATGAGTCTGGCTATGCTTATACAAAAATTACTGCAAAAATCAATCCAAATAATAATTCTAGACTAAACAAAAATCCCAATAACATGTTACCAAGGCAAACATTTTCACAAAATTATCAAAATCCTTCTTATAATAATAACAATAATAATTATAATAACAATCCCTTTAATCAAAGTAATGGATCGGGACAGTTCCGAAACTATAACAACCCCAATAATAACTCCGGAAACTGGAAAAATCCTTCTAACCAGTTCCGAAACTATAATAATAGCAACTCTAATAATAAAAACTATAACAATTATGGTAATAACTCTGAACAGATGGACACCTTGTCCATATCTCATCAACGTCAAATAAACACTCTCAATGACGTTGAGGATTTTCGGGAAGAAAGCCCAGGGGTAGACTTCCCTATATAGTCATAAAGACAAAAAATAATAAGTTTACATTGCGGATACTAATTGACACAGGGTCGGAAACTAGTATCCTCAATCCTGGGTTATGCCACCCAAAATGGCAAGCAAAGTTAGAAAAACCAATTGAAATCAAAACGGCAGGTACACCAATATATGCATATAGCAAAGTGAAAATTCCATTATTCAAAGAGTTAGGCATGTTAAACAAAACTGCTGAATTCCTGGAACATAAATTTCACGATTGCTTCGATGGTCTGATTGGTAATAACATTTTAATTCCAATTAAAGCTGTTCTTGACTTTGAGAATAAATTACTAATAATAAAGGAAACGAAAATTCCGATTTTCTTCAATGGAAATGAAGAAACAACAACAAATAACTGCGAAAAAGTAGTTTCAGTTTTAGAATCCAGTGTACACCCCAAACTTGAAGACTATGAACAAATAGTCCCCGAGTTTGAAATATATCACACAGAAACAAGTACTGACCCAATTCTCGATCAAATAAGAGTCAAACACCTTAACGAAGAAGAAAGAAAAGGAGTTTTAAACATTGTTTCAAGAAACGCTTCTATATTCTACCAAGAAGGAAGTGATCTATCATTCACTAGTGCAATTAAGCACCGAATAAGGACAGTGAATGAGATACCAATATATACCAAAACTTACAGATACCCGGAAGTGCACAAAAACGAAGTAAAGAAACAAATAACTGATATGCTGAGACAAGGCATTATCAGGCATAGCAATTCGCCATACTCAGCACCAATCTGGGTAGTCCCAAAGAAAATGGACGCATCAAACGAAAAAAAATGGAGGATAGTAGTCGACTATCGAAAAGTAAACGACGTTACAATAGACGACAAATTCCCAATGCGTAATATGGATGAAATATTCGACAAATTAGGTAGAGCTCAGTACTTCACGACCCTCGACTTAGCGAAAGGATTTCACCAAATTGAAATTGCAGAGGAAGATATACAGAAAACAGCTTTTTCTACCGATGACGAACATTATGAGTTTGTTCGTATGCCCTTCGGCTTGAAAAACGCTCCTGCAACTTTTCAGAGGTTAATGAATTCCATACTGGCAGATTACGTAGGAAAATTTTGTTGGGTTTATTTAGATGATATTATTATATTCTCCACAAGTCTTGATGAACATTTGTTAGCATTAAATAAAATTTTTAGAAGGTTAAAAGAAGTTAATTTAAAAGTACAACTTGACAAGTGTGAATTTTTAAAAAAAGAAACAGAGTTCTTAGGGCACATTGTCACAACTGAAGGTGTAAAACCAAACCCAAACAAAGTTGCGGCAATACAGGAGTATAAGTTACCAAAGACTTCAAAACAAATTAAAGCTTTCTTAGGTATAACCGGATATTATAGGAAGTTTATAAAAGATTATTCTAAAGTAGCAAAACCGATGACAGTATTTTTGAAAAAAAATGCTAAAATTGACATCAACAATCAAGAATATATCGACAGTTTCCAAAGTCTTAAGAAGTTAATAATATCAGATCCTATACTTCAGTACCCAGATTTTAATAAAAAGTTCGTTTTAACTACAGACGCCTCAAACTATGCGTTGGGCGCTGTACTTTCACAGGATAATCACCCATTGTGTTTTGCTAGCCGAACACTTAACATACACGAAACTAAGTACTCCACGATAGAGAAAGAACTATTGGCAATAGTATGGGCCACAAAATATTTTAGGCCCTATCTCTATGGAAGGAAGTTTACAGTTCGAACAGACCATCGTCCTCTTGTTTGGTTGAGTTCTTTAAGAGAACCCAATATTAAACTCCAACGATGGAAAATTAAACTGGAAGAGTTTAATTTTGAGATCGAATATTTAAAAGGTAAGGATAATCAAGTGGCGGATGGATTATCCAGAATGGAATCATACTTTAATGAAAATGCAGGAAATTCCACCGATTATTTAGAAGAACCACATTGCAGTACAAGTAGGTTTACAGAACATAACAATACAAGGAATGAAGACGAAGAATCAATGGTGGCAACTATTCACAGTGCAAATGAGGATAGTAGCAACCATATTCCAATCGTAGAATCCCCTGTCAACATATACAAAACCCAAATAATCCTTAATACTACAGACAAAACAACCAACCATAAAGTATACCACGTCTTCAAAAAAAGTAGAATAGTAGTAGAAATGAAAAATTTTAATGAAAAATTGATTATAGATATAATGAAGAAATTTATACCTTCAAAAGGAATAGTAGGTGTCTACTCTAAGGATGACCATTTATTTGCAAAGTTTCAAGATGTTTATGTGAGATATTTTAGTAAAAACAAACGTTTAAGAGTAATTAAGTGTAGTAAGTTTTTAGGAGACTTAGAAGATGAGGAAAAATTGGCACATGTAATAATTACAACACATGAGCACCTAAATCATAGAGGTATCAATGAAACCTACGAAGAAATTAAAGATAGTTTTTACGCCCCAAAGTTAAAAGACAGAATCCAAAGTTTTATTAATAATTGTAAAATTTGCAACAAATCGAAATACGAAAGACACCCGTACAAAATTCCATTAAAAATAACGGAAACTCCCGAAAAACCGAATGAAGTCCTCCACATCGATATCTGGTACGCGCATATTAACCTGATGTACGTTACCATGATAGATAAATTTACCAAACATGTGACTGTAGAAGAAATAAAACACAGAACGTGGATAAGCCTTCTTAATACACTTAAACATAGATTTATAAATTTTGGCCCACCAACCAAAATAATAACTGATGGAGAAACAGGTTTTTCTTCAATAATGATTAAGGAATTTCTTAAAGAGAAAAACGTCCACCTACACATCACCACTCCATACAATAAAACGGGTAACTCTGATATTGAAAGGTTCCATTCTACCCTGAATGAACACATTCGAACCTTCTCTGCTGATGAAAACAACAGAGATACTTTACGTAATAAGGTTTTGAATGCAGTTGCAATATATAACAATACCATCCATTCAACAACCAAAAAGAGACCCTTAGATTTCCTAAACGGAAACGTTTCAAAAGAGGAATACCCTAAAATTGTAGAACTAGTAAATACAAATAAAATTAAATGTATAGATAAGTTAAATAAAAATAGAGAAGACATTGATTTTACAGAAGATAAACATACATACTTAAAGAATAGAGTTAGTAATAAACTTAAGCCAGTCCACACAGAATCAAATCCAGTTGTTATAAACAAAGATTATATACAGAACGAGAAAGGTAGTAAATTTTATAAGACACAAGTTAAGAGAAAATACAAATATGAAGATCGATGAAAAAAAAAAAAAAAAAAAAAAAAAAAAAATTATTATTAAGATATTTCCCTTTCAGATTTTATTCATAATCTTCCTATTAATTACAACGACAACCGAACAAAAGATTGACATACAGAATTTAAACGAAGGCAATGGATTTATAACAATTAGAGGCGAAGAAACAAAAGTCATTGAAAGTTATTATAAAATTTTGCACGTCATAAATTTAACACTATGGACGGACAGTTTTGAACTTCTTAAACACAACGTTGAAAACTTAAAAGACAAGGACGAATTCCCAACTATTATACATGGATTAAACCAACTAGGACAAGAAATAAATAGTTTAATTAAACATAGACAAAAAAGAGCTTTATTCAATTTTTTAGGAACAAGTTTAAAATATTTGGCAGGAACAATGGACTACGAAGACGAACGCGAAGTAAAAACAAGACTTAGCTTAAACGAACAAAACAGTAAAAATCTAATTGACGGGTTGAACGACCAAATTAAAATAAATTCTGAATTTTACGAAAACATTTACAATATAACAAAACACATAAACAAACAACAACAAGACATAAAAAACCAATTTTCAACAATAAGTAACGCAATCGAAAAGGAAAACTTTAAAATAACCACAATGCAACATGCATTTCAAATTCAGTACGATATTCAATTACTTAGCAATCAAGTTAAAAAAGTAAAGGAAAGCATTTTACTAAGCCAATTAGGTCTCCTAGGAAAAGATATTTTGTCACCAAAAGAAGTTGAAAATTTTAATATTACATTTGAAAACTTTAAAGACATCAAAAGTTCAAGTATATTTCACAAAAACCAAATAATCTTTGTTATAATGATCCCAGTTTATGATAATACAAAATTTCACCGTGTATTTATAGAACCAATTCCAAATTTAGAATTTCTTGAACTTAACTCTAATTACAAAACAATAATAACAGATGGAAAAACTAATTATAAAGATGATAATAAAATTTTAAGAAAAGATGAATTGAAAATCATTGATGATGAATGTATTAAGAATATTTTCAAAAAAAATACAAGTTGTAATTTTATAAAAAACAAAAACATAGAAATTAAACAATTAGCAAATAATATTATAATACTTAAAAATATGCCCAAGACAACTATTGAACATAACTGTAATAATTTTAAATTAGAATTGATGGGCAATTATGCTATTAAATTTGAAAATTGTGTAATAAATATAAATAATATTAAGTACGAAAATTTTATATATTATGAAAGTTTTATAATACCTAGCTTAAGTAACGTAAAAATCAAAGCAGTTGATATGAATTTTTCTAGCGCTGAAATTAATGTAAAACAAATAGAAAATCGAAAGCTCATTGAGGAAATTAAATTTAAACATAAAATAAACACGAGCATACATTATAGTTTTAACTTTTTAATTTTGAGTTTAATAATTGTATTTTTAATTATTTGTTTCACAAAAAGAACAACAAAAAGTAAAATTAAAGTAAATATTCGAAATAATGATTCTCCGGAGAAGAATCTTAAGGGGGGAGGAGTTACGTCCGAGACTCCACCTGAAACAATAATCCCGTTTCCCCGGAAACTCCCCTTTGCCTAACGGCATATTTACAGTTCCCACGCCATTTTTGCAAACCTTGCAAAACCAATCCCAAGCGGATACACCCCTTTCCACGCCACCAATAGCGCATTCCTATTTACTCATATTTCACTTTAAATAAACGAAATATGAATATTTTAAAAACAAATATACTTTTTGTAAACGCGGCACATTTTTCTTCTTTTGTAACTTTCGTTAAAACTCAAACTATTATTTTAAGTCAGTCTAATTTGTAACTTTGACCTAAGAGGTGCAGCCTTGCTTTGGACAGCGGCCTCTTTTGTTAAAGAAAATAATAAATAATTTATAAGAAAATAATAAATAAATAATAAGAAAATAATAAATAATAATAAAGAAAAAAAAATAAATAAAAAAAAGAAACGATAAAGTTTTTTTTTTATTAAACCGCGAGGTATATGACAAAACTGAATAAGAAAGTGACATTTTTTGATGGCACCCTGTGCTGAAAATATTTTTTTTGTTTATAATTCTGCCTCAGCTATAACCTGTGTCAATTTCATTGAAATCGCTCAAAGAATGACGAGGTTACCATTTTTTTTAAATCCAACGCCCTATTTTTATATTCGCAACTCCACACCCGTTCAGCCTTGCTATATTCCTCTTATTAAAACCCATCCCTAGCGCACACATACTACGGTCAACTGTTGCCAATCCAAAAACCAAGCGATAATATAGCATCCACCTTTTTCGTAGTTGTGTCGCGAGTAGTTTTGGTCGTTAGAAGTTCTCTACTGCACAGTTTTGTTCATTATTAGTTTTGTACTGCGCAGTTTTGTACTGGGAAGTTTAGTCTTTCGTAGTTTTGGTTTTCTCAGTTGTGTCAGTCTCCCAAAAAGAATGATTGTCCTTGTGTCTGTAAGAATGTATGTATGTATGCGTTTGTATGTTGAAGAAGTTAAAGTAGTAATTACTTTATACAATTTTCTTTTTATTGTTCAAAAAATGTAGCGTAGAAAGGAAAAGTAAACAGAAAAGTTTATTACTCACGCAGAAGTTGTAAGTTATTGTTATGTAAAGGGTTTTCCAATAAGAGGTGTTATTTTGAATAGCCCGCTATTTCGGTAGCTGTCACTTTTAAACTGTCATTTTTTGACATTTGACAAGTAAAAACTACGCCATTAATAAAAATGGAACGATACACGCTTCAACAACGCATTGAAATTATTAAAATTCACTATAAAAATGGTGAAAATTTGGCAGAGACGGTTCGTAAAACTAAAACATTTTTGGGTCGTCGTGAAGCACCTTGTCGGACCGCAATACAGAAATTGGTGGACAAATTCAAGCTGTTGGGACAAGTTAGTGATGTGAAGAATAAAACCCGTGCACGTCGCTCAAGAACAACTGAGAATATTGCTGTTGTAGCCCAAAGTGTTGAAGAAAACCCAGGTTTGTCCATTCCTCGTCGTTCTTTGGAATTAGGCATTCCACAAACGTCATTACACCGTATTTTGCATAAAGACTTGGGTCTTAAGGCTTATAAAGTTCAGTTAACACAAGAACTCAAGCCGGCTGATCATCAACAACGTCGTGTCTTTGCTGATTGGGTTCTTGAAATGCATGAAAATGATACGGAATTTCATCGAAAAATCATCTTGACTGATGAGGCCCATTTCCACCTCGGAGGCTACGTCAACAAGCAAAACTGTCGCATCTGGGGCTCGGAAAACCCAAGAGTTGTTGTTGAAAAGACCCTCCATTGACTGTTTGGTGCGGTTTATGGTCCGGCGGGGTCATTGGACCTTACTTTTTCGAAAATGAGGCTGGAGCAACAGTTACGGTCAATGGATTGCGCTATCGAGAGATGATTAATGATTTTTTATGGCCGGAATTGTATGGTATTGATCTGGACAACGTTTACATTCAACAAGATGGCGCTACGTTCCACACAAACAATGAAACCATCGATCTTTTACGGAAAAGTTTCCGGACCGTGTTATGTCTCGAAGAGGTGATCACAATTGGCCACCGAGATCTTGTGATTTAACACCTTCCGACTTCTTCCTTTGGGGCCACGTGAAAGATAAGGTCTACGCCAACAGCCCAGCGTCGATTCAAGACCTCAAGATGGAATTCGTGAGGCTATCGAGGACATAGGGCAGCCACTTTGCGATTTGGTTATGGAAAATTTCATGAAAAGGATATGGTCCTGTAAGCGTGGTCGTGGCGGCCATTTGGCTGATGTTGTGTTCCATATTTTCCTCTTTATAATGGAATTAACATCCGATCATTTCTCTCAAAAAATGCCATTTTTCTTTGAATATCAAAATAACACCTCTTATTGGAAAACCCTTTATTAGTTTTGATTTTTTATTAATTTGGACAATCGTGTTCTCATCGGATATTATTTTGATCACTTTATGTGGTTCTTCCCATAGGGCGGAGAGTTTATTTTGTCTTGTGTGATTTTTAACCATAACCCTACAATCCCTTCAATCTTCCTACGTTAAATTTTTTCATAGTCGTGTTTTTTTTCGCTATCAGTACTGCTTAATGCAAGCATTTTGTAAAAATATTTCTTTTCTCTTCAGGCTTTTTCGCCTTTAGATACTGGGAAAAACAACTTGTCACAGTCATCACTTAACGCGGTGTTAGTTGTTAGTAGGTAGAAAAATTATATAAGTCTAACACACTACAAGACAACTAGACATATTACATTAAGAAAAAAAAAATTTACAAAACATTAAGAAACTAATACTTATACATATAAAATGAAGACAAGAAATGCAATGACAATAAGAAATTAAATTACATAACACAAACATTAAGAGCGTGGTACACCGGTCTTTAATGTATTTTTAAGACTACTCTTACTTACATTAAAGTCAAAAAGGTTTGAGTTCAAATTCAAATGTTTGCCCATGCGGGTAAATGGTTTATGCATCCCATAATTAGTACGGTGGTAAGGTAGATGCATTAAATCAAAACTACGATTATCGTGGTTTCCTCCACGATAATTTAAATTGATACAACTTAATAAATCGGGTGTATCAATGACGCCAGTTATAAGTTGATGAGAAAAAACTATATCATTATTGATCCTCCTTTGTGACAGGGGCTGAATTTGAAGAAGTTTAATCCTACACGGTTAAAAATACTGGCATTAATTTTAATATTTTTGGGGTTGTATATATGACAACGCTGAAAAAATATTACAATTGAATATTTTGGATATATTAAATTTTAAAAATCAATCAGTGGTTTATTGATATTAAATAATGTTTGTTATTACAAAATATGCACATAATATTAAATTTTAACACATAATAAGATTGTTTTTTATGCCAAAAGTATTGAAATCAAACCCTTCATATTAAAATTGTTTTTATGATTTTAATACATTTGTATTAGAAACAAATAAACTGCATATTGAAATCTAATATTTCCACCTTTAATTCAATATTTCTTTTATTTCATATAAGCCCAAGGAATATTAGAATATAATACAATCTTTTATATTTTAATGCTAATTAAGATTTGATTCTAATATAAATTGAATGTAATTAAACACCAAATGTATTAAATTTTAATACAAATTTGTATTAATTTAAAGTATAGGTTAGTTAAATATAATACAAAATGTATTACATTTTAACCCACAACTGGATTAATTTTATGTATTAAAAGGTTCCTCTGTAATACAAAGTATATTAAATTTTAATACAAAAGTATAATGAATTCGTGATCCATCCTCCTATTTAAAAAAATTCAACTTTCGGAAATAAAAAATCGTCCGCTTGATTTTCATATACATACATACATTTTATTATTAATAAAGACTTAAACTAGAAACACAAAACATTCTTTAAACTATTTATCGGTATGCAAACCAATACAGTAGTCAATTTGTTTTAAGGTTTCGAACACAGACAATTTTAAAAAAGACAAAGAAAGTTTCACAAAAGTTATAGTTACTTGCACAGCAAATGATATTCCTGTCCACAACAATAAAATAGTGTGATATAGCTTGTTTGTTCGGTCCAACTGAAATTAAATGGTGCTGTTTCTCGGATATATCATAATTTTTTGGGGGTTTATTCAAGTTTTCAAACTTGATAAGTTTAGGAATCGAGTTCTCGAAATATGATGTCTTCTACTCGTTTGGTTTTGGGCCTTAAGAAATGGATGAAAGCATCCGGACTCCAATATAAAAAAAAATGTATGCATTTAGTTGAAGTGGCCGAATTTATATAGACAATTGAAACAAACCTCGATTTACTTTATGCCTTTTTCTGCAAACAATTCGATAAAATGTCTTTCACGACCTAAGCGTAGTTTTGCCACTGTATCAAAAGGCGTTGTTCTGTTCCACGGCAATGAATGTCGAAGTCATATTAAATCTATTCCGATCCTGTTGTGACTAATGTCCTTCCAGAAGTATCCTTAATATATTTCAAACCCTTTGAATGAAGGAAGTTAAGTACAATAATATTTACTATTAAAAAGGTAACTTACTTCTTTG
The DNA here is from genome assembly GCA_932273885.2 of Leucozona laternaria. NCBI lineage: Eukaryota > Metazoa > Arthropoda > Insecta > Diptera > Syrphidae > Leucozona > Leucozona laternaria. Next base: position 68,459,678 of record OW026366.1, on the reverse strand, counting down.
CGTATAAAAGGAGACTGAGGATCAACCGGCTTTTGGACAGCAGGATCAATAATAATAAAAAAGCAGGCACAGCTTGAGTATTGTCTCACTATATCACTTAGAATATCACGCGGAATCCCATCACCGTCCCAATATTTTAAAACAAACCCACTTTCAATTTCTTCGGCGTCCAGAACTAAAAAATAAGAGGCAATCGCAATTTAAAAAAAAAAGTTTAGGACTGAACTTATAAAGGGTGATTTTTAAGCTGGTTTGGTTTTGGCAACACTGGTTTTGACAGCTGACGTGTGTTTAGTACCTTGTGTCACTGTCAAACAGCTTCAGTTTGGTTTGCAATTTAACCATGGATCGTCTTACAAATGAACAACGCTTGCAAATTATTGAATTTTACTATCAAAATTCGTGCTCGGTTCGAAATGTTCATCGCGCGCTGCTTGTGTTCAGCGATGAGGCTCATTTTCGGTTGAATGGGTACGTAAATAAGCAAAATTGCCGCATTTGGAGTGAAGATCAGCCAGAAGCATTGCAACAGCTACCAATGCATCCCGAAAAAGCCACTGTTTGGTGCGGTTTATGGGCCGGCGGCATTATTGGGCCTATTTCTTCAAAGATGATGCGAATCGCAGCGTTACTGTCAATGGTGAACGCTACCGAGCGATGATAACAAACTTTTTTTTGCCCGAAATGGAAGTTCTTGACTTGCATAATATGCGGTTTCAACAAGACGGTGCCACATGCCACACAGCACGCGAAAAAATGGCGCAATTGCGAGGCGAGTTTGGTGAACAGTTAATTTCACGTTTCGGGCCGGTCAATTGGCTGCCTAGATCGTGCGATTTGACACCATTAGATTATTTTTTGTGGGGGTATGTCAAGGCTAATGTCTATAGGGACAAGCCCGCTTCGATTGACGCACTGGAAGCCAACATCCATGCATTCATTCGTGAGATACCGGCCGATATGTGTGAAAGAGTATGCCAAAATTGGACTCAGCGGATGGGCTACCTGAGACGCAGCCGCGGTCAACATTTGCATGAAATTATCTTTAAACATTAAATTGCAAGGTTCAAACTATCGATTCAAATAAATATTTCATTCATTTTTTCGAACTTTTTGTGTTTTTTTTTTTAAAAAAGTTCTAAACCTCTTAAAAAATCACCCGTTATAATATAATATAATATAATAGTATAATTACTTACTTATGTTAGAAGAATATCCTTATTGCATACTAATGAATCGTTTATATTTGTTTTTATATTTTGTTGTATTTTTTCCCAATTTTTATTATTTTAATCAATACTCCAAGTAAGTTATCCAAGATAAACTCAATTGTAAATGACGCACTCAAACAAACTGGCAATTGAAAACCAAGTGACAAAAAATATCTTTTGGTTTTTATATTAATACCGACCAATTTAAATTTAATTCTCAAGGGTTAAAACGTAATTCAACAGTATTTGAAAGCAATGCTGAAGGGGTAGAACAAACTATTAAAAGGTTTAAAACAATACTTGAATATTAAAATATAATACTGAATTATTATAAAGTAATACCTTTGTATATTGAAAATAATATGGCCGACGGTAGCGTTCTCAAAAAAGCTAATGTAATACCAAAATGTTAAAATGCAATACTCCAGGGTTAACAAGTCATTTTATCGTATTTAAAAGTTGTATTAAAGATTTAAAAGATGACGCGCTTAAAATGCTCAAAGGTATTTTTGTTCAATAATGTAATACCGAAATATTGAAATAAAATGCTGAAGTACTAAAATATTGAAAATTAATGGTGTTATTATATTAAATTATAATATTCCGGTATTATCAAAAAGTAATGCACCCTAGATTTACGCGCTTAATGCATATTGTATTGATTAATAGTATACCAAATATTTAATTTAAATAAGTTCATATTAAAATGTAATCAGAGTAGACATTATATTTAAAGTCAACTATTATTTAAATGTAATAAGTTCTTGTTTAAAGTGTAATTTTAATAAGGATGGGGTTAGATTCTAGAATTAAATACTAAATTATAATCTTGTAAGATTAAAGTTCAAAAGACTAGTATTAAAAAGAGCATTTTAATGAAAGAAATATTGAAAATTAATACAAAATTATTATAAAAAAAGTTTAATGAATTGCAAATATTAAAAACAAACTTTTCTTGTATTGCATACACCTGTAATACTGAGGCGGTATTAAAAAACACCCTCAGATTTTTAACCGTGTATGTTCATAAGGAGGAAGATTGTAGGTATCGGACCACGGTAGCCCTTTTAAAGCGAAACGAATAAAGTTACGATGTACCGCTTCTAATCTATTTGTATAGATCTCATAAAAAAGGAGTTCATACCTGGGACGCGTATTCAAGATGGGGGCGAACTAAGCAGTTGTAAAGAGCGAGGGTAACATGCGGGTCCTGAAATGCCTTGGACCATCTCTTAATACAGCCTAGCATTGAATTGGCCTTGTTGACGATTAAGTTTATATGCTCCGAAAAATTAAGATTAGAGGTAAAATGAACTCCAAGGTCTTTTAAACCATGGACGTTAAGTGTGCTGCGATATAATATAGTCAATTGACCCAGGAATTCTTTCTTTTTAGAAAAAATCATTGCCTGACATTTAATAGGGTTAAGATTCAAACCGTTTCTGTATTTAACTTGGTAGGATCTATTTTGGAGATAAGATGAAATCCAAGTGATGAGTCCAGGGGGAAACCCATAAACTTTTAGTTTATATAAAATAATTTCATGAGAAAGTTGATCAAAGCCTTCGAGTAGTCCGTATAGATGCAGTCAAGTTCTTGTCTACGTTTTAATGCAGTAGAGAACTTATTTAAAAATGTAAGTAAATTTGTTACCGTAGATCGCTTTTTCATGAAACCATGTTGTTGTTTGCGAATAATACTTTTACAGACAAAAGTCAAACCATCACACACCAAATGCTCAAAAAGCTTAGGAATACAAGATAACTTAGCAATGGGCATGTAATTGCATACGTCAGATTTACTACCCTTTTTAAAAACTGGTGTAATAAAGGATTTTTTCCATATAACGGGTGATTTTTTAGCTGGTTTGGTTTTGGCAACACTGGTTTTGACAGCTGACGTGTGTTTAGTACCTTGTGTCACTGTCAAACAGCTTCAGTTTGGTTTGCAATTTAACCATAGATCGTCTTACAAATGAACAACGCTTGCAAATTATTGAATTTTACTATCAAAATTCGTGCTCGGTTCGAAATGTTCATCGCGCGCTGCTTGTGTTCAGCGATGAGGCTCATTTTTGGTTGAATGGGTACGTAAATAAGCAAAATTGCCGCATTTGGAGTGAAGATCAGCCAGAAGCATTGCAACAGCTACCAATGCATCCCGAAAAAGCCACTGTTTGGTGCGGTTTATGGGCCGGCGGCATTATTGGGCCTATTTCTTCAAAGATGATGCGAATCGCAGCGTTACTGTCAATGGTGAACGCTACCGAGCGATGATAACAAACTTTTTTTTGCCCGAAATGGAAGTTCTTGACTTGCATGATATGTAGTTTCACCAAGACGGTGCCACATGCCACACAGCACGCGAAACAATGGCGCAATTGCGAGGCGAGTTTGGTGAACAGTTAATTTCACGTTTCGGGCCGGTCAATCGGCCGCCTAGATCGTGCGATTTGACACCATTAGATTATTTTTTGTGGGGGTATGTCAAGGCTAATGTCTATAGGGACAAGCCCGCTTCGATTGACGCACTGGAAGCCAACATCCATGCATTCATTCGTGAGATACCGGCCGATATGTGTGAAAGAGTATGCCAAAATTGGACTCAGCGGATGGGCTACCTGAGACGCAGCCGCGGTCAACATTTGCATGAAATTATCTTTAAACATTAAATTGCAAGGTTCAAACTATCGATTCAAATAAATATTTCATTCATTTTTTCGAATTTTTTGTGTTTTTTTTTTAAAAAAAGCTCTAAACCTCTTAAAAAATCACCCATTACAAGGAAATTTACCCGAGCTTAGGGATAAAGAAAAAAGTTGTAAAAGAGGGGGAGCTAATATTGTTTTATATATTTTTCAAGATTATTGGAGCGATTCCATCTGGTCCAGATGAGTAATCATCGTGAAGTAAGGACAGATAATAACGGGTGATTTTTTGGCTGGTTTGGTTTTGGCAACACTGGTTTTGACAGCTGACGTGTGTTTAGTACCTTCTGTCACTGTCAAACAGCTTCAGTTTGGTTTGCAATTTAACCATGGATCGTCTTACAAATGAACAACGCTTGCAAATTATTGAATTTTACTATCAAAATTCGTGCTCGGTTCGAAATGTTCATCGCGCGCTGCTTGTGTTCAGCGATGAGGCTCATTTTTGGTTGAATGGGTACGTAAATAAGCAAAATTGCCGCATTTGGAGTGAAGATCAGCCAGAAGCATTGCAACAGCTACCAATGCATCCCGAAAAAGCCACTGTTTGGTGCGGTTTATGGGCCGGCGGCATTATTGGGCCTATTTCTTCAAAGATGATGCGAATCGCAGCGTTACTGTCAATGGTGAACGCTACCGAGCGATGATAACAAACTTTTTTTTGCCCGAAATGGAAGTTCTTGACTTGCATGATATGTGGTTTTAACAAGACGGTGCCACATGCCACACAGCACACGAAACAATGGCGCAATTGCGAGGCGAGTTTGGTGAACAGTTAATTTCACGTTTCGGGCCGGTCAATTGGCCGCCTAGATCGTGCGATTTGACACCATTAGATTATTTTTTGTGGGGGTATGTCAAGGCTAATGTCTATAGGGACAAGCCCGCTTCGATTGACGCACTGGAAGCCAACATCCATGCATTCATTCGTGAGATACCGGCCGATATGTGTGAAAGAGTATGCCAAAATTGGACTCAGCGGATGGGCTACCTGAGACGCAGCCGCGGTCAACATTTGCATGAAATTATCTTTAAACATTAAATTGCAAGGTTCAAACTATCGATTCAAATAAATATTTCATTCATTTTTTCGAATTTTTTGTGTTTTTTTTTAAAAAAAAGTTCTAAACCTCTTAAAAAATCACCCATTATAAGACTTTGTCTATTGTGATTGTAATATTATTGAAGGTGGATTGAGGAGGATCTCGTAAGTAGGAAAAGAAGTCTTCGTCTACGGTTAGAGGAGTATCAATGAAAGATTGACTAAAGTTATTTTGCAAAAGAATCACAAATTTCTGGGGTACTATTTACGACATTATTGATGTATTTAAAATTGACTGGAAAGCCATCAGATTTCTTTTTCAAATTAACAAATTTCCAAAAACTTTTTGGGTCTAGCTTAAGGGAAGGGTTTTAAACTCATCAAAAAGGGAAATATACACATTTCTATCCCCAGGGGACTTTACTTTTATGAAAATCTTCTTTTGTATACCAGGGATGGGAAAAGCTTGAATATTTTGAAATTTTTTGAGGAATTATGAAATTGATACAATTTTTCAATACTTGATAAAAGTATGAAATTGCAACGTCAATGTCATCTGAAACTGGAATATTTTCAGTACCAGAATTTTTGAAATGCTCACAAAGCTGCTGAAAATTCGCTTTCCGAAAGTCCAAGGAAAATGAACAGTCTTGTGAATTACTATTATCAAGTAAATGGCCACCCAAGTCAAGAAATATGTCAAGGGGAGGATGGTGTTTATCTATATTTGATACAGCAGAGGTAGATTCTACCACTACCGTATTAACAGCGTCCGAAGAAAAAACTAAATCGAGTAATCGATTATTAAAATTTTTAATACAGCTTACTTGCTGTAAGTCCGTAGAGATAATATGGTCTAACAATTGTAGCTCATGTTGAGATGAGGTTAACGAAGCTTCAAAGTAAGACTCGTCCTCTGATATAGTCCAGTTAATATAAAGGAGATTAAAGTCGCCTAAGAGAATAAAAGCACTATCAAAACTAGCAATACCAATAACATGGTCCAGAGCCAGCGAGAGCTCAGCAAAGACAGAAACCGCGCTTTTAGGAGGAATGTAGACATTTAAAACAAACAAATCTTTTGATTGCGGAGATATTTTGATGCAAATAAGTTCTATTGTAAGATTAAGAGGGAATGTTATAAGAATTGTACTGAAGTGATTTCTAACAGCGATTAAGACACCACCACCTACTAAAACCGAGTTATCGATATGACGATCTTTCCTAAAAACTTGGAACACTTGATCAAATAGTTCCGTGTCCAAGATCGTGGCATTAAGAGAAGTTTCAGTGAAAACGATTAAATCATATGGGAGAGCGGAAGAGTTTTTAAAAATATTAGAAGTTTTACTACGAAGCCCTCTTACATTTTGGTAGTAGAGGGAGAACCATATGTCTTCGGATAATGTTTTGTGGTAAGAGACGAGAGATGAAAATTGATTTGGGTTTAGGTACCGATTCTAATGTTCTAGGGGCAACTAGATTGTTTGAAGGGATTATATTAATAATTTCCAATTTAGGAATTAATTCTAAACGCTGAAGTCCTGATAAGTTCTTAGCCAATGACGAATCATTTTCCTTTTCAGGAATTTCTGAGCGATGATTATTTATATATTTGTCCGTTTAGGGGGTGGACCAGAGTTTTTAGCTACGAGAGAATTATCTCTTCCCCTTTTTTTTGTGTCTTTTTAGAATGGAGTAGGTTGACAGAACGTGTAGTTGAGGTGGATTGCGCAAGAAGATCATCGTTAGATGGCGCAATTAAGAGAGTAGGAGGATCCTGTACTAGGCCATCAGTAGATGTTCCGATATCTACTGGATAATTTGGGAGTGTTAATGAACTAAATCTGGAGACAGTATTTTTGAAATTACACAGGAGTTCTTTAAATCCTTTGGAAAGTTTAGTAATGTCCGCTTTAAAATTGGTCATTTTGAAAGCTAATTGAGAAAGGGAGAGCTTACGGCAATCGGTGCAATACCAATAAGCAAATTTAGAATTGGTAATTTTCTCAATAAACGCATTAGTTGAACCGATCCATTTTGCGTGATAAATATTACCACACGGCCCAAAACACGCAAAAAGTGGTGTAAAAGTTGAGATTTCTGAGCAGTTCTTCGCAGAGCAATTCGTATTTAACAATCAAATTAAAAAAAATATTAATAAAAGAAACAAAGCGAACAAAAAAAATAATAATAATAAAAAAATAAGAAAAAAGATTAAATAAGAAAAAAAAATGAAAATGTAGGAACTCATCAGGAGTCGAACCCTCACAGGAAGTATCTGAACGCCGCCTGCTTACTACCTGCACCACCAAGTACTTTGTGTATTTAGAAGCAATTTATATTGAAAGTCGATTTAATATCATGGAAAAAAATATTATTGTATGACAAGTAAGTAAATTAGTGATTTGTTTATGAATAAATAATAGAGTTGGGATATTATAGGGAAAGCTTTTTAGAGGTGAGTTAAATTATTACAAATAGGTACGGGGAAGGGTAGGACGGAATCTTCTTTTGCAGAGAAAAAGAAAGAAAAGAGAAGTATGTTTGTAAATGTATAGGTAGGCATGCAATTATATAAAAAGAGAGATTATATAATTGTCATAAAGATTTTAAGAAGAAGTAGGAAAAAAAATTATGGAAATGGAAAAATAAGCACTTAACTCACAAGAAATTAAAGCACGGAGGTTAAAATGTGCCTAAAGCACCATTAGTTTGCGGATAGTATGGAGTCGTTTCCAATTTTCGTGTTTTGAAAATTTCACAAATTTCTTTAAACAGATTGCTCAAAAAATTAGTTCTCTGGTCTGTAAGGATTGAGTGAGGAATTCCAAATCAGCATACTAAACGTTCAACTAACATACGTGCTATTGTAGGTGCTTCTGCATTTGGAAATTTGGTTAAATCATTCTGAAATGTCAAAATATATTTGTTTCCTTCATAGCTAACAGGTAGAGGACCTACTATGTCAAGAGCTATACGCTCAAAAGGTGTTTTACTAATAGTTCTAACCTTCATGGGTATCTTATTGTTTCGTGATAGCTTGTTTTTTTGACATGACTCGCACCTCCGAACATACTCTTTACTGTCTTTAGCCAACGTTAGCCAATAAAAGTATCTTTTAATTTGGTTGGTCGTTCTAGTTACCCTTTGATTTCCACCAAATGGAGACTCATGGTTTTGGTGGAGTACTTTTAAGATTTCATTTGCGTCAGTCAAAACAATTCTTTCATCAATAAAAAGATATATTTCTTTGTGGTCTAGTCTCCATGTTGTGTGTGTATATGTAAAAATAGAAAAAATGTATTCTTGAATAATTTGATTTAAATTTAATAATTTAAAAATATTTCTTTGTGGTCTAGTCTCCATGTTGTGTGTGTATGTGTTACAACATTAATTTTTATAAACTTATAAAAGCGACGCGTTTCGGTTTCTATAAAACCATCTTCGGGCTTCAATTTGACTTTTTTCACGGTGTTGTATTGCCAAGAGTTCTTTTGATTGCCGTTTATGAATGTTGTTGGGTATTGTGGGTGAGGTATAATTATCTGCTTAGGTGTTGAATTGCTGTGTTGTATAGTGTATTCGTTTTTATAGTTAATTTGTCATTTAGTATTTTGTCTTGTTCAGTCTTATAAGCTCTGTAAATTTCGTACTCCTCTAATGCGTCTAATTTTGTCCCTTTTTACATATATGTAATGGTTTTAGATTTTTCTCGAAGTCAGTGTAGTTGTGGTTATGGTCCATTAGGTGCTGTGCGTATGTTGATTTTGTATTCTGCTTTGGTCTGTGTTCCAAAAATCTGTCATAAAAAGTTCTGCCTGTCTGTCCAATGTAGTAGCTGTCGCAATTATCACATTTTATTTTGTAGACTCCACTTGATGTTTTGATATCGTTTATTGGTTTATGTTGTAAAATTTTTTGTATGTTATTTGTTGTTTTAAATGAAATATTTACGTTTATTTTTCGAAATTCGTTTTGTAGGATATTTGGTAGTAAGTTCGTGTAGTCTATTGATATGTATTTTTTATTGTCTGTTGTGGTATTTTCTTTTGTTTTTTGTTTTTATTTTGTTTTTCTTTTTGGATATTAGTTTGTCTATTATTTCTGATGTGTATCCGTTTGTTGTTGCTATTTGTTTAATTATGATGACTTCGTCTTCATAATCTTTTTTGGACAATGGTATATTTATTAGGCGATTGATAAATGCATGGTATGCTGCCATTTTTTGTGATTGTGGGTGGTGTGAATCTTTATGCATTGTTACATCCGTTGTTGCACCAATCTTCACAGGACTACCCAAAATTCATAAAACAGGAACACCAATAAGACCATTAATTAATTACAAAACTGCACCATGCTATAAAATTGCCAAAGAACTACAAAATTATTAAAAACAACATCATATTAAAAAACAACAACAGCATTAAAAACTATACAGAGTTTATAGACAAAACCAAAAACATTAACATGCTACCACAGTATAAATTAATTTCATTCGACGTCACAAATATGTACACCAACATACCAATCAACGAAAGAATTAACATATTAAAAGAGAACTTGAAAACAACAGCTAAATTAAACCAACAACAAATAGACGAAATCATAATAGTTTTACAAATAACACTCAAACAAAATAACTTCACATTTAACAACAAGTATTACATACAAGACGAAGGACTTGCAATGGGATCTCCATTAAGCGGCCTAATGGCAGACATATATCTTAATGATTATGAAAATAAATACATTCTATCTAACATAAACACACTATACCAAAAAATTATATTTTACGCAAGATATATTGACGATACTTTCGTTATATTTGAGGGAACACAAAGACAAATGGACATCCTAAAGAAATACATGAACAACATAAACAAAAACATCCAATTCACTGCTGAAATAGAAACCAACAAATCAATCACTTTCTTAGACCTAACAATTTACAAAAACAACAATAAACTAAATTACAAAATATATAGAAAACCAACAACAACGAATGTAACAATACATAAAGATTCACACCACCCACAATCACAAAAAATGGCAGCATACCATGCATTTATCAATCGCCTAATAAATATACCATTGTCCAAAAAAGATTATGAAGACGAAGTCATCATAATTAAACAAATAGCAACAACAAACGGATACACATCAGAAATAATAGACAAACTAATATCCAAAAAGAAAAACAAAATAAAAAACAAAAAAACAAAAGAAAATACCACAACAGACAATAAAAAATACATATCAATAGACTACACGAACTTACTACCAAATATCCTACAAAACGAATTTCGAAAAATAAACGTAAGTATTTCATTTAAAACAACAAATAACATACAAAAAATTTTACAACATAAACCAATAAACGATATCAAAACATCAAGTGGAGTCTACAAAATAAAATGTGATAATTGCGACAGCTACTACATTGGACAGACAGGCAGAACTTTTTATGACAGATTTTTGGAACATAGACCAAAGCAGAATACAAAATCAACATACGCACAGCACCTAATGGACCATAACCAAAACTACACTGACTTCGAGAAAAATCTAAAACCATTACATATATTTAAAAAAGGGACAAAATTAGACGCATTAGAGGAGTACTAAATTTACAGAGCTTATAAGACTGAACAAGACAAAATACTAAATGACAAATTAACTATAAAAACGAATACACTATACAACACAGCAATTCAACACCTAAGCAGATAATTATACCTCACCCACAATACACAACAACATTCATAAACGGCAATCAAAAGAACTCTTGGCAATACAACACCGTGAAAAAAGTCAAATTGAAGTCCGAAGATGGTTTTATAGAAACCGAAACGCGTCGCTTTTATAAGTTTATAAAAATTAATGTTGTGAAAAATAATTTTAAATTATTAAATAAATTAAAATAAATTCCTTTAAATCAAATTTTTTAAGAATATATTTTTTTCTATTTTTACATAAAAGATATATGTCTATGTTTTGATTATTTTCTCAATAAGTTTTTTTAAAAATAATTTTGGATTCATTGTTTTTAATTGTCAAAGCGAAACCTAAGGTCTTATGTCTCATGAATTTTGATTTAATTTCGTTCAGGACGCATTCCGAAATTTGCTGATCTTTTATGCTTCTAAAAGGTATGGGTATAAAGTTATGACTAACAGCCATATTATTCACTCCAGATGTAAATACAATTTTAGTGAATTTTAAAGCTATCCTATTAATCCGCATTTTTTTTTTTTTTTTTGTGCATAATATTCACTCAAAACGCGCATTAAACACGGTGGATTAAAAATGCATAACAACCCGATGTAAAATTTTCTAAACTTGACTATAAACATACGGAATGTCAATAATTTGACACTTTCCAGCATGCATTTCCTTTTTTCTGTTTCTTGTTGTTGTATTTCAAATTTCATCGTTCGAAATTTAAAAAAAAATCAAGTTACCCTAGCTTTTTCCGCCTGAACAGAATTTTCTGTTGTTTTTTTTTATTGGAAGCAAAACTGTGTATGTATGTTCACGTGCGTAAAAACTTCAAATGTCACTTTGCTTGGCTTAAATGAGTGAATGTGCTGAAAATTTTGTTTACACCTGGGTTGAACTACTTTAACAGCTCCCTGAAGGGCAGTTAAAATTGAATCAGATTAAACGCGACAAGGTTTAATATATATAATATATATAATAATATATATTATATATAATAATATATATTGTTCAGTAACATAAGTAACAAAAATAACATAATTTTATTTGCATACTTTTCAAATAAATCAATTATCTATATTTGTAACGAGAGCTACTGTATGACATATTTTATTCTTCTTGATTCCCATTAACGTGGGAAATTGCAAACTAAAGAAATTTACGAAGTTTATATTTCGTCTTGGGCAATGAACTCAATCGGTCACACAGTAGCTCATCGAGTGCGCCTTGTATGTAGAATAGAATACAAAATAAAATTATTATAATCAAACGGTTCATAGAGAACACACACGAGTTCATATTCTTTGCATTCAACAGGGTTTATCGAGTGAATTTTATGCGCTTGGGTTGAGCTTTTGAGACTTAAATGACCTTTAACAAAGGTATAATTTTAAAACCGGATTAATTGAGTGAATAATATGGCTGTAAGAGGTTTGTATTATTCAAGTCGTAGGTTAAAGTTTTTCCTATTTCAGGTTAGGTAAAATTTGATATTTTTTCATTTAAGATTTCTTCTTCTATTGATATTATAAAAGTTAATATAATTATTTCATTTCGTATAAATTGAAGATAGAAGTTACTTGTATATCGTCTAAGGAAGCAGTTTGTTGGACTGTCTCATTGCTTGGGTATTAGAAAAAGATATAAGGCAGTAGTAACCCCTTTTGCCTTGTTTCAGAATAACCATAAATAAATGTATTTTAACTTTTTCCATTTTTTCTAAGTAAATTGATCAATAAACACTAAATTTGTTAGGTAATTGCCGCTTTTTTTTATGTTTCTTCACCCGGATCTCCCTCAATATCGCTTTTAGCGAAAATATGAACAAAACTTTTTCAGTAGAAAATTTAACTTACTTTCATTCTGTAATGCAGATTTTTCCGCTAACACGCTTGGTTTTCAAAATATTCGCGAAATACTACAAAAGGGGATCTTTAAACCCCCCTCTTGACTAAAGCTCGTGGGCCTGGGCTGGGGACTTTTAGTATGTTGTACCTAGGGATTACCCCTACCGTTTTAAACAACAACCCAACAAGAAAATTGAAGGTTTGAATTTACTATAGAATTTAATGAAAAGAAAGAATTTTTTTTGAAAGGAGTAGTTTTCATAATCTTAATTTTTCTCAAAAACTAAAAGACCTACAACCCTCTGGTTCTTCTTCGACTTAAAATTAATGGCAGCATCAAATACTAAATAAAAATTTAGTACCTTATAACAACAAAATTTGAAAAAAATCAATATAAATTTAATTTTTTTAATTTTTTTTTTCAAAAGTTTTAATTCAAAATCATTTTTTTTTAAACTGTTGACTAAGATAATTTATTTTATTAATAAAATAATAGAATATGTTTTTGAATTTTCAAAAAGCTATAGTATAGTACTGTAGCTGTTTCAGTTGTTTTTAAATGATTGCATATGCACTTTAAACCAATGTTTTAGAAAATGATCTCTCCCTTATAAACGGGGGGAAATAGGCCCCTCTCTTCCAAGTGATTTTTTTTCTTAGAATAACCCCCAAAATCATTTCACATAGTATTGGTCAATTACTTGGAAATAAGCTGTAAGGTTCTTATCTTTGAAAATACAGTGTTTTTCATTTGATAACAAACACTGTATCAAATAAATCTCTCATCACGTTAATGAAGTTATCATGAATGAACATGCATTTACTTTTTCTAATATTTCTGGGTCGATTGATCAATAAAGATTTTATTTGTAACGCTATAACATGATTTTTCAGATTTATTGATATTTCTGACCCCCGCATCTCTCTTAGTATTGCTCCTAGCGAAAATATGAATAAGACTTTTTTGTAGCTTATTTAATATGCTTTCATTTTGTAGCGAATACTTTTCCGCTTATACCCTTGGTTTTCAAAATATTCGCGAAATACTAGAAAAGGGGACCTTTACCCCCCTAAAGCTAAAGCTCGCGGGCCTGGGCTGGGGACTTTTGGTATGTTGTACCTGGGGGTCACCCCTACCCTTTAAAATTATAACCCAGACTACATGATTTTTCGCCTTTATTTTTCCTTCGTTGACTGGACTATGGGTTTAATTCGACTCAGTGCATCAGCATTTTTGTTTAATTTCCCATTTTTGTGAATTATCTTGTATTCGTATTCTTTCAACAAGTAGGATCTTTTCGTCCTATTAACCATTTTAGTGAACTATGGTCCGTTTTAATGGTAAATTTTCTTCCATAAATATAATATGGTCTAAATGTCTTAAAGCGAGTGACTGCCATGAATTCTTTTTCAGAAGTGGTATATTTAGTTTCGCTGTCAATTAATACTCGGCTAGCAAAGAAAAGTGGCTTATCGTTACCAATAGGACATTGAGATAAAACAGCTCCTACTGCGATATCACTTGCATCGGAAGTCACTAGAAATTCTTGGCTAAAATCAGGGTATGTCAAAATAGGAGGATTAATTCGTTTCTGAATGTCTCATCGCAAAAAGCATCCCAGTGAAAAGGAACATTCTTTTTTAGTAATTTAGTTAAAGGTTTTGCAAAGTTCGGAATAAACTTTTGGTAATATCCTATGAATCCAAGAAAAAATTTGACGTCTTTGGTTTTTTTTGGTACCGGGAAAGTTCTTACCACTTTATTTTGTTTCGGGGTTTGGTAATATTCCATTTTCCGAGATGATGTGTCCTAAATAAGTAAGTTTTTTTCTGAGAAAATGGCACTTCTCTGGTTGAAGTTTTAGATTATTATCTCGAAGGCGGTTTGGAACTTTAATAAGTCGACTGTTGTGGTCCTTAAGATCATAATCGAGATGACTATGTCATCAACATATACAAAACATTCGATACCTTGAAGTCCCATTAACACATTATTCATGAGTCTCTGAAATGTGGCGGGAGCTTTTTAAGACCAAACGGCATACGATTGTACTCGTAACGTCCGTACGTCGTGATAAAAGGGGTCTTAGACTTTTCTGATATGTCCATGAGAATCTGATGGAAACCTTTTGCGAGATCAAGTGTACTAAAATACTTTGCTCTTCCCAATTGGTCTAAAATGTTGGTAATATTGGGCAATGGGTATGCATCTCCAACAGTAACTTCCTTTAACTTCCTGAAGTCAACAACAAGTCTCCATCATTTTTCTGCATCTTGGTCAGGTTTTCTTGGAACCAATAATAATGCTGAATTCCATGGTTGCACTACGCCATCGTCTAAAATTTCCTTCACTTGTTTGTGAAACTCCTGTTTTTTGCTCTCTGGAAGTCTATAAGGGCTTGTGTAAAGAGGTGGCTTGCCTTCCGCAGCTATAATTTTGTGTTTTATAGCATTTGTATGTGTAAGGTGATCACCGTCAAGATAAAAAAGATCATTATTTTCACGACATATTTACAAAATGGACTTCCTTTCGTCAGGGTTACAGTGCGTAAATTCTAAAACAGATTCTAGTTTTTAAGCCTATTTTTACAGGGTCTTTTGAGATATCAGGCTCTGGGATGTGAAATCTATGCCTGAGGTGAGGGTTTCTCAACCCGTCCTCGAAGGAACGTAGTCCCATGGATTTAGTATCTGCAATTAAAAAATCTCAGAAACTGAGTTATAACAAACGTAATCAAGGGCTAGATGTAGATTAGATAAGCGATCACCGAAATCTTTGACAGACTCCGTGTGAGATTGTTTTGCTGTTGCGAGTTTGTTTTGGGCTAAAGGGATTCTAATTCAGTTATAAGATCAGTCCATTTAGGGAAGGTCTTAAAGTGAATATATTGAAAAGCCGCACCTTGTAATCTTGTTTTAACCACCGACAAGAACAATGAATGTTGCACTTCATTTGTAAAGAAGGAGAAAAGAGTATTCCCACATGAAATAAATCGATCGAGTTCGTCCGGTTTTTCATCGAACATCGGTATGATATTATTAATGTCGTTAAGACTTATTTTCATCGCCATGATAAGTTAAGAAAGTTTAAGTTCTCCGCTAAGATCATAATCAAAAAAGGGTAGGGCTTTGAAAAGCTCTACGATTGGAAGTTGCCGTTGAATTTTGTAGGTCCCAGGAATTCATTTTTTGAGTTTACTCATATAATAAGTATAATTTTATTGATTGCTTATTCGTATATATTATTAATTGTATTTAATTATAAATTTTTGTTTGAAAGTGTGTAAGAGGAAAAAAATGTATGTAGGTACAAATACATATACGTATATGCAGGGTGTCCCGTAAGTCAACGTCAAGCGGGTACTGGCTGATAGGGTAGCTTGTAACTGTACTGGGAAAAATAATAAAAACAAATTTATCTCGCTTGGTTAAGTAATAATAGCAATATTTAGAAAAATTGGATCAACAAACTTTAAAAAAGCAATCACTTTCTATTTTCGCTAAAGCTAATCTTCTATACAAATTTAAACAGGTTAAACAAAATATCAAAATAAATAGATTTACTCAGGGTATCTATTTCATCACTATCCGTATTGTTTAAGTACTATAAAACTCTGTCTTAATTGTACATTGTTTTTAAATAAATTGAAATTGAAAATTGAATTGAAATTGAAATAATGAAAATCGATACCCTGGGCCACAGTTTTATAAATATTGTCAGTTTCGTAAGAAAAATAAAGTTCGACTGAGTCATGGTTCAAAAAATTTTTTTAACCTAACTTTGACACTTCATATCTTAAAAAAAATGTACTACTCTACCCTTGGCAAGTTGTTTTAAAAGTTGCCCCGTTTCATCAAGATTTCAAAATGGTATAACACTTGCTACTGATTCCACCGTATTTTTATTTGATGTTTTTGATGCACTGTTTTTCCTTCGCTAGGCAAGCTTCGCGCCCTACAGTTGAAAGTTACAGCCTGGTCTTTAAATTAAATACACTGCCTCCGCGTTCACAATGGATTTCGACAGGACTTTGATTTTCAGGGAACTTCACTTTTTTTTTACTTTAAAACTTTTCTTGCACTATTTCTGATGTGTAGCCCCAGAAACTCAGCAAGAGTCAGAAAGCTCTTATTTATGGTAGACAGATTTTTAAATCGTAAAAGCCCACCGCTGGCGCTGCCACAACATTTTAGTAACGCCTGCTATTGCCGTGCTTTCCCTACAGGCAGAAGAGCAATTTAAGCGGACAGAAAAGCGAGAAAAATAAAAGATTTGATTTATTAAAAGAATGGCTCGCTGTCTATAGCTGGGCTGCTGCCACTGTGGTATTTTTATTCAAATTATTCTGTAACGTGGTACAATTTTTCCTGCCCTTCCATACCATTTTTCTATTTGAATTCTACTCCAATACCAACGCATTCACCAACTGATATTACGCAATCGATTATTCCAATTGGCAATACTTCCTATATATTAACCCAATAGGAACAATCGAAAATATTTACAAACCAATATATCCTACATACTTGGATTAAATATTTTCCAAATTTTTCGCCACAAATGTGCCCCCGCATAATATTTCACGATTTACTATATTCATATAGTGGTGCCTACATTTTTTGCTAAGATGTATTATCAGCAAATCAGGAGGTTGACATGAAGTGAGATCACTACAGAAGTAAATGAGTTTTACGTGGACACCTGTAAGCTAATACCTTATTCCACGGTGAGCCTACCCACAATAACGGAGTCAAGTTAAGTGTTGATCACTACAGAAGTAAATGAGTTTTACATGGACACCTGTAAACTAATACCTTATTCCACGGTGAGCCTACCCACAATAACGGAGTCAAGTTAAGTGTTGACCACCACCCTGAGGTGAGGTAGCTTGCACTACCCCAGTAGCAATTCTGTGAGTATGTTGAGGCATGCACACACCCTTTACTGAAGAGCGAGGTCTATCTAGCACCTCTTGAATCCAGGGCTCATAGATGTTAAACAGATTCCCTGGACCCCATTTGCTGCCGCGAATTGCCCAACCACAGCCACCACGATTCTCCCACTAGGGGGCCTACCGCCTACATAGCCCAGGACAGGGAGCCCGATGTCTAAACGACACCGGAAACCAACCCTGCCCCAGTGGGCCTATCTCCCTCTCGTGAAGGTCTCTTCCAGATGAGCTCCTCAATGCTCGGGGCCTGGCAACCCCCATCAAAAAACACACCAAAGGATACCCTTCCCCCTCAACAAAAGCAGACCCAGGCATGTGTTGCCTGAGCGGATCAATCCCACAACAGAGAGGCCCACTACATGGAGAGAACGAGTACATGACACATGCGCTCATCCCTACCACGAGCCCCGAATTCAACAACAAAACAGCCTAACACTACTACAAGGACACATAAAATATACTACTGCTAATTAGGACCGGATAGTTCGCGCATGAGCCGCAAGTCACTATGCACCCCAGATCATCCAAGCACACATGACAGGCATCCCAAGCCCCACACGGCTCTTTGCCAGATGTCCAGCCGCCTTGTCGCAGGTCTCCCCGAGGACAAAGGGCGCCATCACTATAGCAAGAGACAGCGTTGGGGTGAACTCACAACTGGCAGTGTACAGGTCAGGATGAGGCTTAAGAACCCCCCTCCCGCCCAGCCATCGACCAACTATAAGTTCAAGGGATTGCGGATTCAAGTCCAACCTGCCAGAGCACCCAGAATCTCCAGAAGCACATAACCGCACTAAGCCTCACGTAAGTCTTGGGCGATCAACCTCGATTCCATGTAAACAAGGAATCAAGTCCTGCCAACAAGACCGACGATGAGTGAACCCCAAATCCCTAGCAGTGTCTACAACAAGGACAAACAGAATGCCATTATTGCCGCCGAACCCGGAAGACCCGTTCCGCAAAGATGGCTAGATTGTCAGCCGTCTCCTTTGTTAAAAGGACATGACTGAAATCCCAAGCATCATCTACTCGAACTACACCCATTGCAGGGAGATCCCTGAAGTAGGCATATCTCTGAAACTCAACCAACACATGCCTCCAGTCCTCTCTCGCAGCTCCACACACCCACTCCGCCGAGTCGGCCAGGGTCCTCTCACGCAAGAATGCATTCAGGGAACCATGACCAGTCAGCAGAAAGCCCGTGAAGACTGAGAAGTCCAGGCATCCCCGGCTAAATAATCTCAACACCCTCTCAGAAGCACTCCTTACATCAGGAAGAAGCTCGAAGGTAGCTCTCCCCTTCTCACTTTCAGTCCTTCAGTCCACCTATTTAGAACAGAGCCCTCTAATAGTGATTTTCGTTCACGTCTACCCAAGGACCCAACTAACAAACTCCCGGAGTTAAGCTCTTCAAATCTGAAAAAAAAAAAAACTCCCATAAGATTCTTTTATATCCTATTGCTATACTTTAGAATTAATCTCTTGTTATGAAACTCAAATTCGTCTCTTAGCATTTTTATTGTAAGAGCTAAGCATTTTTTAAATTTGAAAGTACTTAAATCCTATATCTAAATCTATTTAAGTCTCATAAGTATCTCGTTATGAAATTAAAACTCTAAACGTCATTTTAAGTCTTTATAATCCCATAATAATACTTCAAGTTTTTTTCAAGATTCTAATAGGAGCTACGACACCAGCTTTGAATATCAAACGAACAGATGTTATAGTTGAATTGTACAGTGCGTTCTTTTTGTTCACAAAACTTGCTTCTGTTCATGTTTCTATGGGATTGGTTATTTGATTGGTGGTGGCAGATGTAATTTTAGATTTCAAGGAAAAGTTTGATTCTTTTCGTTGCGAGCAAGTTTCTTTGGTTGATTTTTTGTTTTCTTTGTTTACCTAATTTCGGGGCTGTAGAACTGGAAGTAGTGAATTTGATCATATTCATAAATGTTATAACAACAATTCTTAGCACCGAAATATACTAAACAAAAAGCACACATTTCAAACTTAAGGTAGTTAATATTACGTTTATTAGTGTTATTGAAAAGAGGAAACAATCTGCCGAAAAATCGATCTCAAAAGCATTATTTTGATAGAATTGATCGAAACAACCTTATTAATTGTACAAATGGAAATCACCATGAGTATCCCATAATGTTTATGGTATATCTTATACTGTTGTTGCATCGGCTGTCATCAGCTTTGGAATGATGTAAGTAACACCAAGCTATATCCAGTTAACTTTGATTGTTACTTTATTCGCAAAATTATTAGGTTATAATTTTGTTCCATTGTTTCAAAATGTTAATCTAACACAATTATCGATTTTTTGCTTTCTCATTTAAATTTCTTAATAAAAGTTGGCAATTGCAATAAAAAGGAACGCCCCACAGACAAATGTGTTGCGTTTGAAAGTTAAATGTCAAATTTAAGTCCCATAAGAGCATTTTAGCTCCCATAAGAAGTACTGTCTCTCAGAGAAAATTTATATTTACTGAGAGCGACACTTCTTACGGGAGCTCAAGCGTTGTAATGGGACTTCATCATCATCCAAAGATCTCATAGAGATATTAAAACAAGAGTTAAAGTATCAATCAACAACAGCCATGTTGCAATATGAACAAAATGTTTTCATTATATTTTGAGGGTTACCGTAGCTTAAAAAAAAATATTCTTAATGAATTATCATATTTGGTTTTCCATTCTGACCAAAACGTCATATTCATCTTGTTTTCTCTTATTTGCTTATGATATTAGTTGTATAAAAAATGGATTTGTATAACTTAGTATACAGCTACTATATACCAGAGAAGAATGAGCGGGGACATTCTTTTTGTGTTATGTCATTATTTAAAATTTGTGAGAGCAGTATATTAACACGACACAAGTAAAATGGCATCTTTAAAAATCAGTTGTTTTTGTCAGTTTTTAATGGAAAATATATTGGAAAATTTCAGAAAATCTTAATAATGAAAAAGCGTCATATTTTGTACACCTCTAGATCCAATTTTTGTCATAAAAGCACGATAATGACAGTAATTGGAAAAAAATATGGTATGAATGATCGCATTTTGTGAATTGTATAAAAACATACTTTGGTGATTTTTGCACCTAAAAAAATATTAATGGTAACCCTTTAATAAGATTATAATTAATAACAAAATATTTTAAATATGCATAATTTTGGAAGCGCGTTGTTATTTTTCGAAGCAAAATGTTTAAATTAGTAGATGCAATTTTAATTGCACCAAGAATTTAGCCTACATATGCCAAGATTTTTACAAATATAATACGTCAATTAACTTGTGAGATAAATACTCGCACCAAAAAACACATTATTTTTTGACATGAGAGAATCACGAACACACATAAAAACTATTCGCCTACCTTCTTCAAAAAAAGAAATTAAAAATGCGAAAGATATATTTTTTTTTAAGTTTACACACACTCGTTCTCTTTTTAACAACTTCTGTAGGAAGAGACGCACTCCTATAGGAAGAGTTCAGAGAGCTTTACTAGATTTACAAAGCGGCGTCTATAATCGCATAAGAAGAATAAAACTCTTCCTATAGGATCAAGAGGCTCCCATAACTAGGCCATTTAAAGCTTTTAACAATCTTATAAGAATCTAGAAGAACTCCTCAAGAGTGCATTTAGCTCCCTAAAATAAGTCTCGTAGCGCTCTCGGAGCGTCTTATGAGAGGAAAAATGTTACTTGGGGAGTTGGCCTCCGAACACTCAGCCCAGTCTGAAGCTGCAAGAGGCAGCTGCCTCCCAACCTGCCGGCGATCCCCTTTCTAATGATCTCGAGGTCGAGAGGAGGCACACCCGCCAACACCTGGAGAGCCTCCGTTGAGACAGTCTTACAGACCCGAAGCGAACCAAAGAGCATTATCCTCTGACAAGAGAGGAATTTGCTTCTTCCTGTCACGGACTTAACGGCGTCGTGCCACACACATGCACCAAATCCTGCACAGGCAACAAATAGCCCATTGTATATGGCACGGATCGCACGCATAGACAGGCCCCAGTTACACTTCAGTATCCTGCTGACTGCTGGCACAAGAGAGATGAGCTTAGATCTCACATACTGGATGTGAGGAAGGAAGCTCAATCTCTCTCCTACAATTATTCCAAGGTATTTGACTTTCGTCAAGGAGCATCATAGATGTCTTTTCCACAGCAACTGCCACCCCAACACCCGATCCCCAGGTACACACCATATCCATGACCTCAGTGCCCCTGCCTTACAGCTCACCACGAGACTGGCCTTCAACGAGGACAAGGAGATCATCAGCATAGGCAAGACACTGCAGCAGAGGATCCATCATGAGGTTCCAAATGTATGGACCACCGACAGACCCCTAGGATTACTCCTAACCCTATCCTTAGACTTCAGAAGCACTATCACCCTTGAACATTTCCATTCCAGGGGAAAGTCACTCTCCCTGACGCACCTCGAGTAAAGAGCCATCAGGTATTCGGTGACTGCCGCCCAGATGGCCTTCACCATCCTTCCATTCAGCCCATCGAATCCCGGTGACTTCCTCGATTTAAGCCTAGCTATGGCACAACCAATCTCACCCTCCGTTACCATTGGCGCTTCGCCAGGCAAATCCACAGGTGGACCTACCCGGCCAACACCCCTGGGAAAGAAGGACTTCATTAGGGCAGTTACACAATCCCTCTACGATGTGAGCGTTTCACCCCCATCGTGGATGGTCTCTATCTCGAGAGGCTTCCTCCCCCAACAAACACCGTAAAGTGGACCCCAGGGATCATCACGATGCTCCTCGGCGAAGGAAAGCCAATCTTCATTCTTACAGCGGGCTTACATCCTCTTATATTCGGCCAAGCCCCACCTATAGGCAAGTCTTGACTGATCCAAGTCCGCCAGCCCGCGACGCCTGCAGGTTTGGAAACGCTTACGAAGTTCCCTCACCTGCCGACGCTTCTCAGTCAAACTGGGTGCCCACCACTTCACCCTTGTCGGATTCACCTTTCGGCTCCTCCGAAAGAGTTGGTCGTTGACACCCCACACACACTCATTCACACGGGCAACCATGGCATCAACCCCCAAGTGCCGAAAAGTTTCAAGCGGCATTGACCCAACCTTTCTTTCAATTTCATTTCGGTAAAACACCCAGCTTACATTACCAAGATACCAGCGCTTCTCGTCCCGATCACCGCTGACACCCGGAGCACCATTAGGGCAAGTAATCTCAATCTGTATAAGGCTGTGATCACTCATCCTTCGGCTCTCCGGATAAACCAACATATTTGCCAGGGACCATCGAAGGTGTACAAGTAACTCGGTTCATTGAGAACGCCCAAGCGATTGATGGCAATAATCTCGCTTAGCAGATTACCCCTGTCGGCCCTGTGATACTTCGACGTGCGTCCCGTCATCTTACTGAACCAAACAGGTGATACTGCATTAGCGTCAATGCCAAAAATCGCAGGGACACCCTCAGCAAGCCGAAGCAACCTACCAAAGTATACCAGGTATGGTTCAATATATAAAGCATGCTTAAAGTAAAGACTGCATAAAAACAGTCTACCAAAGCTACCCTCGACATTGACACACACCCCCCATTCACTCGAATCTACTAGCGAGCACACAGTGTTTACATCGTTCACTACAACAGCGGCACCGCCCCTGCTGTCCGCGAACGATCGCATGTGCTCAGGCAGGCCCCTAACCTCGTTGTTAACAAGGTAGGGTTCCTGCAACAGAGCAAAGTTACACTGTGACTCGCGCATTAACTGCCCTAACTCATTCATGGCTGCCCGGGCATTCTGGCAGTTAAATTGTATTAATCTAACCACCATTTTAATGCCTGGTACCCGCCCTCGCCACTGCTGCTGCATAGACAGGACAGTCCATGCTCAGCATAAAGTGTCCAGCCGGGCTACCCCTGAAATCACAGTCACGACAATGAATCGCATTGCCGCATTCACTCCTGGTATGACCCGACTGGCCACACCTCAAACACACAGCCACCTTCTGCCTACACCTGTACGCATAATGGTCTAGACTCAGACAACGGTGGCACCACTGAACCAACTGCTTCTCCCTGATAGGGAATGAAAAGTGCTTTATGTAGCACCTCCCATCCCCAAGCATTAGTCCAGCAGTCCTGGGACTACACTCTAACATAGCATTGACACGCCCTTCTCCTCCTTCCAGGAATTGGAAAGTGACACCTCCTCCAAAACTCCTCGTCAGTGAGCTTGCATAAATTAAGTTTATGCAACTCACCGAGGAATTCTTCAGGAGAGATCCTTTTCTCCATTCCCTGGACAACAAGTGCTACTCCTGTAGATATGTACCTATGTAGGTATAATACATTTACAATTACATATGTCATTGTCTGTATATAGGTTAGTCTGTAAATAGGTTTAAGCATTTAATAAAGTAACTTCAGTCTAAGCTCAACTCTCGTGTCTTTCGTTTCTCTTGGGTCCTGATACATACATGTCAGTGGCGACGAGGTTAAAAAGTCAATACTGCGTGCTTAGATGTTTTTCATGTGAAATATTGATAAAAGTCAATTAGTACAATTAATTTAATTTGTTGTGGAATTTAACAAATTCAATATACATATGCTATCCGACAAGAAGGCTGAGATTGAATTCAAAATGGAAAGGTCGACTTTGTTCATGGGGTCAATCGAATCGTATACCCTTGGTGAAGATTTTAATTTATACGCACGTCGACTCAATCATCTACTTTCATTGAATAAAGTGACAAAGGATGAAGAAAAAGTATCGTTCTTAGTGAGCCTCGGTGGGCCGGATTTGTATAAGGTGTTAATATCACTAATTGCACCAAAACTGGAAACCGATTTTACGTATGAAAAATTGATTGAAAAGCTGAAAACTCATTTTGCGCCAAAAAAGAATATTTTTGCTGAAAGTTTTAAATTTTTTAAAAGGCAACAAAAGCATAGTGAAAGTATCAGTGACTATGTACTGGAACAGCTAGCAAATGAATGTGAGTTTGGTAATTTTTTAGAAAGAGCGCTTTTAATACAGTTTGTGTGCGGGTTAAATAACAGTAAAATACAAAATAGACTCTTAAACGAAGCTGAGTTAAGGTCATTAGACGATGCGTCACAAAAAGCATTGTTCATGGAGATGAACAACAGTAATTTGGATATGATGAAGAGCGGTTGTTGCAAAAATTTGTTTCGCGAACCGACTTTAAACTATAATCGTAATATTGGAAAACGGATTCCAATATCACGATCACAAAACGAATTCGATTAATTAACAATTAGAATCATATATTAAATAAAATAAAACGAAAGCACGATCCCGGCGTGCAACACGACTTATGAATTTAATTAGAAACGAAATTCGAAATGTCAGAATGACAACAGGTTCGTTCGATGAACAAATCAGCAACCAACAACACATACAGTGCTGTCTCCCGTAGCTCAGTCTTAGGGGTGGGTTCGATTTGATATTCCTTTTTAATCCGATTCGATTAAAGAAGAATATCAACCAAATATAAAAATGATATCAAATGAAATAATAAAACGAGAAGGTAAGTACAGGGGCGTACTTACTTTCGAAAGTGGGCGCCAGGAAACTTTTTAAAAGGTAGTTTGCCTTAACCAGTACCTGTAAAATAAACTCCAAAATTGCAAAATAAAATACTGAAATTAATTTCCTAATGGGAAATTGAAAGCTTTATTGATCTGTATGGGGTGTGTCTGGGAAACCGTGGCCGAAGCCTGGATTAAAACCCAGAATCTTTTCAAATACAAAAGAAAAGTGAAACAAAGGTTTTTCGAGATTGGCAGAAGGCAAATTCTCGAAATTAAAAGAAAATAATAACTCAAAAATCGCAAAGA
Source organism: Leucozona laternaria (assembly GCA_932273885.2). Classification (NCBI taxonomy): domain Eukaryota; kingdom Metazoa; phylum Arthropoda; class Insecta; order Diptera; family Syrphidae; genus Leucozona; species Leucozona laternaria. Next base: position 68,434,333 of record OW026366.1, on the reverse strand, counting down.
ACAATTTCTTTGTGTCACGAGAACACGAAGTAAAATCACAAAGGGGAAAGTTCCCGAAAACCACAACTGTACAAGGACAAGTTAAACGGTCGCGAGTCCCGCAATTTCGGGAGAATAAAAGAAAAACGGAACGAAAGCCTACGCGGGTAAAATTTTGCCACTTTTCCTGGCCGACAAACCAAACGAATAAAAACTGGACAAAACTAAACAATGCAATACTTAGCTTCTTTCTTATGGCGGAATCCTATCTCCTCAATTGTTTTCCCAATCTGGAACTACTTCTTTCCGATCGCCTCCAGCAAAAAGTTTTCCTCTCCAACTTATAACACCGACAAAAAAAATAGCTCCTCTATTTTTCCAATCTTATAGATCCCCAAATTGGGATTCTCCGTAATGCAATTTTCTGTTAACAACCAAAAAAAAATCGCAAAAATCGAAAATAATTTTTCGCTTAAAATCTTTTCAACTAGCCGCTTTCGTAACCTTTTTCCAAGTCAGTCGAAAATGGCGGACTTAGCTCGTCCATGCCGTCCATTCCATATATTGCTATCTCTTTCAGATCGCTTGTCCGTGTGTTTTTCGGTCACAGTCTAACTGCAGCACTCCGCAAATTAGCTGAAGTGTGCGCTGTTGTCGAATCGAGCCACGCATGCGATCTCTTTCTAAAAGTAGCTCAATGGACAAGTTCAGTCCCCACCCGTCAATTCCTATAGCTAAAAGATAAGCGAAAAATTATTTAAAACTACGAACAAAGCCCCCAGCGCGAACCGGCCCAGACTACGAAGTTGAAAGAAAACATTTTGTCAGATGGGATCACCACCCTTTTCCAACTAAAATGAGGAGACAGGATTCACTGCCTTTCGCGAAAGTTAAATTTAGCAAAACCCTTAGACTTTCGCGCAGATTTTAGAAGGGGAAGGGAAACACATCGCAAAGTGATTTTACTTTTGTGTTCAAGACACTTTAGGCTGGGCATTAAGCCATACTAAATTTAGGGTGGTGTGAACAAGGTGTCACACATGTCGTTGAACATGGGTTTAATTCATCATGTTATTAATCCTTATGTGGACCATCTGTCGTACACTCGATGATTTCGTGGACCATCTGTCACACGATTATATTGTCTCTGACAATCTGTCACCCACCAAATTGTTTTGTGGACCGCCCGTCACACAACTACGACGAAGACCTATTTGTGTTGCTTTTCCAAGATACCTTAAGAGCAGGACTCTGGCTGATGGAAACCAGGTTTCAACTGCACTCTACCGGTATTTTGGAGCCGCAACGAAAAAGGAAGGCTAAAAATGGATTAAGGAAAAGAATAGGCTGGTGAAACTTGTTGTGGTAAATTTTACCGCAACAAATCCCACCCTTACCTCCCAGAAAATGTGCTTACATTTCTGTAACACATTTTCTAAGATCTACCAAGGTAATGGAAAATGAAAAGGGATTTTCCATCCAAATGAAAATCAAAAACCAAAACTGAAACTAAAAATCAATGCCGTAAGGTTAAAAAAAAAACAAACTACGTTACCAAAAGAATAAGCTACTTTACTTTAAAAAAAAATCAATCTTCGGATGCATCGGTGTACGGTTTTATATCTTTAACATGCCACGTTCCGCGCTCTTTACCATTACTATCTTCTAAGACATATGTCCAAGGTGACACACGCTTCTTTATTTTAAACGGACCGACAAACTTCGGTGCTAATTTGGCAGCATAATAATTCGCGGCATCCGACAACGAAAAGTTCCTACGCCATACAATTTCGCCGGGGTGATATTGAACATCACGCCGTCGAAGATTGTAGGCTTGAACAGATCTCTTAGATGCTGCTTGCAATTTTTTCCCTATATCGACCCTCAGTTCTTTGAAGCGCTCAGCGATCTCATCCAGATCCTGAACGTTTCCTGAACTATCACCTATTGATGGTGCTTCTCGACCCTAAGTCACCATGTCCCTACCGAAGTTCGCATAATACGGCGAAACTCCCAAAACCTCATGCTGTGACGTGCGAATAGCACACGCCACCTTGCTGAGCTGTGAATCCCACGATCTGTGGTTTTCAGCGACGTAAGCCCTCAACGTCGTCTTAAGAATCTGATTGATTCTCTCCGCAGGATTCGCCTGCGGGTGATAATGGGCTGTAAATTTCAATTGTGACCCGTACGCCTGGCAAAGCGTTTTCAGTTCCTTAGATCGAAACTGGGGACCGTTGTCACACACGGTCACCTTTGGTATGCCAAAAAGAAGAAACATATAATCCTCAAGTTCCCTACAAATTGCCTTAGCAGTAGCCGACCTCAACGCAAAAAGTAGTGGAAACTTCGTAAAGTAATCCACTACCGTTAAAATATAAATAAAACCCCTACTAGACTTAGGAAGTGGTCCTACCAAATCTATACAAATCATCTCCCAAGGTGATTTGATTCCTACCCTTTCTGTCATTAACCCAGCTGGCTTATCATTCACCGGCTTTACCTGTTGGCAAACTTTACAACTCCTAACGTATTTTGTAATATCGGCCCTCATTTTTGGCCAGTAAAACTTTGCCCCAATTCTGGCAAAAGTTTTCCTAACACCCATGTGTCCTGCTAAAGGACCATCATGGTATTCCTGTAGAATCCCTAACCTTTCATTTTTCCCTAACACTCTCTTCCATTCTTGATTCTCCTGATGAACAACTACATGATTAGCCTTCACGAGTTTGAACAACTGACCTTGTTCAACTCTCCAGGCAGGATACCTAAGCGGGTTAGAATTAACCGAAGAAATCATCTTACTCACCCAAGGGTCTAAATCCTCGTCCGAGATACCACCCAACTGCGGCACTCCTCGAGAAAGCATATCCGGAACAACATGCTCTTTGCCTTTGCGATGAATGATTTCAAAATCAAATTGTTGGAGCCTAACTGCCCAACGCGCTAACCTACCCTGCGGATCTTTAAGATTGCTTAACCACACCAGGGAATAGTGATCCGTCACAACCGTAAACCGAACACCTTCGATATACGGTCGCAGCTTCTCAATAGCCCATAGTACAGCTAAACATTCCTTCTCTGTCGTAGAATAATTCCTCTCGTTCCTATTCAAAGACCTACTAAGGTAACATACAACCTTTTCTCCCTCATCGAAGTTCTGTGAAAGAACTGCACCGATACCGAAATCTGACGCGTCTGTTTGTACGACAAAAGGTCGTTTAAAATCTGGGCAAGTAAGTATAGGTGCTGTCACCAAACACTCTTTTGCCTTCCTAAAGCTATTCTCACATTCTTGAGTCCAAGTGAACTTCCTATTCTTCTTTAACAAATCCGATAACGGCCTAAGCAGTTCCGCAAACTTTGGTACAAAACGTCGGTACCACGAAACTGTCCCTATAAAACTCCTAACTTCTTTAACATTCCTCGGTGCTGGAATCCTAACCATGCTTTCCACTTTCTCTGGATCTACATGTAAACCATTTCGATCCACTATAAAACCTAAAAACTTCAGCGATGGCATGCAAAAATTGCATTTTTCCCTACTGACCTTCAATCCGGATTCACTCAGACTTTTCATCACCTCATTCAGGATTTCTAGATGTTTTTCGAAATTCTCTGTAATGATGATGATGTCGTCTAAATAGACGAATACGAATGGCTCGAGGTCGGCACCCAAAACTGTGTCGATAAGCCTCTGCCAAGTCGCAGGCGAGTTATGAAGTCCGAAAGGCATTCTCCTAAACTGAAAAAGACCCCTCCCAGGAACCGTAAAAGCTGTAAAAGGTTTAGATTCTTCCTCCATAGGTATCTGCCAGTAAGCTGACTTGATATCCAGAGATGACAAGAACCTAGCACCTCGAAGTCTATCTAAAATTGCGTTAATATACGGGAGTGGATACGCGTCCCTATCTGTACTTTTATTTAGCTTCCTATAATCCACACAGAATCTATAGGAGCCATCTTTCTTTTTAACTAAAAGTATTGGAGATGACCAAGCACTTGTCGATCTCTCAATAACTTCTGACTCTAACATTTCATTCAATTCCCTATCTATATGTTCCTGCATTGCCGGAGAAACCGGATAATACCGTTGATTAATCGGTTCCGCCGACGTCCTAATCTTGTGCGCAACCATTGTTGTACACCCTAAGCCTTCAGGCATTTTTCTAAAAGATTCCTCAATCAAATTTTCTAAACACTTTATTTCCCTATCACTCAACTCTGATCGTTCTGTAATCGAACAAACCGAAACCGACTGTTCCGAAAAATTCCACTGACGGGATCTTAAATCCGGGACAATACCCGACAGTGCCCAAAAATCTGCACCTAAGATCACCGTATGTGGCAGAGGTGGTATGACAAGACAGTCAATCAAAACTGCCCTGTCTTCTACTATTATCGGAAGAGAGAGAGTCCCTAAAATCTCGACACCTGTTCCATCTGCTAGACGAACGCAGCCAACAGTGTCTGTCTTTAAAGAAAGACCTAAATTTTGGAGTATTCTCCAAGCATCCCTACCTATTATGGTCCTAGAAGCTCCTGAATCTAATAAACCTAAAAATCTAGTACCATAAATGCTAATATTTAAAAATGGTCTCCTATCACTACCGTTTGCCTCCAAAGTGAATCCTAAGTGAATCTGATTCACCAACTGGTTACCAGCAGGTAACCTATTCAACGTCTTCGGACATCCCGCCCTGCTGGCGCAAGAGTCCGTTGCCCATTTCCCGAGCAGCGACGACAATTTTGTCTGCTGACACCTAACTCACCACAGCCGAAACAACGCCTAGGAGCGGAACACCTATTTGCAAAATGGCCTGATCCATTGCAATTAAAACACCTAGTTGTGGGTCTATGGTTCGAAGATTGGGCCTGACGAGTAGTTCCGTTGCTCTCCGAAACAACCGAAACTACTGGAGTTTCCCTACCTAAATAAGCTAGATCCGGTTCTAGCAGATTCCTATTATCCCTAACCCTAGGTGGTGGAACATACGATTCCACATTTGCCCTAACTGCTTCTAAATTCCTACCTAAAGAGACCAAATCGGATACGCAACTTGGTTTCGCCAAACCAAGCTGGGTTTGATAGAAGGGTGTCAAGTTCCTCTGAATCATTGACAGCCTTCTACCTTCCGAAATTGGATCAGTAAGCCTACCAAACAAATTCTGCATCGTCGCCACATAGACTCCGATTGACTCATCGTTGCCTTGTGTGCGACGCCTAATCTCATCCAAAAGCTGATCATCGGTGGCAAGAACTCCAGCTTCAACTCTCTGACGAGTTCCGGCCACGAATTGATTGAAACCCTAAACCAGATTAAAGCTTTTCCTACGAAAAGCTCAACTGCTGCCTTAAAAAGTTGGGTTTCTGAAACCCCCCTGTTTCTGAAACCCCCCTAGCTGAACGCATTTCCTCAACTCTTTCTAAAAACGAGTTCACTGAGGCACCACAGCGCTCACCCGTGAACTTCACATTCCATTTGACTATATTCAGAAATTTTTCTGAATTAAATACTACCCGTTCCACAATCGGGCTACCCTGGCTACTATTATCCCTATTCTTATCCTTACTAGCCTCTGCCACTCCTAAGCCTGTCGATGTACTGGCAGTAGTACTAGTGGACCTGCTGTCCTGAGGTTCAGCTGAACGCTGCTTTTCAACCTCACTCTTCTTGCTTAATCCCTGGTTCTGATTCTCTTTATTTTTCCCTGCGTCAACCTCATCTTCATCTTCATCCTCGTCATCATCATCATCCCCTTCCAGTTCTGCCATAGCCATAATCAATTTGTTTTTTAAAGCCTGTTTTATCTTATCCTGAGGTTCGTTTTCTGGTAAGCTCCTATCCATCCTACGCAAACCCCACTCTACCTTCTTAAGGATTTTTTCTGACTTCATAAGTGATTTCGTCTTGTGAAAGTCTATTCACCTGGCTAACATCCATTTTAAAAAAGTTAAAAAAATTATTAATCTAAAACAAAACAAAAAAAAATATTTAAAAAAAAAATTGAGAAGGAATTTAAATTCCGCAAAGTCAAAAAAAAACTAAATTAAACTTTCAAAAAAAAAACTATCAAAAAATCGGGTGTTGGTAACCCTAAACGATTCCAACAATATTTATAATTAATCTGGACAGATTTCCGAAATAAAAAAAATGAAACACGAAAAATTAAAAAAAAACTCGATTTTTCTCTTTTTGGACCAACTGTCCCAACAAACTAACTAAATCTAATCGATTTCGATTTAAAATACTAAAAAAATAAAGCTACACCAAAATTAAAAAAGTTAAAAAAACAATTATAAAATTTTTTGCACCGAAAGTGGCACCCCCGAAAAAAGTCTATGGCCGAAATGGCAACTCCAATACTAAATAAACACGATTGTGTAAATAAATTGAAAACAATAACAAAACAATAGGTCTGAAAGAGACCGCACTATTATCCCATAAATGAAATTAATTAAAATGAAAAAAGAATTAAAACAATATTATAATAATAAAAAAAACTAGCAAAGTTAAGTGTCAATCAAAATTAATATCACTTAACAACAATGTAAAAATATAATATGCACAACAGAAACCTTACTCAACTTTTATTTTTGTTTTTTTTTTCCCAAGCACTTCTTATTCAACGAATGACGTCACCACTTCACAGAAAAACAACTTCTTGCAATGCCACCAACAACGGGATGGGGTTGTGCGCTTTTTACCTATGAAGGAAAAAAATATCACCAAGTAAAAATTCTTTAAGTAAAACAGAACAAAACACTTCCCTAGATAGACAAAATGCATCAACGATCACAGACACAATCTAATACGATTCGAATCTTTTTTTTTTTCCACAAAATAAACACTAAGGGAGCCCCACGTTCACAAAACGAATTCGATTAATTAACAATTAGAATCATATATTAAATAAAATAAAACGAAAGCACGATCCCGGCGTGCAACACGACTTATGAATTTAATTAGAAACGAAATTCGAAATGTCAGAATGACAACAGGTTCGTTCGATGAACAAATCAGCAACCAACAACACATACAGTGCTGTCTCCCGTAGCTCAGTCTTAGGGGTGGGTTCGATTTGATATTCCTTTTTAATCCGATTCGATTAAAGAAGAATATCAACCAAATATAAAAATGATATCAAATGAAATAATAAAACGAGAAGGTAAGTACAGGGGCGTACTTACTTTCGAAAGTGGGCGCCAGGAAACTTTTTAAAAGGTAGTTTGCCTTAACCAGTACCTGTAAAATAAACTCCAAAATTGCAAAATAAAATACTGAAATTAATTTCCTAATGGGAAATTGAAAGCTTTATTGATCTGTATGGGGTGTGTCTGGGAAACCGTGGCCGAAGCCTGGATTAAAACCCAGAATCTTTTCAAATACAAAAGAAAAGTGAAACAAAGGTTTTTCGAGATTGGCAGAAGGCAAATTCTCGAAATTAAAAGAAAATAATAACTCAAAAATCGCAAAGAACATTTTCTTTGTGTCACGAGAACACGAAGTAAAATCACAAAGGGGAAAGTTCCCGAAAACCACAACTGTACAAGGACAAGTTAAACGGTCGCGAGTCCCGCAATTTCGGGAGAATAAAAGAAAAACGGAACGAAAGCCTACGCGGGTAAAATTTTGCCACTTTTCCTGGCCGACAAACCAAACGAATAAAAACTGGACAAAACTAAACAATGCAATACTTAGCTTCTTTCTTATGGCGGAATCCTATCTCCTCAATTGTTTTCCCAATCTGGAACTACTTCTTTCCGATCGCCTCCAGCAAAAAGTTTTCCTCTCCAACTTATAACACCGACAAAAAAAATAGCTCCTCTATTTTTCCAATCTTATAGATCCCCAAATTGGGATTCTCCGTAATGCAATTTTCTGTTAACAACCAAAAAAAAAATCGGAAAAATCGAAAATAATTTTTCGCTTAAAATCTTTTCAACTAGCCGCTTTCGTAACCTTTTTCCAAGTCAGTCAAAAATGGCGGACTTAGCTCGTCCATGCCGTCCATTCCATATATTGCTATCTCTTTCAGATCGCTTGTCCGTGTGTTTTTCGGTCACAGTCTAACTGCAGCACTCCGCCAATTAGCTGAAGTGTGCGCTGTTGTCGAATCGAGCCACGCATGCGATCTCTTTCTAAAAGTAGCTCAATGGACAAGTTCAGTCCCCACCCGTCAATTCCTATAGCTAAAAGATAAGCGAAAAATTATTTAAAACTACGAACAAAGCCCCAGCGCGAACCGGCCCAGACTACGAAGTTGAAAGAAAACATTTTGTCAAATGGGATCACCACCCTTTTCCAACTAAAATGAGGAGACAGGATTCACTGCCTTTCGCGAAAGTTAAATTTAGCAAAACCCGTAGACTTTCGCGCAGATTTTAGAAGGGGAAGGGAAACACATCGCAAAGTGATTTTACTTTTGTGTTCAAGACACTTTAGGCTGGGCATTAAGCCATACTAAATTTAGGGTGGTGTGAACAAGGTGTCACACATGTCGTTGAACATGGGTTTAATTCATCATGTTATTAATCCTGATGTGGACCATCTGTCGTACACTCGATGATTTCGTGGACCATCTGTCACACGATTATATTGTCTCTGACAATCTGTCACCCACCAAATTGTTTTGTGGACCGCCCGTCACACAACTACGACGAAGACCTATTTGTGTTGCTTTTCCAAGATACCTTAAGAGCAGGACTCTGGCTGATGGAAACCAGGTTTCAACTGCACTCTACCGGTATTTTGGAGCCGCAACGAAAAAGGAAGGCTAAAAATGGATTAAGGAAAAGAATAGGCTGGTGAAAGTTGTTGTGGTAAATTTTACCGCAACACGGTAATGTCAATTATGTATCAAATTATCAGAGAGAGAGAACAGGAGTAATCAGCGATCGAATACTCCCCTTCGAGAGAAAAGCTTAGGCCGGAGATATTCACCACAGCGACATGGTGCAAGAAGTAAACAGCAGAAGGACAAAGAAGTAGCAGAAAATCGACAGGGAGAAACGTCCCGCTACAGAAGACAGCTAAAGTGTTTTAAATGCGGAAGAACGGGGCATTTTGCTAGAAATTGTTTTAGATTAGGGAGATCAGGGTACAAGATTAATAATGTTGAAAATGACGTAATAAAAAATATTGATTTGGGCTACATTAATTGTATGATTAATGATAAGAAACCATTTTCAGTTCAGTTAAGTATCGAAGCTGTAAATTGTGTAATGGATATCGATACTGGGGCGTGTGTGTCTGTGTGCCATATTTCAGAGTGCGAAAAGTATTTTAATCATTGCAAATTGTTTAAGGATGATGGCAACCCTTTAAAGCTTTTACCAGCGTTGCCGGTAAAATAAGTGTGCGAGTGATATTTAATGAAGTTTTTCATAATCTCGATTTAATAATAATAAAAAGTAAGCATGTGTTTAGGGCTCTTCTCGGAAGGAATTGGTTAGAAGTGCTTTACCCTGGCTGGAGAGATTTTTTTTGTGAAACCAAGAAAGGAACAGTATGTAAGTTAGATGCTATGAATGAATTTTCCTCTTTTTTTATCAAGGAAGTATGCACAGATATTTTCTAAAAGTAATGAGACGGTTATTAAGCAGTTTGAGGCAGAAATAGATCTGGCTGAAGATGCCTATCCGATTTTCTGTAAAGCTTATACAGTTCCATTTGATTTAAGAACCAAGGTAGAACATGAAATTGACAGGCTGTGCAAGGCAGGGGTTTGGATTCCGGTGAAGAGGAGTAAATGGGCAAGTCCAGTAGTCATTGTGAACAAAGGCGATGGGTCGATTAGGTTGTGTGTAAACTGCAAAAGAACGGTGAACAAATTTGTTGAAATGGAACATACAGTGATTCCAAGGATAGATGATTTGCTGGCAGGTTTGGCTGGCTGGATATGGTTTTGTAAATTAGACCTCACAGGTGCTTATTTACAAGTTCTTTTATCGAAGAGGTCGCAAGAGGTTATGACAATCAACACACATATTGGATTATTTCAGTCAACCAGATTAGTTTTAGGATTGAAAACAGCTCCACAAATTTTTGCAAAGATAATAGGCGAAATCCTGAAAGGTGTTAAAGAGGTTGGCATTTATTTTGATGATTTATTGATAGGGGGACAGGATAAAGACGAGTGTACGTAGAATTTATTTGAAGTTTTAGATAGATTACTTGAATACAACGTTAAAGTTAATTTAGATAAGTGTCAATTTTTTAAACAAGAAATCGATTATTTAGGATATTGTATTAGCCCTCTTGGAATAAAGCCTAATCCTAATAAAGTAGATGCTGTTATAAATGCGCCAGAGCCTACAAACAAAACCCAGCTGAAATCATACTTAGGCATAATAAATTATTACAATAAATGCATTCCCAATTTGTCTGCAGAACTCTCAATTCTATACGATTTAACGTCCGTTAATAGATTGTAGGAATGGAATCAAAACCATAAAAAGGCTGTGATATACTTTGTTGTCTAAGGCTTTAGTTTAAAGGTCTATTATTTGTTTATTTTAACTCTCTTTATTGTTTGTTTCACAATATTATATTATTTAAGTTTAACTAGACAGTATTCGGGTCTGGTGCGGCCGCTGGTGCTTCTTCGCCTTCTGGTATACGTCGCTTGCTCCTGGGTATTAAAAGTCTCCTCTGCAGTTAACAACTTCGTTGATCATCTCTGGTCTTCACGGGCTATCTCCTGATCTTGCAGGATATCGGCAACTGTTGTTTCTCACTGTCTATCAACGGCTTACACCGGCTATCACGGCTTTCGCCGGCTATCAACAGCTTTCGCTGGCTATCAATGGTTTGCACCGGCTGTCACGGCTCTCGCCGGCTATCGACAGCTTTCGCTGGCTATCAACGGTTAACACCGGCTATCACGGCTTTCGCCGGCTATCAACAGCTTTTGCTGGCTATCAACGGTTTACACCGGCTATCGCGGCTTTCGCCGGCTATCAACAGCTTTCGCTGGCTATCAACGGTTTACACCGGCTATCAACGGCTTTTGCCGGCTATCAACAGCTTTCGCTGGATATCAACGGTTTACACCGGCTATCAACGGCTTTTGCCGGCTATCAACAGCTTTCCCTGGCTATCAACGGTTTACACCGGATATCACGGCTTTTGCCGGCTATCAACAGCTTTCGCTGGCTATCAACGGTTTACACCGGCTATCAACGGCTTTCGCCGGTTATCAACAGCTTTCGCTGGCTATCAACGGTTTACACCGGCTATCACGGCTTTCGCCGGCTATCAACTGCTTTCGCTGGCTATCAACGGCTTACACCAGCTATCAACGGCTTTTGCCGATCAACAGCTTTCGCTGGCTATCAACGGTTTACACCGGCTATCAACGGCTTTTGCCGGCCATCAACAGCTTTCGCTGGCTATCAACGGTTAACACCGGCTATCACGGCTTTCGCCGGCTATCAACAGCTTTCGCTGGCTATCAACGGTTTATACCGGCTATCACGGCTTTCGCCGGCTATCAACAGCTTTCACTGGCTATCAACGGTTTACACCGGCTATCACGGCTTTCGCCGGCTATCAACAGCTTTCGCTGGCTATCAACGGTTTACACCGGCTATCGCGGCTTTCGCCGGCTATCAACAGCTTTCGCTGGCTATCAAGGGTTTACAACGGCTATCACGGCTTTCGCCGGCTATCAACAGCTTTCGCTGGCAATCAAATTATCTTCCAAGACCCCTTACCACTGGTGGGGGGAAGTCTTAGAACAATTACCTTTTTATCTGTTTACAAGCTTTGTCTTCGGCTGCTCGACACTTGTTGCTCGGTCCGGTGCTCCTTGTCGACTGACTTATTATTTTTAGTTTATGTTGCTCTATGATTTATTGGGTTTATATGGCCTTTACTTATCCTCCTTTGCGGTAGAAGTAAGTGTGAGCTCTACCGCGACGAAGTGTAATTTTCCATAGGGTATGATGGAAAGGGTCACGTGATCAACTATACTTCGCCTATATATATTTCCTTTTGTAGGATGTAGGGTGGTGGGGAGGATCGTAGTTTCTGGTCGGCTGTGCTTCTCCATACTATTGTGGTTTATCATTACTAATGGTGGTTAGCTACCACGAACAAGGAAAGGGGAACGAGTGGTTTGCTTATCTATGTTCTATTTCACCATCGAGTCTACTGGTCTTTTCTTGTGTATATTCACCACTGCATTGTATTTGTTGTGGTGATGTTGCTCATGCAGGTCGAGGTGTTTCTTTATTCCTTTTAACCTAGTGGCTGATGAGCCCTTGGGCTGCATGCATGCTTGCAAGCTCTTCATGATGTACGCATGCCCGTAGGCCGGGGGGGGGGGTTGAAGTGTAATGCTTCATTACAACTCACTCCTCCTTCGGAGACGAGAACTTCTCGTCTTAAGTTCAGGACGGCACGCCGTTTTTTTTGTTGTTGTGTAGTTTTTTTTTTTTTTTGTTTGTTTTGTATTTTTTTTTTGTGTTTTTTTTTTTTTTTTTTTTTTTTGGTTTTTTTTTTTCTCTTTTTTAGTTTAAAGGTATATACAAATTAATTCAAAAAAAAATTTAGGCTCCTGGCAAAAAAATAAATGTATAAAAAAAAAAACAATTTAATTCACAAAGAAAATATGAAAAAAAAAATATTAGGCTTAAAAAAAATTAAATATGAAAGAAAAAATAAAAATGTTATTCATAAGAAACGGAAAAAAAAGTTGTTCATAATATATATAACCGAAAGGACATAACGGAAGGCCTACGGCTCGTATGTCACCCACTGGCGTAACTCGCCGTATATCAGCTCGGCAACACCCGGCTTTCGAATTAGGGCAGTGACCCGTCCCCAACTCCGCTTAAAGACTAGCTTTTGCCGGCGGTAATTGGGCTTGTACCATTTATATTTCTTGACATTTATGCTTTCAAATGGGTTGGCCGGGGCTTTTCCTCTCGGTCTTCGTTGGGGTTGGTCTTGGTAAGACGAAGATGTCACTGACGCTAGCGATGAAGTGGGCGGTGCTAAGCTTGTGCACGGAGTTGCGGTTGTTGGTGTCAAGAAGGCAAACAACGTCTCGAAGTCCACATTCGAGAGGTCCGCGTTTGGCACTCCCGGCGTTGTGGGTTGATCCGTTTGGGCCATCCCTCCTTCAGGTCTAGTTAGATCTACGACCGACGTTGGTTCCTGGTTCGGGGAGGCTGTTTTGCCTTTGGCCAATTTTGTGTCCTCTTTGGAAAAGCTGCTTGTCCCTGGCAGGCCTTCTGTTGCCCTCTTTACTCTTGGAGGGGTGACCTCCTTTCTCTCCTCATCTGCCTTCTTTTTCTTTACCTCTCTTCGTGTTTTTATGTCGGCCTTCTGATGCAACGGCGGTATAATTACCGCGGATTTTATAACCGGCTGGCTGTCCCGTGGTTGAGGATTTCGAACCGTACGTTGCATCTCCATCGGTGGCCTTGGTGACACTCTTATTCTCCTAGGCATGGTTGGTTGGCGCACATAGGAGTCGGACATAATGGAAGGTGTTGGCTGTTTGGCGATAGACTGAAGACTGAGTTTCTGGTCTGGTGGCTCCTTTTATATCCCGTAAGTGACAGCGAAGCATTGGTATTCTGTTGTTGTTGTTGCTATTTGGTTTTTTTGGTCTTAACAACACGATGACTGGTGAAATAAACTTTACCACTTCAAAAGGGCCATCGTATCGAGGAGCTAATTTCTCGGTAAAGTGGTGAGCTGCTGAAGAGAGCACCCTCACTCTCTTATAAACATATTCACCTATGCTCGGTTTCCAGGGCCGCCTTCTTAAATTGTAATATTTTCCCTGTGTTTCCGCGGCTCTCTGTAAATTGGTTGAAACCAACTGATAGAGGGCTTTCATCCTTTCTTGCATAACCGAGACGGTTTCGAGGCTGTTTAAAGGAGTGTCGGTCGGTAGTTCTGGTTGCTTAGGCGTTCGTAATTCTCTCCCGTAATTTAAGAGAGCTGGTGAAAATCCGGTCGAGGAGTGTTTGGTAGTGTTTATTGCAAACGTTAGTTCCGGTAGGTATTCGTCCCAGTTCCGGTGGTTATCTTGGACGTATTGTGCAATCATAGTTTTTATTACACGATTTACTCGTTCTGTAGGGTTTTCCTGAGGTGTGTAAGGGGCGGTAAGCACTTGTTGGATTCCTAATGCACCTAAAAAGTCCTGGAATTGCCGGCTAATAAATTGAGACCCGTTATCAGATAATAATGCACGAGGTACTCCAAATTGGTAAATTATCCTTTCTCTTAATACTTTGATAACTCCGGCCGATGTGGCTGCTCTTAGTGGGATTGCCTCTACCCACTTCGTAAATTTGTCGACCAAAACTATAATCATGGTATTTCCTTTCATCGAGCGAGGGAGTGGACCAACGAAGTCTACACAGACTGTATCCCAAGGGGCTTCTACTCTGCTCGTATGCATGAGTCCGCTAGGCTTTTGTTGAGATACCTTGTACATGTTGCAGATAGAACATTTGTTTACGTATTTAACAATGTCTTGTAACATTCCCGGCCAGTAATATGAACGCATTAACCGTGACGTAGTTTTTGCTATCCCTAAATGCCCTGCGGTCACGGCATCATGATTTTCACTCAGAATCCTGTTTCTCTCAGTCATTGGGACGCAGAGTTTCCACTCGTAACTTTGGTTTGCCAACGGGTGTGCTGCAAATCTTCTATACAAGGAATTCCCTCTGATTTGGTAATCGGTATATTTCTCGGGGTTATCAGTAACCTGCTTGATGCGGCGATACGTCCATTCACCTTGCTCTTCGCTTAAGACCATCAACTCACTGTCGCTAATGGGTAAGGGGTCTCTTGACAAGGTGTCCGCTACTATATTCATCGCGCCCTTTCGGTTCTGTATATTAAAATTATATTGCTGCAATTCGATTGCCCACCTAGCTAACCTCCCTGACGGGTTTTCCAACGAATGCAGCCATTTAAGTGCGTGGTGATCTGTTATCACCGTAAAATGGTATCCTTCGAGGTACGGTCTCATTTTGCGGATTCCCCATAGAATGGCCAAGCATTCCTTTTCGGTGACGGACTACTTCTTCTCCAAATCGGTCAGTGTTCGACTTGCGTAAGCGATAACTCGCTCTTGCCCTTTCGTGTTTTGAGATAAGACGATTCCCACACCGCATCGGTTTGTAAGATGAATGGTAATTCAAAATCCGGGCACATCAGAACCGGGGCTTCTGTAAGCTTTTTCTTAAGCTGGCTAAAAGCATCTTGTTGCGAGATGGTCCATTCCCATTTTTGGTCCTTTTTCAATAATTTAGTCAAAGGGGTGGCTATCATTGAAAAATTCTTAATGAAACGGTGGTACCATGACGCAATGCCTAGGACGCGGCGTAGTTCTTTGACGTTCTTAGGAGCGTTTAACTCCTGGACGGCGATGATTTTATCCGGGTCGGTGCTTATACCTTGGTCACTGACCACGTGTCCTAGATATTTTAATTCCTTTTTGCAAAACACGCATTTATCGCGGTTGATCTTTAAATGTGGTTTTACTAATCACTATTATGTCGTCCAAGTAGGCAAATGCATAGGGTTCCAACTCAGGTCCTAAAACTGAATCTAGCATGCGTTGAAAAGTAGCAGCCGATGAGTTTAACCCACATGGCAATACTTTCCATTGGTAGAGACCGCGACCAGGTACAGTAAAAGCGGTAGCGGGACGGGATTCAGGTTCTACCGGTATCTGCCAATAACCTTGCTTTAGATCGATAGTTGATATAAACCGTGCTTGTTTCAATTTGTCTAATATTGCTAGGATTTGGGGGAGTGGGTATGCGTCCATTATGGAGGTCTCATTAAGTTGTCTGTAATCGACGCATACTCTCCAGCTTCCATTCTTCTTCTTCACCCGGACTATAGGTGAACTGTAAGGGCTGTTTGAGGGTTCTATTCTCCCGGCTTGCAGTAGCTCGTCGATTTCTTCGTCTATTATCTTTTGCATCGCGGGGTTTCTGGGATAATATCTCTGTCGGAAAGGTTCCTTTGTTTTTAGCTTTATGCGGTGTACGGCGGCATTCGTGGTGTTAGGTAAACTTTCAATTTTCGGTAATTCTCGTTCGAGAAGGTTGTTAAGGAGCTCTTCTTGAGTTTGCGTAAGGGGCTTACCTCCTAGAAGGCACAACTGATCCTGACTTTGCACCTGGGGGTTCTGCAGGGGTGTCAGTTCTTTGCCACCTATGGACATTGCGAAATTTAATTTCTTGAGGAAGTCCATGCCGAGGCCAACGGGGTCGGTCAAATTTTTCAAGTATGTCATTTCCCCCTGGATCTGTTGGTCTAACAGACTTATGACCACACTGTAGTGTTCCTTAGTGTGTATTGGGGCACCATTTGCCATATGTACGGCATGCTGCTGATGACGCGTCGGAATTTTTAGTTTTTTTGAGTAGACGCCTTACTTTAACGTTTATAAAGGATCTGGTAGCACCGGTATCTATATTATAAGCGCGGTGAAGGTGTGACCGTAAATGTTAATGTGCTGGAAACACCGTGTATCTGTCCATACCTCGGACGTTGCTACTGGCTCCGAGGCTATCTTTTCGGGTATAACTTCTTCGCTTGGTACGGGTGCCTGATTGCCCATGCGGGGGGCTGCTGTTTTTGGGGCCTTTGCTGTGTTTGCCTCGGCTGTTGCAGCTTATTTCGACTCTGGTGGATTTTCCTTTTCGACTCTGGTGGAGTTTCATACTCCGTCTCGTCCGGCGGTTCCTCACTGTCGGATTTTGGGCGGGGTATATCATTCAATATGGCAGCTCTACTCGTTTGTGAATGGCATGGACAATCTCTAGTCATTCGCCCATCTTCACCACAAAAGGAGCAGAACATCCGGAAAGGGCGGCGGCAATTTGCCTTAGAATGCCCCCGCTGCTTGCAGTTCCAACAGTGGGTCATTCGGTCATATGGGTCTAATGGTGGTGGTGCCGGGTTACGGTAGTTTGGGAAACGAGGTGTCGCCGGGTAAGTCCTCTGGGTCGGTCTAGCTAGAACCGCCGGGGTCTGGTTTTGGCTTTCTTTCTGGATGTATTCGAATTCCTCTGCCAGCCCGGTCAATTCCTCCAAGGTTCTGAAATCGTGCCGACGGATATAAAAATGATGTTCAGGTCTAAGCCGATCGTAAATCCGGTCGATACTCTCGTTGATCCGCATCGTGGGATGTTGATGGATCAAATACTGAGTTGCTTGGATGAACTCTTTAGCCTTTTCTCGAGGACCTTGCCTCTTTTTGGCGATTTCGTCTTCTAGCTTGTTTATGAAACGGACTGGAAGGAAATGTTCTAAGAACGCCTTGACCAAATCCGGCCAAGCTTTGAACCCGTCCCGATTTATTCGAAACCACTCCAGAGCCGTTCCTCTGAATATTTCTGGAAGTGTACGTAGCATTTCGTTGGGCAGTTCTGCGGGTAATAGAACTTTCTGTATTCTGGCAACCGGGTTAATCGGTCGAACTCAGCTGTAGCCGGATATGCTGTTAAGGGATTCGCGGAAGTCGCTGAAGTCGTAGGGGCGGTGGTTGTGTGAGTAGGAATGCCCAATGTTGGGAGTCTGGGAACCGGGTAGAAATAATCCCTATATGCCAGTTGTTCTGGCAGTTTATTTCCTTCGGTCGTGGCTGCGTCTCTAAAGCATTCGCCGGGTTTGGTGTCCTTAGACTGGACTCTCCTGAGTTAACTGGGTACTCTCGCTCTATGGCTAATTTTTCCACTTCCTCGCAGAGGTTTTGAGTGGATTTTCGAGCCCGCGCCTCTTTTATGTAAGCACTAAAACGTGCACGGAGTGTAGTTATAGTGCCCTCCGTGTTAATCCCTAAGTGCGCCATTCGCTCCTATGCTGGCGAATATGTCAAAACATTCTTCGGTGTCTGACATTTTTGTGTTGGTATTACTGTTCTGATTCGGTTCGGTATATTGCGAGTTTTTTTTTTTTTTGTTCCCCGTGATTTCATGGGATTTTATTACGGGATGGTTCGGTATGATGCGATTAGGTCGTTTCGGTATTTCTGGATTTTATTATTATTATTATTTTTTTTTTTTTTTTGTACCACGAGGGATTTTATTTCGGTGCGGTTCGGTTCGGTACGGTTCGGTTCGGTTCGGTTCGGTATAAATTTCTGGATTTTTTTTTTGTACCTCGAGGGATTTTATTTCGGTGCGGGTCGGTTCGGTTCGGTATGATGCGTTTCAATTCGGGCCTAGTTTAAGCATCAAGAGTTTATTTGGTATGGACCTTAAAGGTCCCTGCTCGGGCGCCAATTTGTGATGTACTTTGTTGTCTAAGGCTGAGGTTTCGCTCGCCGGTCTCCAGGGTACTAACTAAAGTAAGTACGAAGCTTAAGTTTAAAGGTCTATTATTTGTTTATTTTAACTCTCTTTATTGTTTGTTTCACAATATTATATTATTTAAGTTTAACTAGACAGTATTCGGGTCTGGTGCGGCCGCTGGTGCTTCTTCGCCTTCTGGTATACGTCGCTTGCTCCTGGGTATTAAAAGTCTCCTCTGCAGTTAACAACTTCGTTGATCATCTCTGGTCTTCACGGGCTATCTCCTGATCTTGCAGGATATCGGCAACTGTTGTTTCTCACTGTCTATCAACGGCTTACACCGGCTATCACGGCTTTCGCCGGCTATCAACAGCTTTCGCTGGCTATCAATGGTTTGCACCGGCTATCACGGCTCTCGCCGGCTATCGACAGCTTTCGCTGGCTATCAACGGTTAACACCGGCTATCACGGCTTTCGCCGGCTATCAACAGCTTTTGCTGGCTATTAACGGTTTACACCGGCTATCGCGGCTTTCGCCGGCTATCAACAGCTTTCGCTGGATATCAACGGTTTACACCGGCTATCAACGGCTTTTGCCGGCTATCAACAGCTTTCGCTGGCTGTCAACGGTTTACACCGGCTATCGCGGCTTTCGCCGGCTATCAACAGCTTTCGCTGGCTATCAATGGTTTGCACCGGCTATCACGGCTCTCGCCGGCTATCGACAGCTTTCGCTGGCTATCAACGGTTAACACCGGCTATCACGGCTTTCGCCGGCTATCAACAGCTTTTGCTGGCTATTAACGGTTTACACCGGCTATCGCGGCTTTCGCCGGCTATCAACAGCTTTCGCTGGCTATCAACGGTTTACACCGGCTATCAACGGCTTTTGCCGGCTATCAACAGCTTTCGCTGGATATCAACGGTTTACACCGGCTATCAACGGCTTTTGCCGGCTATCAACAGCTTTCGCTGGATATCAACGGTTTACACCGGCTATCGCGGCTTTCGCCGGCTATCAACAGCTTTCGCTGGCTATCAACGGTTTACACCGGCTATCACGGCTTTCGCCGGCTATCAACAGCTTTCGCTGGCTATCAACGGCTTACACCGGCTATCAACGGCTTTTGCCGGCTATCAACAGCTTTCGCTGGCTATCAACGGTTTACACCGGCTATCAACGGCTTTTGCCGGCTATCAACAGCTTTCGCTGGCTATCAACGGTTTACACCGGCTATCACGGCTTTCGCCGGCTATCAACAGCTTTCGCTGGCTATCAACGGTTTATACCGGCTATCACGGCTTTCGCCGGCTATCAACAGCTTTCACTGGCTATCAACGGTTTACACCGGCTATCACGGCTTTCGCCGGCTATCAACAGCTTTCACTGGCTATCAACGGGTTACACCGGCTATCAACGGCTTTTGCCGGCTATCAACAGCTTTCGCTGGCTATCAACGGTTTACACCGGCTATCACGGCTTTCGCCAGCTATCAACAGCTTTCGCTGGCAATCAAATTATCTTCCAAGACCCCTTACCACTGGTGGGGGGAAGTCTTAGAACAATTACCTTTTTATCTGTTTAAAAGCTTTGTCTTCGGCTGCTCGACACTTGTTGCTCGGTCCGGTGCTCCTTGTCGACTGACTTATTATTTTTAGTTTATGTTGCTCTATGATTTATTGGGTTTATATGGCCTTTACTTTTCCTCCTTTGCGGTAGAAGTAAGTGTGAGCTCTACCGCGACGAAGTGTAATTTTCCATAGGGTATGATGGAAAGGGTCACGTGATCAACTATACTTCGCCTATATATATTTCCTTTTGTAGGATGTAGGGTGGTGGGGAGGATCGTAGTTTCTGGTCGGCTGTGCTTCTCCATACTATTGTGGTTTATCATTACTAATGGTGGTTAGCTACCACGAACAAGGAAAGGGGAACGACTGGTTTGCTTATCTACGTTGTATTTCACCATCGAGTCTACTGGTCTTTGCTTGTGTATATGCATTGCATTGTATTTGTTGTGGTGAGGTTGCTCATGCAGGTCGAGGTGTTTCTTTATTCCTTTTAACCTAGTGGCTGATGAGCCCTTGGGCTGCATGCATGCTTGCAAGCTCTTCATGATGTACGCATGCCCGTAGGCCGGGGGGGGGGTTGAAGTGTAATGCTTCATTACAAGGCTTTTGAAAAAAGTAAGAACCTAGTGCTGGATATTGACGTGCTAACGCACTACGATCCAAGCAGGCCAACTATAATTTCAGCAGATGCGAGTCCCTATGGAGTAGGGGCAGTTTTGTCTCACGTAGTTGACGGGGTAGAGCGTCCTGTAATGTTCGTTTCAAGTACTTTAAGCGCCTCAGAAAAGAACTACTCGCAGCTGCATCGCGAAGCCCTGGCAATTGTATTTGCTGTACAAAAATCCATAAGTATATCTATGGGCTAAATTTTACAATTTACAGCGACCATTAACCGTTGCAGGCAATTTTTGGGGACAAGAAGGATGTTCCTTCAGTCGCGGCTAATAGGCTTCAGCGTTGGGCTATTTTCCTCTCAATGTATAATTACTCGATAAAATATAGAAAGGCCTCGCAGATGGGTAATGCGGATGCGTTATCAAGATTGCCTCTAGCTTCTGTGACGGATATAGAAGTAGATAGCATTAACTCTCTAGAAGAAAGAAATGCAAGAAGATGTTGTTTTGGGGAAAGTTTATGAATTCGCGTTGAATGGTTGGCCAAAGGTAGTCTCGAAAGAGTTTCGACCATATTTTTTGAAAAAAAAAAAAATAGTTTGGCAACAGAGTCCGAGTGTTTGTTTTATGGCGATAGAGTCGTCATACCAAGAATATCATTTTGTACTTCTAATGGAATTCAGATTCTTAAATCACCACCGTATCATCCGCAGTCCAACGGAAGCGCGGAACGAGCTGTACAAACGTTAAAAAGCTCAATAAAGAAAATGATATTAGATCCACAATTGCGTTGCTTCGGTATGAATTTAAAGATACATAATTTTTTAATGAAATATAGAAATACTCCTTGCACAAGTACCAATGTAACACCTTCAAGTAAATTATTCAGTTATTGCCCAAAAACACTGCTTGATTTAATAAAACCAGATCAGAAACGAGAAAATAATAGCGAGTTAAACAAAGAAATAGCGCGAAAACAAGTAATAAAGAAACAGGCAGACACACCCCAAAAGCCGATTTTAAAATCGTTAGTATCTTATAAAGTAAATGATACGGTATTATATCGTAATATTTTTTCTAACTACATAAAATGGTTACCTGCTAAAATCTTAAAGAAACTTAGTAATTTTAGATATTTGATATTTGTGAATGGATTAAAAAGCAAGCACACATCGATCAACTTAAATTGAAGAAAATTAAACAAGTTCGATTTAGTGCTGCTCCAATTATAAGAAAAACTGAATATGGTAGATTGACTAGAGCTAAAAAGAAGATATTAATGGAGCAGATGCTCACTATAGATGAAATTGATTGAAATATAATTTTATTGAATTATCTCATGTAT
Source organism: Leucozona laternaria (assembly GCA_932273885.2). NCBI lineage: Eukaryota > Metazoa > Arthropoda > Insecta > Diptera > Syrphidae > Leucozona > Leucozona laternaria. Next base: position 68,412,537 of record OW026366.1, on the reverse strand, counting down.
TGTTATAAAAAAAAAAAAAAAAAAAAAAAAAAAAAACTATGAATTGGAATTTACGTTGCAGTTGGTTTAACATATTTTGGTCTCAATATTTTTTTTTAGTTATAATTATCTTAGTTTTAAACTTTATGAACTATACATGCACTATGTGTATTAATAACTTTATTTTGTTTGGAAAAAAAAATGAATGTACACACCTGTAGTGTATAATGCATAATTAATATTTTAATTTTAATATCTACTCTGTACATTATTTGAATTTATAAATTAGTTAAGTTTTTTTAAAAGGGGGAGGAATGATATGTATGTAGATATGTACCTATGTAGGTACAATACATTTACAATTACATATGTCATTGTCTGTATATAGGTTAGTCTGTAAATAGGTTTAAGCATTTAATAAAGTAACTTCAGTCTAAGCTCAACTCTCGTGTCTTGCGTTTCTCTTGGTTCCTGATACATACATGTCAGAATCTACTAGCGAGCACACAGTGTTTACATCGTTCACTACAACAGCGGCACCGCCCCTCCTGTCCGCGAACGATCGCATGTGCTCAGGCAGGCCCCTAACCTCGTTTTTAACAAGGTAGGGTTCCTGCAACAGAGCAAAGCTACTCTGTGACTCGCACATTAACTGCCCTAACTCATTCATGGCTGCCCGGGCATTCTGGCAGTTAAATTGTATTAATTTAACCACCATTTTAATGCCTGGTACCCGCCCTCGCCACTGCTGCTGCATAGACAGGACAGTCCATGCTCAGCATAAAGTGTCCAGCCGGGCTACCCCTGAAATCACAGTCGCGACAATGAATCGCATTGCCGCATTCACTCCTGGTATGACCCGACTGGCCACACCTCAAACACACAGCCACCTTCTGCCTACACCTGTACGCATAATGGTCCAGACTCAGACAACGGTGGCACCACTGAACCAACTGCTTCTCCCTGATAGGGAATGAAAAGTGCTTTATGTAGCACCTCCCATCCCCAAGCATTAGTCCAGCAGTCCTGGGACTACACTCTAACATAGCATTGACACGCCCTTCTCCTACCTTCCAGGAATTGGAAAGTTACACCTCCCTCCAAAACTCCTCGTCAGTGAGCTTGCATAAATTAAGTTTATGCAACTCACCGAGGAATTCTTCAGGAGAGATCCTTTACTCCATTCCCTGGACAACAAGTGCTACTCCCCGACCGGTCTCTGCCAACAATCCCGCTTCATTAAGTTTCGCATGCCCAAGGAAGGCATTACGCTCACCTTAGGATGGCATACGTACCATCACGCTTCCATCTTTACCAGAAAGAATGGTGTGCACCCTGACGCCCACGGCCGGTACTATCTCCTCAACCGTCTTCCTCACGTCCCCAGCTGCCTCACTCCCTTTATTCCTCACCACGACCGACCACGTCTCGACCGGCTTAGCAACTTTGACATCAGGTGGTGACACCTGAGTCCCACCTACCAAACCAGGCGAGATCGCCGCCGAGCTGGCAATTTGCGCAAAAGATGGTCGCTCAGCCACACCTATACCAACAGGCACACCCATAGGTTTTGGCACAGGAGCCCCAATAACCCTACGACGAGTCGACACAGACTTCTCGGCAGAGACCGCTAGACCACCCTGACCAGAAACCTGTACACCAGCCTCCAGTCCACCCCTTAGTCTTTCGTTGGCCCCAGACAACCCCAGAATCAAGGCCTCTTACTTGGAGGCCAACTCCACTATCCTGCTGCCAACCTGCGGAAAATCGCCAACCAACCTAGCCATCTCGACCTTAATATCCGGGCACCTCGCCATGACGCTGGCGAGAGTAAAATCGCCAACACCAGGCAAGGCGACGCTATTACTGCCCTTCACTAACTTAATCGAAGAAGAGGGCATCACTGGCATCTCTTTCTTGCGAGCACCAACACCAACAGCTATCGCAGCAGTATCTGGGACCACAGCTGGAGCACCCCCCAAGGATGAAGACTTCCCAGTCAAGACAGAAGAAGACTTGACTGGAGTAGTACTCAACTCTTCAGCTACTATCTGGGGCTCCAATGGCAAACCAGACCCACCTAGGCTTCCTGAACCTCCAGCTTCTACCTGAGCCTCCGCTGACAAACTAACCTCAAAGAGAACTACCTTCGAAGGTAAGGATTCGGAAGCCGAGGAGGAAGGTGGTGCTCCTTCCTCGACTTGCCTTTTCCTTGACCTATTTCTATCAGACGCGACCTCGGTCTCCATGGCAGAATCAGCCACGGAGCTCGAGGCAGAGTCATCCTGTCCAGCAGAGCGCCTTTTTGGCTTCCTCCCTTTCTTCTTCTTTTTATTCTCCTTAGCCTCTACATTAGCAATATTCATCTTAAGGTACCTGTCTCTCTCCAGGAGAGGCCGATCGAATGTCGGCTTTTCCCCATCGCTGTCAAAATCAGTGGTGGAGCCCTACATGCTCACCACAGGTACTCCCCCATCCATATCACTACAATAATAATTGTTAAGCCAAAAACAACTTACTCAACTTCCAAATTCTCTCTCTCTGTTCTCAATTAGTTCCAGGGCAAAACCTAATCACTAAGTCTCTCCGAAAATTCACTACTATTAATCACTAACCACTGCAAAACACGTCTGATCACTTCAGAAGTTCACGACTGAATGATGTTGATCACTACAGAAGTAGGACTAACCTTCCTTGGTTTAACGTGGACGCCTAACAGCTAAGTTTTAATTCCACGGTGAGCCTAATCACCATAACGGGGTTGAGAACGTCAACCAACGCATTATTTGCTACTTGATATATTAAATATAAACTTAGTTAAAAAGGGTGATTTTTTAGCTGGTTTGGTTTTGGCAACACTGGTTTTGACAGCTGACGTGTGTGTAGTACCTTGTGTCACTGTCAAACAGCTTCAGTTTGGTTTGCAATTTAACCATGGATCGTCTTACAAATGAACAACGCTTGCAAATTATTGAATTTTACTATCAAAATTCGTGCTCGGTTCGAAATGTTCATCGCGCGCTGCTTGTGTTCAGCGATGAGGCTCATTTTTGGTTGAATGGGTACGTAAATAAGCAAAATTGCCGCATTTGGAGTGAAGATCAGCCAGAAGCATTGCAACAGCTACCAATGCATCCCGAAAAAGCCACTGTTTGGTGCGGTTTATGGGCCGGCGGCATTATTGGGCCTATTTCTTCAAAGATGATGCGAATCGCAGCGTTACTGTCAATGGTGAACGCTACCGAGCGATGATAACAAACTTTTTTTTGCCCGAAATGGAAGTTCTTGACTTGCATGATATGTGGTTTCAACAAGACGGTGCCACATGCCACACAGCACGCGAAACAATGGCGCAATTGCGAGGCGAGTTTGGTGAACAGTTAATTTCACGTTTCGGGCCGGTCAATTAGCCGCCTAGATCGTGCGATTTGACACCATTAGATTATTTTTTGTGGGGGTATGTCAAGGCTAATGTCTATAGGGACAAGCCCGCTTCGACACATCCATGCATTCATTCGTGAGATACCGGCCGATATGTGTGAAAGAGTATGCCAAAATTGGACTCAGCGGATGGGCTACCTGAGACGCAGCCGCGGTAAACATTTGCATGAAATTATCTTTAAACATTAAATTGCAAGGTCAAACTATCGATTCAAATAAATATTTCATTCATTTTTTTGAATTTTTTGTGTTTTTTTTTTAAAAAAGTTCTAAACCTCTTAAAAAATCACCCATTATAACTTTCGTTCTAGTAAAATGTCACTTATATTCCTTGTTTTTAACCAACATATCAACGAGCAATATCATTACCAATCCATAATTACTGCAGCTTATGTTCATTGGTCTGAATTTTTAATCTAACTACAAGGATACCACCCGAAGTAGCCTATCGCACGATTGGTATCAAACCAAAACCACGAACTGCCCGAAGGGCCTTTCCCATTGGTGACCTTCTTCAAATGAATGAAGAAGGGGCTGTATCACCTACCGTGGTACTCAATCAGAGTGTTTTATAATAACATAAATATAAGGTTATGTTATTAGTTTTTCTTCTGCAGAAGAGTAGGAATACTTGCCCTAGACAGCACATCCCACTATCTAGCAGGAAAGGATCTAATTAGTCGAACTGCTATCGCACTATTCCCGACCTTACACCAGAACTTTTAAAAAGTATGTAGGTTTGCACCGACAGTACTTTAATATACGCAATCCCTATTGATAAATCAACAGTCATGCAGATATCTTTCTCAGCGGCCTCTGAGAAGGATACGATAGTCCTTAGCAATGAATTACTTCACTGCTAATGTATGTCAGCAGAGATTACTAGCATCAAGTTCTCAGTTATTGTTGTGTCTTATCAACAGGTGTGATCAAACAAAAATCCGGCTCTCGGCCCATAATATTTACAATTTTGGCTGAGCAACACTGCATAGGGGAGAAGGATAACCACCGTCATACACCCTCAAGAAAGGACATAATCTTCAGCAAACCATTAGATATGTTCTGTCCCTGCGACATACATACGTCCATGCACCACCAATGGTCACACAAGTGTGACCAACATCGAAATACTGGGCACCTTTGCCGACGTATATCCCCATCATGGCAAGCAGGCTACCCGTAAAAATTTAACACCTCCTGGTTAAACTTGCAACAATTTCAAAACTTCAATATTCCATACGTCCTTCTTCAGTCTCAACATTTCAATCTAGACCCTGCAAGTAAACAGCCTTAACTCTCACGCCTTCTCGAAGCCCGTGACGTTCTCACGGGCGGCTTCGAGACACGTGAGTGCCAAGGCCGTCACCCACATCATTTCAACCTTCAGTCCTCTTTAATCTTCCTGGTGGAGACTACTAGCTTCAGTATCCGTAGGCAGCGCGGGGCGGGCAGGCCGCACTTTACCCTACAGAAACTTACTAGACCCCAAGCCGCGATGAGGCTGTCTCCGCTTGGGGGTGTTGATCACTACACGAATTGAGCATATTTAACGAGGACGCCTTCCGTTTAGGATTAATTCCTCAGCGAGCCTACTCGCATCGGGTCACTAGAACACGTAGTCACTACGCCCTAGATCATAAGATCTAGTAATGCAACACCTCACATTCTCTCATTTTCTTCTGCTCGAAATTCATTCCTTTGGCAAGCTATTTCTTACTCAAATCACATGCAAAAGTGAGGTAACCCATTATTACCAAATCCCACAGAGCCACAGCTATGGCCTCCTTGGTCAGAGGCTTCTATCTAACTATGTGATTATCCCAAAGAAACCATCACATAGCCAATCACTTGATTGGTATGAAACCACAACCACCACGAAATTCCGTCCCAATGGTAACCCCGCTGTCTCGTATCGAACTTAATCGATTTCATTTACATCGTGAGTCAACGAGGGGCTTGTGTTTCCACCGGTGGCACCCAATAAGGGTATTCAATACAATATAGATAGTTCGCCGTAAGGCACCCTATCTCAAAGTTATATTGTATAGATTTTCTCCTGTGGGAGAATAGGGAATCATGCCCTAGGTGAAACTTTCAGCAGTTGTTAGGACGGATACCAACCACCGTAGAGTCACCATCAAGCTTGTTTGTACTTTGAAAAAAACATTTCTTAGAAGTATGAAGGCTTTCACCAACAGTACTTCAACATGCGCTCAGATTTCTCTGAGCAGTTTAATGTTGAGTCTTTGATTCACAAACCAAGATAGGGAACGATAGTCCGTAACAATGTCATTAATTGATCTGCCTAAGCAGATCATTATATTAATGACATTGTTTTTACAGCCATGCACCACCAGGCTACACAAAAGTGCAACCTAACGACAATAGGTTCCGGACGAACACCAATGGGATTTACCCATAGGCCGCCATTCCTATTTTAATCATTTTGCAACCTTTTGAGTTTCACGAAAGTGAAACTCCACTTCATTATTTGCTACTTTTTCGACCATGTGGGTGCTGAAACTGGGCTCATGATCACTCACGATACCCAGCACCCACATTCACCAACTTTCGTTCTTCGACTGAGTTTGCCAGTCCGAGTCCTCATGATTTCCTGGAATCTGTAACGCTCTTACAGGCGATTCCTGGACTCATGAGTTCCCAGTCCGACAACTCAACTAACTTCATCTCTCCGACATCACAACTAGTGCGCACGAATGCACACTCTCTTCGACCATGTAGGTGCCAAATCTGGGCTCATGATTACTCACAACACCCAGTTTCGCACCTACATTTCATTATTTGCTACTAACGACATCTTAAAACAACATTGCGATTCAACGAATCGACTTCTCCAACTGATTCTCAGAAACGTTCCGTGCCATTTTCAGGCATATGAAGACTTACCCTGGTCAAGCGTTCAAAAACCCTTTCCTGGTCATACTCAGGAAAGGTTCCGGGCCATTTTCAGGCAGGTAAGTTTCACATTTGGACAAGCGTTCAAAACGCATTTCTGAGAACCTTTTTACGACCGTAGTCGTGTGTACGATTAGCTTCGAAATTGTGGGTGGGCAATCCACAATTATCTACTACTACCCCGAGCCACGATGAGGCTGTTCACAATTCGGGGGTGTTGATCACTACAGTAGGAAAAGAAAGAAAGTTAGCCATGTCTAATTCAACTTGGTGACTTGGTGCGTTGGCATGACGTGAGATCGAAACGACATTCCTCCAACTCAAAATTAGAACAAATAATTAACGAAACTATACAGTGGCACAGTTCAGCATGTATAAGTGGTTAATAATAAAGGCTAGCAATAAAAAAAAAATTTGTGAGATAGAGGCCCATACAAATGTTGAAGCATTAGCAAAAGGCATAATAATTGAACAGCGTGAACCTGGGGGAACGCATATGATAATATCTTCCAATTATTTACGCTTAGGAGAAAGTTCCGTATCTTCAAATTCAATTTTGTTGAAAAGTGTTTCATATTCTACAAGCTATATTGCATTCTTATGAGGTCTTGGGAAATGTCAAGGTTTTTTTTGTTTTCGTGTTGAAAGAATATGAACGCAATGGCAAATTGTACTTTGTTCATTGGGTTGATTTTTTTTAATGAAGGTGTGAAAAGAATTGTTTATTTGAAATTAGATAAGGCTTTTTCGATTAAAAGCATTTTCAACTTAGGTTTCGAGTAAAATTTGACATATAAAAATGACACCGCGTAATAAATTCCATACATTTTAATATTAAAACATTAAAAACTGATTACCTTTAAGTTTTTCCTCAAATATATAAGAAGTTATGTACCTACATCATTACTAATAAGTTCTGATAAAAGACTTTCTGAACTTAAATTCCCTTCAATAAGATCCCTTCAATGGCGCCGGAGCACCATTAGATAGTAGCAGGATCAGATCAGCATCATATACTCAAGTTTTAAAATAAAAATTTTAAATGTACCTACTACATGGAACAAATCTTTCTAACTGGATGCTGCAGCGGAGCTTGGATGAGAACGAGTTTTTTAGCAGAATTCTTTGAATGAACAAGTCATAATTTAACACTGGAGTACACGCGTGGCCTACCATAGTAGACCATAGGAACAGTTTTGTTCCTAGCTTAACGGTTTTTTTTATGAAAAAGCGCTGTCTTTTTAAATAAGCCCTCAACTAAATTTGTCAACAGGTTAGTATATCTCTTGATTTGTTCGCGAAGGCATAGTTTTATAGTTAAATGCCAAAGTCAACTGTCTACCATAGTAGTCCGTGCGAGTGTTTGTGTACCAAATAAAGGTGATCTATTTGTATGCTTTTTCCAGTTTACAAGGCTAATTTGTTGATGTTTTTTATAAGATAAAAATGTTTTTTTATAATGAGTTATTCAGACCTGGAGGTGCTATTAAGTTAAAGTGACCAGATGCAAAAAGCCAAAATTTGGGACAAAGTAAAGAAACTCACCCGAAAATAATACACATATATATTTTTTTTTTAAATGTGGGACAATATCAATTTTATTAAAGTAGGTTGCAGAACATAAAAAAAAACACTTCTTTTCTTCACTTTATATTCTTTTAATCTAGGAAAATTAATTTCAAAAAATTTTCCACTTCATTTCATTGTGAAACTTTGGGGCGTGCACACACATATTTGCAGATTTAATTTATCGCAATTAATGATTCTTAAAATGCACATCAAAATTAAAGATTTGCAGAAAAAAAAATCAAAAAATATATTCTATTATGTATTATGTGTGTATAAATTAATAAATTATCCAGCCATATATCTCTGATGAATGAATTTTTTGCAATAAGTTATTATTTTTTGACACTTCCTGTATGAAATTTTCGCAGCTTGAATAGCTCGATCTCACAGCCAATATCGCTTTAATTGTTTCGACAGAGTTGTGACTTCTCCTCCGTCCACAATTTGTTCACAATTGAAAATATTCTTTCCGTCGACGCATTAGTCCCCGGCAAATAGAGGGTATAATCAACAAACTTTTTTGAGTTTTGGTAAGGAATATTGCAGTTTTTTAAATGTGGGAAAATTTCCACCCATCTTATAGCAGCTGATATTTTTTCATTATTTCAGTTTTGTAATTTATTAGCAGTTGCATTCAGTCGTTATGTTTATGCATCTTATTTTGTGTAATGTTGGTAGCGTTCGTCTAAACGATAATCGTGCACGTTATCGTCATCAATTTGCTTCACGTTACACAATCACTAAATCACAGTTTGAGAAGGATTGACTTGTCAATCATTGTCATTAATGACAATTCAGTAATTTATTTTTGTGTTGTTTTATGTTTGGACCAATGAAATAGTTATTTATCCAATATTTATTTGTGAAATATTAAAAAAATACATTAAACAATGGTTTAACCTATATGTAGGTCAGTATCGCCCAAAAAATGTCAATTTTTATTAAGAAGTGAAAAGAATGTGAAGCCAAAACTTGATGTCGCCTATAACCAAATCGGTTATCCATCTATCCAAAGCTACATAGAATTTATTAGAAACTGTCTAAAGGCACGTAGTTTCGCGTACGCGAAATTAGTTCTCACACCTAAACAGTGAGGTATATATATATACAGTGAGGGTTCTTTAAATCCAAAAAAACTGCATATAACCAATCTTGCACCTACCCCAAATCTGTTGTTTACTATTTAGTTACTGATGTCAAATCACCATGGCAAGTGATACGATTAAACAACACGTCCAAATGATAAGACTTTAATATACAAATCTTTTAGGCAACGATACGTGCGTTGCGCCCATTGTACGGTTTACGTGGTTGTCCTCCCAAGCCGATTATCCAAAGTTTGGGGCCCAAATTTGAGTTGACCAATTCAGTGGACAATCAGCCAACGCCTTTGCGTCAACGAAACCCAGGATCAACCGAAAACAACTACCCGCCCTTATTGAAAACCCTACATTTCGTTGCTTCATATGATAAAATGCATAATTTGCTTACAAAATCAAACAAAACGATAGCTTAATAGGTATCGTTCAAATGCTAACGATTTAACGATCACGTTTTGAGGATTTTTGATTTACGGAAAGCAAATTTTCGATCGTCAAGACGATATCTTTCAGTCGATAGTGATTATTGTTTTTACGTGATGCAAGGATGTCGTCAAAACGATATCGTGTGGCGATAATCAAATTACGGAATTACCCCCCAGTTAATTTATTATGATAAATTATAAAATAAACGATCGAAAAATTCAATTTTGATTTTGTGAGACAGCGTGGGACATCTTATAATTTAGTGGGACGTTTGTGGTACAATTTTCGAAGTGGGACAGTTTGTGTAAATGTGGGACTGTCCCACGTAATGTGGGACGAATGGTCACTTTATATTAGGTACATCTGAAGATACACAACACGATCTGACACCAAAGATGGGACGAGTTGGCAGATGCGCTTATTGTACCAGGGTGCAAAATAGATCAACAAAAAAATGGTGCCAGGCTTGCAACAAGTGGATTTGTCCCAATCACCAGGCTGTGGTGTGTCTTCAATCCTATGAAAATTGATTTTTTTTATTTACATAAATTAACAAAAAAAATATGAAACATTGATCACTGAAAATCCATTTTGGTTATTTTTTTTGTATTGAAAAAGTATTTTTTACTAAATTTAAAGTTGTTAACTAATATTTCAGAATTAAAGTTATTAAATGTTTGAGACAACAAATGAACATAATATTTAATTATTTGTTTCATTTAAATCTTTATAAACAAAAAAATTATTGGCATTTTTAAATGGTCTACCATAGTAGACCACGCGTGCATCGGTGTTTAAAAAATAGGGCGCGTGTACTCCAGTGTTTTAAAAGAGATGGGATCACAAATTTTATATAGCTTGATCATATTACCAACAGGAGCCAACCCAGCCGACCGAAAAAAATGTATGAAAACTACGGTGATTGTTGGATAGGAAGAAATGGACTAAATCACTGGCCTGCAACATCTCGCGCCCTCATACTCTATTGGGAAAAAATTAAAGATGCTATTCCACTGAAATAAAAACTTTAAATTATTTGGAAGAGTGTTTTCTCAAAGCGTCTTCAAAAGTAAGACAGCAGTAAGCTTCAAGACACATTTGCATTTGCAGTGAAATCCAAAAATGGCCTGTAACATGTATACAAAACAAAGCAGCTTTTTATAGTATTTGTAAAGGAAGTGACTCGAGATAATGCCAATTATAACAGTTTTGGTCTATAAAAGTACTGTTTTTGCGGCCCCGCAGAGCCAGGATCCTCCGCCGGTGGGCATACTTAAGGCACCCAGAGTTTTTTTTTCAAGTCGCGCGAAGCGCGTTACGGCACGCCCAATTTTAATGGCGACAAACTATTATAACTGGTATAAATTGGCATCTCTCTAGTCGCGTCCATTTGTAAAATTAATGATATTTGAAAAGCACTCTTATTGTGAACTGTTGTTAGAAACGTAGGTAAAAAGTCATATATTTCTTTTTTTAGCTGCTTCAGATTTTCCCAAGTATCATAAAATGTATGGGGTTCTCCGCAAACTTCTTAATGCTTTTTTGTTTTATTGTTACTTTCATAAGAAAAAATAGTAACACTATTCATATATGTATATTACGTATTTTGTCTTTAGAAAAAAATGAATTGAAATAGCATGGACAACAAAAAAGGAACAAGCTTAGAAACTGGATATCTGAAGACTCAAACAAGGTATCAATTTTATATAAATGTGGTTACAAAGGCTAGTATTTTTTCTTAAGTCCTTGGTAAATTATGCCCACATTAATGATAGACCCTTACTGTAGAATGATTTTTGGCCAAAAGTAATGAAAATCGATTTGTTTCTGTAAAAAAGTTGAATAAAATAAACCAAGGAACCAATTTTTTTTAGGGAATCAAATAGAAATGCCCTGTACCGTGTTGATTAAGTATTACAGTGGACGCAAAAACCAACGGACGCCATGAAACCCTCTAGAACAAGTAAAAAATACAAAACAGTATTATCTCTGTGTAAAATTTCTTGTTCCATTACTCTTGTCATATGCAAAAATAACATTAATCATATACAGGTTTTGATCATCAGCTACATGACTATATCGTCATACTGATGTTGGCTTTAATCTTAATCAGTGTACATTTTTAACAACTTCGAACTTTAGTCAACAGAGTTCAGAGATATGTAAATTTTGTTAAGTTGAGTTTAAGATTTTGTGAACAGGGGGAATGTTTTAAAAAAGACAAAATACTTACACTTTCATTAAAAAGACAAACGAAAAATCTTTTTTCTTTTAATTATTGATAATTTTTTAACTTCTATATACCATACCTCAGTACCTCCCACCCTTTCTTACCAGAAAATGTACGCATTTTGAGATAGATAAACATACAACGTTACGAGGCAGAAGTAAATGGGCAATGTAAACGTTTTGAACTTAGGGTGCATTGTCTTTCAAAGGATTTACACAGATTGGGTTGTGTTTGGCATACTACATGTTGTTTATTTTCATGCAATGAAATAAACCGCAAGTTATTGCCAGTAAAACCGAATAAAATATTACTTTTGTATGGTAACATCGGCGTAAACATTATTGGACATCAAGCTTTAATGAAATTCGAATGTGATGCTTTGTTCAATTTTTGAAAGAGTTTATCTTATACGTTAAGGACTTTTAAGAAGGGGTTGTGTCATAAATTTAACTATTGAAAAGGCATAAGATGGAAAAAAAATCAACAGGAATTCATATCACAAGCACCTACATAAAACATAAAATTGAAGAGTGCAGTACTGCATTTTAACTTGGAAAATGTTTATAGGCTCGTTTTGAGAAAATTATGGATTTCTCAAAATGATTAATAAATAAATAATAGCAAAAGAGGAATAATAAACTCCAGCGTATAGTAGGAGAACTTTCCCATGTGTGGTTGGTGTTACCAAAGAAATTACCAAAATGATTAAAACGAACAAAAGAACACAAGCGATGAATTTCAGTTAATATACAAAGAGAATTGTCGATTTGTTGAGGTCTGTTTTAATCTGTTATAATGAGTTGCAAATTTTATGAAGGTCTTTTATATGTATGTAAAAATATGGTTTCAATGGTTTGAGGTCGGAAAACTATATTTTAAATGGGGGTGATATAGCGAGCTGATTTTTGAAATCAATACATATTAAAACTATAAGAAAATTTAATACAGGGTTGTTGATGTCAACGAAGGACATGAAAAGAAGAATAGAGTAAACGTCAAATGCAAATACGTCCTTCTTTAATCTAATAAAGAACTTTTCCTTATTGGCTAGCCAATGAGAGACGACGTTCTATCCAATTATTAATAATTATTAATTTAATAGTTTTACCGCACATCAGACGAGTACTGGACGAAGAGTTGAAGGCAGCGGTCGCATCACCACGCCGCGCCGCGCCGCCCCACACTGGCCCGTTTAGGCAAAGGCTGCGACTCTAGACATGCCTATAGTGTGACAGTGTGGCAGTGTGTCAGGTATCTTGGTATGTGACAGTGTAACTGAATAATGTGATATATTTTAACAGTGTACTGTGGGAATATTTGGTTTTATGTGTGACAGTGTATCAGTAGCAAAGTGTGAGAGTGTGGAAATAAAAGTGTGACAGTGTGAAACTAAATAAAAGGTGTGTGTCAAAACAAAAAATTGTGAATGAAAATGAAAAAGTGTTAGAGAGTAAAAATGAAGGCTGCGACTCTAGACTTGCCAACAGTGTGACAGTGTGGCAGTGTGTCGGGTATCTTGGTATCTTCGGCTTTAAGTTTGACAGTGTGAGAGTCTGATAAAGTCTGTTTTAAGAGCGACACTGTAACAGCAAAAAAGTTAAACAGTGCGGTAGTGTGACAGTGTAACAGAATAGTATTATAGTTTAACGGTGGGAATATTTGGTTTTATGTTTGACAGTGTATCACTAGCAAAGTGTGGCAGAGTGAAACTAAAAGGTGTGTGTCAAAACAAAAAATTGTGGGAGAGTGAAAATAAAAAGTGTTAGAGAGTGAAAATAAAATAGCGTGGCAAGGTTGAAAAAAAGTCTGACAGTGTCAAAACAAAATTTGTGAGAGGGGTAAAATTAAAAGTGTGGCAATGTGAAACTTAAAAGTGTCACAATGTGAAAAACAAAATGTGTGAGAGAGTGAAAATAAAAAAGTGTGGCAGTGTTGAAATAAAAAAGTGTGAAAATAAAAAGTATAAGAGAGTGAAAATAAAAGTGTCAGTTTAAAAATGCAACAGTGAATGTGAAAGTAACAGTAAGAACGTTTGAGTGAAAGTGTGAGTGAGAAAGTGCTAGTGTGATAGTATGAAAGTAATGTGTGATGTGCTAGTTTAAGGATAAGTTTCTCGCAGAAGCGAATCCGAAACTCATTTAAATGCGTTCGAGTAGATTGGTGAAAGAAATATATTTATGTGCTCTTTCAGCATTTGGAAATTTGAATTGCAAAACATTCTCTGTCAGAGCCAAAGACAGGGAAAGAGTTACGCACAAGCACCATATGTGCAATGTGCATGCGGACACAAGCATACCTATAGAAGCAGATAGAACCACTGAGACTGAGTGCCAGAACAAAAAAAAATTTCTTTTGTTTTCTTGTTTTTTGCTTTAATTTTTGTTGTTGTCTTTTGGATACAATCTCTATAGATCTCACCACGCGAAGTGAACATCCATTGACAACAGGACATACCTACATACATATATACATAAGAACCTATTTTCTGTTTACTTCTGTCTTTATTATTTTATTATTTCAGTATTGACCGAGAAATAATGAAGCTCTGGTATGCAGTTTCGATGATGTTGCTCATCTTTGTCGCTCCTTTACTTGTTATTGTTGCACATAATAGGTTACCCTTTTGTAGATCGGTCTCTTTGCCTTGCCTTCGGTCCGGTAATATGGGTGTTGTTGTATTCTCCGCACCAAAACCACAGATTAGCCACATGAAGATGAGAATCCCTGTCAGCCATTTTAATTTGCCTACAAGCTTGAACTGTCAAACATCAGATACAAAATGAGAATGTGTGTATAAAAACCTCACACATAGACAGTAGGGATCTTCACACACCTAGTTAAATTGTTGTTGCAATTCACATCTATTCATCGACGCGGGAAGAAATTACAAATAAAACAATGTAAACAAATGGGTTTTGGAGGGTGAAACGTATAAAACATTCTCATCTTCATATGGCTAATCTGTGACCAAAACGAAGACGAAGATCGTTGCCGGTCCGCCCTGCAGCCGGTGGTTGATAAATTTTTGTTATTTCTCAGATTTTCGGGACTGAAAAATTCGATGGTTTTGCGCATGGTATAGCTCGTTCGTGGCTCGGTCGAAGCTGCAGGTGATTGTTTTCAACTTGGTAGATCTCACTTCTATCTTCTATGTACCGCTATTTGGGATCGAGATTCACACAATTTTGTGTTTTTTTGTTTTTTGTGCTGGTTTAATAAGAATGTACCTACCTAACTGTCCTCGTTTTTATTTTCGCATTTTGCCTCATCAATAATCGTTTAATAAGCAAATATATTCGTTTGAAAACCAAAATGAATGATATTTTGAAAAAAAAGTTGATTCATAATAAAAGCGTATTAAATATTAATTGGAATTTACTGAGCACAATATAGTGAGTTCGATCTTAATGTTTGCTTACTTAATGCAACAAGTAAAAAGTTTTTTTTTTACAGAAGTGATGTTTACTTCAAATATATTGTATTCAATATTATAAACTATGTGAAAATTTTAATATAATCAAATTGTGAAATCACAAACGAATGCAATTTAAAAATAAACATATTTCTCGGTTGAAACTATTACAGTTATACTCTTAAAAGATCCACATTGTTATTTTCACATTATTGCTCTTTTTAGTTTCACGCTCTCACACTTTTATTTTCACACATTGTTTTTTCACACTGCCACGCTATTTTATTTTCACTCTCTAACACTTTTTTCGCTGTCCGACGGTACCCCTCCCCCGCTTTTCTCCCACTCCAAAATGGCGATGACGCTGTCTGACGTTATTCATTTCCTAGTTGGTATGGCGATGACGCTGTCCGACGTCCCCTCCCGCGTCGGTACGGTGATGACGCTGTCATGCTAAGCACTCAAGTCTCGGATCCATATGTGAGTACTGGCAGGACCATGGTCCTGTACAGCAGCAGTTTTGAAGTTATGGTGAGATTTCTGGATTTGAAGAGCTTTGACAGACTATAGTAGGCTCTGTTGGATTTGAGAAGCCGCCCGCGTATTTCTTCTTCTATATTGTTATCGGCTGCTACTATTGACCCAAGTAATTTAAAGGATTGCACCACTTCAAATTCGTGCTCCGCTACCTTGATTGTTTGACCAACTGTTCCTCTCGCATTCGACGCCACCATGTACTTTGTTTTACCTTCACTAATGTGCAGCCCTAGATTTTGTGCCGCCTGCTCGATCTGGATGAAGGAATCATATACAGCTTGCTCGGTTCTTCCGATGATGTCGATGTCGTCTGCGTAAGCTAGTATCTGGCTGGACCTGTTGACGATGATCCCTCTTGTTGCCGTGCCAGAGTCACGGATTGCTTTCTCCAACGCCAGGTTGAAGAGGAGGCAGGCCAAACCATCCCCTTGTCGGAGTCCATTAAAAATGTTGATTGGTTTGGATAGCAATCCGGCTATTTTTACTTGGCTTGTTACGTTGGTCATGGTCAACCTACATAGTCGTGTCAATTTATTTGGGATGCCGAATTCTCTCATGGCTTTGTAAAGTTCTACCCTGGCTATGCTATCGTAGGTGGCCTTAAAGTCTATAAACAGGTGGTATGTTGGGATGTTAAATTCTAGACATTTTTCCATCGCCTGCCTAAGGGTAAAGATCTGATCAGTTGTTGATTTGCCTGGAATGAAACCACACTGATATTGTCCGATGATGGTTTTAGCGTATGGGGTTATCCGGTCTTGTAGGATAGAGGAGAGTATCTTATAGGCGGTACTCAACAATGTGATACCTCTATAATTGCTGCACGTTGTGACATCTCCCTTCTTATGTATGGGGCAAATTATACCTTTTCGCCAGTATCTGGAATTTCTTCATGCTCCCACACGTGCACTATAATCTCATGAATCATGAATCCCCCAGTCACAGTTCGATAAAAACTTCCAGGTCACCATACCCTCCAGATCTATCTGGGAGGATCTGGCATTTCTGGAAGATGAATCAATCCACTTCTATACGGACAGATCAAAAACTGATGACGGCGTTGGTGGGGGTGTGTTCTCAGACAGGATGAATTTAAATCTCTCCTTTCACCTTCCCAATCACTGTAGCGTGTTCCAGGCGGAACTTTTGGCAATAAAAGAAGTACTGTCTTGGCTTAAAGAAAATGTGAAAACGTGAAAACTTATGCTGAGCAAGATAAAAATGAGAAAACAAACCTAAGGTGGAACAACATCACCACCTGTGTAGCGACAAAACAGATATGGCCAAAGCTGGACCTGAAGCGCTCTAAGAGTTTAATATCTCTAAGCAGACTGCATATCGGCTCCGTTATAGGTGTCATTACCGGGCACTGCTTGATAGGTAAGCACGCAACGAGGCTTGGAATATTCTCAAACGATTTCTGCAGAAGCTGTATGGATGAAGAAGAGGAAGAATCGATTCTTCTTCTCATCTGCACTTGTCCTGCTCTATCCCAACGACGTAAACTCCATCTCGTAGAGTACTACTACAACGATCCTAGTAATCTGGTAAATGTTGACATAATTAACCTCGCACGCTTCGTAAGGAGCTCTTAGTGGTTCAACGAATAGGAAGGAAGGTTCCTAGATTCTTGTGGTATCACAATGAACTATGGTCTAAGTGTGTCAAGCTTTCTGCTTGGTAGCCACCTTAACCTAACCAAACACTTTTTTATTTTGACACTGTCACACTTTCTTATTCAACAATACCACACTTTTTTATTTTTTTCTCTCACACTTTTTCAATTTCACTATGTCACCCTTTTTATTTCAACACTGCCTAACTTTTTTTATTTTCGCTCTCTCACACATTTTTATTTTCACACTGTGACACTTTTTAGTTTCTCAAATCACATTTTTTAGTTTTAACACTGCCACACTTTTATTTCCACGCTCTCAAACTTTTTTATTTTCACACTGCCACACTTTGCTTCTGATACTCTGTCACACATAAATCCAAATATTCCCACAGTACACTGTGAGACTATTACTCTGTCACACTGCCGTACTGTTTTACTATTATACTGTTACACTTTCGCTATTAAAACAGACTGTATCACACTGTCAAACTTAAAGCCGAAGATACCCGACACACTGCCACACTGGCACACTATCACACTGTTGGCATGTCTAGAGTCACTTCCTTTGGCAAAAGTGCTTGCGAAATTCATTTTTCGAGTGGGTTTATAATGCAAGACTTTTACATTCCCTGAATTAACAAATGTTTGGATATTTCATTTGGGTGAATGGTTTGGCTTGTAGAGCGAGTCAAAGTTGACAAATCTTTATGGTGAGAAAAAAATATTGTTTTTTTTTTAACTGTGAGTGTCCAAACTAGGAAAAGCGGGTTAAAAAAAAACGTTTGTTTTTGCTTTTAACTCGATATATCTGTAATTACTAAAATCAAAAATGAAAAAAAAATAATAAATATTTTTAAACTGCTTATTTTAATGTTTTTTGAAATACCATTTTAGCACACTTTTACGACTTCACATTGAGTAGAAGTAGAAAAAAAGATTCAAGATACATCAAGCCAAACTCGACGGATAATAAATCCTTACATATTTCTATATATAAAACCAAAAACTCAGTTGCATAAAGTTGCATAGAGCTGAGCTAGAGAGAATTGATTTGAAGAAGTAAGTCAATTTTTTCTTGGTTTTTTTTGTCAAGTGCAGAAAGAAATCATGGAAAATATTATTTCTTTATTTCGCAGCTATGAGTGTGTGGTTACTTTGATTGCTTGGTGTTGGTGTGGTAGGCGATTTGTAATTATTTGTTTTGTTTTGTATTTACCAATTCCGGTAGGTACCTAAGTTATAGGAATTTTGTGTGCCAAAATGTTAGGCATTTCGGTAGTTCGGTAGATATTCGTAGTATACCTACAAAAACACATAGATGGAACCATGGATTACAAGAATATTATGAATTATTAAATGTATGAAGTTTTTAGTTTTGCGTATGTACAAAAATATCTTCTTTACTTCATACATTTTTCGGCTTTATATTTTCAATAAAGAGGTATGTGAAAAGGTTAGATTATTTATAAACATGTAGGCTGTAGATACCTATTTTTTCCCATCAAAGTGAGAGTATTTATGTGGACTTAGTAATTTCAGACCACATAATGACATAACACTGCAGCTTATTTATTTAAAATTAAGTAAAATCTTTCCTGGTTTTAATAAAATCAGTAGTGATTTTATTTGACGTAGGTACATATCCGACTTTTCCTGTCGAAATTTTGAAATTTTCGGCTCCGGAGTGTTCAATACGAATCTAACAAAAATATTGAAACTAAAGTGAAATAAATGTTAAATTTATATTTAAATCAAAGTTTAAAAGATAAATCATATATTTGTTTAATTATAAAAATAATATCAAAAGAAAAAAAAGTAGGAAAGAAGGTTAGTAGGGTGTCCGCCGGGAGGGTATACTACTTTGTTTTTCCGCAATTTTAGTAAACATTAGTCTTGACAGTTCATATTTGGCAGTCGTGAAGTAGACACGTGGAAAATTTATAATGGAAAAATATTCGATAAACAAACGTGTTTTAATCGTTAAAACATTTTATCAAAATCAATCATCGATTACTGTGACGATGAGAAAGTTACGTGACATTTTTGGGAGAAACAACGTGCCAACAAAACGCACTATTTATCGTGTAGTGAATGATATCGAAGAAAGAGGGTCTGTAGATGATAGGCCCAAGCATGGACCACAACGTACTGCAAGATCGACTGAAAACATTACTGCTGCTCAAGGAAGTGTTCAAAACAATCCATCAATCTCAATTCGACGCCGTGCTCAGGAGCTTGGTCTTCAAAGAACAACTTTGGCCACAATTTTGATACCGAAATTGATTTTTTTTTTTTTAATTAAAATTATTGCTGCGACAAGCAAAGAAATTAACAACACGACGAAGTATGGCCGGCGGACGAAAACAAACATGGGAATTGGGAGAACAAGTAGAGTCAAGTGTCAGGGCTAAAGGAAAATGTTGCAAAGGTTAAGTGAAGTAGTTTTCTTAAGATCTAGGAGAGGAAGGCGTTGAAAATGTTGCCGATACAATAATATTGCTGACAAGAAGAATCCTTTGCAGATTTTTCTGGCGCAGCTTTTAAGAGCAGAATATAGGCAAGAATTTCCAGAAATTTTGACTCGAGAGGAAGGTTCTCATTTGATGATGACAAAAAAAGAAGAAAAAGCTTAAGATTTTGCAGAATTTCCAATGCTGGTGAGCAATAGGTATAGGAAAATTGCGGGATCATAAGAAAGGTTTCCACCATATAAATCGGTTGACAATTTGAGCTTAATAGTCACTCGTGTTTAAGTTTAAATTTGTACACAATCATATACATTCAAATTTAAAATTCTTGTATTATAGAAATAATTGCTTAGAAAAGCAAGTGATTTAATTGCATACAAAGTGCCAAAAAGATTAATGAAATAAATTATTTTCAACACATCGTGTCGAAATTTGTATATATTCATATACATATACCACAACGTAAAATTTGGTGAAAGAGTTTTTTTTTATTATTATTTTATTATTAAGAAAATTATTTTTTTAAAGGAAAATCCACGGCGGTGGATAAGTGCAATCGCCACCATTCTTTTGTTTGGTTAAACAGCCAGTAAAAGCCGAATAACAGAGTTTTCCTGCCAAATTCCTGTTTTAAATAAACTGCCATAATACCAGGCGGACAGAAAAATTAGCTGTGCCGCCATTGCATTCAACGTTATCAGAACCGTACAACGGCGAGCTATACCTTCAGCTGACCAGATTCGAGCCTCAATCGAAGGGTCTCAAGTTCGAGTCCTATCAGCTAAAAACCAATATAATTTTTTTATTTTTTTATTTAACGTACATTTTTTTTTATTTTAATTCATTTGTTACGACCCGGTAATTTCGCTAATTGGTTTTCCGGATTATTGCTGTAAAGAAGGGTGTTATTTTTGTTTTATTAAATCGCGAAACGTAAGTTAATTCAATTCGCGTATTAGTATATTTAAAAGTGTAGAACGAATTGCAGCAAAGTGCAACAATAACAACAAAAAGAAGGTATTTCATCTTTAAAACGATCGCTTGGAGTGGCCACTTCAAAAGGAATTTAGAGGTGAGTTTTTATTACATACCCAATTATATTGCTGAACACTTTCCGGTGAAGAATATATATAGGTAAAAAAATCATAGTACGCGAATCGAGGGGGGGTTTTTATTTGGGGGATTATTGTATCAAAAGTGAATTCGAGTATAAAGAAAAAAGAGGATTTGAAATCCCAACTTTTTAAATAAATCGAAGACGATTTATTATAATTAAAGTAAATTTTTCTTTGATAAGCAAAAGGGTTGCCAACTGGGGAAATTATCTTTTGCTTAAAGTTAATCAATTAATTGCTTTGTTTTAATTTAATTTGTTTTTGATATTTTATTAATAATAATAATTGAATGAATTGTGTTATAACATGAGAAAACATGATTTTTAATTCTCAAGCTGAATAAATTGACAAACACATATAACATGATTTGTGAGTAATTTTTTTTATTAATGGGATGAGAAAGAGGAAGTGAGGGGAATGAAGGGATAGAGGAGAAGGAGCCAAATAAAGGGGTTGCTCTGGCGAGGGATGCAACCAGGAAGGGAGGGAAAGGTAAAAATTTCTCGCGCATCATTGACATCGGGATGCTGCTGGTATAAAACTTTTTTTGTAGTGAGCTGTAGGTCCAAGAACCTAACCCACCGGCTGAGCTAAGGGTTCACAAATTGCCAGCAAGGACCATGAGGCAAAAAGGCCCGCTACAAAATGGCGCCCGCAACGTGGAGCCCACTATCTCAAGATAGTGCGGCCAATTCATTTTTTTTAATTAATTTTTCAATAATTTTTTTTAAAATTTTTATTTCATTATTTTACAATAGTTATATTTTGGTTGATTTTTTTTTTGATTAATTTCGGTTGCAACTTTCTTGTGAGTCCCGGTGACTGGGTGAAAAGCACTTGGTACCGCGTTGCCACAAGAAAGATGCAACCATTCAATACATATGCATAAATAAACAGAGGTGGGATAAAAAGTTCGAGTCTTTGAGTATCGGTGTCAAAGATACCCAAATAGCAGGATGTATAAACCCACACTCTATACCTAAAGCTTACTTTAGAAGAGACCCGTCGATGTGAACGACGTCTGCGGTGATCCTTAGAACAAGTTTTCATTTTTTTTTAGTTTGCAGTTGCCTTCACTGATGAAAGATTCGTCAGTTGTTGCCCTGCAAACAGCAAAAATAAATTTTACCATAACTTACTAGTTTCAATAGTTAAAATTCATTCACTTAGAATATTTCATTTTTTTTGCTCGTTTTTTTTTTCGGCTCGCAGTACTACGGCTTCTTCTCCTTCATTCGTTGTCATTCTTCAAAAATCAAAACTCTCATCCCATTAGATACATTTTATGAGTAACAGTTTTTTTTGAAGATTTTTATTTAACAATTTTGAGATTTTATTGGAAAATTTTTGAAATCATTTTGGTTTACTTTTATATTTCTTAAAATTCATATTTTGAAAAATTCATTTGGATTTTTTTTATTGGTTTTTATCAATTTAAAAAAAAAAAAATTTATTGGTTTTTGGTTGTTTAAAATCAAGGATTTTAGATTCCAACGAAGACTTAGTTTTTTTATTCTAGTTTCACAAAAGTGAAAAGACATAACAAGTATATTTGCGTTCCGCAATTATTTGTTGATTTTTATTGGTCAAGGATTTTCTTTTCGATTCACAGCATTGGAAATTCTGAGTCAAATCGTTTTCGGGACTTTGATTTTTTTTTTGGTGGAAATTTTTGCTTTCGAGTCGAGGTTTAAATTTTGCTGGGCTTGATCTGCTTTTGGAAGTTGAGTGTAGAAAGTTTGAGATTAGGTATTCTTGAACAGGAATGAGTAGGAGGAGACGGATTTCACTTCACGACGAGTTAAGTGTTATTTACGCGCATTCTGAGGGTAGATTCGAGGAATTTTACCAGAGATTTCGAAATAACGTTGATCGTTTCGATTTAGACAATTCCTTTAGCTTTTCTGAAAATTTGAACTCGGTTGTTTCAAACTCAACATCTAATATGTCGAACGAAGTTAATCCTCCCAACGAACAAAATGGTGTTCAAAATGAGGAAGGTGAAGAAAATGAAGCCCCAACGGAAGAGTTAGCGGCAAGAATCGAAAGAGGTATGATGGAAAATCAGGTTAGGTTGTTTCAACAAATGGATATCTTTATGATCAACGTAATAAAGAAATTAGAAAATTTAAGTATACCGACGGCAACACAAAATACGGCTCCCATCAGAGATAATCAGTTTAGCGCCGGTGCGGCTGAGGGTGCATACGAAGTTTGTCCACCCACACCGGCACACAGGAATTCCAACACGCCATCGATGTTTAGCGCCACTGAATTCTGCAGGCTAGACAGATGGAACATTAAATACGATGGTACTGAAAATGTTAGTGACTTTCTGTTCAAAGTTGATAGCATGCAGAAATCATCGTCTTACAGCGACGAAAAGATAACTGCAAATTTTCACATTTTGCTTACTGGAAAAGCCAATAAGTGGTTTTGGGCCTTTTTGGGTAGAAACCCAAATGCTAAGCTGGCTGACGTTAAGACCGCAATGAAAAAAGAGTTTGGTCGGTTAGAAAGCGATGTGGGAATTTATATGAGGTTGCTCACACGAAAGCAAGGCGTCAAAGAAACTTTTGACGACTTTTATAGTTCAATCGTTTTTCTGAACGATCGTTTAAAAGAACCTTTCGACGAGCGGAAAATTATTGACGTTATTCGCAATAACGCCAAAGACAAGATTGGAGAAATGTTGTTATCAGCTGAGGTGAAAACTCTGGAGCAGCTTAGAAATAAAGCCAGAGAACCCGAGAGATTTTTAGCGAAGCGATTGAAGAAGAAGCTCAAGAACTCGACCAAGTCGATGAGGAAATCGCAGCCTTATCGGCAAGACGAAAGCCTGTTTCAACTGCCAATTATGTCTGTTGGAATTGTGACGTAAAAGGTCACTCATATCATTTTTGCCGATCGCAAACAAGAAATTTATTTTGTTTTTTGTGTGGTGCGAAAGGTGTCAATACGGTTCAGTGCGGTAAGCACTCGGGAAACATGTCGAGGGACAAAAAGAGTGGGGAAATTCGTCCCACGAAGAACAAACCCAACCCACAGAATTAGAATTCAAAACAAGTACCAAGATTAGCACAGAAGTCCCTGTTGAAAATGTTCCAATTAAGATCTTGGAACGGGCGAATTCTATCAGTTCTGCTAGTCCTCAGTCTCATCCGGTTGAGACCTATGCACTTAAGTCTCTTCATGAGCGAAAACAAAACTATTATAAAGTTCGATCTCGAATTTTCGGGAATAATGGTGGTTTTGCTAACCCTCACGTAAAAAAATGTCGAAGTCGGTTTCGTAATCGGAAAAAGTTACGAAAACAAATTGTAGAAACGATTATATCCTCAAATACAGATGGCAGGATGTATACGGATGTTCTGTTAAACAATGAGTCAGTCCTGGGCTTGTTAGACAGTGGGGCTTTCATATCTGTATTAGGACGGGAGTGTTGGGATTTGGTGAAAAGAATTGGCGTGGAAATAAAGCCATATAAAAACGTTGTTCGAACTGCTGACGGTAAGTCTCACGACATCGTAGGATTTTGTGATATTGAGACGAAGTACAATGGCTTAACGAAGCGTCTATCTTTTTATCTTATTCCCAACCTCAATCAAAAACTTTATTTGGGGATGAACTTTTGGCGAGATTTTAATCTCATGCCACAAGTAAGTGAGATACAAGCCAACGTCAGATCCAGTGAGGGAGAGATAAATTTCAAGGGTGAGGCTGAGTTGATGAATTTATCACCAGAACAAAACTTTCAACTCGAAAATACCAAAAGGTTATTTCCTAACTTTGTCGTGCTAGGGCTGGATAAGACACCTCTTGGTTGTCATGTGATCGATACGGGAAACGCGGTTCCGATCAAATCCCGGCATTATCCATTGTCTCCAGTTCGTCAGGAGGAAGTTTACAAGGAGTTGGACCGCATGTTAGAGCTTGGGGTGATCGAGGTTAGTAACTCACCTTGGAGTTGCCCTCTGGTGTTGGTAAGAAAACCAGGCAAGCTCCGTCTATGCTTGGATTTCCGAAAAGTCAATGCAGTCACCGTTAAGGATGCGTATCCGCCGCCGCATATCGAAGGCTTACTCAGCCGAATCAAAGACACGCATTTTATAACTGGTATCGATTTAAAAGATGCTTATTGGCAAATACCACTCGATGAAAAATCTCGGGACAAAACAGCCTTTGCAGTGCCTGGTAGACCGCTTTACCAATTTAAAGTTATGCCATTTGGCTTGAGTAATGCTGGTCAAACGATGAGTAGGGTCATCGATCAAGTTGTTCCAAGTTCACTTCGTGAAAATGTTTTTGTCTATTTGGATGACTTATTGATTTGCACGGCTGATTTTGAATCGCATATTCGGATCCTTAACGAGGTGGCTGCTTGTCTTCGCAGGGCAAACTTAACTATTAACCTCGACAAGAGCAAGTTCTGCATGCGGGAGATAAAGTATCTTGGATACATCGTCGGCCAAGGTACTTTAAAAACCAATCCTGACAAAATCGAGGCAATGGTTAATTTTCCAGTTCCCACGACCATAAGACAAGATAGGAGATTTTTGGGTTTTACTGGCTGGTATCGAAGGTTCATTAAGAACTATTCTCCTTTAACGGATTATCTAAGAAAGAAGAAAAAGTTTGAGCTAACACCTGAAGCTCTAGAGGGGTTTAATCAATTAAAGGCTGCACTTTCCTCAGCACCGGTGTTATCGGAACCCGATTTCACGAAACCTTTTACTATCCAGTGTGATGCGTCTTCAGAAGGATTAGGTGGTGTTCTTTTTCAGTTGGATGAGAACAACAACGAGAGACCGTTAGCGTACACGTCGAAGAAGCATAACAAGGCTCAGAAAAACTACTGAGCAAGAATGTCTAGCTGCTGTACTTAGTATTCGTAAATTTAGGCCCTACGTTGATGGATTACCTTTCAAAGTCATAACGGACCATTCCAGCCTTAAATGGCTGATGTCTATGAAAGAGTTGAGTGGAAGACTCGCTCGGTGGAGTTTGGAACTCCAAGGTTATGACTTTTCGATAGAACATCGAAAGGGATCCATTAACGTAGTACCAGATGCTCTATCTCGTATGGATATGGATGAGATTTCAGCGAAGGTATCCGTGGTGGAAAATGGTCTTGATGAGTTTTCTTTGGCATTGGTATGTGGTGAGATTGATCTCGAATCCGTTGAATTTGATTCGGTGCAATATACCCAATTGAGAAAGAGCATCGATTCAAATCAATCTGCGCTTCCTGACCTAGTTGTATCGGGAAAATTTATATACAAAAGAGTTAGGTTCAGGACTGGTGATGTGAACGAGGAGGAATCTCTTTGGCGTCTATGGTTGCCAGACGCACTATCTCGCAAATGCATTGAATTGTCACATAATACAAGGTTAAGTTGTCATAGTGGTTTAGAAAAGACATATGCTCGAATACGAGAGAAATACTATTGGCCTAAAATGATAAAAGACATCAAAGCATTTGTGAGTGATTGCGAAACATGCAAGATGGTAAAGGCCCCTAACTCGGTTCTTCGTCCACCCATCACCAAGCAGATTGTATCTGAAAGGCCTATTAAACGATTATATATCGACTTCTTAGGACCATATCCGCGTACGAAACGAGGAAACGTGTATGTGTTCATTGTATTGGACCACTTTACAAAGTTTGTCTTCTTGAAAGCTTTGCCTAAAGCTACGTCTTCAAAAATAGTGCACTTCCTAGAGACAGAAATTTTTCATACTTTCGGCACTCCTGAATAATTTCACTCCGACAATGGACGTCAGTTCGTGTCCCACGAATTTCATAACTTTTTGGCGAACTATGGCGTGAAACATGTGCGAACTGCGTTGTATTCACCGCAGGCTAACAATTCCGGGCGGGTTAATCGAGGTGTCTTGAGCAAGCTTAGAGTCATGATATCAAAAGAGCAGAACGATTGGGATGCGCATCTGTCAAGTATAGCATGTGCATTGCGATCAGATATGCACGTTTCTTTAGGTTGCCAGCCGTACTTTGCTCTTTTCGGACAAAACATGATATCTCATGGCTCTAGCTATCGGATACTGCCCGATTTAAAAGCTTTAGGAGATCCGGAAATGTTAGCTTAACCGAATGCACTAAAAAAAACGTTGACCAGACAGAAGTTGTCGGAGAATTTATTCAGGGCACACGTTATGTCAAAAAACACTTACAATCCACGGTCCAAACTGGTGGTGTATCGGGAAGGCCAAGAAGTGTTCCACCGAAACTTCGCACAAAGTAATTTTGTCCAAGGTGTCAATGCTAAATTGCTTCCAAAATTCTTAAAATCTCGCATCCGAAAAGTCGTAGGCAATTGTATGTACGAATTAGAAACTAGAGCTGGTAAGCCCATCGGAGTATTTCACGCCAAGGACATACGGCAGTAAACACCCTGCAACGAAACAAAACAAAAAACACAAAGAATCGAATTTTAATTGAAAAATAAATTTTTTAACTTATCTGAATATTAATGGCAGCCCGGCTAGTTAAATGGGTTCGCGACCCACGTTAGAAGATGGACACAAAGGCACCTATTTCGATCTTAAAACTATGCTGGCAATTCTATTCGAATTTAAAAAAAAAAAAAAAATTTTTTTTTACTTGAATCGTATTCAAATTTATTTACTTTTATAAAAACACTTCATATGACTTTAAATTCTTCAAAAGAAAACAAAAACACGTAAACAAATAACTTTGAGCGACACCAAAGGATTTATTCTGGTATTTTCGCGCTTTCGTTTTACCGACGGCAAAACATCAATCCCGAATACGATTGTATTTCGTTTGTTTACATGGATCATAGCGGTGATCATGTAGGGATATGTGCGAAATAATCTTTTGTTTACAATTTTTTTTGTAACCGTTTCAATTTTTTTGTATTATTTACACTCTTCAATACAAATCACTTTTCCGTTTTGAAGAAATATTTTTTTGCACTTCACTGGTACCTATTACTTTTTTCACTCAAGGCACCTTATTTCTTTTTGTTTTCACTTTTTCTTGCACTCCAACCGATCAATAAATGCGTGGGTTCATTTGCATATTTTAGATATCGGTCTATCTGAAAAAAGCAAAGCCCTGATACCGAAATTGATTTTTTTTTTTTTTAAATTAAAATTATTGCTGCGACAAGCAAAGAAATAAACAACACGACGAAGTATGCCCGGCGGACGAAAACAAACATGAGAATTGGGAGAACAAGTAGAGTCAAGTGTCAGGACTAAAGAAAAATGTTGCAAAGGTTAAGTGAAGTAGTTTTCTTAAGATCTAGGAGAGGAAGGCGTTGAAAATGTTGCCGATACAATAATATTGCTGACAAGAAGAACCCTTTGCAGATTTTTCTGGCGCAGCTTTTAAGAGCAGAATATAGGCAAGAATTTCCAGAAATTTTGACTCGAGAGGAAGGTTCTCATTTGATGATGTCAATGATCCTGGAAATTATAGACAAAAAAAAAAGAAAAAGCTTAAGATTTTGCAGAATTTCCAATGCTGGTATATGGTATATAGGTATAGGAAAATTGCGGGATCATAAGAAAGGTTTCCACCATATAAATCGGTTGACAATTTGAGCTTAATAGTCACTCGTGTTTAAGTCTAAATTTTTACACAATTATATACATTCAAATTTAAAATTCTTGTATTATAGAAATAATTGCTTAGAAAAGCAAGTGATTTAATTGCATACAAAGTGCCAAAAAGATTAATGAAATAAATTATTTTCAACACATCGTGTCGAAATTTGTATATATTCATATACATATATCACAACGTAAAATTTGGTGAAAGAGTTTTTTTTTATTTTTCTTATTAAGAAAATTATTTTCTTAAAGGAAAATCCACGGCGGTGGATAAGTTAGTGCAATCGCCACCATTTTTTTTTTGTTTGGTTAAACAGCCAGTAAAAGCCGAATAACAGAGTTTTCCTGCCAAATTCCTGTTTTAAATAAACTGCCATAATACCAGGTGGACAGAAAAATTAGCTGTGCCGCCATTGCATTCAACGTTATCAGAACCGTACAACGGCGGCGAGCTATACCTTCAGCTGACCGATTTGTCCTTCATAACTAAACCGGCAACTTAGTCTAATGGGTAAAGGGGTCGACCAGATTCGAGCCTTAATCGAAGGGTCTCAAGTTCGAGTCATATCAGCTAAAAACCAATATAATTTTTTTTATTTTTTTATTTCCCTAATTGGTTTTCCGGATTATTGCTTTAAAGAAGGGTGTTATTTTTGTTTTATTAAATCGCGAAACGTAAGTTAACTCAATTCGCGTATTAGTATATATATTTTAAAAGTGTAGAACGAATTGCAGCAAAGTGCAACAATAACAACAAAAAGAACGTATTTCATTTTTAAAACGATCGCTTGGAGTGGCCACTTCAAAAGGAATTTAGAGGTGAGTTTTTATTACATACCCAATTATATTGCTGAACACTTTCCGGTGAAGAATATATACATGTAAAAAAATCATAGTACGCGAATCGAGGGGGGGTTTTTATTTGGGGGATTATTGTATCAAAAGTGAATTCGAGTATAAAGAAAAAAGAGGATTTGAAATCCCAACTTTTTAAATAAATCGAAGATGATTTAATATAATTAAAGTAAATTTTTCTTTGATAAGCAAAAGGGTTGCCAACTGGGGAAATTATCTTTTGCTTAAAGTTAATCAATTAATTGCTTTGTTTTAATTTAATTTGTTTTTGATATTTTTTAATAATAATAATTGAATGAATTGTGTTATAACATGAGAAAACATGATTTTTAATTCTCAAGCTGAATAAATTGACAAACACATATAACATGATTTGTGAGTAATTTTTTTTATTAATGGGATGAGAAAGAGGGAGTGAGGGGAATGAAGGGATAGAGGAGAAGGAGCTGCTGGTATAAAACTTTTTTTGTAGTGAGCTGTAGGTCCAAGAACCTAACCCACCGGCTGAGCTAAGGGTTCACAAATTGCCAGCAAGGACCATGAGGCAAATAGGCCCGCTACAATTTTGCACAAGGATTTGCATTTGTTTCCATTTAAGATTTAGTTAACACAAGAGCTTCTGCCACAAGACCAGCTCAGCTAGATTGTTGTATATCCAAGAAGAAGAATTTCAGCGTTCCAAATAAGCCGTCTAGTTGGAGCCATAATTGAATCGTAACGTACGTTGGGCATTTTTCATGGTCTCCAAAAACATGATGAATAACATGATAATAATAATGATTGCAACACTCATTTTTGCTTACTTTCCTTCCATTGTATGGATCGTTTTCTATTATTTCATTGAATGAACTGCTGAACGATCCATACAACGGAAGGAAAGTAAGCAAAATTGAGTGTTGCAATCATTTAATGAGAAACTTCAGAAATAAACTTGGAAACTGTATCCAAAGGCAACAAAACTGGTAAGTAGTTTTAACAAAAATATTATTTGTTTTTGTCATTAACCATTTTGTATTCTATGAGAAAGTCAGTCAAACAATATTAAATGGTCTGAAACCAAGAAATATTTGTTGACTGCTTCTGCCTACGGTACCATCTGCAAAGCTAAGAAATTTGAAGGCCATGTAAAAAGGCTCGCTCATCCAAAGGAATTTTTCGCAAATTCAGTTATTCATGGCAAAGTCAATAAAGACGCGGTAAGATTTCAGCCTGAAACCCAGCTTGGCCAACAAATCAAAGGCAGCGGATTATTTATTGACGAAGAATTTCCTTATTCAGAAAGATAAGATGGAATCATAGATGAAAATACAATTTGTGAGATCAAATGTCCGTTTTCAATTGCCCGATTGGATCCAATTACATCCATCAAAAATAAGAAACTTAAATATATTACAGTTTCGGATGATGGTTCCATAACAGGTCATAGTAAGAGTCATATATCATATTTACTAGTATCAAATTAAAGGACAATTTCATATTTCCAAAAGGAATATCTGTGCCTTTGCAATTTGGATCAACAACAAATATGATATTTACGTTGAAAGAATAGAAAAGGATAAAGACTTTTGGGAAAATCAAATGGTGAGCAAACTTTCATCTTTTTATAAAGATTGTCTTTTGCCAGATTTAGAAGACCCCTGCATAGCCTTCTTTCCTACATCCTATCTTTTGATAATAACTTTATAATTAAACAAATATAAGATTTAACATTTCAAACTTTGGTTTCGATTTAACAATTATTATTAAAATTTAGTTTCTGTTTCAATTAAGTATCTGCTTTTCAAAGTATTTAATTATTGAAACATATGTGGGTACAATAAATCAAAAATGAATTTACTCTTATTTTCAATAAATAAAATGCAGGGTAACGTCGCCTTTATCATGAAATTTTGAAATTCACAACCTTTCTAATACCATCTACACATAAATTTTCCTTTGCTATTCTAATAATTATTTTCCTTTTTTAATCTTATAATTTTTTTTCAATATTCAATCCAAACAAAATGCAGAAAAGAAAGCAAATGTTTTTAACACCCTCCCTACCATTTTGAAGTTGCAATTTCGTAATTTTCTATATGAATTTCGTTTATACTAAAACTGCACAAATTGTTAGTTCTGTCTAAAAAATAAGAAAGCGACCTTGTGTTTACCTTTCCCGACCCGCAATTTAAAATATTTTACATGTGGATTTTTTACCGATCCCTTTGAAAAGCTATTTATGAAGATAATGTTCTACTAAATAAATCCCATACAGTCAATAACAAATCAGTATGACCAATAGCCGTGAGTTTATTAACAAGAGAAAAAAACACCAATACTGTTGTCGAAAGTCCAGAGACATGGACTGTATTTGTATGAGCAACTTACCCTTTCTTTCTTCAGAGAAGCCATACTTAATTGAAAAATAGTCCAATTCTTTAAATTGAATATTTATATTTTTTTATTTCTTCAGAAAAGAAAATCTTAACCTTTTTTTTTAGTTGATTGATTACTAATAATAATTTATAAAATTGAACATTCAAACAGTAACAACTCAAAAAGAAAAATATCAAACAAATAAAAGTATAATCAGTAAAAATAACCATCTCATGCGCCATAGCATTCGCACCCATAACTGCATTTTGCACTTGCACTTACACATTCCCCCCTTGATGAGTCAGCAGATTCTTCAATTTGGTCCAACGGCAGCAAAACTAATTTTTGCACTGGGCGCATCATTCGTTGTTTCTTGCCAGCGACTCGCAATTCTACGTTTCTAACAAGGCCATCATTTCCAGGAAATGTCCGCGTGATTCGGCCAGTTTCTCAAAAAGTTGGCGGTGCGTTCTCATCCTTGATTAACACTAAATCTTCCATCTTCAAATTCCCTCGTGCAGTTTTCCATTTGGGACGTTGCTGTAACTCATTTAAATATGTTTGGTGCCACTGTTTCCAGAATGACTGTGACATATGATGCGTGTTTGCATATCGTCGAAGTGCACCTTTAGGCGTTTCATCGATTCGTTCTCCAAAGAGCTGCTTTAGTGGTCTCCCATTGATCAGATGTCCAGGTGATACAAAATTCAAATCTTCCGGATCATCAGTAAGCGCTGTGAGTGGCCTTGAATGCAATATAGCACTTATCTGTGCCAGCAATGTTTGAAAATCACCACTGGTCAGTTTGTTCTGCCCGACAACTCGACGCAAGTGACACTTCATGGCCTTTACCTTTGATTCCCATAGGCCTCCTTGATGTGGAGCAGATGGTGGATGAAATGCCACTTCACCCTTAATTCTGGCATCTCCTTGTACGCGTCCAAATCAATCTGCGACCAGCTATTCACCATTCACGCCAATCCCTTTTCAGCTCCAACGAAACATGGTACAGCTGCCACGAATGCTGGTAAAACGGAGAAATGCCGCCTTAAAGGCTGCTGTTGACAATTTTTCAACCAGTTCGATATGAACCGCTTTTGTTGACAAACATACATACAAAAATTGCGACATACTTCTTTTCGATGATTTTGCATCTGCCACCGCTTGTCCTTACCTCAAAATGGCCAGCATAATCAACGCCTGTATTTGAAAATGGTGGACTTTGCCACACTCGGTCTGCTGGAAGATTTCCCATTAATTGTTCACATAGTTTCTGACTTTGTCGCACACATGGAATACAACGTGAAATTTGAGTATGTATTGCTCTTCGGAGATTGGTGATCGTAAAGCGTTGTCTCAGAGCTGCCGCCATTGACTGAAAACCGCCATGTACAGTTTGCTCATGAGCGTCCCGTATCAACAATTGAGCTAGGTGGCTTACATCAGGTAGTATTACAGGATGTTTCTGTTCATATGACAACATTGCATTTTCCAACCTACCACCTACTCGCAAAACTTCTTGTCGATTATCGGGTTGAGTCGAATCAATTGATTCTTCTTTGGAATCGCTTCTCCATTTCTTAAGGCGTTCAATTCTGGGCTGAAATAAACTGATTGTTCTTGTTTCACCCAGTAATCTATAGCCTTCCCTTCTTCAGCTTCAATTACGTCACCAGTTTCTCGTCTAGACTTCTCCTCTCCACGAAGCTTAAGATTGTCTTTATACTGCCATAGCCAGGCCGTGTGTCGAATGAGACGACGCCATGACGATGTTCGAGAAAGCATATCACTTTTAGTGTGCTCCAAAGCATTCTCGACACGCATCTCAAACACAACAACACTGGTGAAGGCCTTTTGGATCGGATGCAGTCTCTTATCGTTGGCCATTTCAAGCCAATTTGACTTCATCTCAGCGTGAATCTCTCTCTGGATAAGCACGGATAATTCTACTCGAGATGCTGGCCACTCGATACTATCCTTTGTCAACCATGCTGGGCCGTTCCACCATATTTGTTGGATTGTCAGTGGTCGCTATGTGTCGCCATTCGCAGTTATTCGTCAATTTTCGGACCGTTTGAGTTCGGTTATGCACAATTGGTTTTAAAGTTTCTGGATCCTTCTCCATCCAGTGCAAAACTATTGATGAATCTGTCCATATTATTGTATGAACAAATTCAAACTTACATGCTTTTCTCACTACTCGCATAAGCTCACTTAGTAACACCACAGCACACAATTCCAACCGTGGTATTGTCAATGTATTGACTGGTGTCACTCGAGACCGGGACGTTAGCAGTGTATAAATTGTTTCATTTCCATTTTCGACTCTTACATAAATGAGAGCCCCATAAGCTACCTCAGATGCGTCAGCAAATCCATGAAGGGTGAATCTGTATGTTGAAGCAATTCCAAGCCAACGTGGAGTTAAGATGTGGGTAAGCTCAGGCAATTGAGATTGGAATTGTTTCAATTCATTTCCAATCATATCCGGTACTTGTGCATCCCAGCCGATTCTTGCCTTCCATATATTTTGCATGATTATCTTCGCCCTGACGATGGCTGGGCCCAAATATCCATTTGGATCGAACAATTGTGCTATCTGACTAAGAATATTTCGCATGGTCATCGTCTGATTCTCCTCTGGTGGCTGCGGCTTAAATTTAAAGGTAAGCTCATCGGGAATGGGTAACCATCGCAACCCAAGCACCGTTGTGTCATTGAATTCTCCCAACTCGACTGCTTCTGTTGACTGTATTGATTGCTTCGGAACTGCGGGAACCCACCATTGTGAAGAATTGTTGACATCTCGATGCATAGTGTGCGTGCTTCTTCTTCATTATCAACGCTGGTGATGCCATCGTCCGTATAAAAGTCACTCTCTATTACTCGTGCAACTCGTGAAACTCAACCTGTCGGTCTCACACACACTGATTCGTCGCGCGAACTGCACAGTGTGGTGCAGAAGCCATTCCAAAAGTTACTCTTGTTAACCAGTATTCCTTCACGTCAGCTTTTGGATCTGGTCGCCAAACTATTTGCTGTACATCCCGCTGTTTTTCAATGACCCCGACCTGGAGATTCATCTTCTTAACATCGGTCGTTATTCCGATTCTGTGTGCTTAATCGCAAAATTAGATTGAACAAATCGTCTTGCAATTTTTCTCCAATCATCTGTGCCTCGTTCAGAGAGATACCGTGGTTTGTCTTACATGATGCATCATAAACAACGCGAAACTTACGCACGACCGCATGATGTGGGATATAATAGCACCATCCTTTTGGCTCACGGTCCACTTGGAGTAAATGACCTGCTTCCAACAACTCGTTGATACTAGTAATGTACTTTTCCCGCAATTCTGGTTCACGGTCAAAACGACACTCTTAAGCATACAAACGTCGCAATGCAATATCACGTGATCGATGTCGATGTCTCTGTCGCTACGAAATGGAATCCCCACGACGTAGCTGCCAGTTGATGTTCGATAATTATGATCCATAAAACATTTCTCGCACTCCTCCTATTCCCTTGTTCGCACTCGACCCGAGGGTGGTCCTCCTTTACAAGTGCCAAAGTCACTTGTGCTTCTGTAAATGGGCGTAGACCACCACCATAAAGTAACTATCCTAGTCGGCTGCTTTGTGCAATGATACCAAGGTCATTAATTGAACTCCTATTATGCAAAATAGTTGCCCAAACACCAGCACCAAGCAGTGTGTCTACCTTTGCTGGTAAATGGAACAATGGATCAGCCAATTTATCTCGAATGTCTTTTAGAGCCAGATCGATACTTAAAGGTGATTTGGGTAGGGAGTCAATAGATGATACTGGTACTATAAGCAACTCAATCTCTGCAATTGGATTTTCACTGAAACGCGGCAGCAATTAACAGCATACTTTTCTTGTGATTGGATGCTTTGACACGTTGTTAACTCCAATCCGTTTATTGCATTGTATCGTTGGTAGAAACTCCGTCTGCACCACTGACCTAGCGATAAGATTAACTTGGGACCCAGAATCACACATTGCTCGGATCGCCTGCATTGTATATGGACCGACTCTCAAACGCACTTGAGCTGTTGCCAGCAAAGCCAATCTTATGTTTGGATCTTCGTCTTAATGATATTTTGTTAAAAATGATTTGGAAACAGAGTGATTAGATACAGTGAATTCATTATATCCATCCAGATGTGTTGGTTGCTATTTCGTTTTTGTTGAGGTATTTGTCTGAATGTTTGAACCTTCAGATTTTGATCGATTGTCAATTGGGCATATAATGCTATTATGACTTTGTCTTGGACATCGAGGGAGAGTTGTTCGCTAAATGGTTTGGACAAAAGCATGATATGCATAAACGCTTTATCCGCACGAAATCCCGTCTTTCGTTCATTGACATTGCCTTAAAATCAACACAGTGAAACAGTGCATGGCCAGGAAAATTTGAAACACTTGCGGTTGTCAGTCGGAGGTTTGCGATTAATACACTGTGCCATTGGGCGTCGAACTTGGCCATTTACTGACTTCTATTGCTATTGGCCTAATATGCGCTGCGTTGTGTTGACTGCTATTAGTCGGGGATTAATTGTTCCCATTTCAAAACTGGCAAGACAATTTGCACGCTGTTCCAAAAATGCAAACATCTCCGTCAATGTGGGTAGCTCATTTATTTGATGGCGCATTTCCCATTCACGTCTACCCTCTGTGTCCAACAACTGTTCGATTTGATGCATAAATTGATAGTCGACCAACTGGTGGTACAAATATATTACCAAAACGTAAATGGCCCTCGGACTAAGACCAACAAGGTCTTTAAAAATTGCATTAACCTTCATCACGATGTCTTTATACTGACTGAAACTTGGCTAAATAGTTCTTTTTTGGATACTGAG
The DNA here is from genome assembly GCA_932273885.2 of Leucozona laternaria. Taxonomy (NCBI): domain Eukaryota; kingdom Metazoa; phylum Arthropoda; class Insecta; order Diptera; family Syrphidae; genus Leucozona; species Leucozona laternaria. The sequence goes on along the minus strand of OW026366.1, from coordinate 68,376,030 downwards.
TTTTTTGATGTGACATATCAAACATATAGACGTGATCGCCACCAATTGGACGAAATTGACGTTGTTGGAGGAGGAATTCTAATGGCTGTTAAAAACTCCCTTATTTTTTTTTTTGGTTGATAGTTTTATGCTTTGCGACGTTGAAGTCTTATGTATAAAAATTAAAATGGAGTACGGATATCTCTTCGCTATCTGTACATATATCCCTCCAAAGTCTAATAACGACCTATAAGAAAAATGTTTTGAATGCGTAGAAAACATCTGTCTTCAAATGGAGCCTGATGACGAGATCATTTTAATAGGTGATTTTAACCTTCCTAACTTGGTTTGGACTAATCCTAATAATTATAACAACTATTATGTTTCGGCTAATGCATCGAGCCCTAATGAGCTATCGATAATAGATGGCATGTCTTCTTGTGGATTGAATCAATTTAACGGAGTTTGCAACCGATTTGGAAAAGTCTGGGATCTGGTATTTTTCTCAGACACTTTTAACGCTGATGCTGCAGTTATGCCCTCCACTGTAACATCAATTGATGGGGATCGTCATCATCCAGCCGTAGGTATGTCATTGAGTCTGAATATGTGTTATCTAAATAACTTAACAAACAAATTAAAATTTAACTATCGTAAATGTAATTTTGTTGAACTGTTTAATTTATTATGTACTATTGATTGGAAACAATTATTCCTTAACTGTGATATTAATGATATGTGTTTTAAATTTTATAGCGTACTATTTGACTGTTTTTATAAGACAGTACCAATGAAAAAATCATTTAGTAATATAAATGTACCACCATGGTTTGATCTGCAAATGAAAAATTAAAAAAAAAAACAGAAGAAACAAAGCTTGGGTGGAATACAACAAGACTCGAACTGATGCAGACTTTAGAACTTTTATGAACCTTAAACAACTATTTTCAGACAATTCAAACTCTCTATATGAAAATTATATTCAGAAAACAGAAAACGAACTCAAAACTAACCCAAAAAACTTTTGGAATTTTGTAAAATGTAAACAAAATTTAGACGGCTACCCTATCTCTATCTCATATTTAAATCAACTATTCATGAGCCCGTGGTTTCAGCTAACATGTTTGCAAATTATTTCAAAGATGCTTTCGACGACTCAAATTTGAATGAACCTGCCTCCTGTTCCACCGTACTTAATTCCCCCCCCCCCCCCCCCCCCCCTTAATTCAATTAATTTTGCAATTAGTGAAGATTCTATAACTCTAAACATTCAGAAACTTGATGATTCTTATAGCCCGGGACCTGATGGCGTGCCATCCTTTATTTTGAAGAAATGTGTTTCTTATCTGTCTATTCTTTTTAATGAATCTTTAAAAAGCTCAATTTTCCCCAAATTTTGGAAGATTGCATTTATAACGCCCATCCATAAGAATGGATCAAAAAGTGAAATAACTAATTACCGACCTATCGCTAAACTGTCTGTGATTCCAAAATTATATGAGTCAATCATATCTAAGGTTCTCTCTTTCAACTGCAGCTCAATTATTTGCGATAATCTGTTGTGGACACCTGCCTACAAGCAAAGGAAAAAGATTAATATATATATAATCGGGACACTTTTGGTATCTTAACTCACCTGTAATACATACTAAGAACGGTTCCTTCCTTAAAAATGGGTGATGCGCTGACGTTAACTTCACGATATCTACTTACGCATTTTGTTGAATTGTAGTTGCACTGCCCGAACGATTCTGTTCACCCTTGATTTCGGGGGAGTATTGCCGTTGTTTTCTTTTGGAGACTATAAAAGAAAGTAATTAATTTATTTGATAATTATAGTCAATTGTTCCAACTTACTTAGCCATTTATGTATAGTTAGTTGTTCGCTGCCATGTCCCATGTTGGGTGGCGTCGTTGGAGTGATTGCTTGGATGTTGCGGTCCTCTGTTCCTGTGGGTTGAATATGGGGCTGGATGGCTGTAAATATGGAGAAAGAATAGGTAAGACAATAAATAAGCATATAAAGGGTTTTCCAATAAGAGGTATTATTTTGATATTCAAAGAAAAATGGCATTTTTTGAGATAAATGATCGGAAGGCATGCCGTTAATAATGGAACACAACATCAGCCAAATGGCCGCCACGACCACCATAACCAAATCGCAAAGTGGCTGCCCTATGTCCTCGATAGCCTCACGAATTCCATCTTTGAGGTCTTGAATCGACGCTGGGCTGTTGGCGTAGACCTTATCTTTCACGTGGCCCCAAAGGAAGAAGTCGCAAGGTGTTAAATCACAAGATCTCGGTGGCCAATTGTGATCACCTCTTCGAGAGATAACACGGTCCGTAAACTTTTGCCGTAAAAGATCGATGGTTTCATTGCGTAGCGCCGTCTTGTTGAATGTAAACGTTGTCCAGATCAATACCATACAATTCCGGCCATAAAAAATCATTAATCATCTCTCGATAGCGCAATCCATTGACCGTAACTGTTGCTCCAGCCTCATTTTCGAAAAAGTAAGGTCCAATGACCCCGCCGGACCATAAACCGCACCAAACAGTCAATGGAGGGTCTTTTCAACAACAACTCTTGGGTTTTCCGAGCCCCAGATGCGACAGTTTTGCTTGTTGACGTAGCCTCCGAGGTGGAAATGGGCCTCATCAGTCAAGATGATTTTTCGATGAATTTCCGGATCATTTTCATGCATTTCAAGGACCCAATCAGCAAAGACACGACGTTGTTGATGATCAGCCGGCTTGAGTTCTTGTGTTAACTGAACTTTATAAGCCTTAAGACCCTAGTCTTTATGCAAAATATCGTGTAATGACGTTTGTGGAATGCCTAATTCCAAAGAACGACGAGGAATGGACAAACCTGGGTTTTCTTCAACACTTTGGGCTACAACAGCAATATTCTCAGTTGTTCTTGAGCGACGTGCACGGATTTTATTCTTCACATCACTAACTTGTCCCAGCAGCTCGAATTTGTCCACCAATTTCTGTATTGCGGTCCGACAAGGTGCTTCACGACGACCCAAAAATGTTTTAGTTTTACGAACCGTCTCTGCCAAATTTTCACCATTTTTATAGTGAATTTTAATAATTTCAATGCGTTGTTGAAGCGTGTATCGTTCCATTTGTATTAATGGCGTAGTTTTTACTTGTCAAATGTCAAAAAATGACAGCTTCAAAAGTGACAGCTACCGAAATAGCAGGCTATTCAAAATAACACCTCTTATTGGAAAACCCTTTATCATCCAGCAAGCAGAATCACAAGCATTGCTCAATGAAAAATATGAACATTCAAAAGGAAATGACTTACCAGTTTGCGATGATCGGCCGACTTCCATATTTTTCTTGATGTTGTTGACTTTTTTTTTGTTTTGTGACGTCCGTCAAACAAAACAACAGTCGCCAGCCATCTTCTATTATATGAAATGAAATGAAATTAGTATAAAAATGAAAGTAAACTTTTAAGTCTCGAAACCAGATGGCATTCAGAATTATTCCTGATTTACACGTCGCGTTTGATGAAAAGAGGCTAATTTCACCCGTTTCAAATTGCGACGTGGGTGGTTTTGATTGATTTTTTTTTGGTTCTAAGCTGATCGTTGGAGTAGGGGAATGAAGTGATTTGGAGTATTTGGTTATGCGATACCATATGAGAAATGAAGCAGAGTGCTTTATATAGCACAACAGGTCGGTCAAAGTCAAATGCGTAAATGCTATTAAGATTTAAGCAAATTACTTTCCAGTAAAAGCACTATGCTATAAACAAATGTATATAGTATCAGTAAATTAATAATCAAATTAAAAACTAATTTATTTCTTTTTTATAAATGACTTCATAGCTTAATTTTCTTGAATAAAGACCTTGTTTGTTTTGTAACTACATTCGGAATTTTAATTATAAAGAACAAATTTTCTCTAAAAGGTTATGGGCCCAGGCATTGATTGATAGAAAATTCAAGAACAATTATTTAATTTTTCTTCCTATCATACACACCATAAATATTATTTTTTTCTAAAAGATAATAATTGCTGGATCAATGTTGAGCATTGATAAACTTGATGCGAACAATTATGGAAGCTGGAAAATTCAAATGAGAAGCATTTTAATTTTTCAAGATTTGTGGCCGTACGTATCTGGAGGAAAATTGAAGCCTGAGGATGAAAATGAAAAAGCAGCATGGTGTGTTGCAGATGAGAAAGCGCTTGCGATGATTTTCTTGAGCGTGAAATCAACGGAGCTGATTCACGTAAAAAATTGCAAAACTTCTAATGAGGCTTGGATTCGCCTCAACCAAATTTTTCAGCCTACAGGACCTGCGAGCAAGATAAGTCTATTCAAGAAATTGCTGACATGTAAAATGACCGGGACTATTTCGATGTCGAGCTATTTAAATGAATTTTATAGCATTTCTGAAAAGTTGAGGGAAATTCAGGTAGAAATTCCAGAGGAGCTTTTAGGAATTATATTGCTATGTAGTTTACCAAATCATTTCGATAATTTTGTGGTAGCAATGGAAAGTCGAGATGAAATGCCGCCACTTTCTGTGCTTAAAGCTAAATTACTTCAAGAAGACGCAAGGAAACTTGAAAAGGATTATGAAAATGGCGAGAATCATGTTCTTGCTGTTAATAGTAAACGTTCATTCAAGCCACCGAAAGGTAAGAAAATGCTGAAATGCTTTTCATGCGGAAAAGTTGGTCACTTTGCATCAAAGTGTCCTGAAAGACAAAACGAAAAGCAAAAAACAGCATCTTCTTATGGTTTGTTCCATGTACAAGAATCTAGGATTGTGAATTTTGGAGAGTGGTGTCTGGACAGTGGTGCAACATCTCATATGTGTAGCGAGAAAAGTTTATTCATCGATTTTAAAGAAGATTTTAAGCAACGGATCCATTTTGCAGACGATAAATTTCTGTTGGCCAGTGGCATTGGAAATGTAATGCTGGAATTGGGATCTGGAAGCGTGGAATTAAAAAAGGTATTCTATGTTCCCGAGCTAAAAGGAAACTTCTTATCGGTGAGTAAGATAACACGCAAAAAGCACACAGTCGAGTTTGCTGGAAGAAACGCTTTTATAAAAAATACAAAAGGAATTGTAGTTATGAAAGCTATTCAAAATGGTGAGGTGTATGTTGTCAAGCCAAAATTGATGGTGGCTGCGTTGAGTGTAAGTAAAAAGGTGTCAGTAAAGTGGCATGAACGATTTGGTCATCTCAACATTTCAAGTCTAAAACAGATGTCGTCCAAGAAATTGGTTTTGGGACTTGATGACATAAACGTTAGTAAGGACCTGGATTGTGTTGTCTGTGCTAAGGGAAAAATATCAACAAAACCGTTTCCTAAGCAATCGACAACAAAGAGATAACATTTTGGATGTTATCCATAGTGATATTTGCGGCCCAATGCAAGTAACTTCTTCTGGAGGAGCAAGATACTTTGTCACATTTATTGATGATAAAAGCCGAAGGATATTCGTTTATTTCATGTGGACTAGGGATGAAGTCTTTGAAATATTTAAAAAATTTAAACTGATGGTGGAATGTCAAACGTCAAAGAAGATTAAAGTTTTACGCAGTGACAATGGCAGTGAGTATGTAAGTAACAAATTTTCTTCATTCTTAGAAGCCAATGGTATGCTGAGACAACTGACGGTACAGTATCCACCACAGCAAAATGGAGTTGCTGAGAGAGCTAACCGTACTTTAGTTGAAATGGCGAGGTGCTTGCTGATGAACGCAAATCTTCCTGAATATCTCTGGGCTGAAGCAATAAATACGGCTGCGTATCTGAGGAATAGATCAACTACCAAAATTCTTCAAGATGAAACACCTTACGAGAGCTGGTATGGAAGAAAACCAAATGTAACGCACTTTAGAACTTTTGGAACAAAAGTGGTGATTCTAAACAAGAAACCAGGTAAATCTAAGTTTCATGCGAAAGGTGAAGAATTTGTTTTTGTTGGTTATTCAGAAGAGTCAAAGGCATATAGATTATTCGATCCGAAATCTAGAAAAGTGGTCAAAGACCGAAATGTTTTATTTTTTGAGAATTTTTTTGAGGAAACAAATAATGGCAATGTTGAAACGCTAACCATTTTCCCTTTTGAAAAAGATTTCTTTTCTCCAGCTGAGCCCCCGCAAAGTTTAAATCAAGAAATTGAAAAAATTCAAGAATGTGGAAACGACGATACTGAACAAACAACAAATCAGAAACCAGCTGTAAAAACTAGACGTGGACGTTCAAAATTAATAAAAACTGGAAAACGTGGAAGACCAAGAAAAGAATACAACGAAATCGAAGCTCTCAACTCAATACATGTTCCAACTACCATTTCAGAAGTATACAAAAATCGAGATGTGGACCAATGGAAAACTGCACTGAAGAGCGAAATAGATTCGTTGATTTTAAATGGTACATGGGAATTGGTGGATCTTCCAGATAAATGTAAGGCAATAGGAAATAGATGGCTTTTTAACGTCAAAAGGAAACCAGATGGCAGTATCGAAAGGTATAAATGTAGACTAGTCGCAAAGGGCTGTTCACAGAAATATCAAGTTGATTATTTCGAAACATTTGCACCTGTGATAAGACATTCAACAGTTCGTTTGATTATTGCCCTTGCTGTAGAATATAAACTTTTGCTTCATCACGTTGACGTTACCACAGCATACCTTCATGGTGTTTTGGAGGAGGATGTTTATATGAAACAGCCTGAAGGTTTCGAGGACATAAATTATCCAAACAAAGTATGTAAACTCAAGAAAGCTATATATGGACTTAAACAGTCTGGAAGGGAATGGAACAAGAGATTGAATGAAGTTTTGATCAAAATAGGTTTCAAAAGATGTGTCGCTGACAGTTGCGTTTATGTTAAAAACGAAAAAGAGGACATAAATATAGTTGGTGTTTATGTAGATGATATTATTTTAGCGTGCAGTTTGAAAAAATCAATGGATTCAATTAAAGGACAAATTGATTCAGAATTTGACACTGTTGACAAAGGACCTTTAAAATACTATCTTGGTATCGAAATTGAAAGAGATGGAGAAAGAGGTCCGATAAGTATCTGTCAAGAAAATTATATTCGCCAGCTATTAAAGGATTTGGATCTAGAAGTGGCTCGCAAGTGTTACACACCATTGGATCCTGGAATGAAACTAAACAAGACAACACAGATTAACACCAATAAAATTGACCAAAAGCTTTACCAATCACTCATCGGGACATTAATGTATTTGTCCATTTCACCCAGACCAGACATAACCCATTCGGTAAGTAAATTGGCACAATTTAATTCTAATCCAAACATGGACCATTTGTGCGCATTAAAGCATTTAGTGCGTTACCTTTCATCAACAATATCTTCAAAATTATATTATAAGAAAACTTCTAAAGATGTGATTGCTTATGTTGATGCTGATTGGGCTAGCAATGTAGATGACAGGAAGTCGTATACTGGATTTACTTTTATTTTTGCTGGAGGAGCGGTGTCATGGCAATCAAAGAAACAAACATCCGTAGCACTTAGCAGTACCGAAGCAGAATATATAGCAATTACGCAATGGAGCAAAGAAGCTCTTTACTTGAGAATATTAATTTCGGAGCTAGATTTATCTGAGTTGGTACGAAATCCAACACTAATTTTTAATGACAACTTGGGCGCACAACAACTTGTAAAAAACCCTATTCATCACCCAAGAACGAAACATATAGACATATGTTACCACTTTGTTCGAGGTTTATTTGAAGAAAAAATAATAACACTACAATATATCAATACAGAAGAAATGACTGCAGATATCCTAACAAAGAATTTGGGACGAACTAAACATATGAAGTTTTTTAATATGTTAGGACTTTCTGTTACTTAAAATTAGTAGGTATTAATTTGAGGGGAAGTATTAAGATTTAAACAAATTACTTTCCAGTAAAAGCACTATGCTATAAACAAATGTATATAGTATCAGTAAATTAATAATCAAATTAAAAACTAATTTATTTCTTTTTTATAAATGACTTCATAGCTTAATTTTCTTGAATAAACCTTGTTTGTTTTGTAACTACAATCGGAATTTTAATTATAAAGAACAAATTTTCTCTAAAAAATGCATTAATACCTACGCATACAAAAAAGAAAAAAGGTTTTCATTCCGACAAAAATTAAAAAAAAAAAGAAAAAGTTTTTAGTTCGGCTATAGTAAAAAGTACTACCTATAACTAATACTAGAGCCATTTACTCAGTTAACTAAGAGTAAAAAGCGTTTAGGTACGTCGTATGTCTTTACGGGATAATTAATATATTATGTATATATATATCATCATTAGAGCTAAAAACGTGGAGTGGAATTTTTCACGTGTACCTGCACGTTTTTGCATTGGGAAGCCCGACTTATCTATGTACATCACTATTAAAGAGCAACATATAGCTATTTACGTATTAATTGGGGTGAGTGCATATTTGCTTAAATTAAAATCTGTATTTCAAAAAGAAAAAAATCATTTTTTTAGCGATTTCATACGACGCGGTATTTTAACATGGCGTGCTTATGCATTATATATATATATACAAGTTATGGCAGCAGCTCATCTCAATAAAGAAACTATCTTTTAAACATATCAAAGTAATTAAGAACAGATGTACCAACATAGTTCAATACAACACAAGAACAAAGGGATGCCTCATCAACCTTTGTTCATTCCAAGGAAAGGTAATAAAGAAGGATAGACCCAGGATGAGACAAAAGACAATAGTAAAAACCAAACAGGAAACGACGCCTTACATTAAGTATAGAAAATGTATAAATAAGGATATTTCATATTTTGTAGAGTTAGATTCTAAGAAGACATTAATAAAGAAAGAGCTCTTGCTCTTAAAGTTATTTTAAATCAAAATTGTGTTTTGATTTATATCAAACATAAAATTGGCGCAGTCGGTAGGATAGCTTTCGAAAAATGTACAAGTATACTACATACAAAATAAAATAGCTATCTAGTGATTCGAACGAAAATCGTCACGCACAAAATAAAATTTTCCGTGAACACTTTAATGAACTTAAATTTTAAATCAGGGAAAATCAGATTAAGAAACACTTTATAGACCATAAAGTTAAAGTTCTTTTTCTTGTGAATACCCTATCGAACATAGTGTTTAAATTCACAAAAATCTATACACTCTAGTGAACCCAGAGTTTAAGTATAAGTTACAAATCTTCGTGAACACTTTAATGAACTTAAAGTTTAAATCAGTGAAAATCTAAGTAAGAAACACTTTATAAACCATAAAGTTAAATTTTTTTATTGTGTATACCCTATCGAAAATAGTAATTAAATTCATAAAAATCTATACACTCTACTGAACCCAGAGTTGAAATAAAAAATCTTTAAATTAGATAAAGAACAAAACCAAGTAGAATTCTTTAAAGCAGATAAAGAAAAACTACAAAGTGAATTAGTTTAATAACCAATGTCAACGTAAATGACTAATGTTACGAAGTTCCATAGAGGAAAAAGGAAAAACTTATTAGAGCCAAGCAGATGAAAAAATTATTAGATAAAGTCAAAAAGAAGAAACTACCAAAACCCGATTCCAGATTCACAGATGAAGAAGGAAGCACAACGGATGAAGAAGACGAACAATTAAAAAACATCAGAAGCACACCGATACCAGAAAGTTGTAAGAATAATTTAAGTACTAATTCTAAGAAAAATAATTGTGAAAATATTGAAAGTAGTTCTGAAAAAATTATTGAAAAAGAAAATATTAAAATGGCTTTATCATTGACATTAGACCCACTTAAGTACATCGAAATTAAGTACGTTTGACGGTAGACGAGAAGACTTATATACGTTCATAACTAATGAAGACGGAATTATTCCAACATTTAATAAATATGACGACCAATTACAATTAATGTGTATTAATATTTTAAAATCAAAATTGATAGGCAAAGCAAAAAGATGCGTAGAAATTCATGCACATCTACAGAAATGGGTAGACATAAAAGAATTATTAATAAGTAATTTTGGAGGATTCAAAAGTAGCTTTCAATTATATGACGACCTCAGACAAATAAGTTACAAAAACAATGTAATGACATTTTATAATGAGATACAGAGAACTTTGTGTGAATTAAATCAGAAAACAGTGCAAGAAAAAAAGGCACATGAGATATCTCATAATAACCAAACTGCATTAGATACCTTTAAAGAAAAGTTACCTATTCATATGAGAACAGTATTATTCTCACTTAAACCAGCTAGCTTACAAGCAGCATTACACGAACTTACTCAAGCAGGATTCATAGAAGAAAAAAGGGAAGAAAGATCAGATCCCAAAATACAGAAACTGTATTCCCCTAAAGACCAAAAATTCCAACTTAACAAACCTAATAACTATATACCACAACAATCTTATCAAAATAATTTTCAACCAAAAATCCTGTAAATATCAAACCACCATTCAATTATTATAATAATAATAATCCCAATCATAACTATAGAAATCAAAATTACAAAGATAATAATTACAATCCCAATTATTACAACAGAAGTCAGAGTGTAAGACAAATGGATATAGATCCCACTAGTAGTCAACTAAAAAGAGTACAACCTCAACAAATAAACCATTCTTATAACGAAAATAATAACGAAATAGAATCAGGAACAAATCAAAATTTTCGGTATCCAGCCTCGAAATCTCCGGAACCGGATTGCCCTTTATTAAGTTAGTAAAAAACAAACAAATTATTCGAATGTTAATAGACTCGGGAGCAACGAATAGTTTAATTAGTAGAAATAATGCCCCAAAAGACTATATTATAAAAAGAGAAAAACCTTTAACTATAAAAACTGTTGGAACTCCAGTTATAATAAATGAAGAAATAAAAATACCTAAAGTAAAATTTATTTACAATGTCGTAGAAGATTGTGTATTCCAAATATTTGATTTCAATCAAAATTTCAATGGAATTATAGGAAATAATATATTAATCCCAAACCAAAGTAAGATTGATTTTTAAAAAAAAACTTTAGAATTAAATAGTGAAATAATCCCTTTATTCTTCAGTATAGACGAAGAAAAAGAATATGAAAAAGAAATAAATCACTTTAATAATATAGAACCACAAATTTCTATATTCAACGAATTAGATAATAAAAGGTTAGACCATTTAAATGACGAAGAGCATAAAAATTTCACAAAATTATTAAAAAACAATGAAAAAACATTTTTTCACAAGGGAGATGATCTAAGTTTCACATCTCACGTAAAACATAAAATAGCAGCAACAAGTGATGAACCAATTTTTACCAGAATTTATAGGTATCCAGAAGTTCATAAAAAATAAGTTGATAAGCAGATAGATGATTTATTAAAACAAAAAATAATAGTAAAAAGCACTAGTCCGTATAATGCACCTATATGGATAGTACCTAAAAAAGGAAGATAAAAAAAAAGAAAAAGAATGGCGAATTGTCATCGATTATAGGATGTTAAATAATGTCACCAAAGAGGATTAATTCCCTATACCAATAATAGAAGATATTCTAGATAAAATGGGAAGAGAAAATTATTTTACTACATTAGATTTGACAAAAGGATTTTATCAGATAGAGGTAAAACCAGAAGATAGAGAAAAAACTGCATTCTCTACTTTATCAGGTCATGACGAATTCGCTAGAATGCCATTCGGTCTCAAAAACGCACCGGCGAAATTTCAGCGTATGATGAACGAGGTATTAAAAGAATTTGTAGGAAAAACATGTTATGTTTATTTAGATGATATAATAAAATTTAGCACGTCACTAGAAGAACATCTTTCTTCTCTCGAAAAAGTATTCAAGAAACTCCAAAGCGTAAATTTAAAAGTATCTCTTAACAAATGCGATTTCTTAAAGAAAGAAAAAAAAAAAAATACCCACAACTATAAAAGAAATACAATCATTTTTAGGATTAACAGATTATTACAGAAAATTTATAAATGACTATGCAAAAATTATAAAACCTATGACACTTTGTTTAAAGAAAGATAGCAAAATCAATATAGAAAACAAAGAGTATAAAGACTCATTTAAGAAACTAAAACTTGCGATGCAAGACACACTCATAAACAAACATCCATATTTCTCAAAAGAATTTACTGTAACTACAGATGCAAGTAACTTTGCAATAGGAGCCGTGTTAAGTCAAAACCATGGGCCATTAGGATTTGCAAGTAGAACTTTAAACAAACATGAATGTAAGTATTCAACGATAGAAAAAGAATTGTTAGCAATAGTATGGGCAACGAAACAGTTTCGTCACTATCTTTACGGTAGAAGATTTAAAATATTAACCGATCATCGACCATTAGCATGGTTTAAATAATCTTAAAGAACCTAATAGTAAGTTAAAAAAATGGAACATCAAATTAGAAGAATATGACTTCGATATAAGATACCTAGCAGGAAAAGAAAATAAAAATGCAGATGCACTTTCAAGAATAAAGATAGATATAATAAATGCATTAGAAAAGGAAGAAAATTTAGTAAGCACCAGACATAGTGTAATATCAGATAGTTCCAATCTAATATCAATCACAGAGAAACCCTTAAATACATTCAAAAGACAAATAATATTAGAAAAGGTCAAAATAACATAGAAGAGATAATTTTCCCATTCCCAGGAAAAAGAAGAACAGAAATAATCAGAAAAAACTTCAGCAAAGAAACCTATGAATACATAATAAAAGAATGTGATACAAACATAATAAACTGTATATACACGGTAGAAGATAGATCATTTTTAGAATTCCAAGATTATTGGAAATTACATCATAACAATCAGAAACTTATCAGGACAAACACCTTTTTAATTGACATTAAAACTCCAGAAACTGAAGAAGAAATAAATAAAATACACTTAAATTATAATCATACAGAAATTGAAAAAACTTATTTAGAAATAAAAAGAAAATATTATTCACCAAATATGAAAGAACTAATAACAAAAGTAATTAACAATTGCGAACTTTGTAATCTTAAAATAGAAAGAAATCCAATAAAACTCCAATACGAGAAAACAATCACCCCAGAAGGTCCACATCAATATTATCACATGGATATATGGATACTTTCCCACTCTATAAAATATCTCACATGCATAGACAAATTCAGCGAATTTGTATGTGTAGAAAAACTCAAAACAAAGAACCAAAAAGATGTATTAAATACCATAACAAAAATCTTTACATATATGACAAGGCCAAAATATATCGTACTAGATAACGATCCCTCATTTCAGACTTATACAGTAAAAGAATACTTTAGAGAGAAAGAGATAGAAATTCATTTCACAACCCCATACAGACACACAGGAAACTCAGATATTGAAAGAGTGCACAGCACGCTAAATGAGCATTTAAGGATTTTAGAAGGATCAGACAATTTAGTCGACAACGTTTTACGGGCAGTAGAGGTTTATAATCCAACAATACATTTGACCACTAAAGAAAAACCAGTAGACATACATTTAAACAGAGTTGATATTAAATTAGTGCGCGAAAGGATAGAAAGAAATAAAGAAAAAATATTAAAGAAATTAAATAAAAATAGGAGTGATAAAGAAATTAATCCTTACTATACTAAAATAAATAATCCCGAGCGATTTGATAAACTAAAAACTAAACATAAAAAACAAAAGTTATAAAACAAAAAGACAAGAAAGTTACAATAAGACCACACGTACGAACACAAGTTTTGTACAAAGACCAATTCAGGAGGAAGAAAAAATTCGCGACCATCCAAGCAGTAGTGATACTCCTAATGGTAATTCTGTACAAGCAAATAACGGTGTTACGACCGCAGGAAATACAAATTAGTGAAATTAAACAAGAATTTTTAATAATAGAAAGTGAAAAGGTAGAACTCATAGAAAAATATAATACCATGATACATTTAATTAACTTAGCCGATTATAAAGGACTAATCGAACAAATAAAAGCACAATATAAAATAATGCCAGAAAAACATTATAAACAATTAAGTGAAATAATTAAATTAGAAAAAAAATTGATTTCCTATTCCCACATCATATAATTAAAAGAGGATTAATAAATTTAGGAAGTATTGTCTTAAAATTTATATTTGGGACAATGGATGACGGTGATAGAATAGAAATAGAAAACCAACTTAAAACAGTGGAAGAAAATAATCATAATGCCATAGATAACTTAAATAAACAAATAAAGATAAATGATCATTTTAATAATCAATTTAAAACTTTAAGTGCCTTAATGAACCAAGGCATTGAAACAATAAATAAATTAAAAAATAGAAGTAATGATATTGATAAATGATAACCTTCGTATAGAAATAGAATTCAATAACAACATCAAAGAAATTAAAGAACCTTTAGGAAAAATAGAAGACGTAATACTGACAAGCAGAACAGGAATATTAACACAAGACATTATTACAAGCCAAGAAATTGAAATTGAAAGAATTAAAAATCAATTTAGCAACTAACAAAGAAAATATATTCGTAATTGTATTAATTCCACAATATTCCAACCAAAAGTTTAATAAAATATATATTCAAAACTTTCCGATTAATAATAAAATTATAGATTTACAAACAAATAACTTTTTAGAATTAAATAAAACATTATATTATGTAACAGAAGAAATACAAAATTTACAAATATTAAAAGACGATTGTATAGAAAATATATTACTACCCAAGCAAACAAATGAAATGCAAAACTAAAGAATACAAAGGAAAAAATGTTATAATAGAAAAAGAAAAATATTTAATAATTAACAATCTGGAAAAAACCGAAATACAACAAAATTGTAATAATTTAAATTATATATTAGAAGGAAATTACTTAATGAAAGCAGAGAACTGTTAAATTTCAATAAACAATGTAATTTATAATAGAAAGTATTACAAAGAAGAAAAAATAATACCTGTATTAAACTTTAACTTTTCAAATGAATATTTAGAAGAAATCAAGTATGAATCCATTGATAACTTATAAGAAATAATAGAAATAAAAAATAAAAAGGAAACACAGTATATTTTTAGTTTCTCAACAATTATATTAATCATTGCGATCATTGTAATAATAATATTGTACAAAATAAAAAGTCAAAATAAAACTATAAAAATCTACCTCCAGTCATAAACGAACTGAAGGAAGACTCTAAGGAGGGAGGCGTTATGGCAGCAGCTCATCTTAATAAAGAAACTATCTTTTAAACATATGAAAGTAATTAAGAACAGATGTACCAACATAGTTCAATACAACACAAGAACAAAGGGATGCCTCATCAACCTTTGTTCATTCCAAGGAAAGGTAATAAAGAAGGATAGACCCAGGACGAGACAAAAGACAATAATAAAAAACAAACAGGAAACGACGCCTTACATTAAGTATAGAAAATGTATAAATAAGGATATTTCATATTTTGTAGAGTAAGATTCTAAGAAGACATTAATAAAGAAAGAGCTCTTGCTCTTAAAGTTATTTTAAATCAAAATTGTGTTTTGATTTACATCGAACATAAAATTTACATAAATATATTTAAGTGAATATATGTATGTATGAATATGTATAAAGTTTAATAAGTAGATACCCCTGTGCTCGCGCGTATATTGTTTTAGATATTTAAAATTATCATCATATTCCTTTTGTAAAATGGTTCTATCCTTTTTTTTGACTATTAGGTTAAGAAGAAGCTGGCGATCGACGACTCTTTCGTTGAATGGTCGCGATTGCCCAAGTCTTTAATTCAAGACCCGAAAAGTTTTCATCAAGATTTTGATACTTTAAGAGTACGAACTTCAAGACTTTGGTACGTCAAGAGTACGAACATCAAGATTTTGGTACGTCAAGAGTACGAACATCAAGATTTTGGTACGTCAAGAGTATGAACATCAAGATTTAGTACGAACCTCTAGATTCTTTACGAACCTCAAGATTTCGGTACGTCAAGAGTACGAACATCAAGATTTTGGTATGTCAAGAGTATGAACGTCAAGATTCTGTACGTCAAGAGTACGAAGAAAGATACTTTGAAATTAGGGAATCAAATTCCAAGGAACAAAACTTTCCTAGTAAAAATCTAGAATCGTAAATATAACTAATGTCCTATTTTCGATTTTTATACATCAGTTCCTGTTTCAAAATTTAAAAAAAAAAAAAAATTATTTGTAATAAATAGTGTCGTGTACATTGCCGTGATTTAACTTACTTTTGTTGGTTGTTAAAGATTAAGTGTTACATTTTCATTGTTCAAGTTTTATTTTGGAAGCTATCTCGTCAGTATTTTTTTTGGTACATAGGAAAATTTCGATTACTCAGTGGGCGTAGGTCAGATTCCGCTTTTCTCGATATTTTTTATCGCATGGTTGTGATATGAACCCCAAACACAACTAAATTGAGCTCAATATAGGTTGGTTACGCGTTACACTCTGGTGTCAAAGAAAGACACTTAAAGTTGATTTGTCTTGGAAAAGGGTGGGATCAAACTTAGCCAAACTCACTTTTGAGTTGAAAATTCCTATTCGAAAATTCATTTAGCGTTTAAAATCAATGTGTCAAATTCATAACTTTAATTCTTTTAGGTTAAAACATCTTTTTGTAGTAAACCAAAACAAAATTAAATTATTAAAATCACTTTTGGTTGTTAAGTAACGATATTAAAAATCACAATTGTCAATTTCTTAGTATCTAATTGTTTATTTTGTATATAAAAAAAAATAATATTATTATCTTATGCTTCCTTATATCTACTATATTAATTCTATTACTGTTTTTTTTTTATGAGTTTAAATAAAATCTTCCTTTGTACATTGCGCCAATATGGTTGAATCCAAATTTTTTTCTTCAAGCTCCTAGCTTGATGCTTCTTTAAGGTTTCTTTTTTTCAGGGGATGCCGAAGGTGATGAATTTGGTGATGCAAAACTGAGCTGAAACAAAAATAAACAAAAGGTAAGCGAGGTAAAGCCGAGCAACCGCGAGCATGCCAGTTCCTTGCACTCAACAATAACGAATTTGAATACTTAATTCAAACTCGCCTTCTCAAGCTTACTACAAATGGCGCCCAGAGCGTTGGTCTTTGTTTTGTCCTTTCTTCCAATTGTTTTGTCATCATCATCGGCAACTCGTAAGTCATGATAAGGAGAGTTCTTAACATACCTTATCATTTGCGACGAGATAACAAGATGATGATGACAAATACGATTACAAAAGTGTTTTGTCTTGTCTAAACCCTTCCTTAAGTGTTATAATTTTACTTTTCTATCATTCTCCTTTTTCTTCATATTTCATTCCTAAGTCCCGTCTTTACTAGAAAGAATTGTGACCTGTATATGACGAAGTGTCATACAGTCGCACAACATAACTTTTTTTTTATCTATCTATACTCTCTTTTATGTGTTGTTTGTCTGATGGCCTTATGTCTTCTAGCAGAAGCCACATGCTTGACTAGAATTGCGGAAGCTGATAGATAGCAACGAACTCTTTGTCCTACGTTACCCTTTTTTGTATGTACTTACCACTCAGAGGGAAATTTCAAAAAAAAAAAATAGTCCGTCCGTCAGTCTTATCAGTGAAAATTTACTTACCTTCAGCTCAATTCACAGTTCGTCGAAAACACCATCATCAATGAAGTTGCCCGAAGCATCCCCGAAATAACATATGATTAAAACACAATAAAACAAGTACACAACTTTCGAAAAAATTTAATTTTCAAAAATGTATTACCAAAAATCAATAAAATCTTAAAGCTCAATAAAATAAACAGATAAAACTTAAAAACAAATAAAACATTTAATCAAATATTTATAATTTTCAGGCTTTTCTGCTGTCACCAATTGTTTTCATCTACTCTTACGTTAGTTGGTATACATAGATATTTTGTTGGCAAAAATTTAGTATTTTTTTGACTTAACATCACTTTTATTGTTTTTTTTTTTTTTGTTCTCTGTACAATTTCACTTTTCTTAGTTTTATATATTAGTAAAATTAATTAAAGTGCTCAATAGTTTTCGTTTCTAAAAAAAATTACACTTATTTAAAACAAACACATATCGTTCAAGTTTTAGTAAGTTAATAATTTAGTTTGAGAACAATTTGTCTATTTATTGTTTCCATTTCGTTTGAAACCTTATGGTTTAAGTTTTTGTTGGTGTAGGTTTGTTTTTAAATTTCTTAAACTCAAAATTTTTTAGTTGAGTTTTTTTTTGTTTATTAAACATTAACTACTATTCATTACCGTTTTCCTTGATTTCTTTCTAAGATCTACAAACTGGGTAGTTAAAATTCCAGTTTAAATTTTCAAACATATATACGTACTTTTTCTTAAAACTATTTTTCTTCAAGTTCTTTTTTTTCGCTAATTATTTAAATTTTTTTTTTAAATCGTTTTTTTTGTATTCAACTTTCAAAACTTTTTTTTGGTCTTCAAGACCAAGTCAAAACCAAGTTCAAATCCAAAGTGTAGAACAAGTTCAAAATCCAGGTCAATATCAAAATCAGCAACAAGAAGCATTCGATATTATGAATAACACCTTAGGTCTTGCACCACTTAATGCGTCAGTAGAATCTGAATCGATAGCACCTCCGTCCTATAGAAGTCTGAGCAATTTAGGTGCGGCATTCGGGGACCTGCACCGTAGCATCCAAACAGTCAGGAACGAACAAATAACGGACAATAGAAACATGGGTAGTGAAAAAATTAATAATATCGATTCGGTACCAAAAGATCTGAAAGCCTATGTTAATTTAGCAATTTTGAATGCCTTCTCGTCCTACACGGAATCTATGAAATCGGATATTTCCGAAAGCATAAAGAAATCTATCAAAGATAACTTTATATTTTTCTTAGGTGACATGAATTCTACAACCGAACCATTAAGACGTGAAGAATCAAATCCAAAACCTGACATTCGAAAACCGTCACCTCAAAATCCCCAGCCACAAAATGTACAAAAAAAAACGTTTAGTAAAACGGCACCAATATCCCCAGCTACAACAGAATTCCTCTAACCAACTTCATGTTCAATCTCTACAAAATCCTAGTTTTCACCATCAACAACAACCTTTACAAAATATAACTGCTCAAAAACAACAGCAAGACAAAATATACAAGGGTGTCATACAACAACAACAATCTAACCAAAATTTCACCCAGCAATCTAATATACAAAATAGTCTGTATACCCAACAACAACTATTTTCTCAAAATCTTCTTTTCCCACAACAACAAAAACTGTGTCACACCCCGATTCAAAATGTGCCATCTTACTATTCCTCTGCATTTTCTCGACCAGAAAATGTATTCAAGCCTGTAAGTAACGTTGGAACTAATCCTGAAACCCAACAACCGGTTAATTCTCTTCAGAATCATACAGATGCTAACAACTCTAACGGTTACTATCAAACGTCATCAAATCCGTATCCTGATGCAAACTACAACAATATCAGAGGGTATCGGGATCAAATTAAAATCAACCGATGGGGTTTAAAATTTGAAGGAAAGCCCGAAATATTGACCGTTGATGATTTCATCTTCCGCTTAGAAACCCTTCAATGCCAATATCAGAGTCCTTGGTCGGAGATCCTTAAACAGTTCCATCTCACTCTCACAGGAGATGCTCAAGACTGGTATTGGGATTTCCAAAAATCCAACTACCGTCCGGACTGGCAAATGTTGCGAGAAGCTTTATTGCTTCATTTCCGAAACACGAAATCGGACTATGAAATAATGCGAGAACTTTCGGACCGCAAGCAAGGGTCATCTGAGTCCTGCGATTCTTATTTCTCGGCAATTTTCAAAATAAAGTCGCAACTCAAAACTCCTATGCTCGAATTCGAACTCATAAAAATCCTTAAGAGAATTCTTAATGATAGAATCGGAAAACTCGTTTATCCAATGGCTATCTTTTCCATGGATCAGTTAAGGTTCGCTTGTAAGAAAGCGGAGAATTCTTTCCCTTTACATTCGAACAGTATTTCTCGATTTTATAGACCCCCTCAAAAGGCAGTAAATAATGAATTGCAGTATTTTGAAGAAGACCAAAACCACTAGGAAGATAACATATCTGCGATGCAATATATCAATATAATAGACCAAGACCAGCCAATAAAGTACTCACTTGCTGGAATTGTAAGAACGGTGGACATTTATATTGGGAGTGCCCATCACCCAAACAAAATATTTTTTGTTTTAAATGCGGCGAAGAAAACTTCATTGTCGCTAACTGTCCCAAATGTAAAGCGAAAAATGTCCTGAAGAACGCGATTACAACGGGGGAATCGCGTTCGAAGCAAAACCTCGAATTATCGAATCCAACGGTTGCTTTGTAAATCAAAAAGTCGAGGGAAATGAAGAAATTGAAGATAGAGAGATACAAATTTTAACAAGAAAAAAAAAGAGTGGGAAGAAAATGTTAGTAGAAAATTAAGTTATAGAAAACCCTTACATATAAGAATAAATGACTATAATAAAGCTAGAGAAAGAATATTCAATGTTAGTAATAAAATACTTAAAGCTAGAAATAGAGATACAAAATCAGAAAACAAATAAGAAACATTTTATTATCCACGTTTATAGATGTATCCGGAGACCCTAGGCCTTATGCCAAAGTAAAAATTGCTGACAGGGAAAATTTAGGCTTGTTGGATAGAGGCGCAAGCGTAAGTATACTTGGTAAAGGGTGTAGGAACTTCGTAAGTGAACTAAACGTTCAAATAATTCCTTTTACATCTAATGTAAAAACAGCTGATGGTAAATGTCAATCGATCATAGGCAAAATAGAGTTGGAAGTCCATTATAAAAACTCGTTCCCAGCATAACCTTCTACCTTGTCCCGAGCTTAGATCAGGAACCTTATCTCGGCGTCGATTTCTGGAGAGCATTCAAACTCGCCCCTGGAATAGTCAGTGAAATTTCATTAACGGAGGCTAAGGATACTTTGGCTACTTACCAATTGTCTCCAGAGCAACAAACGAGATTGGATGCAGTCACTCGAAAGTTTCGGTGCTATACCAAATACGGACTCGGAAAAACTCCTGTGAAGCAGCGTCACTATCCTGTCTCCCCATCGATACAAGCCCTTATGTATGCCGAGATAGACAGAATGTTGAGCCTTGGAGTAATTGAGGAGAGTGAGAGCCCATGGAGTTTGCTAGTGGTCCTTATACAGAAACCCGGCAAAAATCGTCTGTGTTTGGATTCGCGTAAGCTGAACTCCGTCACGAAAAAAAATGCATATCCTCTCCCAAATCTCGATGGTATCTTCAGTCGTCTTCGCGATACTATTTTAATAAGTAGTATCGACCTCAAAGACGCATTTTGGCAGATACAGTTGGAGGGGCAGAGTAGAGAAACAACTGATTTCACAATACCGGGACGGCCTTTATACCATTTCACTGTCATGCCTTTTGGTCTGTGCAATGCAGCCCAGAGGCTATGTCAGTTGATGGATAAAGTCATTCCCTCAAGGTTGAGGGACCGAGTCTTTGCCCGTTATTGCCCCGGATTTTCAGACACTCATCACTCTGCTGGACGAAGTTGCTGCGTGCCTGAATAAAGCTGGCTTCACCATCAACGTTACGAAGTCTAAATTGTGCTTCAAAGAATTGAAGTACTTGAGCTTCATCGTTGGTGGTGGGAACATCAAGACGGATCCAGCTAAAGTCGAGGCAATTGAGAACTTCCCGGTTTCAAAAACAGCAAAGCAGGTCCGCAGGCTGCTTGGTCTATCAGGGTGGTACCGTAGGTTTATACGGGAATTTTCGACCTTGACGGATCCAATCACAGATACGCTGAAAAAGAGCAACACGAAATTTAAAATGACTGATCAAGCTCTGGAGGCTTTTGAAAAGTTAAAGAAAGCCTTGGCCGACGCCCCGGCCTTAACGCACATAAATTTCAGTAAGCGTTTTTGCATCCAATGTGATGCGACTGACACAGGGGTGGGGGCGGTGCTTTTCCAGAAAAACGATGCCGAGGAAGAAGCACCGCTGTCATTCTTCTCCCAAAAATTAAATAAATGTCAGAAAAATTATAGCGTAACGGAAAAAAAATGTCTGGCGGCAGTAATAGCGATTCAAAAATATAGGCCTTATGTTGAAGGAATGCTATTCACCGTCATAACTGACCATTCAAGTCTTAAGTGGCTCATGAGTCTTAAAGATTTGAGCGGCCGACTTGCGCGGTGGAGTTTGCAACTTCAAACCTTTTCCTTTGATATAAAACATCACAAAGGTAGTTTAAATGTTGTCCCTGATGCGTTATCTAGAGTATACATGAAAGTTGATAGTATTGACTTAGAAAATATTGCGCCGTTGATCGAACTTCACTCCAAAGAATTCAAATCGGAAGAATATTTAAGTTTACTAAAAACGGTAGAAGAAAATCAAGACCGCTTGCCAGATTTAAAAATAGATGATAACTTTTTGTATAAACGATCCTTTCCGTCTTTTGAAGATTCCACTGCTGTTGAACACACTTGGCGATTGTGGGTAATTAAGTCGGAACTATTTTGCTCGGACTGGCTGAACAGGGTGCATAACCTTGATCAGAGCGTAGATAAATACAAAAGGTTCTTTGTACCTTTGTATTTTGGAGTATGTTGTATTGTTGTGAAATATTAATGCCCCTTACCACTGGTGGGGGGAAGCAATAATAATTAAGTACACTCGACAACCTTTTCATCACAAATGATAAATTTTATTATCTTAAAATTCTATTTATGTACAATTTTTGCTTACTTTACTAAAATTACATTCACACAATTTTTGATTACTTTACTAAAATTACGTTCATACAGAAAGAAAGAAATACAAAAAGTAAAAGGAATATGATACGTTTCTGCCAGGTATGTTCTGAGCCTGAATGCAGAATGCTGACTATCGTGAGAAATTTATTTAAGTATGATTAGAAAATAAAGCATACAGAGAAGCTGTTGCTGTTGTTATAGATTTAAAATAAAGCATACAGAGAAGCTGTTGCTGGTAAATACTAAAAATTGTTGGTATATAATAATCTGATGGATTAAAATATACATTCTCCACCCGTTGAACTATGTTCGAAACTATACGACCATCTCGAAGGTAATGCTGTTAGGATTCTTTTCTTTGGGGTCTTCTTTTTTGCAGTTGAGGTTGCCCCGGATGTCCGCCGAAGTTCTGCTGGATTTCCTTTCGTCTTTGGAGATTTCTGAATTGTGTTTGCAGTAGTAGCAATATGACCGTCGCAACAAGCAGATAAGGATTATGAGGGATGTGATAAATGCGACGTAGCTCACCGAAATTTGATGCACATCATTTTGATATGTTATAGGAGGCAGCGCCTTGGTAATGTTTAGGAGTTCTCGCTTGAGTGTATCCAATTCCTCTACATGTTTTTTGTAGGGCACGGCCCTATAAGATGCTGCAGCTATATTGTCTGGTAAGGCATAATCAGAAAGATTTGTTATATATGTATAAGCTGTCCACGCAATGTTATGAAGTCATCCTTGATAATGCATCCGGGTTGGATTTGAAGAATTCCAGAGCCCTTCACAACGGTCTGTGTTACTGTGTTATCACAAACTATGTTCAGCGTAGTTCTGTTCCGCAAAACGTATATCCATTCGTTGGGCTTGTGCAATTGTATCCAGTGAGGGCCATCGTGGGTGATTATAATTTTACATGATGGAGATTGCTGCCCATGGTTTAAGAAGTCGATTTCGCAGGAACATGCCCTTGACCCTTGTCTATAAATTGGATGTTGTAGGTGGCAAAGGTGTCTTTCTTCAGTAAGGGAAAAACATCCTTGAAACTCTAATGTTGATAACGGGTAGTATTGGTCACGGTGCAAGTTGATCATAATGTACTCGGTTGATGGTTTTATGGTATAAAATGATTCTTCGACAAGAACTGGAACGGGAGTAACTCTGAAGAGCTCGAATTCATCAAGACTTAGGAGTGGTAATTCAATTTTGAAGATGATGTGTTTCTTCAGAGCCTTGCCATGAATGCTCATAAGATGATAAAGTTTCGGGATTTCGTCTGGTGCTACTGGAAGCCTGACTGAGGAAGGTAGGTTAGCTTTTATCATAGTGATTTCCTGCTTTAGCTGAGCAGGGGAAATAAGCTGAGGATTTATTCTTCCGTGATGAGTATCGATCAGTACGTCTATTAACGAGGCTTGTGTTTTTTGAAATTGCGAAGAGACTAGTATAAGCTGCAGAGCGATTGAATTGAAGAGCTGACGCAATCTTTCCTGGTGGTACTGCTGTCTAATGTCGTTAAGAGCAGCTGTAATTTCCTTGAGGTTTTTGTCCATCTCCTCAAAACGGGAGCTCGTGTCTTGCTCATTCTCTTTAATAATATTTATGGTGGCATCAATTATTGAAGTCTGGTTTTGGATAAGCCTGACTATGTGATTTTGATCTTGCTTAATTGTGTTTATTGTATTGGACATGTGGTTAGCATATTCATCGTCAAGAACCCCAAATAAAGCATTAGCCACATTTCTCACGAAGTTTACGGCGCCACGACGTACTCTCTGAGTGATTAAGGTTGTAGATAACAGATCATTATCCTTTTTGATATCTGCGTTTAGTCGGTCAAATTGGACGGTTGCCTCCTTGCAAGTTTCATTTTTATTCGGCAACAGTTGGCAAATTTCTGCTAATTTCCTACTATAGGTTAATATCGACTGGTATTCGTACCAATAAGGATCCATGTCATAATAGGCTATTATGTTCCAATTACTCGAAGTGATGGCTGAGGTGCCGAAATTTTCAAAGTAGATTCCTGGCCGTGACTGAAATGGTTGAATCTTGACCGGATCACATGCTATCAAGGGAATAAATACAAATACCAAGAGGATGGTTAGGGCTGCTGATCCAATAGAAGGCTTGAATTTCTTTTTTGGTACTGGTCCTCGTTCATCAGCTGAATTTTTGTGCGAACGAGTCAAGGTTGATGAGCACGGATCTGTAGCAATGTTTGTACTTTCCCTTTGCTTGAATTCATCATCGTTAGTTGCAATTGGAAGTGGAGCCAATCTGTGTATGGCACGACGGAATACACCAGTCGCTGTCCGAACATCGGCTACTCGAACCAGTCCATCTTCTCCGGTTATTACGTTAGTGATGCGGCCAAGCGGCCATCGTTAACTTGGTGTGTTGTCTTCCTTGATTATCACCATCATTCCGGGCTCTGCATTTTGACATCTCTCCTTCCATTTATACCTGTGCTGTAGCTGATTCAGGTAATCACGCGACCATCGGCGCCAGAACTCATTTTTGAGATGACTCACAAGATTCCAGCGAGTAAGTATCCTTGAATCAGCTGGTGTGGCTGCGGGGTCAACATTGCTAATGAGAGGCTCTCCAATGAGGAAGTGGCCAGGAGTTAGAGCGGTAAGATCATTCGGTGAAGTGGACATTGGAGTTATGGGCCTTGAGTTCAATATCGCTTCAACTTGAGTGATGGCTGTTTCAAGTTCTTCATACGTTAATGATGCTCCTCCAAGAGTGTGCTGTAGCAAATGTTTTGATGATTTAACCGCAGCTTCCCATAGACCACCAAAATGCGGTGAACGTGGTGGAATGAAATGAAAGTCGCATCCTTTTGTAACGCATAAAGATGTTATCTTTTCTTTTTCTGTATTGGATTCCATAAAGGCTATTACTTCTGACAGATGGTTTTTTGCCCCAACAAAGTTTGTTGCATTATCGCAATATATGCTTCTGCAATGACCCCGCCTAGCCATGAATCGCTTAAGTGCCCCTATGAAACCTTGTGTCGTTAAATCGGTTACTAATTCTAAATGGCACGCCTTGGTAGAAAAGCAGCAGAAAATTGCGATATAGGATTTTTGAGGCCGTTTGCCTCTTATCTTATAGTGTGTTGAAATTGGACCGCAAAAGTCGACGCCGGTATTGATGAATGGTCGGGCTGGTTGAATCCTATCAGCAGGCAAATTTCCCATTTGTTGAGATAGAAGTTTTGGTGTGGCGCGGACACATTTAACACACTTGTGCAAAACTGACCGTGCCAGAGTCTTTCCTTTCACTGGCCAAATCATCTGCCTGGCTATTGAAAGCCTCCTTTGCGGCCCGACATGATTGTTGTCATCGTGAATTTCAGTAAATATCATTTTGGTGACAGGATGATTGTATGGTATAAGTATGGGATGCTTAGCGTCGTAAGGCAAAGACGATGCTTCTAAGCGTCCGCCTACACGAATCAGCCCTTCTTTATCTAAAAAGGGCGTGAGACTCTTGAATGGATTTTTATTTGGAACGTCACCCTCGTCCTGCAGATGTTTGATTTCATCATGGAATTTATCGTGTTGCATTAATTTGAAAATTTTCTTTTTTGACTGATTAAGTTCTGTAGCTGACAGATGACCAATTATCACTCTGATTTCTTCCAGTTTTAATTCCAGTTCTTCCGGTGACAATTCTTCTTCGTTTTTCTTGATTTTAGTTTTTATCGCCAATTGCCTTATGTTGTGGATATATCTCAGTATGTAGGCGAGTATTCTTTGTACGTTCTTAAAGGAATTTTTGTGGTTTATGTTAATTAAAATTCCTTCTTGATGTGGGGGTGGATCGTGAATCGCCGTTCCTACTGACAAATGATTCTCGTCAATTGGCTTGTATTTAGGTGGCCAAATTGATGTAGCTCCATGTAAAAACTTTGGCCCATAGAACCAAATATTACAAGTTTGAAGCCGTTCGGGTGCTATCCCACGTGAAAGAACATCCGCCGGATTTTCCTTTGAAGGGACGTGGTGCCATTGCTGGAGTATTGTACTTTGTTGAATACGTGATACCCGATTTGCAATAACAACAGGTAGTGAGGCTGAAGATGAAGAATTTATCCAAGCAAGAACGATTTCCGAGTCGGTCCATAAAAATGTTGTATCATTATTGATATTCAGGTCTTTTTGTAAACGAAGTAAGAGATCAGTGGCAAGACAGGCAGCACAAAGTTCCAAGCTTGGAATAGTGGCTTGCTGCGCTAGTTTTGTCTGCTTTGATGGCGCTACTCTCGATTTAGCGCATAATAAACACACCGTTATGATGTTGTCACTGCTGACGGATCGAACGTATGCTGCTGCCCCATAGGCCTTTTCCGATGCATCAGCAAATATGTGGTATTGTATGCTTTTCGGAGATCTATGCGAAAAGATGTGCCTATTGTTGGTAAAGTCAAGCTCGGTTTCTCTATCGTCAAGAGGAATACCCTTCAAAAGAGATGCATGATTAGCACACCATTTTCTTAACTTTGCCGGTACATCTTCTCAATATCGGCAGTGAAAACGTACCTTGGAAAACGGAATCGAAGTAACATTGTAAAAACGTCGTCTTGAATTGTTGGTCCCGTGGCGAGAATGTTGTTTAACGAAATATTTGAAGAGGTTTTCGCAGAACCATCAAATACCACCCTAAGTTTGGTAGTGCTGCTGGCAGGCTTTTGAATGCAATGGTTAGGCAAGAAATAATAAGGCTTGGCGATTTGATGAAGAGTCACTTCCTGCAGATGGCCCAATTGTTGATATTCTTCCATGAATTGTATATAAAGTTTTTTAAGCTCTGGTGAATTGGCAAGCCTTCGTTCAAGCGCAATGAATCTTCGAAACGCAATATCTTTAGATTCGCCCAAGCTAGTAGGTGCCTCCTTGAAAGGTAAGCGAACCACAAAGCGACCGCAGGAGTCTCTGGTTGTAGTTTGGACGAAGTGAGTTTCACAGCGTCTTTCTGCTTGAGTGAAATTGTCTTCAGCTGCAGTGGCTTCTTCCAAACGCCAAAATCTTTCAATTTGTTGATCAAGAGCCTCGTCTGCTGTGCAGATTCCACATGATGCTACCATAGGATTGCTGGATTCAAATCGCTTACGCTGGTCTTCTGAGCCTTTTCTTGCTGGGGTTGTTCCTAAAGCCTCCAAAGATTGAAAACGATTTTCCAAGAATGTCAGAAAATCGTTTAATGAAGGCAGTAGTCTAGGTTGTTTAAGCGATTGCTCCCATAGTGTGTGCGAATTTCTATCCAATTGCTTAATTAAGATATGCAAGAGGAGGGGATCCCAGTTTTTGGTTTCGATACCCAGATTTTGAAGGCTCAAGAGACATTCTTTCGTGGTGTCGTGCAAGGCCTTAATCGCTGAGGAGCTTTCCATTTGATTCTTTGGTTGGGCGAGTAATTTATTTAACAAAGCGGTTACCAAAAGTCGAGTATTCTCATAGCGATTTTTAATTGTGTCCCAGGCAGCATTGTAGTTGGCATCTGAAGTCGAAAAACGACGAATTAATCTTTCTGCTTCGCCAGTTACGGTGGTCTTTAAGTACCACATCTTTTGGCATAGTGGAATTGGCTGGTTATGCACAAGTTCAGTGAATAAATCACGAAACTGTATCCACTTTGAATATTCGCCATCAAACTTTGGTAGTACAACCTTCGGTAGCTTAGGTTGGTGGTTGCCTTGAGTTGGTGCTGCAGCTACGGGACTCGAACATTCTTCCAACCTGGCAGTCAAAGAAATTTGGAATTGCTTGACTTCATCTTCTAACTTGCAGAATTCTTCCAAGTTGTAGCCATCTTGGCCTGGATTTTCGGAAATTTCATGTATTAACCGATGAGTTTCTTCCATTTCCATCCAGTATTTTTGTAATGCGCCCAATTTTATGCCACAAAATGTTGAAGTCCAAGCCTCTTGTGCTGTGGCCCTTAGACTAGTAAGCAACCGCTGTAGAGACTGAGCGGTTGCGCTCTGCCTTCTAATGATTCTTGAGCAGTCAGATGTTGGGGCTATTATGCTTTCAGCCCCACATGATTTATTTGTTTGAGGCTCGACGTCTATAGGTACAATTGACTCTAATATTTGCTTGATGTCAATATATGTCTTTTTAACCTTTTCGTATGTATTCGCCTGAACATACGGAGTGTCCGCCTTCACATATGCCTTTATTTGTTCATGATT
Source organism: Leucozona laternaria (assembly GCA_932273885.2). Classification (NCBI taxonomy): domain Eukaryota; kingdom Metazoa; phylum Arthropoda; class Insecta; order Diptera; family Syrphidae; genus Leucozona; species Leucozona laternaria. Next base: position 68,347,068 of record OW026366.1, on the reverse strand, counting down.
ATTATATAACTCTACCCAGAGAGCCTCTGATGACCGCAACTTTTTGGCCTTATATTCGGCTGTTTTACGGTCAGGACCGTCTTTGCCAATGTTTGTCTTAAGACGCTGCAGTTCCTTCGTGATGGCCTTCTGCCTGGCCACGATGGTGAATACCTGCATTTCATCCATTTTGAGCACGTTGAATACCTACGTGAACTCTGGGACAAGGGAACTCCGGATGCTTGGATCGCTGGAGTCAGGAACAACGAAGCAAGGGAGCTATGGATACTTTGATCTCTACTCTGCTGTCGAAGTCAGGAACTCCGGAACACGGGAACTCTGGATACCTGGATCTCTGGAACTCGCCTCTGCTGGTGAACTCGGGGACAAGGGAACTCCGGATGCTTGGATCTCTGGAGTCAGGAACAACGAAGCAAGGGATATGGATACTTTGATCTCAACTCTGCTGTCGAAGTCAGGAACACGGGAACTCTGGATACCTGGATCTCTGGAACTCGCCTCTGTTGGTGAACTCGGGAACAAGGGAACTCCGGATGCTTGGATCTCTGGAGCTCGTCTCTGGAACTCAGCAGCCCAGTGTCGAAAGCCCTGGGTACGCTTAATATGGTAGACGTAGATTCGGCAGCCCAGTGTCAAAGCCCTGGGAACGCTTAATGTAAGAACGTGAATCTCACTTAAGATCAGAAGGCTGTGTGTGCTTAAATCACGTCGGGGTCACCAATGATTAAGTCGGAACTATTTTGCTCCGACTGGCTGAACAGGGTGCATAACCTTGATCAGAGCGTAGATAAATACAAAAGGTTCTTTGTACCTTTGTATTTTGGAGTATGTTGTATTGTTGTGAAATATTAATGCCCCTTACCACTGGTGGGGGGAAGCAATAATAATTAAGTACACTCGACAACCTTTTCATCACAAATGATAAATTTTATTATCTTAAAATTCTATTTATGTACAATTTTTGCTTACTTTACTAAAATTACATTCACACAATTTTTGATTACTTTACTAAAATTACGTTCATACAGAAAGAAAGAAATACAAAAAGTAAAAGGAATATGATACGTTTCTGCCAGGTATGTTCTGAGCCTGAATGCAGAATGCTGACTATCGTGAGAAATTTATTTAAGTATGATTAGAAAATAAAGCATACAGAGAAGCTGTTACTGTTGTTATAGATTTTAAATAAAGCATACAGAGAAGCTGTTGCTGGTAAATACTAAAAATTGTTGGTATATAATAATCTGATGGATTAAAATATACAGTGGGTGCCCCCAGGACTCACTAATGATATTCCTCCTCAAGTTTCTCATGGTGGAGTAGCGAAAACGCTTCAAAGAATTCGGGAATACTTTTACTGGCCTAATATGACAGTTCAAATACGGGAGTATATAGCGAAATGTGATACTTGTATTCAGTGTAAACCTTCAAATCAAGTCTTACGTCCCCCTATGTCGAGTGTGTACAGCGTTGATCGTCCGTTTCAAAAGTTATATGTTGACTTTTTAGGTCCGTATCCGCGTTCTTAGTCCGGTAATAGTTTCATTTTTGTTGTTCTTGACCATATGTCTGAGTTTGTCTTTTTGAAGTCCTTACGAAATGCTAACTCTTCAAGGATTATCAAATTTTTGCAAGAAGATGTTTTTCACATGTTCGGAGTCCCTCAAATTATACTCTCCGATAAAGGGAAACAGTTTGTAGCGAAGGACTTTCAAAATTTTATGCAGTCCTACGGTATTCGACATTTTAAAACTGCCAATTATTCGCCTCTATCGAATGCGTCTGAGAGAGTGAATCGCACTCTTCTTGCCGCCATTCGCTCTTATCTCAAAGAAGATCAGTGAAATTGGGACTTGCATTTGAGTGAAATAGCGTGTCCTCTTAGGAGTGCTGTTCACACCTCAACGGGTGTGACACCATATTTCGCTCTATTCGGCTTAAATATGATGACCCACGGAAGTAGCTACGAGTTGGCAAAAAAACTAAATGCAGTTGAGGATGGCGAGCTTATGACCTTATCTCGACAAACTAAGCTGCTAGTATAGCCAAAGCCGGAGAGAAAAGTGCTCGAAAATATAACACCCGTTCTCGCGATGTACGATTTGTACCTGGCCAAGAGGTATTCCGAAGAAATTTTGTCTTAAGCGACATTTCGAAATATCTCAGCGCAAAACTTTATCCTTAATTCATTAAGTGTAGAATTGTAAAAGCCGTTGGCAAAAACCTTTACGAGTTAGAAAATTTATCGGGTAAAACTATTGGAATTTATCATGCTAAGGACATTAAACAATGAAATTATTTGAGATATCATCTGTATTTCCCTATCCTTTTTTTTTGGCTATGGCAACACCCTATTCATTTTATGTTTCTACGTATTTTTGAATATTATTCTACATATTTATCTTTGTAGGTTTATGTATTTACGTTTAATTCCATTTAATTCTATTTATTTATATACATATGAGTTCATACCTCCGATTTATTTTTGGTTTAATAGCTTTACTTATGTATAGATTTGTCCTATTTATTTATTCGTTGCCAATGAGGTAAGTTCGTGTTAATTTATTAATTATTCATTGAAACAGTGAAGTCCTTCAGACCCTGTGATAATTTTTGTTATTAGGTCCGCGCCTTAAAACAATGGATACGATCTAGCCCTGTGATATCTTATTTGTTAATTAATTTATTTATTTATTATTTTATAAGTTGGTGATATTAGGTTTAGTTTATTATTAATTCTATAGTAAAATTTATTTATTACCCTATTTATTTATTAAATTGTTTATATTTTTGGTTAAATCGCCCGTTTATGCAAAGTATTTATCCGTTAAAGTCGTTTATTTATTTATCTATTTATCTTTGTTAATCTATTTAATTATACGTTACGTTATTTATTTAGTTGTTACATTGTCTATCTTTTTTTTTGTTAACTTATTTCTTACTATTCTTTGCATGTTAATTTATTAATTCATTGGTTCATTTATTGGTTTAAGCACCTAGCAATGAATAAAGCAGTTTGCCTTATACATTTATCATTTAGCTCTTTACCCATTTATTGATTTTACTTATTTATTCAGTAATTTACTTTAAGGATCCACTTACTTATCTATCTCTAATTATATGTATGATTTGCCATTATCTGTATTTCTTTATTTATCTCTCTATTTAGTGTCTGCTATTTCCTATTTTCCATAGACCAGTAAATATCCTAACTTTATTTGTTTGCGGTCGAGACGAGACGTTATACCAAAGATAATATAATACAAAGATGTCGCATCCAGTGCAAGCAAAGTGAACCCAAAATAAAACCGTCCGTATCTGATATTGGATACGATAACATGTTGCGAAATGTTGCATTGTTTAATTTAAAGAGCGAGAGCGATAAATCTCTCTGGAAACAATTTAAAATTTGAAATCTCTTCAAAATGCATATCTCAAGGACATAAATATGGTATCTTTCGCTTTTTTTTAGTTTTTTGCTTATTATTTTTTGTGATCATGATGATGGTGGGTATCTGTATACATAGACATGCAGTAACATTTTTGTTCTTTCGTCGCAAATCGCGATCTTCGTAAGAGGTAGCAAGGATTTTCTTTTGGTTTTATTTATTTTTGTGAGGTTGTTTTGTAGGTATTCCTTGAGAAATAAAAAAAAAACAAAAAATATTTTCATGAATTTATTTAGGTACAGGTGTATTTCTTTTTATTCCTTTTGAGAATTTTTGTAGGGCAGAGAAATTCATGTACATATGTAGATATGAAGAACGGTTGTAAGGAATTATTTTTTAAGTATTTCTATTATTTTAACATTTGGGGCTGGAGAATATATACCTATATGTATATCCGAACGGCAATCTAAAAGCAGCTTTTACTACTAAACAAAGGTACCTACCTACATAGGCGCCTTTTCTCAGGGTGGAGGTGGGAAGTGTTTGTGAGCAAAGAAAATATTTTAAGCAGCTGAGAGCCTTCAAAACTACTATTTTCAAAATTTGTATTTTATAATAATTTTGACTAATGAACATTACTTTAGGCAGCATTTTTCAAAATTACAAACTGGCTAGTTGGTCGATAAAATTCAAGATTTGGTTGGTCATGTATAGCTCTATGGAAATGGCTTATAACTTTGGTAATTCTTTTTTTATCTTCAAGGATGAATTATTAAATAAAAGATAATATAACAAAGATTATTATAGAAAATATATCGATTGGAATGAACATTCAATTATTATAAGAGGTGCAAATCTTCAATGGTTAAAGGAATCATGATACTTAAATTGTTATGTAAATGCAAAGACACAGTTAAATTTTTTGAGTTTAAATGTACCTATTCAGTATCCTAAAAATAAATATCTATACTATAGAAAAACATTTGTCTGAGAAAAAACCTAGTAAATCGGTCTGCAAATAAATTAATCTTTCTACCAATATCAAGTTCAGGTTAAACAAGTAGGTATGTACATTGGTAGGTATAAACTTTAATTTTTAATTGTCGAAGAATAAAAAAGTAGTTAGAGTAAGTATAAGTATATTCGCAAATGATGTGTAACATATCTTTGTATCGAGTAAAGTTATTGTATAGTTAAAATGCTATTTATTGGATATTTAAAGCATAAACTGAGATTCATTATATTGCATTTATTTCTTAATATTTACGTTTTTATTGATTTTCTAGGCAAATTTGCTCGAATGTTTTGTCTGTATCAATTTTATTTATTTTTTGATCAATTTAAAATCAAGATTGTGACGCTTTTATACCTCGTAGGCCATAGGATAATAAAGGTGTCAAAATAACCGTCATTTTATGTAGGTATATGCGAAATTAATAAAAACTAAATGAATCCATTCATGCACTCAAGAGATATTAGTTCATATGTTAAAGCACTCAAATATTGCCCTTATCTCCGTTCAACAGAACTCCAGAATTTTAATTTGCTGTAGGTAGGTATTCATATTTAAATCAATATTTTCTATCATCTGTCAAAATGGCTCACTCTTAAAAAGATAACAATCAAATACAGTGTAACTTCCATATAACTCAAACTCTCAAAATGTTAGAAAAAAATTCGAGTTATAGAAACTTCGGTTTAAAGAAATGAGAAGTTTTACTGTTTTATTTTATGAAATGGAATATTAAGAAAAAAATGATTTTTAATTAACGGAAGTTTTAAAAAAAAACAGTACATATTACACAAATTCAAATAGCGATTGCATACTTTTCAAAGGGAATTGCCCATTTCTGGCCCAGAGTGTACACGAACGAGTTTGATATCAAATGAAAGGTGACGTGAAGCCCGATACATGAGTAAAATATTTTTAAAATCGTTAATGGGAAAGGCGAGATATTTGGGCTTGAAGTTGACGTTTGACGTTGAGTTTGTTCCATAACGTCCATAACGGGCGGAAAAATTGACGAAGAAAAGTGATATTGGTATCAAATGAAAGGTATTTTTCTTGTCTTTAAAAAAGTTATTTTTATATGTTAAACACATTTTGAAATATTGAGTTTTAACTTCTAAAACATTCAATTTTTTTGCAGTCTTTCTCACACCGATATTTCAAAAAATTCAGTGATGACATTTAATTTTTTTAGCTCCAGTAAAAAGCTTATTTTACTACCTTTAATTGTATGTAAAATATATTGTACTTTGTCACATAAATACCTAATAATAAACAAAACATTTCTCAAAAGGCAATAAATTATTATGTGATGACTATATATAATTTGGTATTTAAGTTTTTCAAGGCTCGAACACAATATTACGCCACCTGCTCACTTCTTGGACCATATTTTATTGATATATGATTCGGATTAAAACCGTTAAAAATAGTATTTCCTTTTTATATCCACTATTTTTTATTTTCAAACCCGTCCGCCGGTCTGTGCGTCTGTACGTCCACTGTAATTTGAGCTAGAGCCCAAACGAATAAACCGATTTGCTTCAAACTTGGTATATAGCATTTTCATGTGATTCCTTAGACGATAAATTCGAATTGTGGATTTAGCTCATCTAGAACGGTTAGCTGCCATACAAATATTTTAATTTTTTTTATTTTCTCGAAAACGGCTCTTACGATTTTGATTAAACTAAGTACCTGTAATAACTAAGTCAATTTTAAGAAAACTGCGTGTCAGGTTTTTCTTAAAAAATCGCATAACGGAATTTGGTATTCCACGGTTTTTAGAAAATGGTCTTATTTTTAGGTTATTCAAGTATAACTTTTTGACGGTTCGACCAATTTTGTTATAATTTTTCAATCTGGTGCTTCTAAATAGTATAAATAAAATTGCATTTAAACATTTCGAAAAATATTGATTTATAAACAACAACATATCAAACAAAAAAATCAATTTTTTAGTGGTTACTTTTGACTCTCTTAATATTTTCTCGTTACATACATACACTATGCATCTTCAATGTGTTGTTGCACACAGTTATTAACCACAGAAAAAAGTTCGTGCGATCAAGTAGTGCATATTTTGTACCCTATAATCTATCTTTCCTGGTCCATAGGCATAATAAAATGCCTTTAGAAATTTTTTTTTTTATTTTTAGGTATTTATATAATTAAGTAGACTTCATTTTATATCAACTAGAGCTAAAAAAGGGATATGTCATCACTGAATTTTTTGAAATATCGGTGTGACAACGACGGCAAAAAAAAGTTGCTTTTTTAGAAGTTAAAACTCAATATCTCAAAATGTGTTTAACATATCAAAATAAATTTGGTATTATTTTAAAGACAAGATACCACTATCATTTTTCTACGTCAATTATTCGGCCCGTTATGGACAATTATTTGGAACAAAATCTGAAATCCTTATTTTGCATTCGTCAACTTCAAGTATAAACATCTCTACTTTCCCATGAACGATTTTGAAAATAGTTTACTCATGCATCGGGCTTCACGTCACCTTTCATTTGATACCAAACTCGTTCGTGTACACTCTGGGGCTCTCCTTTCACCCGGGGAGCCGATAGGTCACTATGGAATGTACGTGAGCTCAAAGAAAATTACATAAACAATTTAAATGTAAGTCAGTGATTTTGTTTCTTGTTTCAGTGGCAATTTCTTAAGTTAAGGTGCCGTGCAAGCAACAGCAGGCACCAGTAATGCACATTCAAATTGAACAGAGTAAAGTGTAGACTGTAGATATCAAACAATTTAATACTTACGGTAGAACTAGAATAGTCGGAAGGCCACGCAAGTGGTCGTACGAAACCGAGCGAGTACAAAGAATTTGTATGTTGTGCCCATAATTGCGATTTGGTACTGTTCGTCTAGTTTTCGTTGACTTTTGCCGTCGCACGTAAAGAGTGCTCATCGACCGCTCGTTAGTACGTGGATGGATGCAAAAATCAAAATGGTGAAAGCAAACTAAAAAGAATTTGGCGCTTGGTGCTTAGTTTTCGCCTTTTTTTCTGATTGATGAATGAGTGAAGTAAAATCTCAACTTTTTATTTAATTTACATATATCACATCGAATTTTAGTGGTTTCGCAAAGTAAATAATTAAAAGCCTATCACTCTCTGTGCTGAGAAAATTGACATTGAATAAACAATTATTTAATTTGTTTTCTCTCTTTCAACCACTTAAGAGCATTATGGGTGACTTGTGAAATTGACGTTTCGGAAAGCTACTTTTCGATCGGTTTTGACATTAGCTTCCGACAGCTTCCGCCTATTCTAGTTCTACCTTTAAGCCTAGTACGCTGGTAATGCGAAATGAAATTTTTCGGTGGTCTCCGACACGACAACGAAGTGCTTTCGGAAACCACAACGAAAAAGTGACAACTGAAAAAGTCACACTAATAACAAAAAAAACAAACGCAAACGCAAACAAATCAAAGAAAGCTAGGCTGAAATGAAAGATAGAACAAATACAAACACAAAAAACCTGAAATGTCACTTTTCCGCACACAATTAATGGTCCGGCAATTAATTGAGTGCGAAAAAATAGCGGAGACCTCTCCAAATAATCTGCTACAATTATCAATTTCTCTCATCGAACAGCGTATAAGCCTAGTACGCTGCTGATGCGAAACGAAATTTTTGGTGGTCTCCAACACGACAGCGACATGCATACGAAAACCTCAGCGAAAAATGACAATTGAAAGCGTCACCATTTGCAAAAAAAAAAAACAAACACAAGCGCAAAAAATCACAGAAAGCCATGTTGTATTGAAAGAAACAACAAATACAAACACGAACAAACCTCAAATGTCACTTTTCCGCACACAATTAATGGCCCGGGCAATTAATTGAGTGCGAAAAAAGAGGAGACCTCTCCAAATAATCTGCTACAATTATCGATTTCGCTCATCGAACAGCGTAATGCAAAACGAAAAGGAGGACGAAATTTTTCGTTTATGATTTCGTTGTGTCATTTTTGTATGGGATTTTTCGTTTCGCATCAGCAGCGTACTAGGCTATACTGCAAAACGAAAAGGAGGACGAAGTTTTTCGTTTATGATTTCGTTGTTTCATTTTTGTATGGGATTTTTCGTTTCGCATCAGCAGCGTGCTAGGCTTAAAACAAAAAGAAACCAGATACAAGAAAAATAACACAACTGACGGCAAAACAACCCTCATTTGAAGCAAAAAAAAAGGAGCAGACGAGTGCAAGAATTTTTAATGTTATGACTTCTAAAAAGTAGAGATTTTTGTTTTTCCTTCACTTCCTCATGAGTTGCTTTGGTTTTTGTTGTTTCTATCTACTCAAGTTAAATTCACTCAGCGATCGTAATGACACTGGTGGCAGAACTTTTAATAATTTTTCTTGCATTCTTGATTCCTCTGTGTATATAAACTCAATGATTTTACCTACTCTTTTTGATGATGTGGCTTGTCCAAGAGCAAGAGTGTGAAAGGGAGAATTCACAATGTATCGATTGTGATGCCACGAAAGTGAGCAAATATGGCTGCTTGAAACGGATAAGGAACGATGGAAATCGAAATTTGGTACATTAATGTCGTTTTCGTTTGGATTTCGGAACTGTTCCATTCCTATTGAAAATGGAAAATTTGGAGTAAAAGGAGTGAAAAAGGAGTAGCTCCGAACGTCCACTCGAAAACGACATAAATGAGTTGAAAAATTGGTAAGTTTGATTCTTCTTAGGTCTGTTCAAACTGTATGCAATTTTGGGGTGAATTCACACTCGGGAATTTTTCGTTATAGAAGAAGTTTGCTACAAAATTTTCAAAAAAAAAGTCATCTTTGATCAACAAATTGTGTAGATTGTGAAATTCTCCACATTCCAGTCTTTTCTTATAAATTTGATTAATTTCACAACGTTTTTTAATATATTTGTACTTCAAGAAGTTATTTTCTAACAAAAATTGTTCTTTAAAAAACGACAGCGACATTATAAATCTTTCCGAAACTTAAAAACGCGACTACTTCGCAGTGCTTACTGCAGCTAATTGTTTCGTTCCCACTACATACGACTGCCTACCTACATACAAAAATAAATTCGCTTACTTCGATTGAGTAAACTCGCTTGCACCGGAACCAGTGTTGTCGTAATGGCTACTATAGTAGCATTTGCCTACTTTGCTGCGGAAAGGGCTACTGTGCTACCCATACCTCAAAATGGCTCCCCAAGTCACCACATTAAAAACATTAAAACAAATTAATGTGGACAAAAATGAAAATGATATGAAAAACACAATTTTATATTTTTTCACAGCCCTGTTTTAACAAAATATTGCACATCTCTGTTAAATTTCAGAATAGGATAGTGATATAATGGGTACGTTCAATCACAAAATCTGAACATTCAGATATGAATTTATGAAAAAAAAGTTTCAGTCGAAAGTTGCAGTGTCAAATTCTTGCATTCACCTATAGGATTTACGTTAAAACGAAATAACATAGAAGATACTTTAATTATATTCGTAAATTAAAAATTCAGCGTGAGTAGTTTTGGGGATGGTATCATAAATAAATAAATCAGCAACAGGTTTTCTAAAATTTATTTAAAGTGTTTTCTACTAAGCAGTAAATTTTGTTTCTGATTTAAAATCTATTTGTTGAGTTGCATGGCCTCCAAAATACAGCTGAACTATGTACCTACAGTTCAATGAAAAAAAAGGTTCCACAATATTGCGATGGAGAATTCTCGCAACATTTTTCTTAGAATAGTCAATCTTTTGATTGAAAAACTCACTTAATAATAAACAATAAATTCTTTTAAATAAATAATATTAATTTGTTCGTGATGAAATTCAATTAACACAAATCAAGCACCGTCTATTGCAAAGATCATAAAGTTCAAATTCTATGTATAATACTTCAACATTTCCTCCAGCCCCCACCACAAACACTTTTTAAAAAACGTAATTAAAAGTCACGAAAAGACATCTTACTTTTTATGACTAGTCTTTTAGGTTGTTCTCAAAATAATAATAATTATTTATATGTACATATGTAAGTATTTATGTATGCACATCTATTTATTTTTAAACGTTTAAATTGTTTTCCAAAATATTTTTAATATTAACAATGAATGTTTTATATTATATTTTTTGTTAAACATGAAATAAAATTGTTAAGTTTCGATAGAAAAAAGATTTTGCGTTTCTCTTTTTTCCATTTGCAGTTATATTATTGTATGAATATTTTGAATTTTTGAAGGGCTCCTCAACTTCTAAAAATGCTCCCCAAATTTTCTGACAAATGCTACTCTTAAAATTTGCGAAACGACAGCACTGACCGGAAGCACTCTGTTCGCGCGAATGTGAATGAATTTTACTCGCCTACATTCGCTAAGTTCGTACGAGTAAAATTCGCTTGCACCGGAGCCGCAGCCTTACGGCTGTAATCAGCGTGTTCTAAGTCACAGAGGAGGGTGCAAATTGTGTAATTAACTATAAAATCCACAGATAAAACCACTTACTACCTACTGATACCTATTATTTAACACGTTGATGTTTACTTATCCCTTGGCTATGCATTATATACTTACACAGGGTTGCAAATTGAAATTTTCATCGTCTTCCTTCGCATTGCTGTTATCTTTTGCCGTGTGCTTGTTTAAGTGGAATCACTTAATGGTTTTATTCGCGTATCATTTGTTCATTTTATAATACTAAATTTTATATTTCCCTACCAGTCTTCTACCCCAACCCTCTATCATATCAAAAATAAACAAGAAAGCAACTACATCAACTACACCCACTTCTGTTGATAATGTTCTGGGGAGGATTTGAATTACACGAAGTGGAAATGTTTGTATTAGTGGAGGTTGACTTTTCGGTCGCCGTGACAAGTCGAGAAATGTCAAAAACATCGATGGCTTCAACATGATTTATGATTTGCAGTTTCCATATTAAATCGATACCCCACTCACTATTTTCTCTACCACGTTAAGCCTAGTTCTCACCTCTTAGTGAAATGAAAAACAAAACCGCTTCAAAGTACACGTGAATGATGATTATGAAAACATAATAAATTCTCCACATGTATTTTCGATACTCAGTTTGTAATTTTTAATACTCACTTTCAATGAAAAAAGAAAATGATTGATTGATGAATAATTATTTTGACAGAACCTTGAACAAACCCAAATGAAGATTGTTTTGATCCCGTGGTTTGTTGTTTTTAGCCTATTGGCAGCAATAAATTCACAAAAAAAAAACATTTTTTTTATTTTTTTTTAATTAAAATCATCATTAAAATCACGAAATGAAAACCATGGTGTGAAATTGACTACGAACCGGTTCATATTCCGAATTTCATCGCTGTGAACTAAACGTTAGTTTTATATGGAAACTTCATTTCTACCCGAACTGAGTACATATACATACTAGGCCTTAGTTCTGGAATAATAAAAGAAAATGGTTACATAATACCCATATATGTACCTTCCAAAAAGCAAAAGGGTAAAAGAATATGTATTTAGTGTAGATGGTATAGTACTTGCCAATATGGCCGTCGTTTTCGTTAGTGAAGAGTTATTTTCTAACTGTGAAGACAGGAAAAAGGCAATTAGATAAAAATGAAGGCATCTACAAATATAAAAGTATAAGTAACCCAAATCAGCTCGGCAGCGATTGAAATCTAAGAAGGGCTACCGAAAAGTATCATTGAAAATACTTTTAATTATTCTATCGTGTTATCCCATTAAACATTGTCCTGTTCGAGACGGATTGCAACAGCAAAACTATCATCCTAAAAAACGATGAGTGTCAACTTAGCGAAACAACATTCACCGATCGAAAAGTGGTTAGGTGGATAAATAGCCGTTAATTGGTCGTTAATTAGTTGTGATAATTTAGAATTTGTCGTTCCATATTTTCTATATTTTGTTGCTGCTTTGCTAAGTTGATATCAACTTAGCGAAGCACCCTCTGAAAAAGGGGTAAAAACTGCTTAAATTGAATGGTTTTCTGCTTAATAATTTGCCGTTCAGGAGTTTTGAATTATTTGTGACAATTTCTATTTGTTCGTGCTATGTTTGCTATGTTTTTTTTGCTGCTTTGCTAACTTGGTGTCAACTTAGCGAAGCACCCTCTCAAAAACAGGGTAAAAACTTGTTGCATTGAATGGTGTGCTGCCCAATAATTTGCCGTTAATTAGTCGTTAATTAGTTGTGACAGTTTCAATTTTGTCGTGCAATGTTTTCAATGTTTTTTTTGCAAATTTCCCAAATTCATATGAAGTTAGCGAAGCACCCCCCCAAACAGTGTTAAGAGCTTCTTAAATAGAATGTTTTATTCCTTAATAATTTGCCGTTCATTACTTGTGACAATTTCAATTTTGTCGTGCGTTGTTTTCTATGTTTTTGCTGTTAATTTGCCAAATTCTTATGAAGTAAGCTTAACTACATTCAAAAACATTTTGCAAAAAGTAAAGTACAAAACTACACACATACTCTAGCCACATCTCCTTGCGAGAAAGATTACCACAATTGTGTTCCGCACATAAAAGTATCTGGCATTTCTCATTTCTTCGGAAACAAAAAAAAAAACAAATCAAAATAATGACCTTCTCTGGTCTTGGCCGATGTTTTTTTTTTCAAAAAATGCCTAATAAATATAAAGCCATTTCCAGTGACATCCAATTCATAACACTGGCTTCACACAAAACAACCAACCGATCTTCTCCTACCAACCGATGCCCCAGAATCAAGGCCGTAGTCGTCTCAAGCGAGATTTCACCGTAGATGAAAACGAACGAGCCGCCGTAGAACTTCAACAAAAAATCGGCGCCCTCAAGCCGCTGGCTATCGACATCGAAAACGAAGTTCGCTACCCAGACAAACTGGTGCACGGCATGGACGATGACATGAACAGATCGGGCAGCTTGCTGGGAACAACGATAACACGAGTTATCCGCCTGTAGAAGCACGGTGGCACCAAACATACTGTGTGTTACATATCGTTTTGTTCGTCTTCTTGTTGTACATATGTTGTGATAAAACTTAGAAACTGTCTAAAGGCACGTAGTTTCGCGTACGCGAAATTAGTTCTCATACCTAAACAGTGAGATATACATATAGTGAGGTTTCTTTAAAGAGTCTGTCTAAAGGCACGTAGTTTCGCGTACGCAAAATTAGTTCGGCTCAGGTTTCCATTAGGCACATTCACAAACAAATATGAAAAAATGTTTTTTAGATGTCAGCTGAGCTACAAAACACGAAAATAATAATTATTTTGTACGGAAACCATTATTAACAAAGTTATACACAATTTAACTTTGTATTGTTCCTTCATATGAAACTTCTTAACAAAAAATATTAAAATGCTGTTTTCCTAAATGTATACCTACAACTATTTTTATTTCATTAAATCCAAAAAACTTTGCATACATCCAACCTTGCGCCCAACCCAAATCCTAAAGTGAAGCCATGCAGGGGGCAGCATGACCCCCCATATATACCTCACTGTTTAGGTATGAGAACTAATTTCACGTTCGCGAAACTACGTGCCTTAAGACAGACTCTACTGTTCATTATAAAAAAAACTGATACCAAACCAACTGATGAAAATAAAAAAGTTTTCATGAACCTTCGGTCCCAACTTTAATTGTTTATAACTTTCTTAATAACAATTTCCGTGCAAACAAATTTTTTTCTTTATTGTTTTATACGCTATTTTACAACGTTTGAAAACAAAAAAATTTATTTTTGGCGTATGTGCCTAATGGAAACCTGACCCATTAGTTCTGATAACTAAACAGTGAGGAATGTATGGGGGGCATGCGGTTTGGAGTAGGTGCAAGGTTGGTTATATGCAGTTATTTTGGATTTAAAGAAACCTCACTATATGTATAATACCTCATTGTTTAGGTATAAGAACTAATTTCGCGTATGCGAAACATCGTGCTTTTAGACAGTTTCTAAGTTTTATCACAACATATGTACAACAAGAAGACGAACAAAACGATATGTAACACATAATATGTTTGGTGCCACCGTGCTTCTACAGGCGGATAACTCGTGTTATCGTTGTTCCCAGGAAGCTGCCCGTCCTGTCCATGTCAAGGTCCATGCCGCGCACCAGTTTGTCTGGGTAGCGAACTTCGTTTTCGATGTCGATGGTCAGCGACTTGAGAGCGCCGATTTTTTGTTGAAGTTCTTCGGTAGTTCTTCGCATAATACTAGATATGGATGTAATGAGCCTTTATCCAGGTCCATTGTTTATTTCAATGAAGTGTCGTTAAGTATTGATTTTTTATGTCTTACTCGTGAAAAATTCAAATCTGAAATCTTGTACTTATTTAAATTTTAAACTTTTATTGGAGTGCCATATATCTGATAGCTGTAAAACTGCTTGTAGATGAAACTAATAAATAAATAAATAACACATCCATCGGTGTTAGCTTTGCACTAGCATGAGGAGTGTTATTGTAGACATATACATAGCCTGACGAAGCCATGTATCCCAATCTGCTGGATAAGCACTCGCAAAGGATCGTAAGTACTCTATCAGAGGACCATAATTCCGTTCAAGTGAATTATTAGTCTGCGGATGATATGCAGTTGTTTCTAGTTTGTTTATTTTTAGAAATTTGCACAATTTTTTGAAAAGGTCAGTACAAAAATTTGCCCCTCTATCAGTGAGAAGCTGCTCAGGAATTTTATATCTACAAATTATTTCATCAAAGAAAACCTTTGCGGGTTCCAGCTTCGCCATTTGGCAGTGGATAGCAATCCATGAACCTTCTGAGGTCATCAGCGAAAGTAAAATATATTTGTTGCTTGCACTGTAGTTGGGAGTGGACCCAAAATGTCCATAAACACTATCAAAAGGTTTTTTTGAGGTTACTGAGATCATCGGATCCGTAACTAATCCTCGCAAACAACGTCTCCGCACGACACATCCTCGCAAGCAACATCTTCTCAAAGCAACATCTCTGCTGCGACACATCGTCGCAAACATAATCCTCGCAAGCCAGTTACCGTGGTGTTGGTGCGCTAGGCGATGGGTTCTCAAAAGAGAAATGGCAATGGGTGGAAAGAACAGTAAGGCTGAACGGGAGTGGAGTGTAACCACCCTGTGCTGAAAATATTTTTTTCGTTGATAATTCTGCCTCACCTATAACCTGTGTCAATTTCATCGAAATCGCTCAAAGAACGACGAAGATAACAATTTTTTTAAATCCAACGCCCTATTTTTATATTCGCTACTCCACTTCAGTTCAGCCCTACTGTTCTTTTCACCCATTGCCATTTCTATTTGTGAACCCATCGCCTAGCGCACCAATACCACGGTAACTGGCTTTTTTTTTTAAATCCAACGTCCTCCACTCCCGTTCAGCATTACTGTTCTTTCCACCCATTGCCACTTCTCTTTTGCTCTTTTGAGAACCCATCGCCTAGCGCACCAATACCACGGTAACTGGCTTGCGAGGATTATGTTTGCAAGGATGTGTCGCAGCAGAGATGTTGCTTTGTGAAGATGTTGCTTGCGGGGATGTGTCGTTGAGGAGATTTTGTTTTGAGAAGATGTTGCTTACGAGGATGTGACGCAGCAGAGATGTTGCTTTGAGAAGATGTTGCTTGCGAGGATGTGTCGTGCGGATATGTCGTTTGCAAGCATTAGTCGGTCTCCCCTCGTAGAGGCTTTTCATACTTTGAAAAATTTGGAATGCTTCTTCTATAGAAATTAACCAACCCTTAGAATGATTGGATTTCCTTAACATTTTTTGGGTACGATATCTGATTGATGCTTTTTATTTTCTGTTCGTCTGGAAGGACTCTCATTTCTGTAATTTTATAACCTAAGAAAACAATCTCTCGGCGAAGAAAATTGCATTTTCGAGGTTGAAGTTGTAGATTGAATTTATCTAAACGTTCTAAAATCGAAATGAGTTTGTGGTTATGATCATTTAAATTTTTACCGTACACAACAATGTCGTCTAGGTAGACAAGACATTTAATTCCTTGTAGACCACTTAGTGTATAATTCATTAGGCGTTGAAAGGTAGCTGGTGCTCCTTTCAAACCAAACGGCATTCTGTTAAGCTCATAATTCCCAGTACTTGTACTAAAAGCCGTTTTCGCTCTATCGGCTTTATCTATAAGAACTTGGTGATATCTGCTAATGTTGAAAAATATCTGCTCAAGAATATCGTCAATTCTAGGCAACCGGAAAGCGTCACCAATTGTAATGTCATTGATTTTCCGAAAGTCTACGACTACTCTCTATTTTCGAATACCACTTTCGTTAGCTTTTTTGGGAGCCACCAACAACGGACTATTCCAAGGGCTCTTGCTATCGGTCACAATTTTATTTTTATAAATTTGATCAATTTGATCATTTATTATTCGCCTATGTACCTCCGGTAATCGGTATTGTTTTGTATTTATAGGGACTATGTTATTATCAGTTGGAATTTTGTAATAAATTGCAGTTGTATACGGAAGTTGTTCCCCTTCAAGATGAAAGATATTGGAAAATCTTCCACATATAGCTTGTATTGTAGCTCTTTCTTCGGGATTAAGATCTTCCCGGAAATTAAGTTCGTCAACCAATTTTTTGATACGACTTACATCTCTGTTAACACTTGAAAAATGAGTATTAATAGAATATGTAGAATTTTGTGGACTTTCTGCTTCATCCTTTGTTAATTTTCCTAGAACAGATTTTTTTGTGGAACAAATTGAATGATGATATTATCATTTAAGATTAGTTCATTGGTGCTGACATTTGCTAAACTTATTTTAATGGAACCGTTTTACTTGGCCAACGGATGACGGTTTTTTGTTTTGGTAAATTTGTGGGCTTATTTCAAGAGAGTGACACTAGCTCAGTACCTTCAGCAATGTTGATTGGATATTTGAAAAATACTTCATTGCGAGAAGGTATGGTGGTAGTGATTCTCTGAGTGACCACGTTATCATTAATTTCTATTGGATCCACTGGTGGAGATGATTGAGGTACAGGATGTACTGATTCTGTTTGATAAGCAGATTGATCATTTTGAAAAAGGGATCCCTTGGGAGAATATGTGATTATTTTTTTGTATAATTTCGTTGGATAAATAGAACCATTATCGTGCAAAGATAATTGAGAAACCGCGTAATTCGAATCTTTGGTTCTTTCAGCAGTTCCCCCAACTAACAAACTCCCGGAGTTAAGCTCTTCAAATCTGAAAAAAAAACTCCCATAAGATTCTTTTATATCCTATTGCTATACTTTAGAATTAATCTCTTGTTATGAAACTCAAATTCGTCTCTTAGCATTTTTATTGTAAGAGCTAAGCATTTTTTAAATTTGAAAGTACTTAAATCCTATATCTAAATCTATTTAAGTCTCATAAGTATCTCGTTATGAAATTTAAACTTTAAACGTCATTTTTAGTCTTTCTAATCCCATAATAATACTTCAATGAGACTATTCATAAATAAGTTTTTTTCAAGATTCTAATAGGAGCTACGACGCCAGCTTTGAATATCAAAGGAACAGATGTTATAGTTGAATTGTACAGTGCGTTCTTTTTGTTCACAAAACTTGCTTCTGTTCATGTTTCTATCGGATTGGTTATTTGATTGGTGGTGACAGATGTAATTTTAGATTTCAAAGAAAAGTTTGATTGTTTTCGTTGCGAGCAAGTTTCTTTGGTCGATTTTTTGTTCTCTTTGTTTACCTAATTTCGGGGCTGTAGAACTGGTAGTAGTGAATTTGATCATAAATATTATAACAACAATTTTCAGCACCGAAATATACTAAACAAAAAGCACACATTTCAAACTTAAGGTAGTTAATATTATTAGTGTTATTAAAAAGAGGAAACTATCTGCCGAAAAATCGATCTCAAAAGCATTATTTTGATTGAATTGATCGAAACAACCTTATTAATTGTACTAATGGAAATCACCATAAGTATCCCAAAATTTTTATGGTATATCTTATACTGTTGTTGCATGATTTAAATAACACCAAGCTATATCCAGTTAACTTTGATTGTTACTTTATTCGCAAATTATTAGGTTATAATTTTGTTCCATTGTTTCAAAATGTTAATCTAACACAACTATCGATTTTTCGCTTTCACATTTAAATTTCTTAATAAAAGTTGGCAATTGCAATAAAAAGGAACGCCCCACAGACAAATGTGTTTCGTTTGAAAGTTAAATTTAAGTCCCATAGGAGCATTTTAGTTCCCATAAGAAGTACTGTCTCCTAGAGAAAATTTATATTTACTGAGAGCGACACTTCTTATGGGAGCTCAAACGTTCTAATGGGACTACAATTTGACGTTTAACCAAAGATAATAGAATACAAAGATGTCGCATCCCATATAAACTTTTGGCACACAAAATTTAAAGCCTGGTCCTTGATATCAAGGACCACAACATGTTGCTAGTTGCGAAATGTTGCGAGAGCGAGGGAATTCCTTAAAAAACTGGAATCTCTTAAAAAAATATTACTTTGTCGTTTGTTCTTCTTTGTTTATTTCTTTTTCTTTAGTCTTGTGATGTTGTGTTGTGGTTTTTTTTATTTTGTCTGTGACGTTTGCATAGCTTTCCTCTGCCGACGTTTTAAGGATTTCCTTTATTTTGTAATTTTTTTCTTTTTTTGATTTTTTATTATCTTCGCGATGAAGATTGTATGATTTTTTTAAAGGAATTCTTCTTTAATAGGATCTGTAAGTTGGTGGGTAGGTAAACAATAAAACCGAGTGGTTTTTTGTCTAATTAATGGAAGCGTCCTTGGTGTATGGATAGGTATGATTTTTTTTTTGAATTTTATTATGTTGTATTTTTTGTTGTTTTTGATATGATAAAGCTGATCATTTATAGAGTTTTGAATTTCTTAAAAGAATCGATAGACGAGACGGTGTCACAGAGTAATGTGCAGGTGGTGGTCTTATATTTTTGTGTGAGCATATTTTTGCATAAGCACAATAATGCTTTTTTGTGCACACACACATAACAGGTTAATTTTATTAGTTTGCCACTTTTGCGCTTGAGGGTATTTTATTTAGTTGATTGTTGTTTTTTTATTATTTCTTGTTTGTTTATGTTTGCTGATGAAGTTTGGTTCAAAATTTCGTGTTAAGTAGATAGAGGTATACCTATGGTTAACTTTTTTTATTTTTGAATATGAACAGTATGTACATATATTTATATATGTATATAGTCGATTTAATGGGTATAGGTACCTATTGTCAGTTATAATTATTAACAATAAAAAAATCAGTTTCGAAATAGGTACCTAGGTAGGTAAAAATTACATTGAAGAAATAACGCCTTTTTTATCGCAATTTTGTCTGTATATGTACTTTAAGTAGGCACACCCACGTCAAAAGTATAGAACCACTTTAAAAAACTAAATTTTCTGATACAATAAACCATTTATTAACATTTTTTTATTTTTCATTAAAAACAAAACAATAGTATTTTTCCAACTTCTTACCTTTATCCCTTAAAAGATTTTAAAACTAACAAAAAAACAAAAACAATACAAAAAATTAAATTACTTAATCGATTTTCACCAAAAATGCGATCCACGCACTTTTATGATTGCTTGTCATAAATTCGGCATTTTTGATCAGGTTTTGCAATGTCTCTGGCTGTAAAATATATTCCCGTTACCTACCTTGAAATTTTCCCTCATATTGGATTTTTTAGATGGACGGAGCTTTTCCAGCGGTCCATCTCATCCCATAGTTTTTCATAGATGTAAAGTTTGAATTTAAATTTTTTCAGCAATATCGCACATCTTATTAGTTTTGGTTAAACTACACAAAATCAAATCAGAACGAATACAAATAGCCCTTATTTTATTTATTTGTTGTTAAATAGCACAAATAAGCAGAATAAAATGTTCTGACAACTGAAAATGTCGAGAAATATATTTTTTTAACTAAATACAAGCATTTTAATTATGGGAGGAGGTGTAATTTTCGAAAAACGGCATAAAACCGAAAAATATTTTTTTAATAACAACGGCAATACTTACAAGTGAATTCTGTACTTGAAAGCTTTTTAGTTTGATTTTTCAATCAAGTTTTAATCAAAATTTAGCCAAAAAAGAGTTTTATATAACATTTAATACTATTTTGATCACGATTATGAAATTAAATATTCAATTTTATACAGGGTGATTCGCATAAGGTGTGACAAAAGCTAGAGAGTGTAGATTAAGTCGAGACGAGAAAAAAATCGTATCGTAGGGATGATCTACCCCCCCCCCCCATTAAGCCAGAGGGTGGGCCAATTTTATAAAAAACTTACTTAAAACCGAAAAAAAACAACGGTTACACTTACAATTTTTGTAAAGCCAGAAATCTCTTCTTTTATTTTGTTTTTAAATAAAGTTGATTAGATATTAGTTTTAGAAAAAACTATTTTCAGCTACTAGTCGACTGGAAGTTCTACAAGAGTGTATTAAACGAATACTTAAAATGGGAAATTATGTAATTTCCCTATTTCTGTAACTCAAAGCTCCAAGTGCAAAAAATCAACAACTGTGACTTGTAGGAGAGTTGATGAAATTTTACAGGTGAGTTAAGACTTGTGGGATGCAGAACATTTATTTGAATATAAGTCAAATCAATATAAATGTAAAAAATTTTGTTCTTCGTGTTTTTGACCCAAAAAAGAGTGCCAATTTTTGTATGTGATCCCAATTTAATTTAATGGAATTTAGCTAATAATAGTTTCCTGAATACATACATATTATTTCAAAACTGATCATTTATTACACTAAATTATAACTGACAAAAAGGTAATACGTAAGTACCTACACAATATACATTGCGTACCTATACCTACTTACATATTAAAAATGTACTTTACTTACGCATAAACCGCATACAAAAATGTGTTCGTTTAATTATGTATTCAAAAACATAAAATTTAATCATACCTACTTGCCTACTTTATCTACCTACAAAACAAAAAAATTGAAGCAAACAAAAAACTCTAAATGATCAGTTTTCAATAATTCGTTCTTAGATTTTTTACTTTCCTCAGCAACTCATGAAAATAAACAACCAGGAATAAAAACAATGAAGCGCACCCATCTTGCGGCAAAGGTGACGATAACAGTGGTTGTGTGTATGTGTATTTTACTTTTTTTGTGATGTTTCCATGCATACCCACACAAACATTTGTATGAATGTCGTCTGGCGAGTGGCGAGATCTTTCCTCTTCTAAGGATTTTCTATATTTTTTAATTTTTTTCCGTTTCTGACTTTTGTTGATTTTCGCTATGAAGACGATGTAGACGTGCAAATGGCAGGACAACGACAATCGCGGTACCCAAATAAAAATATTTTGCCATTCTGCTTTGCGACTTTGTGTTGTGTGGTAAGCATCGTTTTATTTGGCTGCGAAGAAAACATACTAAAATGAATAATAAAAGAAAAAGTGGAAGACGTTGTGCTTTAAAGCACTGCAAAAAATCAGCGAGAAATTCTTCAGGAATTAAAATATTTGGGTTTCCCTCTGAAGATTCTATTCAGGGGAAAATCTGGAGGCAAGTTTTTGGGGTACAGGGAGAGAAAACAAATCTATTTATTTGTGAGAATCACTTCCCAAAAGAATTCATTGGAAACAAAAAATTAAAAAAGGAAGCAATTCCTTCTTTGTTTCTGGATTCAAATGTTGAATCACAAATTATTGAAGATTTTGAATTGCTTCAGAGTCCTAAGCGCCGCAGAAACAGTTCTGTTGACGAAATTGCAGCATGTTGTTCCAATTGCGAAAAAAATTTAAAAAAATACTCAAATTTATATGAAAAAGTTGTCTAAAATGCAAATAAAAGTACAAATTCTCAAAAAAAGATTGAAGATAAGATCTAAGTTTCAAAAACAAACTCAAGAAAAACTTATAAAATGAGAAAAAAATTCAAAAATAGATCCGAAAAGCCCTCAAGGTCAATTAGGGAGGAAATACAAAGTCTGTCCATATCAAACAATTCAAAAACATTTTCAAATATGCTTGTTAAGCCGAAAACCAAAATATGGAATAAACAGGAGAATTTGCTGTGCCAAAACATATTTTATAGGTCCCAAGCTGCCTATAAATTTCTCCGAAATGGTCTTGACATGAACATGCCCCACTTAAGTTCCCTTTATAGGTGGGCACCAGTACAAAATTTGCAACCTGGGTTTAAAAATACAGCTTTTCCTATTATTAAGGCAAGGGTTTCTGAAATGACAGATAGGGAAAGAAATGTAATTCTAGTTTTTGATGAGGTGGCAATTAGGAGGGACCTTGTTTATAATTCCCAAGAGGACATTATCGACGGTTTGGAATATTGTGGTTTTTTTAGAAAATCTAATGCAGGCAAAAATGTTTGTGTTTTCATGATAAGGGGGAATGCGTTTTAAATTATCTTGTGTCGGAAACAAATGTTAAAGGGTCGGTTTTAAAGGAAATAGTGAAAAAGAACATTTCAGACTTGAGTACCATTGGCTAAAATGTTTTGGGCATTGTTTGTGACCAGGGTTCGAACAACAGGAATTGTTACAAATGCTTAGGAGCCAATGACGTTGAAAAACCTTTTTTTTCATGACGAAAAACAAATTTTTACGTTTTATGACTTTCCTCATCTTCTCAAAAATCTGAGAAACTTATTATTGGGGCAAACAATCTTAACACCCGATGGCATAGTAAGTTTTGATGTAGTTCGTGAATTGTACGCTCTAGAAAAAGACAAGGTGACGAAAATGTGTCCAAATTTAACGGCGAAACATATAGATCCGTCACCATTTGAAAGGATGCGGGTGTCGCTTGTGACCCAAGTGATAAGTCGTACAACTGTTGCTGCAATCAGAACCACAGTAGAGACAAACAAATTTAAAAAAACTTCAGCTGCCATTGCTTTATCGACTGCTTTATTCTTTGAACGCGTTGACAAATTAATGGACTGCATGAATAGTGGGTCATTATTTGACAAAAATCCATTCAAGTCTGGAATTCAAGAAGGTAACGTCGTGTATAAACATATTAAAGATTGTCTTCAATATGTTAAGGAAATACAGAGGCTAAACGATCTAGGATCTTTTCCCCACATTAATGGAATCAGACAAACTTTAAATGCTACACTAGGTCTGTACCATAAAATTACATCTGGCGACCAGTCAAGTACATATATCTTGACAAAAATACTAAACCAGGACGTTGCTGAAAATCTTTTTAGTGTAGTTAGAGCAATGGGAGGCAATAATTAAAATCCTTCAGTTTCGAGCTCAACATATTGCTGGCCAAAATAATGTCGAGTCGATTACTTCAATGTACACCGAATTCAAATTGCTTTGTTGACGAGGATATACCATTAGATATACACTTTGAAAACAATTTAGAAAGTGAATTATTGACGGATCCAATAGAAACAGAAAACGATCAGTTAATAGATATAACTCTGTTTCAAAAGGAATATCAGGAATTCTTCTTGGTAGATACATTTGATAGTGACATTAGAATTGAGCTAACCTCCCTTCGATATTTTTCGGGTTACGTAGCATTTAAGATGTTACTAAAACTTGATTGTCCCCAATGTGAGGAGCTGATTCTGAAATGTGACGAAGTTGTTACCTGTCCCTCTGAATTTTTTTTGTTTGCCAAAAACTATGCCCAAAATTCAGATTTCGGAAATCTTCGTGCACCTTTAGACTTATTTTTCCAAGTTTGCAAGATTCACTCCGCAACCTTTGAAAAGATATTCAAGGAAAAAAAAGAAGTTCCAAAATAAGAGAAGACATGATGTCTGAAAGTATCAGATTAACAACTGAGAACTTAACAAATCGTGACTGGTTTGCTGAGAACGGTAGTTGCTTGGAGCACAGAAAAGCAATTCTTAAATACTTTTTGACAGTTTTGCTCAGAAAACATTGTTTTTGGTATGTTCAAAAGTCTATCAAAAGCAGTAACCGTAAAATAAAAATTCTTACATAAATTTGATAAGACAACAAAAATCATGTATATATACCACAAAATACAAAAAAAAAATACAAAATACAAAAATTAAAAAAAAATATAAAATTCTAAACAAAAAAAAAACATAAAATTCAAAAAAAAAAAAAATATATAAAATGCAAAAATGCAAAAAAAGAAAAAAAAAAAAGAAGCCAGGTCTCAACACGTCCACGTCGTTGGCTTTGGGTAACTCAAAGTTGAGACATAAAATTTGCTGTGCTTACTGCTTTTGATGGACTTTTGAACGGACCAAGAACATTGTTTTCTGAGCAAAACTTTCTGTTCCCCAAAAGTCAATCTGACTTATTTTTGGTACGTGTTTTTTTTTCTGTAAATATCTTTTCAAAAGTTACGGAATGAATCTTACAAGCTTCGAAAAACAAATCTGAAGGTGCACGAGTGTTTCCGAAATCTGAACTTTGGGCATGGTTTTTCGTAAACAAAACAAAAATTCAGATTGAAAGGTAACAACTTCGTTACATTTTAGAATCTCCTCCACAAATTGAGGAAAATCAACTTTTGGTAACATCTTAAATTCTACTTAACCAGAAGGCTCAAATCAAATATCATTGTCAAATGTATCTACCAAGAAGAATTCCTGATATTCCTCTTGAAACAAAATTATATCTATTAACTGATTGATTTTTAAACTACTGGGTTAGTCGACAATTCACTTTCTACCTTCTTTTCAAAGTATATATCCAAGTTTATCCTCGTCACTAAAACAATTTGAATTCGGTGTACATTGGAAAAATTGACTCGATATTACTGTGGCTAGCAATTTGTTGAGTTTGAACACTGAAGGACTTTTATTATTGCCCTTCATTGCTCTAACTATACACTAAAAAGATTCTCAGTAACGTTCTGGTTTAGTCTTTTTCTCAAAATAAATGTAGTTGACTGGTCGGACTGGATACAGACGTAGAGTAGGATTTAACGTTTGTCTTATTACATTAATGTGCAAAAAAGATCCCAGATCGCTCAGCCCTTGTATTATTGACATATTGAAGAGAATCTTTAATATATATTTTTAGCTGGTTTGGTTTTGGCAACACTGGTTTTGACAGCTGACGTGTGTTTAGTACCTTGTGTCACTGTCAAACAGCTTCAGTTTGGTTTGCAATTTAACCATGGATCGTCTTACAAATGAACAACGCTTGCAAATTATTGAATTTTACTATCAAAATTCGTGCTCGGTTCGAAATGTTCATCGCGCGCTGCTTCCATTTTATGATCGGCATTCTTGACCTTCTGAGCAGTCTATTCGGAAGATTGTGACCAAATTTCGCACCAAATTTACTTTGTTGGACATTAAACCACCAACACGTTTACGTACTGTGCGTATTGAAGAAAATATTGCGGCCGTATCAGCTAGTGTGACAGAAGACCGCGAAATGTCGATTCGGCGCCGTTCCCAGCAGTTAGGCCTTTGTTACAGCACTACGTGGAAAATTTTGCGGAAGGATTTGGGCGTAAAGCCTTTTAAGATACAGCTGGTGCAAGAACTAAAGCCAGCCGACCTACCACAACGCCGAATTTTTGGTGAATGGGCTCTTGGACGATTCCGGAGACGGTACAATCATGAATTGTACGCAATCTACCTTGAAGCAGATATCGTGACAAAAATTAAGCTCGGTAGACTCCGGTGGGCAGGGCACCTAGCTCGCATGAGCGAAGAGGAACCTGCTCGGAAAGTTCTTTGTGGTACATTCTATGGTAGACGACAGCGTGGTAGACCATGCTTGCGCTGGAGAGATGGCGTAGACCAGGACGCCCGGAGCCTTGGGGTGCGCAACTGGATGGCGGCGGCTCGAGACCGGGATGGGTGGAGAGACTTGTTGAAGGAGGCCAGGACCGGACCCCGGTTGTCGAGCCGACGATGATGATGATGATGATGATGGGCTCTTGGAAAGCTGGCCGAGGATCCGCTTTTTTATCGAAAAATTGTGTTCGGCGATGAGGCTCATTTTTGGTTGAATGGGTACGTAAATAAGCAAAATTGCCGCATTTGGAGTGAAGATCAGTCAGAAGCATTGCAACAGCTACCAATGCATCCCGAAAAAGCCACTGTTTGGTGCGGTTTATGGGCCGGCGGCATTATTGGGCCATATTTCTTCAAAGATGATGCGAATCGCAGCGTTACTGTCAATGGTGAACGCTACCGAGCGATGATAACAAACTTTTTTTTGCCCGAAATGGAAGTTCTTGACTTGCATGATATGTGGTTTCAACAAGACGGTGCCACATGCCACACAGCACGCGAAACAATGGCGCAATTGCGAGGCGAGTTTAGTGAACAGTTAATTTCACGTTTCGGGCCGGTCAATTGGCCGCCTAGATCGTGCGATTTGACATCATTAGATTATGGAAGCCAACATCCATGCATTCATTCGTGAGATACCGGCCGATATGTGTGAAAGAGTATGCCAAAATTGGACTCAGCGGATGGGCTACCTGAGACGCAGCCGCGGTCAACATTTGCATGAAATTATCTTTAAACATTAAATTGCAAGGTTCAAACTATCGATTCAAATAAATATTTCATTCATTTTTTCGAATTTTTTGTGTTTTTTTTTTTAAAAAGTTCTAAACCTCTTAAAAAATCACCCATTACTTATACACGACATTATTTTCTTGGATTGCGGACTTGAAAAACTTGAATGGATTTTTGTGTAATAGGGCACCACTATTCAAACAGTCCATAAATTATATGTCAATGCATTTAAAGAAGAAAGCAGTTGATAAAGCAATAGTAGCACAAGTTTTTTTATTGATTTGTTTGGTCTTTATAACAGTTCTGATTGCAGCAACCGTTGTACAACTTATCACACACATAGTTTCTTGATGGATTTATAGCTTCTCCGTCAAATATGGACACATTATCAGGACATTGTCTTTTTCAATGGCGCACAGTTTGCAACTACATCAGAACTTACTATGCAATCGGGTGTTAAGGTGTCTTTGCCTTTTAAAAAGTTTCTTCTTTTTTTGAGAATATGAGGAAAGTCATAAAATTTAGAAATGTTTTCGTTTACAAAAAACTAAGGCTTTGCAACGTCAAGCATTTGTAACAATTCTTATTGTTACTACCCTGGTCACAAACAATGAACCAACATTTAAGTAAATAGTTTTGAGGTCATGTTAAATGTTCTTTTTTACTATTTCCTTAAAAACCAAACCATTGATATTTTTATTTTTTTTAATAAAATAAAATAACACAAAACAACACAAAATAGTTAAAAACGCACTTCCATTCCAATTATCAAAAAGCCCTCTTATTATAAAAACATTTTTGCCTATATTAAATGTTGTTTTGAAACCACAATCTTCCGTCATATATGTCCTCCTTGGAATTATAAAAGATCTCTTCTAATTGCCACTCTATCAAAAACCAGAATTATTTTCCTTTCCCAGTCTATTTCAGAAACCCTTGCCTTACAGGAAAAGCTGTTTTTTTTTTAAATCCAGGTTGCAAATATTTGACTGGTCCCCACCTATAAAGAGAACTTACGTTGGGCGTGTTTATATCGATAACGTTTCAGAGAAATTTATAGGCAGCTTTGGGCCTATAAGATATATTTTGAAGCAATTGTTGCTTTTTACTCTGTATTTTGATCATATTTTAAAATATTTTTTAATTATTGGATACGGACAGATTTTGTATTTATTAAATAAATAGAACTGTTCGGATCTATTTATGAAAGTCTTTCTGAATTTTGTTAGTTTTTGAAACTTAGATCTTAACTGCAATCTTTTTGCAGAATCTTTTTGCAAACTTTGACAACTGTTTCATATAAAATTGCGTGTTTTGAAACATTTTGTCCCAATTGACAACGGCATGCTTCAATTTCGTCACCAGAACTGTTTCTCCGGCGCTTAGGACTCTTTAATCATCAATGTCAATGAATTGCGATTAATTTTCATTTGAATCCAAAAACAATAATATATCCCACAATTTGTCTCCAGATTTCCTCCTGAATAGAGTCTTCAGGAGACAATCTGAAGTTTGTGTTTCTTGCTACATTTCTTGGAGATTTTCGCAGTATTCCAAAGCGCACCTTCTCCCACTTTTCCTTTGAAATTTCATATTAGATTAGATTATTTCAAATAAGATTGGATTTATTGTAAATTTTCTTGTTTATGTTACAAAATTACTTTTACAAAAATCGATTCCTCTGCACAAATTAAAGGATGTTCACTGCACACAGCCGAAATCTATCCTTCAATTTTTTTAAATATCTGCATTTGTGCCCGTCTGTGTGTCTGTCCATCCTTCACGTCCGTCAGTTCATCTTTCCATCTGACTATATCCCCGTCCTCCTGTCTGTCCGTCTCACCGTTTTTCCATCCGTCCGTATGTCTGTCTGCTATGATGGGATCCTGATGGTTAAGCCCTTTAAATAAAGGAAAAATGATAAAAAATATTTTGGAAGGTATATTTTATATTAAAATGGATTTGTATGCATATATATAAGCAGTTTATACAATTAGAAAATGAACTAAAGGTGAGGTGGACACAAGATAAATTGTATTTTTTTTGTGAGTAGGTATGAAGGAATAGGTAGATAGGTACTAAGGTACATTGTAGGTATTTACCTTTCTACTTATTTTATCTGTAAAGGCTTATACAAAATTTCAATATTTTGATAAGCTAGGGATTTAGGTAGATACATACTAAAATAATGGGTGGTATAGATAAGCAAATTAATGCAACATGACAGTTGGTGGATTTCCTTTTATTAAAATTAAGATATGTACTTAAATAATGCTTATTTAATAAAATGCAAGCACTTTTCTTTTAACTCAAGTGGCTAGAACTTAAAGTTTTAATCATGCTGTTGGACAAAAAAATTGAAACGGATGAAATTATTCTTCATTTTTCTAAGCTCAAACTAGACTAGTTAAGTACATATCTATCCAATTCTGAAAAAACGAAAATCCTTAAAAGTTTTAGAAAAAATGTTTAGATATGCATTCAAAAAAAGGTAAAAAAAACAAATTTATCCATGGTTTTAATGCAATAGGAAAGCAGTATATATTGATAGAGAAAGGCTTATTCAAATTTTAATCAACATTTTAGGTATATGTACATACATATGTATACATACATAAATATTATTATCTTACAACGGCGCGAAGTAGAGATCGCATTGCATTCGCTACGAAAAAAAATCATTTTACTCATAGATTGAAACCTAAATTTACAAAAAAATCAATTTTTTAGTTTTTTTAATTTTTTGGAAAATATAAACCTACATACAAAACTACCTACCTACCGGTTTTTCAGAAATATTTTTTGTCTCAAAAATTATAAGAAAAAGCAGTATTTTTTCGTAATAATTAATGAAAATATAAATTGATATCGATTTAAACGTTTATCTACAGTAAAATAAATTAAATTTTAAATTTAAATTTAAAAATTAAATTATATTAAACCCTTTAAATATAATTACTAAGGGTTTGCAATCGATTTTCACAGTTGAAGCAGCAGTTCGCATTCCATTTTTATCTGTTGTCTATTTCGAGGAGATATTTTGTTTCTTAACCAATAAAAAAATGTGGAAAATATTTTGGGCACAATTTTCGCATCCGAAATAAGTTAACTAAATCAAAAAAACTCTTCGAAAGCTGACTGCTATAAATTATGTTGGTGTTAGTACCTATATGCCAAGGTAAAAATGGTCAAAATCGGCAATTCGACAGATCCAAATCAAAATAAATTGATTTATTTTACCAATGGAAAACTCCATAAGAATCCATCTTCTATAATTTTTGAATTAAATTAAACAAAAATCTGTCAGGCAAGTTAATAATTGACGTTTTGCAAACTCCAAGTTGGGGAAAACAATGTCTCAAATTGATTTGTATTATTTCAATAACACAAATACTACATTGTCTTGTCAACGCAAGAATGTCAAGAAGTCAAAAATACTAAAAAGATAATTTTTGTAGGTATTGATTTGTTATGCTTATACCAAAAGAAAATAGTGCTGGTTATTAAAAGCAATATTGTTTATATTATTAAAAAATACCTATACCTATGCAAATAATCAAAAACATACATAAAAAATAAAATTCATTTACGAAATATACGGTAATAACCCAAATAAATGTTAATTGTATCAAAAAAAAAGTCAAACGCCCTACGTATTTCTAGTAGGTACATCATCTTTTGTTCAAAACCCTTAAAGCTGTTTTATTTAAATCACGAAATACGAAGTTTAGTTAGAATCATTAATGTAAAGTGACCAGATGCAAAAAGCCAAAATGTGGGAAAAAGTAAAGAAATTCAACCGAAAATAATACACATATATATTTATTTTTTAAATGTGGGACAGTTTCAATTTTATTAAAGTAGGTTGCAGAACATAAGAAAAACACTTATTTTCTACGAAAAAAGAGGAACAGAACCTTACCCAATAACTATTAAAAAACGAAATTATTCAATAAATTCTCACAAAAAGTGAAAACATAACATGGCTTAATTAAAAAAATTAGTTCAGTTAAAAAACAAATTACTAGGTTTTACTTCAATGCGCACTCCAAAAATCCTTTTTTTTTAATTCTACTTGACTTATAATGCTCTAAGCTTAAATCTGCTTTTGGGGTGGGACGCCCATAAAGTTTCAAAACAGCCTAATGAAATGTTATCAATTTAAATTTATCAATGTTTAAATTATAACACATTCTTTAAATCTAGGAAAATTAATTTCAAAAAATTTTCCACTTCATTTCATTGTGAAACTTTGGGGCGTGCACACACATATTTGCAGATTTAATTTGTCGCAATTAATGATTCTTAAAATGCACATCAATTTAAAAGATTTGCAGAAAAAAATCAAGAAATATATTCTACTATATATTACATATGTGTGTATAAATTAATAAATTATCCAGCCATCTCTGATGAATGAATTTTTTTCAATAAGTTATTATTTTTTGACACTTCCTCTATGAAATTTTCGGAGCTTGAATAGCTCGATCTCACAGCCAATATCGCTTTAATTGTTTCGACAGAGAGTTGGGACTTCTCCTCCCTCCACAATTTGTTCACAATTGAAAATATTCTTTCCGTCGACGCATTAGTCCCCGGCAAATAGAGGGTATAATCAACAAACTTTTTGGAGTTTTGGTAAGGAATATTACAGTTTTTTAAATGTGAGAAAATTTCCACCCATCTTATATCAGCTGATATTTTTTCATCATTCCAGTTTTGTAATTTATTAGCAGTTGCATTCAGACGTTATGTTTATTTATGCATCTAATTTTTTGTAATGTTGGTAGCGTTCAGAGGGGTCATTCCGTAATTTTTAAACGAGAATCGTGCACGTTATCGTCATTAATTTGCTTCACGTAACACAATCACTAAATCACAGTTTGAGAAGGATTGACTTGTCAAATATTGTCATTAATGACAATTCAGTAATTTATTTTTGTGTTGTTTTATGTTTGGACCAATGAAAAAAATAAAAGTGTAAGTTATTTATCCAATATTTATTTGTGAAATATTAAAAAAATACATTAAACAATGGTTTAACCTATATGTAGGTCAGTACCGCCCAAAAAATGTCAATTTGTATTAAGAAGTGAAAAGAATGTGAAGCCAAAACTCGATGTCGCCTATAACCAAATCGGTTATCCAAAGCTACATAGAATTAATTAGAAACTGTCTAAAGACACGTAGTTTCGCGTACGCGAAATTAGTTCTCACACCTAAACAGTGAGGTATATATATATACAGTGAGGGTTCTTTAAATCCACCTACCCCAAATCCAAATCTGTTGTTTATTATTCAGTTACTGATGCCAAATCACCATGGCAAGTGACACGATTAAACAACACGTCCAAATGATAAGACTTTAATATAAAAATCTTTTATGCTACGATACGTGCGTTGCACCCATTTTACGGTTTACATGGTTGTCCTTCCAAGCCGATTATCCAAAGTTTGGCGCCCAAATTTGAGTTGACCAATTCAGTAGACAATCTCCCAACGCCTTTGCTTCTACCCGCCCTTATAGTCTAAGAGCTGACAGCATATTTTTGGTTTGGAAATATAACCAAAAATTCAGTACGAGGGTTTGTAGGTGTGTGCGTCGTGATGTGGAAAACAAAAGTCTGGCAGGTTTTTTTTGGCGCCGGTGGTGGGGGTGAGGGTTTGAAAATGGCGATTTTTACAATTTTTTATCAGAAGAATAATCACTTAAATTCTTCTTTTTTTAAATGACAAATGATGCACTGTCATTTTTCCTAAGTGTAAAGACTTTTATCTTGACGATCCGATTAATAGAACTCAAGATATAAGCTCTTTAAGCGAACCTTATCAGCTTTTTTTTGGAGATTTTTGTTGTTTATTTTTTGTTATGCATAAAATCAACAAAAAAAAAAAATTAAAATTTCTGCCACGTCCACGATCGTGTCCCCTGGAAACTAGTTCATTAAAGGTTATTTAAGCTTGTTGATACTTAATAATTGAGGAGTCACTTTTAAAGAGGGAGTATTAGAAGGACTTTAAGCCATTTGTAATAAAATCTAATTTTAAAACTTTCAGAAAAACTTTGGTATCAGAATATGAAGCAATAAGCTGCATAGGTACTTAGTTTAAAACTGTATGTCAATTTTAAAAGCCACTCCTCAGTTATTGTACATACATAAGTTACCATTAATGAAAGAGGCTAAGAGCAGAAACTATGAGCAGTGCTTTTTTCAATAAATGATCAAAATGCTCTCATTGGGCTTAATTTTGTAAGTAACCTAAATTTTCAAATAAAATAGTAAGAAATGTGTGAAAATAATTATTCCAAAGATTTTTGGTTTCTTCTGCTTGTGGAATTGTCTATACATATATTGTTCAACTTAAGTTAAAAAAAAAAACAAACATTTTATTAAAAAAAAATTATGAAACCATTTTCTGTGTCGTGAAATTTTGTACTTGTTCTTTTATTCTCTGTTTTAATTATTTAGGCCCTTATTGGGAGTGTCGTTTAACGTTCGATTCGATAAAAGTCGATCGTACCAAATCGTTGGGTGCGTTAAAATTTTTATTTAAAGCTATTTGGATAGCTTTATTTAGTTGTAGGCACTTGTGAAAACACAGCTGATGGCATCCGACTCAACAAGAACTTCAAATATCTTCAATTTTTGTTGTCTGAATTTCTACAGAAGTCGTTTATCGATAAACAAACGACACTCGCCATTAGGGCTTTAGTGAAGTTAGTGACAGAAAAAATTAATTAAAGCTTTATTAAACATTTAACACATGTTTTGTTAAAATCTTACAGGAATTTTTTTAATTAATTGGAAAAAATTAGCGGGTACGTTATTTGAAATAAAACAATGACCTTATTAGAATCACCCTAATATTTATAATACATAACATTCCTACATGATTTTTTTAATAAACAATATACTTAAAATAGCTTTTAACAGCCTTTAGTCCATACAAATTGGCGTTTCCTCCCGGCGATCTCCAAGTCCAAGTGAAATCACCGGGACGAAACGCCAATTTGTATGGAC
Source organism: Leucozona laternaria (assembly GCA_932273885.2). Taxonomy (NCBI): domain Eukaryota; kingdom Metazoa; phylum Arthropoda; class Insecta; order Diptera; family Syrphidae; genus Leucozona; species Leucozona laternaria. The sequence continues at coordinate 68,313,173 of OW026366.1, read as the reverse complement.
TAAAGGCCGTTAAAAGCTATTTGAATTCATTATTGATTTTGTTTAAATTTTCTATAAATTTTTCTAGCGAATTGCCCTTTACGCCTTACTGGCTGAACAGAATGGAGACGCAAAATGTTGAATACACACAAATTCAATCATACGAACACAACAGGACGCAGCTGCAGAAGGGACTGTAGACAATTTTGGCAACTCGCAGCTTTTTTGACGTTTCAAAAGCGCGCGTAGGTACAATCGAGAACTTACACAGGGATTGAAGTGAGTTTTAAACTCTTTTCAATCTCTCATAAAAACGTAAAGTAGTTTTAGCTTCCATGGGATCATTTTCATTTTTGTTTTTATTTTTATTTCCGATACAAAAATCTGTATAGCTGCATTGTAGGCGCGTGAGGTACGATAGTTTTTGCAGCTCCAGCTTCAGTTGCAGTACTCTGTTCTGTTCAGGAAGTTAACCGTTGAATAAATCCTTCTTCCTAACAGATTTTCTTCTTATCTACTACAAAAATTCTTTTTTTTTTGTCTAACCTTAGTACATATCTTAAGTGAATCGCCCTATATTAAACAATACAAAAAAATATGTAGGTAGGTGTTAAACTTACCGCTAACAGCACCCAGCGGTATAAAATTAAACATAAACACACCTTCTTAAAAATTTCTTTAAAAGCTAACCACCTAACGTAGTTCTTTTTTATGTTTTGATTGTTGGTAGGTACCAACATAATGTCCATACATAATGTATATGTACCTATGTATATCTACTTATTTGTTTCCTTCTTCTAACAAACAAAATCAGCTTCAAAATGTTTAAAGTTATTATAATCGCAAAAAAATTATCTTTTAGAATAAAGATACTCGAACAAAAATACGAAAACAACAAAAATCTCATGATCATTCATAAGAACTCAGACAACCAAAAAAACCCTCACACATTTTTTCATCCATAAAAAAATCTGCCTCTACCTACCCACAAATTATATCCTATTTCATACTTTTTGTTCATCGTCGCGAACCTCAGACGGCCTTAAAAAAAATGTAGATATTTTCCAACAGAGTCAAAGATACAGAATACTGGGAGAGTGCTTTCATTTTTGTAGTAAAGCTTGCTTTTTTAAAAGCTTTGTAAACTATGGCTTTTTCAATTCCATAGGTCACTTTGCTCCATAGGCGTGAGAAATCTGTATATGATTATTTGTGATCAAACGTTCTCCATAGAATAAACGAATAAACAACCTTGTTCCTGCGACAAAAAAAAACTTTTTCTGAAAATATACTTTTAAGCTTGGTTGAACTGAGCTGGGCCAACCATTTTGGACCATATTACAAACAATTTTTAACTCCCAATCTTTTTCGTTTCTTTACAAACATCTTCAAACATAATGTTCATATAGCTAGTTGAATGTATAGATTTCACACTATCATCTTCTTATCCAAAAGCCTGTTGTAAAGGAAGACGAGAAAGTCCATCGGCGTTTCCCATTTGGGAACCCTTTCTGTATTGAATTTTGTACTGATCACTAAGGAAAACAGCCCACCTATGAATTCTGGCCGCCGCCACAGCTGGCGTCGACTTTTTAGGATTAAAAATTTCCCGTAATGGTTGGTGATCAGAAAAGATTGTGAAAGGCTTTCTATAAATATATTTATGAAATTTTTTCACCGTAAATATTATGGCTAAGGCTTCCTTGTGCAACTGTGAATAATTTTGCTCTGACGAGCTTAATGTGCTTGAAGCAAAAAGAACAGGCTTTTCTATGCCATTAACGATGTGGGATAAAATTCCACCAACTCCATTCATTTCATTTCTTTATTTAGCAATATTTTAGCTATTTACAGATTACTATTAATATAAGTAATAAAAATAAAACTTAACAATTTATACATATTTGGTTTTTACAAAACTTACTATATTTTTCTTAAACATTTTCAAATTATTTTCTGATTTTAAATTATTTGGAAGCTTATTAAACAGTTTAAGTCCGTTATGTGTAAGCATATTTTGTGCAGACTGTGATCTAAAATATGGAAGACGAATATCAAATCTATTTCTTACATTATGACTATGACCATCACTAACATAATTGATTTTCTCACATAAGTAGCGGGGAAGCATTCCATTTTTCATTTTAAATACATAAGCCAACACATTCATAATGGTTCTCTGATTTACACTTAGCCATTTCAACATACTTAACATAGTTACAATAGGTGTTAACCAGTGACATTTTAATATTATTCGCATTGCTTTATTTTGTAATTTTTGCAATCTATCTAACATTGTTATGTTTCCAAGATAAATTATGGTGGAGCAGTACTCAAAATGAGGCTTAATAATAGTATTATAAACTTGTATTGCACATAATGTCGACATTCTTTTTTTGATTCTTGAAAAGAATCCAATCTTTTTTCCAATTTTCTTACATATATAATCAATATGAGTATTAAATTCTAATTTATTATCAAACATAATTCCGAGATACTTTATTCTTTCTACCACTTCTATCACTTGGTTATCAATTTTAACTTCAACCTCTGTTTCTCCGTTAATAAACATACACTTTGTTTTTCCTACGTTTAAACTTAGTTTGTTCATATGAAACCATTTACTCAGTTGGATTAAATCAAAATTTACTTTTTCGATACATTCGTTTATGTTTTTGCCTATAAAATATAGTAAGCCATCATCGGCGAACAATTTTAAAAAGGAGTATTTAACAACTCTAGGCATCTCATTAATATAAATTATAAATAATAATGTTCCCAATACTGACCCTTGCGGGACCCCCAAGCTTACATTAATCGATTCTGATATAGCTTCCTCTACTTTCGTCCTTTGTGAACGCCTCTGCAGATAAGATTGAAACCATCTCAATTCTTTATCTTTAACTCCGTATTTATAAAGCTTTTTTAAAAGGATTTCTCTGTCCACAGTTTCAAACGCTCTCCTTAGGTCAATGAACACGGCAACTATTTTCATTTTCTGATGTACTTCTGTCTTCCAGTCAGCAATAATAAGATTGATCAGAGATTCACAGCTGTGACCCTCCCTGAACCCTGATTGGCACTCCACAAACAGCACAAACACAAACTTTCCTCCATATATTTTTGAAGTTGTTTTTTCCAGAATTTTCCCATCATTTGGCAACATATTCACCGGACGATAGTCCTCAGGGTTCAACGGATTATTATTTTTGGCAATAGGAACCACCATTGACTCTTTCCAGCAATCCGGAAAAATACCTTGTATCATCGACTCATTTATTATTCTACACAAACTGTCCCCGACTATGTGGAATGAATCACTTATCATGTTAACAGATATCATATTTGCATCTTTTTTATTCTTCATACTTTTAATAAAAGTCTTAAGCTCACTAAAAGTCACAAACTGAAAACTAAATGTTTTATCAATGTCTTCAATGTAATCAAAATAAGCAACATTCGGAATTATTCTTTTAATTTCAAGAACACTATTGACGAAAAATTTATTAAGTTTCTCCGCTAACTGATTTCTATCGCTTACTGTTACGTTTTCAAAAATAATACTTTTAATTGAATTTTTCTTTTGGTTTAACACTAGAGACTTTATCATTCGCCACATTGACTTTTGGTCCTTAGCACTTTGAACTTTATCAGAAACATATTTATTTTTAGCTTTGTTTATTTCTGCTTTAAACCTGTTACGTACTACCTTATAACTCTGCCAGTCGTAAGCTGTATTTGACCAAACGGCTTGATTATATTTTAAAATGTTCGTATCTCTCATTCTTCTAAGATGATTATTATACCATTCGTTTTTATCACGAGAATTGATAATTTTAGTTACTTTAAGGGAATCAACTGCGCAAGTAATTAATTTACAGAAGTTTTCCCCTATATAATTTAGGTTATCACAATAGAAGATATTATTTAATAAGTTAATATTGCCTAGCAGGTTATTACAAAATGAATGTTTACTGTATCTCAAAATTTGAATTTGTTTTTTTACGTTTTGCACTCTGTCTTTTGTTTCGATTGTTATCCCGATGCTCTCATGATCACTTATTTTCCATTTCTTTACCACCTCTGCCTTAACTTTAAAATTGTTTGTAACGACGTAATCAAGAAAAGTACGAGATGTAGGAGTAATTCTCGTCGGTTGAGAAATCAACTGTCTACATGCATTGTCACTAATTACCTGTTCCACACGCAATTTATAAGTACCACGTACCAGCCAGTCTATGTTAAAATCACCCACAAAAGTAATGTCCATTCCGTACAACACTATTCTCCCCACTAATTCTTTGAAGTAATCACAAAAACTAGACAGACGAACTCGGGGACCTATAAAGTCCAGCTAATATGAAACTTTGTGCACCTGAAGACACTTTAACAACCAAAGTCCACCAATCCATATGTGTTGAAACACTTTCCAAAATGACAACTTGCCATCTTTCATTAATATAGCAAACAATCCCCCCCCTGTATGGGCGGATATAGAGTCACACCTCACCGTTGTAAAACCACTCAAACGAATTTCATTATTGTCAGTATTTGGCGTTACATGTGTTTCCACCACTAAAACAAATTCAAAATTCTCCACGTAAACTATACTTTCGAGCTCACTCAAATTGTTTGTCAGCCCCTGTATGTTCCCGATGAAACATTTACAGGTGTTTAATTGCTAGTAGGCAATTAAACACCTGATAGGCAATTAATTGCTGATAGGCGGTCAGCCATCAGCCGAATAGGGGGAATAACATGTAGCATACGAAAACATGCACGTGCCGTAACTATTCGGACTGGTGGAAGTGTAATCATAGCCTCTTCGCGGCGGCCGCTAGAAACAAGCCTTTAAAAAGAAGAAAGATTATGACTTATACTACAGCTGTCATACAAAACACCATGTGCTCGGGGTAGGCTTCCTAGTCGGCGAAAAAATGAAGTCTGCCATCATCGGCTTTAACGCTATAAGCGAAAGGCTATGCACCCTTCGCGTGCGAGGCAAATTTAAGAACATCAGCCTCATTAACGTTCACGGACCTACGGAGGAGTCCTCAGACGAAGAAAAAGAGACTTACTACGAACAAGTCGAGAGGGCCCTCAATGCCTGTCCAAGGTATGACGTAAAAATCATCCTTGGGGATTTGAATGCAAAAATAGGTCGGGAGCCGGTATTCAGGCATTACGCAGGCACCCATAGTTTGCATGAGAACACTAATGACAATGGACTTCGAGTCTTAGAATTGGCAGCATCGAAAAACATGGTCGTTGCGAGTACCAGGTTCCCGCGTAAAGATATCTACAAAGCCACCTGGGTATCACCTGATGGAGTCACTCGTAACCAAATTGACCACGTGTTGATAGACCGTCGCCACTACTCGAACTTGATGACGGTACGAACGTACCGAGGTGCCAATATCGACTCGGATCACTATCTTGTTGGTATGGTTTTCCGAGGGCGGATTGCCTTGCGAAGACGTATTGCATCCGCCGATCAGGTTCGAATCAACACGGCTGCTCTGCGCAATGAAAACACCAGTAACACCTTTGGTAATGCGTTAGGACTCGCCCTAGAACTGGGTAGAGTAAGTCCTGGAGCCAGTTTGCTGGGCGTAGATGAGAAGTGGACACGCCTTAAGAATACTGTCATTAGTACTGCCAACTCCATCTTAGGCAGCAGTCGTAGAAATCGGAACGACTGGTTTGATGATGAATGCAAGCTAGCGACTGAACGTAAGAATGTTGCGTACCGAGCAATGCAACAATCTCATAGAACGCGGGCACGCGAAGACGAATATAAAGAGCTCAGAAGAATTGAAAAACGGCTTCACAGACAGAAAAAATCAGCCTGGGAGAAGAACATAATCTGTGAAATAGAGAAAAGCCGAGAGCGAGGTCCGCACCAGGCGCGGAAGTTCTACCAATCCGTCCGAAACATGACGCAGTACACACCACGCTGCACATACTGCAAGGACGGAGAGGGAAATCTGATCACCGATCCTCAAAGCATACTGGAGCGATGGGAAGTGTACTTCAATGAATTGCTAAATGGTCAGCTCACTGCAGAAGTGGAGGCTCCACTACTTCAAGAAGAGTACCCTATGTTGCCGCCACCAAGCATAGAAGAGGTTGAGAAGGCTATAGGCCGGCTAAAGAAAAACAAAGCCCCGGGAGCCGATGGTATACCAGCCGAACTATTTCAACATGGTGGGCCAGCTTTACGTCAAGCAATTCATGAGATTATAGTGCACGTGTGGGAGCATGAAGAAATTCCAGAAGACTGGCGAAAAGGTATCATTTGCCCCATACATAAGAAGGGAGATGTCACAACGTGCAGCAATTATAGAGGTATCACGTTGTTGAGTACCGCCTATAAGATACTCTCCTCTATCCTACAAGACCGGATAACCCCATACGCTAAAACCATCATCGGACAATATCAGTGCGGTTTCATTCCAGGCAAATCAACAACTGATCAGATCTTTACCCTTAGGCAGGCGATGGAAAAATGTCTAGAATTTAACATCCCAACATACCACCTGTTTATAGACTTTAAGGCCGCCTACGATAGCATAGCCAGGGTAGAACTTTACAAAGCCATGAGAGAATTCGGCATCCCAAATAAATTGACACGACTATGTAGGTTGACCATGACCAACGTAACAAGCCAAGTAAAAATAGCCGGATTGCTATCCAAACCAATCAACATCTTTAATGGACTCCGACAAGGGGATGGTTTGGCCTGCCTCCTCTTCAACCTGGCGTTGGAGAAAGCAATCCGTGACTCTGGCACGGCAACAAGAGGGACCATCGTCAACAGGTCCAGCCAGATACTGGCTTACGCAGACGACATCGACATCATCGGAAGAACTGAGCAAGCTGTACATGATTCCTTCATCCAGATCGAGCAGGCGGCACAAAATCTGGGGCTGCACATTAGTGAAGGTAAAACAAAGTACATGGTGGCGTCGAATGCGAGAGGAACAGTTGGTCAAACAATCAAGGTAGCGGAGCACGAATTTGAAGTGGTGCAATCCTTTAAATACCTTGGGTCAATAGTAGCAGCCGATAACAATATAGAAGAAGAAATACGCGGGCGGCTTCTCAAATCCAACAGAGCCTACTATAGTCTGTCAAAGCTCTTCAAATCCAGAAATCTCACCATAACTTCAAAACTGCTGCTGTACAGGACCATGGTCCTGCCAGTACTCACATATGGATCCGAGACTTGGGTGCTTAGCAAAAGGCACTCCGACCTCTTAGCCGCGTTCGAGAGAAAAGTCTTAAGGAGAATTGTTGGCCCCATATGTGAGGAAGGACGATTCCGGAGACGGTACAATCATGAATTGTACGCAATCTACCTTGAAGCAGATATCGTGACAAAAATTAAGCTCGGTAGACTCCGGTGGGCAGGGCACCTAGCTCGCATGAGCGAAGAGGAACCTGCTCGGAAAGTTCTTTGTGGTACATTCTATGGTAGACGACAGCGTGGTAGACCATGCTTGCGCTGGAGAGATGGCGTAGACCAGGACGCCCGGAGCCTTGGGGTGCGCAACTGGATGGCGGCGGCTCGAGACCGGGATGGGTGGAGAGACTTGTTGAAGGAGGCCAGGACCGGACCCCGGTTGTCGAGCCGACGATGATGATGAGGCAATTCTTTGCATCTCATTTTGCATTTTCCTTTGCATCACCGGGCACTTGGGGCTTTTTGTATCGTGATTTACATCAACATTCAAATGAAAAGATACATTTGCCCAAATACAACTCACGCATTTTACACAGTCACTATCACAATCTTTTTGCATATGGTTTCCACCACATTTCACGCAGGTCTCGACTCCTGTACAATTTTTCGCACTATGATTAAAACCCCAACATCTAAAACACCTTTTTACATTAATTTCCTCATAGACAACACATCTGTCCCATTGAATATTTATCCTTTTAGTTTAGAACATAAAAGCATTTTAAATGCTTCACCATCTACTTTCAAAATAGCATTGAACATTCTTTTATTTTTGGGGGATTTGTAAACTTTGATGCATTTAGAAACGTTGAAACGAATATTATTTTGAGCTTGAATAGCTTCAATAATAACATCCCCGTTCATCATTTCACTCATGCCGCACACACGCACTTTAGGATTTCTCATTTCGGGTATTTGAATATCATATTTCTCACTCATTTTCTCTTTGATTGCATTTTGCATTTTAACACTCGATTCATCATTCCCGCACTCAATTGCAATAGCACCATCCCGCCGATTAGAGACACTGCTTACACTGATGGACAGAGATGAAGGGTTAATATTCTTTTTTATTTCATCTCTTGTTATCGCACTTTCTTGAATGCTTTTGGGTTTTAATATAACTTGTGGACCTTTTTTCACTTTAGATGCGTATGTTTCTTTCTCTTTATGCACCTCACTGTTCGCGCTCCCACAAGATAACACCCCCGATTTGCAAACATTTGTTATTTCACTCACTTTATCCGTAATTTTTTTCATATTAACCTCCATCATATTTAACAAACTTTCTTGGTTTTCTTTTATTGTTGAAATTATCTTCATATGATTTTCGTTTAATATTTTAATGAATTCTATGCACTCATCACAGATGTAAACGATATTAGATTTCGCATTTAAGACGTCAACATCATATTTCGAAAATTCCACGCACAAACGATGTATGGCTTTATTACAAAAGCCATTACCTATCAATGGGTTTTCCTTTTTAAAGTTTTTTTCACACTTTCGACATAAAAACTCCATGTCTTCCAGATGTGTATAAACAATTTGAAACTTTTTATAACACAAGTTAAACTTTATTAATTTTTATTTAATTTCTTTGGTGATAATTTTATTTTTTTATTCCGTATACTATTCTTGCTACCGATCACTTTGGCTCTCTCTCTTCAACCATACGGACTTGCATCACAATGCAATTAGGGCTGTGTCAATCAGGAACGATTCGATTTTTTTGATCCGATCATCGAAAAGTATTGATGATTGAAATCACAAATTTTCGTTTCAATCGATCTTAATCTCAATCATTTCGATTCTCGATCTCATCCCAATCTCAATCATTTCGATGATTCTCGATTTTCCATCCCAATCTCAATCATTTTAATGAATCTCGATTTTCGATATCAATCTCTGTTGAATTATAAATATATTTAACCAGAGAAAAGAAATATGGGTCAGATTGCGTTCGATCAAAATTGGTACAGTATTCGTTAACTTCGGAGATTGAATTTCATCGAAACCGAAATAAAAAAATGTGTCTTAGTTTGACAGGTGTCAAAATATGTCAAAATTTTTGGTACGGCGGATCGAAAAACGGAGTACGCCAATTAAGGAGGTGGAAATTACCTAAAGTCACGCCAGTTCTCTAGGTTCTCTAGGTCCATTAGAACACTTTTAATTTAACAAGTGTCAAAATGTCAAATCATTTCCGAGAATACGCGCTACGTAACCTTGTACATCGTAACGTCGCACAGAGGAAAGTCCACGTTTTTATTTCACTCTACCGCCGACAAAGATGTTTACACATCAAAAATCGAATCGGAACAGTGTGAAATAATGAATTGAGTGGAATGAAAATGATCGAATGATCGATTAATTAAAATGATCGAATCATTTTGGTAATCGATTCTTGAACGATTCGATCATTTGAAATGAACGATTTACACAGCTCTAAATGCAATACTATTTCCTCACATGGATCATAATGTGCTTAAATATTATTTTGTAAAATGAGCATTTTACTCTTTTTAAATGCCTCATCACATTCATTTGACCACTCAAATTTTACCTCTTTTTTTGTAAGTCTGTATAAAGCTCTTAATTCAGAAGATAAATTTGGGATAAATCTGGAATAATAATTAAGAAGACCCAAATATGATTTAAGCTGAGTTAGACTTTGAGGTTGCAGAGCCTTTTGAATGGCTTCTAGATTTTTAGTGCTTGGTTTAATACCATTTTCACTTATCACATGACCTAAATAATCAATTTCATTTTTAAAGAACCTAAATTTTTCATTTTTAACCCTTACTTTGAATTCGTTTCACCTTTCTAAAACTTTAATTAAATTACTTAAACATCCTTTAAAATTTGGTCCTCCTATTATGATATCGTCCACATAACATTTAACCTTGGGCAGGCCTGTTTAAATTGTGTCCATAATATCTTGAAAAATGGCAGACGCACACTTTACACCGAAAATAAGCCTTTTATACCTGAAAAGCCCCCAGTCTGTATTGATTGTTAGAAACTCGTGACATGCTTCCTCAACTTCCACCTGCTGATTGCCCCATCTGAATCCAAAACACAATAAACAGCACAACCTGACATCTCTACGAAAATATCTTCACTCCGCGGTAAAGGATAATGATTGACTCGTACATGAGGATTTATGGTAACTTTACAGCCGACACATAATCGAACATCACCGTTTGGTTTTTCTACGGCTTCGATTGGAGAAGCCCAATCACTGTATTTAACCGGATAAATAATGTTTTCTGATACCAATCTCTTTATTTCTTTCTCTACTTTATCCCTAATACCAAAAGGAAGTGAGTATGGTTTAAAAAAATACTGGAATCGTGTCTTCACTTAGCAAAATATTTGCTTTAAATCTCTGAGTAGAATCAGTTTTCTTACCTTTGAAGACGTTTGGATATTTAGCAATCAGTTCCTCAATACATTCCGGTGTGCTTTCCACTTTTGCGCACAACTTATCCCCCGCTAAAATTTTATCCCTCCATAACGGAACTAACTTGTCCAACCATGACCGCCCCAGCAATGGAAAAACGCCACCAATCACGACCAATTCCAATTGAAACTCTTCTTTTTCTACCGCTAACTTGACATCAACCATTACACAACCCAATACCTCGACTTTTCCACCTGAAATAACATTAAGATTTCTTTTATATTCTTTAATTTCAGTATCTGGGTATAATTCATTCCACATGTTTATATGAATAACACGCACCCGAATCTATCTCCATCTTTAAACGTTTGCCATTACATATTAAATCGATAAATAAAGCGTTACCGTTTTCATATTCAACGTTATTTGGTGTGTCCCCATTTCTTACAAAAGTGGCACTGTACTTTCTCGAAACGTCCTAATCTTGACCTTGAAGAACTTCGAACCCCCTGATCGTCAAACGATTTTACCGCTGTCTTTTTAAACCCTCTGTCACCATCACCACGTTTTGCCCTCAATGAATGTACAGCCACTGCCGATCCTCCACTCATATTCGCCATCTCTTCCTCTATCAGCTCCATATTTAAAGCCGTCGCACAGGCTTTCTCCCATGTGAGATCACCAGCATCAATTAACTTGGATTGGATTCGTTTGTTTTTAAGAACCATAAGTAAGCGATCTTTTAGTGCTTCCTCTAGGAAGTCCGTGTATTTACACCCTTCGGCTAACTGTTTAATTGCAACAATAAAATCTGAGACACTTTCATCAAGCTCTTGATTTCTATTAAGAAATTTAAAGCGCTCAGCGGTAATATTTTTCTTGGGCTCAAAATGTGATTTCAATACGTTCACGAGCTCTTCATACTTAAGTTCATCGGGTTTTTTTTGAGCTACTAAAGTTTTATATATAGGTACTGTATAAATCACCTCCTCCAAAACCAATTAAAAACGAAACTTTATCATCGTCTTGCGTTATTTTATTTAATTTAAGTAAATGATTTAGGCGTTCAATGTAGCTGTTAAAATTATCACCCGTGTTAAAATATTCAATTCTTCCTATGAATCCCGACATTTTATTTTCGGTTTTTTTTATATTGTCTTCAAGGTTCTTTCTTATTGCTGAAGGTTTAATGTCATCAGAACACATTTAACCGATACGTTCTTTGCGTAATTTATGATAGGAATAACTCTAACTTAAATGCTGCCGCACTTTCCGTTATCCTCGTCGCCAGTTTTATGTAGGTATCATCGGAGGAGAAGTGAAACTCAGGAGCTGTTGCTTAAGACTAACTTTATTCATCCATATACTTAAAATAACTTACAGCTAAACTTAATAACTAAGTAATAAGAGAGAGAGAGAGAGTAATTAGGGAACATAACATAATTTTGTATATTATTAAACAGTGTGATGCAATAACATTCGAACTGATTGTTAAATCATATCAGTGAGATAAATACTCGCACCAAAAAACACATTATTTTTTGACATGAGAGAATCACGAACACACGTAAAAACTTTTCGCCTACCTTCTTCTAAAAGAAATTAAAAATGCGAAAGATATATGTTTTTTTTTAAGTTTACACACACTCGTTCTCTTTTTAACAACTTCTGTAGGAAGAGACGCACTCCCATAGGAAGAGTTCTGAGAGCTTTACTAGATTTACAAAGCATCGTCTATAATCGCATAAGAAGAATAAAACTCTTCCTATAGGATCAAGAGGCTCCCATAACTAGGCCATTTAAGGCTTTTAACAATCTTATAAGAATCTAAAAGAACTCCTGAAGAGCGCATTTAGGTCCCTAAAATAAGTCTTGTAGCTCTTTCGGAGCATCTTATGAGAGGAAAAATGTTACTTGGGGCCATCACCTTGCGAAGGTGATATCGGGGAAGATTTAACAATGGGCAACTCGTTTTTGTAACTTGTTTGTGTATAAATTTCAAAAGTCTATTTGGGCCCTCAATATTCGTATATTTAAATAATGTATCCTGATCAGCGTTGCCCCCCTACTACAATTGTAGCGTTTTTGGAATATTTATTCTCGAAAAAAAGACACTACGTGCAATCGGTAAATATTCGTTAAACACTACAATTCAAAATTGCAAATTTTAAAAATCTAGTATTAAAATTGACATCAACTTTTTGTAAACCAGATATGATTTCAGTTGACTTAGACTTGAGAAGTGAAATTCGTTTTTGCTATATTCGTCAATGTATTTCGGATTTAGTTTCGAAGAATTTTGCGGAGCACAAAATATTGAAAACAATATCTCACAATAAGTCAAATCCCAACTCTGTCAATACTATGTAAAATGGTGTGAACACCTTTATGAAAAATGTGACCTTAAAACTGACAGCAAGATTAGATACTCAATTGTGCTGGATCCTTTTGAAATCGCTAAAGGTGAAATTCCGACTGTAATGCCTTTACTTTAAAATTTTCCATTTTATTGCGAACAAAAGAAAGTTGCCTTAAATGATAATGTTGGTTTTAAAGAACTCTTAGACAAATTTTATCATGAATTTTTAAAGAAGGCAAACAATTTTGATGGAAAGCCAGCTTTAGAAAACTTATGCAGTTACATGCTAACCCTATGCGGTCTGCCTCATAGCAGTGCAACTGCAGAAAAGAGTTTTTCGAGCTTAAATTTAATAAAGGATAATCTTAGAAATCATTAAAAATTTCAACTGTGGATGCAATAATGCAGTCGAAGGAATTATTGAGGAATGTTGAAGGGTTTTTGACCCACCTTACACACGCTCAAATTTTGTCTGACCATAATGCAACATATTATAGAAGTATAAATATTTAAAAATAAAGAATCATAATAAATAATTATTTTTCTATCATACTAAATATTCATTTTCGTTAAAACTCTTGACTAAATAGTTTTATTATTTTTTTTTTAATTATATATTTTTGTTGTTGAAACTTTTGAAATAAAATTTTAAATCATTGTTAGCTTGATTTATCTTCTTATTATTTGAACAATTGGAAATGTCGTTTTCAAGAAAAGAAGGCTATACTACGGACCTAAAATACCATCACAATTCAAATTAGGAATTTTTCGGTGGCATGTAGCTTACACCTAATAGGGGGTTCTAATAAAATGTTTGCTTCAACAATAGCAAATTAGAGACCGTGCGAGGTGAACACGTTCCTAATCTGTGCTCTCTATTTTATTTTATATTTTTCTATTTTGCATTATTAATTTTAATTTAAATAAAAAAAAAAACAAAATTTTAAAAATCCACAAAAAAATTATAAAGACAATGGGCCTTACCAATAACCAAACGCTAAACACGCGTTTTGATAAATGCCAGGTTAAACTTTAAAGACGAGTTAATTTGTGTGTTTACCAATAACCAAATTAAACACACCTTTTACTAATTATCGCTCTATTACAAAATCTAGTACAGTACTTGTCAAATAGACATTTGTGTTATTTTGCAAAATAAACAAACAATTTTTCTGGTTGGGTTCCAAATAGATTTAAGCTTTTTTCACTTATGAAATTAAAAAATGAGTTCCGATATAATAAGGATATAATTGATGACATAGTATTTTGGAGGATGTGGCACAATCTCGCCGAACAAAAATATATAAGAAAAGAATAGATCCTTTCGAAGAATATGATGATGGGCTTTACTGATTCCATTAGCAACTCCTTCATAGCTGATGGATTCCAATTAGTTCTTTTTGACGATTTTCAGTCATTTAAAATAATTCAATCTGAAATTGGAATTTACAATCAATTAAACAAAAGGAATCGATTAAATTGGATATTTAACTTACATTTTGCAATTAAAAGCCCACAAACTCGAGTGAGAATAACATAGACGCGACGGATAGGAACATTGTTTTTTTTTATATATTGCCTTTAGCTGTCAGATTGACAGCACAAACGAGGTGTTTACACAATTAAACATGAGTTTCTTCACTTTAAATTTAAAGGCACGTTTAGCGTTAAGCTGACTATTAAATTCATTATTGGTATGGTTAATTTTTTAGAGTCCATTTAAATATTTAAGTGATCTCTAAATTTGATTATTGGTAAGGCCCAATAAAAGATTAATTTTATATTATTATAGTGCTTGTCAATAATAAAAACATTATAAGTGAATATAATTTATGATGTCTTATTTATGTAAGATTTGCACTATTCAGGTGGACGAAGAGCAATATAAAGTGAATTGTTGTGATTGTTTGGCGCTCTTTCATGCTCGCTGTGTTAAAATTCTTGATAGCGACGCAGAATTTCCATTTCGTTGCTCTCCATGTGCTGTAATTCGCCGTAAGTCACTTCTCTTCACATCTGTACCTATATATTCACCCACAAGTGCAAGCTCATCTATTGCCTCCAAGGGGACCGCTGCTGCTGTTGCTTCTCCATCCGCCACCTCCGCTTCCATTATCACTGCTACCACCTCCTCCCTTGCCGCCAAATTCACTGCTGTGACTACTACATCTGCCATCACTGGACCCTTTAACACCAATACAACTGGTGCTGCTCTGTTCTCCATACCCTCTTCAACAGTGACACCTACATATCACCAATTCAGTCATTCTCTCTCCATCAGAAACTAGTGTGGGTGGAATTGCACATCATCAACATCTCGCTAACCAGCCGCTACTAATTGATGCTATCAAATCTATTTCTTTGGAATAAAGAAATAATAGAGCTGAAAAAGGTAAATTTGGATTGTCTGTCTTCTCTGCATGAACTAAAGGAGGAGAAGAAGGAAATGGAATTGACAATCAACTCACTGCAATCTAGAGTGTATTCGCTGGAACAATTGCAATTAGAGAATACTATGGAGAATATTGGAGTTCCAGATCTAACAGGAGCGAATGCCTTAGATAAAGCTCTTAAGCTTTTCTCTGCTGGATTGGATGAGAACATAAGCGAAGAACAAATAGATAACGTATATAACGGGTGATTTTTTAGCTGGTTTGGTTTTGGCAACACTGGTTTTGACAGCTGACGTGTGTTTAGTACCTTGTGTCACTGTCAAACAGCTTCAGTTTGGTTTGCAATTTAACCATGGATCGTCTTACAAATGAACAACGCTTGCAAATTGTTGAATTTTACTATCAAAATTCGTGCTCGGTTCGAAATGTTCATCGCGCGCTGCTTGTGTTCAGCGATGAGGCTCATTTTTGGTTGAATGGGTACGTAAATAAGCAAAATTGCCGCATTTGGACTGAAGATCAGCCAGAAGCATTGCAACAGCTACCAATGCATCCCGAAAAAGCCACTGTTTGGTGCGGTTTACGGGCCGGCGGCATTATCGCTACCGAGCGATGATAACAAACTTTTTTCTGCCTTATTAAATCACCCATTATAAAAAAAATTAAAAGTAATAAACCGAGTGTCTCTTCTGTTAATAATCCTACTCCTAAACTCACAAGTGTATTGTGCGTAAAATTCTGCTCTCTTAACACCAAACGAAGGCTTATGAGGAAAACAGTGGAGTACAAAAATAATGTGACAGCAAAAGTTTTTGGGAATAATTTCAACCAAAAAAGCGCCATTTATATAAATAAAAGTTTGTCATATCATAATAGAGAACTTCGTAAAGCTGCCGAGATTGTTAAAAAATCTAAAGCATACAAATTCTTATGGTTTCAGAATTCCAATCTGTTAATCAGAAAGCAAGAAGGTGAAAAAGCTGTTAAAATCAAGTGTTTAGAAGACTTAAATAATCTTTAATATTAATGCCTTTTGATAATTTACATAATTTTGAACCAGATGAAGTTGTATTATCATATGATTTTGAAAATGATCTGTTGTTAAGTGTTTTTCTGAATAGCCATATTTATCCTAACAGTTTTTATGTTCGTGCAAATTTTGATTTGTTATTGATCAATCTCGAATCGTGTTCTAATAAGCCTGATTTTATTTTTGTTACAGAAATTTGGATTTTTGACGATGAGAAAGGTAATTTTATAATTCCTGGGTATACTTTTTTGCCACATGTACAGGGTACGATCCAGATTTTAATTTAAAATTTTATTTGCCGCCCTTTGCAATGATAACATTTTAGTTATAAAAATGTTTTGCAGATATGGTTTGATTTTTAACCGGCTTTTAAAAATGGAGGTTATCTTTTCGATCAGATTATATTCACATCTATATGTTCGTCTAAAATGTCTTCTAAACGAGAAGATCAAATTACATGAGTGTATGTGTCATGTTTGTTTACATATTTGTTTAGAAATTTCTCAGAAATTACTGATAGGATTTCAATAAATTTTTTCATTTAAATACAAAATTAATCAAAATCGGTTCAGTAGTTTAAGAGATATACACCAAAATGTGTTACTAAGTAAGTTTATATTTATGAATATTTTCTTACATTTACCTATTTTTTGCCTTCAGTTTAAATATGAAAAAAAAACACAAGAAATAATATTTTTTTCTTATTTTATTCAAATAAAAATACACAGTAAAGAAGATTATGTAAAGCAACAAAAAAATAAAAAAGTTAGGAACATATATTATTTAATTAATTAACGTCATTAATTTTTTTAATCGTGTGTGTTTCCAGAAGGTATTTTAGAAGTTCAGTTTTTGAGATTATCCTCGTACCTAATAAATTTCAATATTTTCGCCCTGATGTTTTTTATTAGAAGGAAACAAATAAAAATATCTTCGAAATATTTACGCATAGTTATATTTTTAGTAGACACCAACCGCCCTCAATTTTCAAATTTTGCCGCCGTCAAATATTGCCGCCCCGGCCAAATGCCCGGTGCCCCCTCCCCCCTGGATCGGGCCCTGTATATATTTTATTACCCAGACGTAGAAGGCAAGACAATGCTTGCATTGGATTTGGATTATGTTATCTACTGCTAAAGGCAATGCATAGTATGGGAAGCAAGTGTCAAGTATCGAAGCATGGTTGGATATTTAGCAATTAATTAAGTGGCGCTAGTGTGATCCCTTCACAAAACAAAGGGCAGATCTTTGGTTGCTGCGTCTCTTCAGATCTAGTCTAGAACTATAATCCAGTGACTGAAGTGCCAAGAGTTCTTGCGCGGCTGACCGAAACAATCCTTAACTACCAAGGAGCAAATAGGTGCGGCTTTTTAATGCTAAGAATGCTGTCTAATTTTGTGCGAGCTTGAAATCAGTTGGGACAGTTTTCGAGCAATTGCGGAACCAATTTACGATATAATCTATAGCATTGGAATCGTTGTGTCATATAGGAACATAAGAATTTTCTCAATTCAAATTGTTAACAATCGTGAAGAAGTACAAAACAGCATTCTACAAGCACCAGGATGTCAATAGAACATAGTCAAAGTTGGTGGTATATCCACCAATTTGGTAATTCAATTGCTGGTTTGCGTTCAGTCGATGCTGAAATACAACAACGTGCTAGTGGATACCTACAATTGAGTATTGTTGCATCCACTGAGGTATTGGCCACCGTACTCGAAGAGATGCCATCATTCTCCGAACGGGTGAGTTCAATTCTGAATGTGCTAAAACAGAAAATAAACATGGTCGTGTGCCGGAGAATGAAATTCGAGAATCAAATAGCCCAGCACTAGCATCCCTTAATAACGTATACGTAAATCATAAGTAAGTACTTAAACAAAGCATAGAAAAGGACAGGTATTAGTTCAATTTTTTTTTTGACAGGATGACCAATAACACAAATTCGAATGCAGACCTTCTAGGATTGAGTACACCTCCATCTGCAACAACCAACAACAACTCTACCGGTGGCACACTCATCGATGTACTGGGTGATATCTATGGATCGAATACAACAATAAACAGTACAGCGATTTACAATTCTAAAAGTTCCTCTTCAAGAACAATGGTGTCCTCTATAAGAACGACTTGATACAAATTGGTGTCAAGAGTGAGTTCCGACAGAATCTTGGCCGCCTTGGGTTGTTCTAAGGCAATAAGACTCAAATTCCTTTTACGTGAGATAACAACAAGAAATTAATTATAATCATAATCATTGATTATTATTTCGTAATTTACAGAATTTTACACCCGAGTTGCCATGGTTGGCGGAGAATGCGGTTAAGCCTAACCGTTCAAATCAAGCCCGTCGAAACAACACTCGACTTCAACAACATTTAACAGCCAACTGCACTGAAGACTAGCGATGCTCCTACCATCAATATGTGACATTCCGTTTCAATGGTGTATAACAAAAGTTCAGTGTTCAATTGCCCCTCAATGTGAATATCTACTTTTTTTAAATTTTGGAGTGAAGAGGTTTGCTATTCCAAATGCTATATATCCATTTAACTCTTAACAAAGTTGATTGTTGATCAATAACTGCGATCTATGAAGATTTCTTTCAATAACTGTAACATGATTTCACCGACCATTAGTTCGTTGAAAAAAAAAACAACTATAAATCTTTCATGTCCAAATATGAATAGAATGCCATTTTAAAAGCCTTCAATCACAGCATGCAATTTTCCTCGGCTGAGCCATTTGGCTCGTTCAAGTATGGTCAGCTTTAGATGAGGTGCAGTAACCCGCACAAAGGTTTGCATATAAAATAAAAATAAAAAATATGTTTACATAAAATGCCGCATTGTCTACATGCCTGCTTATTTGTTTTATCTTTCCTAGACACTTTTAGTTTTAATACAAAATATTTATTACATAATTTTAAACCTCTTTTTTTTTGTTTTAATTTCTCACAAGCAACATTGTATACATAATATACAAGGTGATCTGCATAAGGTGTGACAAAAAACTAGAGCGTGTAAGTTGGACTTGGACAAGAAAAAAATCGTATGGGTGGGGGGTCTTTTTCCTCCCGTTTAGGCGGGAGGTGCAATTTTCTAAGAAACTTGACTTAAAATAGAAAAAAAAAATAAAATTAACGGTAATACCTATGGAGTCATGCTATAGCATTTTGAAAAGGCAGATTTCGATTCTTTAATTTTATTTTTAAATAAAGTTGTTCAAGCAAATAGTTTTTGAAAAATAAATTTTCAAAGTCAAAATATTGAAAAAAAATATTATTTTTTTTTTTAACTGTTTTTTTCAAAGTTTTACGTAATTAAGTATTATTTTTTTGTCTAAAATTTAATGCTCTTATTAATTTTTGATCAAATACAAAAAATTGGATGTCGTAATATTTTGCAATTTTTGAGAAAATCAAAAATAACAAAAACTACTTTTTCTAAGAAAAACCTTTTATTTTAGTTTTTACTTTATTGGATTCTTAGGCGAATTTACGCATGAAAGGATTAAGTTTCTTTTTACTACATTGTATTATCAGTCTGATAAGTATACAATAAAGTGATATAGTACTGGATTAACCATATTTCACACCTGCGTGAGCAGAAGATGAACTTTCTCTCCCTCGGTGATCCAGTACTCCGTGTTCTCGAAGACGTTGATGGATTCTTGAAAATATCGTATGACTGGGACACCTCCTTTTGGGATACATTTCAGCGTAGAGTCTTTGCACTTCACGACTTCGACCATGAGCCATACCGCAGCGGTAGATAATGCATATCCGTTTATTCGGCAAGAGAGTAATTTGACATCGTGATATGTTGATGACTTCACATTCAAATTAGAAATAATTTGTACAACAAAACGTTCGTGCAATTTATTTGTCTTAAGGTAGCGCATTGTTTATTTTAGTTTAAAAAATTACGCGACTCAACAGGTAGACCCCGTCGCCAAGCCGACCCCACCGTAGTAAAAAAAAATGGCAAGTCAATTTTAACCCAATGCTCTCACGCAGGTGTGAAATATGGTTAATCCAGTAATTTATTATTTTATTGTATACTTATCAGACTGATAATACAAAATAGTAAAAAAAAAGTTAATCCTTTCATGCGTAAATTCGACTAAGAATCCAATAACGTAAAAACTGAAATAAAAGGTTTTTCTACGAAAAAAGTGGTTTTTGTTATTTTTGATTTTCTCAAAAACTGCAAAATATTACGACATCCTGTTTTTTGTATTTGACCAAAATTAATAAGAACATCTAATGTTAGACAAAAAAATGATACGTAAAATTTTGAAAAAAAATTGTTCAAGAAAATAAATAATTTTTTTCAAAATTTTGGCTTTGAAAATTAATTTTTAAAAAACTATTAGCTCGAACAACTTTATTTAAAAATAAAATTAAAGAACCGATTTCTGGCTTTTCAAAATGCCTTAGCATGACTCCATAAAAATTACCGTGTTTTAATAATTTTGTTTATGTTTTAAGCCATTTTTTTAGAAAATTGCCCCTCCCGCCTAAACGGGGGAAAAAGACCCCCCTCCTATTAGATTTTTTCTTGTCTAAGTCCAACCAACATGTTCTAGCTTTTTGTCACACCTTATGCAAATCACCCTGTATATATATTTATATATAATTTATATTATTATGTAAAGTGAATTACAAATACAAATATTAAAATAATAATAAAATCAAAATAAAAAATATGTAAAACAAAAACATTTAAACAAATTTAGCTACAGTCTCTCAAACTCATATCCGTACGGAAGCTAACATGCAGTTCTTTTGCAATTAATTCGAAGAGCACAACAAAAAATTTAGCTTTATTTGATTCGAAGTCAAGGATCCTATAAACATTTAATATTAAAGGCCCAAAAAAGTAACATCCCTTGACAAAAAGAGGACATTTATTAACAAAACTCAGAAAACTTAATTGAAAGAAGTCAAACTCATATTCGTAGACCCAAAGTTTTCTTGGATTTAAACCAAAACCTAACACAATCTCAATCTTTTGTTGCATATTCCATATTTTATATCCCATGGTCTTGTCTATTTAGCAGAAATTTTGAAAACTTCTTAGTCTTTTCTATTGAAATTTTACACATTTTCCAACACTCTTGCATTTCTAATGGTCTACTTTCTAAGTCGTATGTATAAAAAGACGTATGCATATAATAAAAGCATTCAACCTTATTGTGAGTTTCGCCCGAACAACATTCCACCCCGAAATTTCATGATCGCAAAATTCTCCTTATTGTAAACATTCATTTCGGGCGGAATAAAATGCCATTTTCACTTCTTTTTTGTAGGCGTACAAAATTTCGTTCGGGTGAAACTCACAATAGCTTTTAAAATTCCGGGCGAAGACAAAATTTTAAGGTGAAATATTTTTCAGGTGAAACTTACAATAAGGCTAATTATATATATCGCAGTCTTGTGCTAAGGCATTGAATATTTTATTATTCAATTAAACACAATTTTATATTAAAATATAAATAAATATGTATATAATTCTTTACATAAATACTACTCTCTTTAACATATTCATGCGTTTCTATTCCGTTTAGTGTGTGGTTTTATTTTATTATTTCTGTATGTATAAATTAGCTGCATTACGTTTTTCGTCTTTATCAGCAGTATCAGTATCTTCTATTTACATTCTTTATTCGAAACGACACACAGGTAGGACAGTAGTTATAGTCCAATCTTGTTAGCTTTGCTTATACTTATGAGCTGCGTAAAGCGAAAAAACTCCGAAACGTCTCCTGTAATACCGTCAAACCACAAGAGAAAATCAAGTTCCGAAGCAAGAAGTACGGATATGGCATCATCATCGTCGGCTCGACAACCGGGGTCCGGTCCTGGCCTCCTTCAACAAGTCTCTCCACCCATCCCGGTCTCGAGCCGCCGCCATCCAGTTGCGCACCCCAAGGCTCCGGGCGTCCTGGTCTACGCCATCTCTCCAGCGCAAGCATGGTCTACCACGCTGTCGTCTACCATAGAATAAATAATTTTTTTCAAAATTTTGGCTTTGAAAATTAATTTTTAAAAAACTATTAGCTCGAACAACTTTATTTAAAAATAAAATTAAAGAACCGATTTCTGGCTTTTCAAAATGCCTTAGCATGACTCCATAAAAATTACCGTGTTTTAATAATTTTGTTTATGTTTTAAGCCATTTTTTTAGAAAATTGCCTCTCCCGCCTAAACGGGGGAAAAAGACCCCCCTCCTATTAGATTTTTTCTTGTCTAAGTCCAACCAACATGTTCTAGCTTTTTGTCACACCTTATGCAAATCACCCTGTATATATATTTATATATAATTTATATTATTATGTAATGTGAATTACAAATACAAATATTAAAATAATAATAAAATCAAGATAAAAAATATGTAAAACAAAAACATTTAAACAAATTTAGCTACAGTCTCTCAAACTCATATCCGTACGGAAGCTAACATGCAGTTCTTTTGCAATTAATTCGAAGAGCACAACAAAAAATTTAGCTTTATTTGATTCGAAGTCAAGGATCCTATAAACATTTAATATTAAAGGCCCAAAAAAGTAACATCCCTTGACAAAAAGAGGACATTTATTAACAAAACTCAGAAAACTTAATTGAAAGAAGTCAAACTCATATTCGTAGACCCAAAGTTTTCTTGGATTTAAACCAAAACCTAACACAATCTCAATCTTTTGTTGCATATTCCATATTTTATATCCCATGGTCTTGTCTATTTAGCAGAAATTTTGAAAACTTCTTAGTCTTTTCTATTGAAATTTTACACATTTTCCAACACTCTTGCATTTCTAATGGTCTATTTTCTAAGTCGTATGTATAAAAAGACGTATGCATATAATAAAAGCATTCAACCTTATTGTGAGTTTCGCCCGAACAACATTCCACCCCGAAATTTCATGACCGCAAAATTCTCCTTATTGTAAACATTCATTTCGGGCGGAATAAAATGTCATTTTCACTTCTTTTTTGTAGGCGTACAAAATTTCGTTCGGGTGAAACTCACAATAGCTTTTAAAATTCCGGGCGAAGACAAAATTTTAAGGTGAAATATTTTTCAGGTGAAACTTACAATAAGGCTAATTATATATATCGCAATCTTGTGCTAAGGCATTGAATATTTTATTATTCAATTAAACACAATTTTATATTAAAATATAAATAAATATGTATATAATTCTTTACATAAATACTACTCTCTTTAACATATTCATGCGTTTCTATTCCGTTTAGTGTGTGGTTTTATTTTATTATTTCTGTATGTATAAATTAGCTGCATTACGTTTTTCGTCTTTATCAGCAGTATCAGTATCTTCTATTTACATTCTTTATTCGAAACGACACGCAGGTAGGACAGTAGTTATAGTCCAATCTTGTTAGCTTTGCTTATACTTATGAGCTGCGTAAAGCGAAAAAACTCCGAAACGTCTCCTGTAATACCGTCAAACCACAAGAGAAAATCAAGTTCCGAAGCAAGAAGTACGGATATGGCATCATCATCGTCGGCTCGACAACCGGGGTCCGGTCCTGGCCTCCTTCAACAAGTCTCTCCACCCATCCCGGTCTCGAGCCGCCGCCATCCAGTTGCGCACCCCAAGGCTCCGGGCGTCCTGGTATACGCCATCTCTCCAGCGCAAGCATGGTCTACCACGCTGTCGTCTACCATAGAATGTACCACAAAGAACTTTCCGAGCAGGTTCCTCTTCGCTCATGCGAGCTAGGTGCCCTGCCCACCGGAGTCTACCGAGCTTAATTTTTGTCACGATATCTGCTTCAAGGTAGATTGCGTACAATTCATGATTGTACCGTCTCCGGAATCGTCTTTCCTCACATATGGGGCCAACAATTCTCCTTAAGACTTTTCTCTCGAACGCGGCTAAGAGGTCGGAGTGCCTTTTGCTAAGCACCCAAGTCTCGGATCCATATGTGAGTACTGGCAGGACCATGGTCCTGTTCAGCAGCAGTTTTGAAGTTACGGTGAGATTTCTGGATTTGAAGAGCTTTGACAGACTATAGTAGGGTCTATTGGATTTGAGAAGCCGCCCGCGTATTTCTTCTTCTATATTGTTATCGGCTGCTACTATTGACCCAAGGTATTTAAAGGATTGCACCACTTCAAATTCGTGCTCCGCTACCTTGATTGTTTGACCAACTGTTCCTCTCGCATTCGACGCCACCATGTACTTTGTTTTACCTTCACTAATGTGCAGGCCCAGATTTTGTGCCGCCTGCTCGATCTGGATGAAGGAATCATGTACAGCTTGCTCAGTTCTTCCGATGATGTCGATGTCGTCTGCGTAAGCCAGTATCTGGCTGGACCTGTTGACGATGGTCCCTCTTGTTGCCGTGCCAGAGTCACGGATTGCTTTCTCCAACGCAAGGTTGAAGAGGAGGCAGGCCAAACCATCCCCTTGTCGGAGTCCATTAAAGATGTTGATTGGTTTGGATAGCAATCCGGCTATTTTTACTTGGCTTGTTACGTTGGTCATGGTCAACCTACATAGTCGTGTCAATTTATTTGGGATGCCGAATTCTCTCATGGCTTTGTAAAGTTCTACCCTGGCTATGCTATCGTAGGCGGCCTTAAAGTCTATAAACAGGTGGTATGTTGGGATGTTAAATTCTAGACATTTTTCCATCGCCTGCCTAAGGGTAAAGATCTGATCAGTTGTTGATTTGCCTGGAATGAAACCACACTGATATTGTCCGATGATGGTTTTAGCGTATGGGGTTATCCGGTCTTGTAGGATAGAGGAGAGTATCTTATAGGCGGTACTCAACAACGTGATACCTCTATAATTGCTGCACGTTGTGACATCTCCCTTCTTATGTATGGGGCAAATTATACCTTTTCGGCAGTCTCCTGGAATTTCTTCATGCTCCCACACGTGCACTATAATCTCATGAATTGCTTGACGTAAAGCTGGCCCACCGTGTTAAAATGGTTAGGCTGGTATACCATCGGCTCCCGGGGCTTTGTTTTTCTTTAGCCGGCCTATAGCCTTCTGAACCTCTTCTATCCTTGGTGGCGGCAACATAGGGTACTCTTCTTGAAGTAGTGGAGCCTCCACTACTGGAGTGAGCTGACCATTTAGCAATTCATTGAAGTACACTTCCCATCGCTCCAGTATGCTTGAGGATCGGTGATCAGATTTCCCTCTCCGTCCTTGCAGTATGTGCAGCGTGGTGTGTACTGCGTCATGTTTCGGACGGATTGGTAGAACTTCCGCGCCTGGTGCGGACCTTGCTCTCGGCTTTTCTCTATTTCACAGATTATGTTCTTCTCCCAGGCTGATTTTTTCTGTCTGTGAAGCCGTTTTTCAATTCTTCTGAGCTCTTTATATTCGTCTTCGCGTGCCCGCGTTCTATGTGATTGTTGCATTGCTCGGTACGCAACATTCTTACGTTCAGTCGCTAGCTTGCATTCATCATCAAACCAGTCGTTCCGATTTCTACGACTGCTGCCTAAGATGGAGTTGGCAGTACTAATGACAGTATTCTTAAGGCGTGTCCACTTCTCATCTACGCCCAGCATACTGGCTCCAGGACTTACTCTACCCAGTTCTAGGGCGAGTCCTAACGCATTACCAAAGGTGTTACTGGTGTTTTCATTGCGCAGAGCAGCCGTGTTGATTCGAACCTAATCGGCGGATGCAATACGTTTTCGCAAGGCAATCCGCCCTCGAAAAACCATACCAACAAGATAGTGATCCGAGTCGATATTGGCACCTCGGTACGTTCGTACCGTCATCAAGTTCGAGTAGTGGCGACGGTCTATCAACACGTGGTCAATTTGGTTACGAGTGACTCCATCAGGTGATACCCAGGTGGCTTTGTAGATATCTTTACGCGGGAACCTGGTACTCGCAACGACCATGTTTTTCGATGCTGCCAATTCTAAGACTCGAAGTCCATTGTCATTAGTGTTCTCATGCAAACTATGGGTGCCTGCGTAATGCCTGAATACCGGCTCCCGACCTATTTTTGCATTCAAATCCCCAAGGATGATTTTTACGTCATACCTTGGACAGGCATTGAGGGCCCTCTCGACTTGTTCGTAGTAAGTCTCTTTTTCTTCGTCTGAGGACTCCTCCGTAGGTCCGTGAACGTTAATGAGGCTGATGTTCTTGAATTTGCCTCGCACGCGAAGGGTGCATAGCCTTTCGCTTATAGCGTTAAAGACGATGATGGCAGACTTCATTTTTTCGCCGACTAGGAAGCCTACCCCGAGCACATGGTGTTTTGTATGACAGCTGTAGTATAAGTCATAATCTTTCTTCTGTAGAACACCATTCCCTGTCCATCTTATTTCTTGAAGTGCTGTTATGTCAGCTTTATATTTTGACAGGGCATCGGCTAGCTGCTGTGCAGCTCGAGCTCTATAAAGCGATCGTACGTTCCATAAGAAAATTCGTAAATCGTTATTCCGTTTTCTTTGCGTGGATTGTCGTCGTGAGATCAGTCCGTTTCCGAGGCTTGTTGTTGGTCTCGTAATTCTTTTAGTTTTACGGAACAGGGAATTAACCTGTTGCCAACCTGTGGAACCAGCCTGATCATATCAGCCAAACCTTTTTAAAGGCTTGTTTCTGGCGGCCGCCGGGAAGAGGCTATGATCACACTTCCACCAGTCCGAATAGTTGCGGCACGTGCATGTTTTCGTATGCTACATGTTATTCCCCCTATTCGGCTGATGGCTGACGGAGATGGCATCGGTGGTAGGAAAAATGACGATCGACGATCTTAAATCCTTGATCAGCGACTCAATAAAAGAAGTAGCTACCAAGAGTGACATACACTCAGTATCAGATGAAATCAAAACTCTGCGATCACAGGCTGACCTTCTAAGCAAACAATTAACCGAGGCTCAAGAAAGATGCGACATTCTCGAAAAACAGGTAGAAATCCTAACCAGGAAATCGAATGAGTGCAAGCTTGTATTGCATTTACCTCGTGACTCAGGTAAAAGTACATCTCAATTGGCCAAAGAAACCTGCGCTGATCTGCTAAAGCTGTCATCTGTGTCCGAACTTCCCTTGAAAAATGTCACAGAAATCCCGACTAGAAATCCCAACAAATCACTTGTTATTCTAGAAGTAAACACAGTAGATAATGTTGATGCTTGCATTGGATTTGGATTATATTATCTACTGCTAAAGGCAATGCATAGTATGGGAAGCAAGTGTCAAGTATCGAAGCATGGTTGGATATTTAGCAATTAATTAAGTGGCGCTAGTGTGATCCCTTCACAAAGCAAAGGGCAGATCTTTGGTTGCTGCGTCTCTTCAGATCTAGTCTAGAACTATAATCCAGTGACTGAAGTGCCAAGAGTTCTTGCGCGGCTGACCGAAACAATCCTTAACTACCAAAGAGCAAATAGGTGCGGCTTTTTAATGCTAAGAATGCTGTCTATTTTTGTGCGAGCTTGAAATCAGTTGGGACAGTTTTCGAGCAATTGCGGAACCAATTTACGATATAATCTATAGCATTGGAATCGTTGTGTCATATAGGAACATAAGAATTTTCTCAATTCAAATTGTTAACAATCGTGAAGAAGTACAAAACAGCATTCTACAAGCACCAGGATGTCAATAGAACATAGTCAAAGTTGGTGGTATATCCACCAATTTGGTAATTCAATTGCTGGTTTGCGTTCAGTCGATGCTGAAATACAACAACGTGCTAGTGGATACCTACAATTGAGTATTGTTGCATCCACTGAGGTATTGGCCACCGTACTCGAAGAGATGCCATCATTCTCCGAACGGGAGAGTTCAATTCTGAATGTGCTAAAACAGAAAATAAACATGGTCGTGTGCCGGAGAATGAAATTCGAGAATCAAATAGCCCAGCACTTGCATCCCTTTATAACGTATACGTAAATCATAAGTAAGTACTTAAACAAAGCATAGAAAAGGACAGGTATTAGTTCAATTTTTTTTTTGACAGGATGACCAATAACACAAATTCGAATGCAGACCTTCTAGGATTGAGTACACCTCCATCTGCAACAACCAACAACAACTCTATCGGTGGCACACTCATCGATGTACTGGGTGATATCTATGGATCGAATACAACAATAAACAGTACAGCGATTTACAATTCTAAAAGTTCCTCTTCAAGAACAATGGTGTCCTCTATAAGAACGACTTGATACAAATTGGTGTCAAGAGTGAGTTCCGACAGAATCTTGGCCGCCTTGGGTTGTTCTAAGGCAATAAGACTCAAATTCCTTTAACGTGAGATAACAACAAGAAATTAATTATAATCATAATCATTGATTATTATTTCGTAATTTACAGAATTTTACACCCGAGTTGCCATGGTTGGCGGAGAATGCGGTTAAGCCTAACCGTTCAAATCAAGCCCGTCGAAACAACACTCGACTTCAACAACATTTAACAGCCAACTGCACTGAAGACTAGCGATGCTCCTACCATCAATATGTGACATTCCGTTTCAATGGTGTATAACAAAAGTTCAGTGTTCAATTGCCCCTCAATGTGAATATCTACTTTTTTTAAATTTTGTAGTGAAGAGGTTTGCTATTCCAAATGCTATATATCCATTTAACTCTTAACAAAGTTGATTGTTGATCAATAACTGCGATCTATGAAGATTTCTTTCAATAATTGTAACATGATTTCACCGATCATTAGTTCGTTGAAAAAAAAAACAACTATAAATCTGTCATGTCCAAATATGAATAGAATGCCATTTTAAAAGCCTTCAATCACAGCATGCAATTTTCCTCGGCTGAGCCATTTGGCTCGTTCAAGTATGGTCAGCTTTAGATGAGGTGCAGTAACCCGCACAAAGGTTTTCATATAAAATAAAAATAAAAAATATGTTTACATAAAATGCCGCATTGTCTACATGCCTGCTTATTTGTTTTATCTTTCCTAGACACTTTTAGTTTTAATACAAAATATTTATTACATAATTTTAAACCTCTTTTTTTTTGTTTTAATTTCTCACAAGCAACATTTTATACATAATATACAAGGTGATCTGCATAAGGTGTGACAAAAAACTAGACCGTGTAAGTTGGACTTGGACAAGAAAAAAATCGTATGGGTGGGGGGTCTTTTTCCTCCCGTTTAGGCGGGAGGTGCAATTTTCTAAGAAACTTGACTTAAAACAGAAAAAAAAAATAAAATTAACGGTAATACCTATGGAGTCATGCTATAGCATTTTGAAAAGGCAGATTTCGATTCTTTAATTTTATTTTTAAATAAAGTTGTTCAAGCAAATAGTTTTTGAAAAATAAATTTTCAAAGTCAAAATATTGAAAAAAAATATTATTTTTTTTTTTAACTGTTTTTTTCAAAATTTTACGTAATTAAGTATTATTTTTTTGTCTAAAATTTAATGCTCTTATTAATTTTTGATCAAATACAAAAAATTGGATGTCGTAATATTTTGCAATTTTTGAGAAAATCAAAAATAACAAAAACTACTTTTTCTAAGAAAAACCTTTTATTTTAGTTTTTACTTTATTGGATTCTTAGGCGAATTTACGCATGAAAGGATTAAGTTTCTTTTTACTATATTGTATTATCAGTCTGATAAGTATACAATAAAGTGATATAGTACTGGATTAACCATATTTCACACCTGCGTGAGAGCATTGGGTTAAAGTAAATTCTTTATTTTTTTGTAAACTTTATTTAAATTAAAATACTTATTCAGTAGAAAGATATTATTATAGCATATCAAATCTCTGTGTGTAAACTGTGCGGTAGCTTACCAAATGTATATCTAATTACCGAAAATAAAATCTAATCTAAATCTATATTATTATGTAAAGTGAATTACAAATACAAATATTAAAATAATAATAAAATCAAAATAAAAAATATGTAAAACAAAAACATTTAAACAAATATAGCTACAGTCTCTCAAACTCATATCCGTACGGAAGCTAACATGCAGTTCTTTTGCAATTAATTCGAAGAGCACAACAAAAAATTTAGCTTTATTTGATTCGAAGTCAAGGATCCTATAAACATTTAATATTAAAGGCCCAAAAAAGTAACATCCCTTGACAAAAAGAGGACATTTATTAACAAAACTCAGAAAACTTAATTGAAAGAAGTCAAACTCATATTCGTAGACCCAAAAATTTCTTGGATTTAAACCAAAACCTAACACAATCTCAATCTTTTGTTGCATATTCCATATTTTATATCCCATGGTCTTGTCTATTTAGCAGAAATTTTGAAAACTTCTTAGTCTTTTCTATTGAAATTTTACACATTTTCCAACACTCTTGCATTTCTAATGGTCTATTTTCTAAGTCGTATGTATAAAAAGACGTATGCATATAATAAAAGCATTCAACCTTATTGTGAGTTTCGCCCGAACAACATTCCACCCCGAAATTTCATGATCGCAAAATTCTCCTTATTGTAAACATTCATTTCGGGCGGAATAAAATGTCATTTTCACTTCTTTTTTGTAGGCGTACAAAATTTCGTTCGGGTGAAACTCACAATAGCTTTTAAAATTCCGGGCGAAGACAAAATTGTAAGGTGAAATATTTTTCAGGTGAAACTTACAATAAGGCTAATTATATATATCGCAATCTTGTGCTAAGGCATTGAATATTTTATTATTCAATTAAACACAATTTTATATTAAAATATAAATAAATATGTATATAATTCTTTACATAAATACTACTCTCTTTAACATATTCATGCGTTTCTATTCCGTTTAGTGTGTGGTTTTATTTTATTATTTCTGTATGTATAAATTAGCTGCTTTACGTTTTTCGTCTTTATCAGCAGTATCAGTATCTTGTATTTACATTCTTTATTCGAAACCACACACGTATAGGACAGTAGTTATAGTCCAATCTTGTTAGCTTTGCTTATACTTATGAGCTGCGTAAAGCGAAAAAACACCGAAACGTCTCCTGTAACACACACAAGAGAAAATCAAGTTCCGAAGCAAGAAGTACGGATATGGCATCATCATCATCATCGTCGGCTCGACAACCGGGGTCCGGTCCTGGCCTCCTTCAACAAGTCTCTCCACCCATCCCGGTCTCGAGCCGCCGCCATCCAGTTGCGCACCCCAAGGCTCCGGGCGTCCTGGTCTACGCCATCTCTCCAGCGCAAGCATGGTCTACCACGCTGTCGTCTACCATAGAATGTACCACAAAGAACTTTCCGAGCAGGTTCCTCTTCGCTCATGCGAGCTAGGTGCCCTGCCCACCGGAGTCTACCGAGCTTAATTTTTGTCACGATATCTGCTTCAAGGTAGATTGCGTACAATTCATGATTGTACCGTCTCCGGGATCGTCCTTCCTCACATATGGGGCCAACAATTCTCCTTAAGACTTTTCTCTCGAACGCGGCTAAGAGGTCGGAGTGCCTTTTGCTAAGCACCCAAGTCTCGGATCCATATGTGAGTACTGGCAGGACCATGGTCCTGTACAGCAGCAGTTTTGAAGTTACGGTGAGATTTCTGGATTTGAAGAGCTTTGACAGACTATAGTAGGCTCTGTTGGATTTGAGAAGCCGCCCGCGTATTTCTTCTTCTATATTGTTATCGGCTACTACTATTGACCCAAGGTATTTAAAGGATTGCACCACTTCAAATTCGTGCTCCGCTACCTTGATTGTTTGACCAACTGTTCCTCTCGCATTCGACGCCACCATGTACTTTGTTTTACCTTCACTAATGTGCAGGCCCAGATTTTGTGCCGCCTGCTCGATCTGGATGAAGGAATCATGTACAGCTTGCTCAGTTCTTCCGATGATGTCGATGTCGTCTGCGTAAGCCAGTATCTGGCTGGACCTGTTGACGATGGTCCCTCTTGTTGCCGTGCCAGAGTCACGGATTGCTTTCTCCAACGCAAGGTTGAAGAGGAGGCAGGCCAAACCATCCCCTTGTCGGAGTCCATTAAAGATGTTGATTGGTTTGGATAGCAATCCGGCTATTTTTACTTGGCTTGTTACGTTGGTCATGGTCAACCTACATAGTCGTGTCAATTTATTTGGGATGCCGAATTCTCTCATGGCTTTGTAAAGTTCTACCCTGGCTATGCTATCGTAGGCGGCCTTAAAGTCTATAAACAGGTGGTATGTTGGGATGTTAAATTCTAGACATTTTTCCATCGCCTGCCTAAGGGTAAAGATCTGATCAGTTGTTGATTTGCCTGGAATGAAACCACACTGATATTGTCCGATGATGGTTTTAGCGTATGGGGTTATCCGGTCTTGTAGGATAGAGGAGAGTATCTTATAGGCGGTACTCAACAACGTGATACCTCTATAATTGCTGCACGTTGTGACATCTCCCTTCTTATGTATGGGGCAAATTATACCTTTTCGGCAGTCTCCTGGAATTTCTTCATGCTCCCACACGTGCACTATAATCTCATGAATTGCTTGACGTAAAGCTGGCCCACCGTGTTGAAATGGTTCGGCTGGTATACCATCGGCTCCCGGGGCTTTGTTTTTCTTTAGCCGGCCTATAGCCTTCTGAACCTCTTCTATCCTTGGTGGCGGCAACATAGGGTACTCTTCTTGAAGTAGTGCAGCCTCCACTTCTGGAGTGAGCTGACCATTCAGCAATTCATTGAAGTACACTTCCCATCGCTCCAGTATGCTTGAGGATCGGTGATCAGATTTCCCTTTCCTCCTTGCAGTATGTGCAGCGTGGTGTGTACTGCGTCATGTTTCGGACGGATTGGTAGAACTTCCGCGCCTGGTGCGGACCTCGCTCACGGCTTTTCTCTATTTCACAGATTATGTTCTTCTCCCAGGCTGATTTTTTCTGTCTGTGAAGCCGTTTTTCAATTCTTCTGAGCTCTTTATATTCGTCTTCGCGTGCCCGCGTTCTATGAGATTGTTGCATTGCTCGGTACGCAACATTCTTACGTTCAGTCGCTAGCTTGCATTCATCATCAAACCAGTCGTTCCGATTTCTACGACTGCTGCCTAAGATGGAGTTGGCAGTACTAATGACAGTATTCTTAAGGCGTGTCCACTTCTCATCTACGCCCAGCGTACTGGCTCCAGGACTTACTCTACCCAGTTCTAGGGCGAGTCCTAACGCATTACCAAAGGTGTTACTGGTGTTTTCATTGCGCAGAGCAGCCGTGTTGATTCGAACCTAATCGGCGGATGCAATACGTTTTCGCAAGGCAATCCGCCCTCGGAAAACCATACCAACAAGATAGTGATCCGAGTCGATATTGGCACCTCGGTACGTTCGTACCGTCATCAAGTTCGAGTAGTGGCGACGGTCTATCAACACGTGGTCAATTTGGTTACGAGTGACTCCATCAGGTGATACCCAGTCGGCTTTGTAGATATCTTTACGCGGGAACCTGGTACTCGCAACGACCATGTTTTTCGATGCTGCCAATTCTAAGACTCGAAGTCCATTGTCATTAGTGTTCTCATGCAAACTATGGGTGCCTGCGTAATGCCTGAATACCGGCTCCTGACCTATTTTTGCATTCAAATCCCCGAGGATGATTTTTACGTCATACCTTGGACAGGCATTGAGGGCCCTCTCGACTTGTTCGTAGTAAGTCTCTTTTTCTTCGTCTGAGGACTCCTCCGTAAGTCCGTGAACGTTAATGAGGCTGATGTTCTTGAATTTGCCTCGCACGTGAAGGGTGCATAGCCTTTCGCTTATAGCGTTAAAGACGATGATGGCAGACTTCATTTTTTCGCCGACTAGGAAGCCTACCCCGAGCACATGGTGTTTTGTATGACAGCTGTAGTATAAGTCATAATCTTTCTTCTGTAGAACACCATTCCCTGTCCATCTTATTTCTTGAAGTGCTGTTATGTCAGCTTTATATTTTGACAGGGCATCGGCTAGCTGCTGAGCAGCTCGAGCTCTATAGAGCGATCGTACGTTCCATAAGAAAATTCGTAAATCGTTATTCCGTTTTCTTTGCGTGGGTTGTCGTCGTGAGATCAGTCCGTTTCCGAGGCTTGTTGTTGGTCTCGTAATTCTTTTAGTTTTACGGAACAGGGAATTAACCTGTTGCCAACCTGTGGAACCAGCCTGATCATATCAGCCAAACCTTTTTAAAGGCTTGTTTCTGGCGGCCGCCGCGAAGAGCCTATGATCACACTTCCACCAGTCCGAATAGTTACGGCACGTGCATGTTTTCGTATGCTACATGTTATTCCCCCTATTCGGCTGATGGCTGACGGAGATGGCATCGGTGGTAGGAAAAATGACGATCGACGATCTTAAATCCTTGATCAGCGACTCAATAAAAGAAGTAGCTACCAAGAGTGACATACACTCAGTATCTGATGAAATCAAAACTCTGCGATCACAGGCTGACCTTCTAAGCAAACAATTAACCGAGGCTCAAGAAAGATGCGACATTCTCGAAAAACAGGTAGAAATCCTAACCAGGAAATCGAATGAGTGCAAGCTTGTATTGCATTTACCTCGTGACTCAGGTAAAAGTACATCTCAATTGGCCAAAGAAACCTGCGCTGATCTGCTAAAGCTGTCATCTGTGTCCGAACTTCCCTTGAAAAATGTCACAGAAATCCCGACTAGAAATCCCAACAAATCACTTGTTATTCTAGAAGTAAACACAGTAGATACTGTTGATGCTTGCATTGGATTTGGATTATATTATCTACTGCTAAAGGCAATGCATAGTATGGGAAGCAAGTGTCAAGTATCGAAGCATGGTTGGATATTTAGCAATTAATTAAGTGGCGCTAGTGTGATCCCTTCACAAAACAAAGGGCAGATCTTTGGTTGCTGCGTCTCTTCAGATCTAGTCTAGAACTTTAATCCAGTGACTGAAGTGCCAAGAGTTCTTGCGCGGCTGACCGAAACAATCCTTAACTACCAAAGAGCAAATAGGTGCGGCTTTTTAATGCTAAGAATGCTGTCTATTTTTGTGCGAGCTTGAAATCAGTTGGGAGAGTTTTCGAGCAATTGCGGAACCAATTTACGATATAATCTATAGCATTGGAATCGTTGTGTCATATAGGAACATAAGAATTTTCTCAATTCAAATTGTTAACAATCGTGAAGAAGTACAAAACAGCATTCTACAAGCACCAGGATGTCAATAGAACATAGTCAAAGTTGGTGGTATATCCACCAATTTGGTAATTCAATTGCTGGTTTGCGTTCAGTCGATGCTGAAATACAACAACGTGCTAGTGGATACCTACAATTGAGTATTGTTGCATCCACTGAGGTATTGGCCACCGTACTCGAAGAGATGCCATCATTCTCCGAACGGGAGAGTTCAATTCTGAATGTGCTAAAACAGAAAATAAACATGGTCGTGTGCCGGGGAATGAAATTCGAGAATCAAATAGCCCAGCACTAGCTTCCCTTAATAACGTATACGTAAATCATAAGTAAGTACTTAAACAAAGCATAGAAAAGGACAGGTATTAGTTCAATTTTTTTTTTGACAGGATGACCAATAACACAAATTCGAATGCAGACCTTCTAGGATTGAGTACACCTCCATCTGTAACAACCAACAACAACTCTACCGGTGGCACACTCATCGATGTACTGGGTGATATCTATGGATCGAATACAACAATAAACAGTACAGCGATTTACAATTCTAAAAGTTCCTCTTCAAGAACAATGGTGTCCTCTATAAGAACGACTTGATACAAATTGGTGCTATGTATCCATTTAACTCTTAAGAAAGTTGATTGTTGATCAATAACTGCGATCTATGAAGATTTCTTTCAATAATTGTAACATGATTTCACCGATCATTAGTTCGTTGAAAAAAAAAACAACTATAAAACTGTCATGTCCAAATATGAATAGAATGCCATTTTAAAAGCCTTCAATCACAGCATGCAATTTTCCTCGGCTGAGCCATTTGGCTCGTTCAAGTATGGTCAGCTTTAGATGAGGTGCAGTAACCCGCACAAAGGTTTTCATATAAAATAAAAATAAAAAATATGTTTACATAAAATGCCCCATTGTCTACATGCCTGCTTATTTGTTTTATCTTTCCTAGACACTTTTAGATTTAATACAAAATATTTATTACATAATTTTAAACCTCTTTTTTTTTGTTTTAATTTCTCACAAGCAACATTGTATACATAATATACAAGGTGATCTGCATAAGGTGTGACAAAAAACTAGAGCGTGTAAGTTGGACCTGGACAAGAAAAAAATCGTATGGGTGGGGGGTCTTTTTCCTCCCGTTTAGGCGGGAGGTGCAATTTTCTAAGAAACTTGACTTAAAATAGAAAAAAAAAATAAAATTAACGGTAATACCTATGGAGTCATGCTATAGCATTTTGAAAAGGCAGATTTCGATTCTTTAATTTTATTTTTAAATAAAGTTGTTCAAGCAAATAGTTTTTGAAAAATAAATTTTCAAAGTCAAAATATTGAAAAAAAATATTATTTTTTTTTTTAACTGTTTTTTTCAAAATTTTACGTAATTAAGTATTATTTTTTTGTCTAAAATTTAATGCTCTTATTAATTTTTGATCAAATACAAAAAATTGGATGTCGTAATATTTTGCAATTTTTGAGAAAATCAAAAATAACAAAAACTACTTTTTCTAAGAAAAACCTTTTATTTTAGTTTTTACTTTATTGGATTCTTAGGCGAATTTACGCATGAAAGGATTAAGTTTCTTTTTACTATATTGTATTATCAGTCTGATAAGTATACAATAAAGTGATATAGTACTGGATTAACCATATTTCACACCTGCGTGAGCAGAAGATGAACTTTTTCTCCCTCGGTGATCCAGTACTCCGTGTTCTCGAAGACGTTGATGGATTCTTGAAAATATCGTATGACTGGGACACCTCCTTTTGGGATACATTTCAGCGTAGAGTCTTTGCACTTCACGACTTCGACCATGAGCCATACCGCAGCAGTAGATAATGCATATCCGTTTATTCGGCAAGAGAGTAATTTGACATCGTGATATGTTGATGACTTGACATTCAAATTAGAAATAATTTGTACAACAAAACGTTCTTGCAATTTATTTGTCTTAAGGTAGCGCATTGTTTATTTTAGTTTAAAAAATTACGCGACTCAACAGGTAGACCCCGTCGCCAAGCCGACCCCACCGTAGTAAAAAAAAATGGCAAGTCAATTTTAACCCAATGCTCTCACGCAGGTGTGAAATATGGTTAATCCAGTAATTTATTATTTTATTGTATACTTATCAGACTGATAATACAAAATAGTAAAAAAAAAATTAATCCTTTCATGCGTAAATTCGACTAAGAATCCAATAACGTAAAAACTAAAATAAAAGGTTTTTCTAAGAAAAAAGTGGTTTTTGTTATTTTTGATTTTCTCAAAAACTGCAAAATATTACGACATCCTGTTTTTTGTATTTGACCAAAATTAATAAGAACATCTAATGTTAGACAAAAAAAATGATTCTTAATAACGTAAAATTTTGAAAAAAAATTGTTTAAGAAAATAAATAATTTTTTTCAAAATTTTGACTTTGAAAATAAATTTTTAAAAAACTATTAGCTCGAACAACTTTATTTAAAAATAAAATTAAATAATCGATTTCTGGCTTTTTAAAATGCCTTAGCATGACTCCATAAAAATTACCGTTTTTTAATAATTTTGTTTATGTCTTAAGCCATTTTTTTTAGAAAATTGCCCCTCCCGCCTAAACGGGGGAAAAAGACCCCCTCCTATAAGATTTTTTCTTGTCTAAGTCCAACCTACACGCTCTAGCTTTTTGTCACACCTTATGCAAATCACCCTGTATATATATTTATATATAAAATTTATATTATTATGTAAAGTGAATTACAAATACAAATATTAAAATAATAATAAAATCAAAATAAAAAATATGTAAAACAAAAACATTTAAACAAATATAGCTACAGTCTCTCAAACTCATATCCGTACGGAAGCTAACATGCACTTCTTTTGCAATTAATTCAAAGAGCACAACAAAAAATCGAGCTTTATTTGATTCGAAGTCAAAGATCCTATAAACATTTAATATTTAAGGCCCAAAAAAGTAACATCCCTTGACAAGAGGACATTTATTAACAAAACTCAGAAAACTTAATTGAAAGAAGTCAAACTCATATTTGTAGACCCAAAGTTTTCTTGGATTTAAACCAAAACCTAACACAATCTCAATATTTCGTTGCATATTCCATATTTTATATCCCATGGTCTTGTCTATTTAGCAGAAATTTTGAAAACTTCTTAGTCTTTTCTATTGAAATTTTACACATTTTCCAACACTCTTGCATTTCTAATGGTCTATTTTCTAAGTCGTATGTATAAAGAGACGTATGCATATAATAAAAGCATTCAGCCTTTTTGTGAGTTTCGCCCGAACAACATTCCACCCGGAAAATTAGACATTTCACTTTCGCCTATTGTGAGTTTCCCCCGAAATTTCATGATCGCAAAATTCCCCTTATTGTAAACATTCATTTCGGGCGGAATAAAATGTCATTTTCACTTCTTTTTTGTAGGCGTACAAAATTTCGTTCGGGTGAAACTCACAATAGCTTTTAAAATTCCGGGCGAAGACAAAATTTTAAGGTGAAATATTTTTCAGGTGAAACTTACAATAAGGCTAATTATATATATCGCAATCTTGTGCTAAGGCATTGAATATTTTATTATTCAATTAAACACAATTTTATATTAAAATATAAATAAATATGTATATAATTCTTTACATAAATACTACTCTCTTTAACATATTCATGCGTTTCTATTTATTATTTCTGTATGTATAAATTAGCTGCTTTACGTTTTTCGTCTTTATCAGCAGTATCAGTATCTTCTATTTACATTCTTTATTCGAAACGACACACAGGTAGGACAGTAGTTATATTCCAATCTTGTTAGCTTTGCTTATACTTATGAGCTGCGTAAAGCGAAAAAATGTGGGAGTGCCGGGACTCACGGTTAATATGTGTAAACATCAACGTGCGCTGATCCAAAACCGACTTGTTTTTGCTTGAAGGGGATTTTAAGATTTTTTTCATTGAACGCACCCATCCTAGTATGCATATCGTAACGTTGCACACCGTAACGTTGCACGACGTATCGTTGCACACGAACGTTCACGTTTTTTTTTTACTCTACCGCCAGCATAGATGTTTACACATCAAAAAACTCCGAAACGTCTCCTGTAACACCGTCAAACCACAAGAGAAAATCAAGTTCCTAAGCAAGAAGTACGGAGATGGCATCGGTGGTAGGAAAAATGACGATCGACGATCTTAAATCCTTGATCAGCGACTCAATAAAAGAAGTAGCTACCAAGAGTGACATACACTCAGTATCAGATGAAATCAAAACTCTGCGATCACAGGCTGACCTTCTAAGCAAACAATTAATCGAGGCTCAAGAAAGATGCGACATTCTCGAAAAACAGGTAAAAATCCTAACCAGGAAATCGAATGAGTGCAAGCTTGTATTGCATTTACCTCGTGACTCGGGTAAAAGTACAACTCAATTGGCCAAAGAAACCTGCGCTGATCTGCTACAGCTGTCATCTGTGCCCGAACTTCCCTTGAAAAATGTCACAGAAATCCCGACTAGAAATCCCAACAAATCACTTGTTATTCTAGAAGTAAACACCGTAGATAATGTTGATAACATTCTGGGGAAATCAAAAAAACTGAAGGGAACTGGAATCGCAATACATAGGGAACAAACGTTAATGGCTCGAAATCGCCAACAGACATTGACTATTATTAAAAATAAACTCCACGAAATTAACCCGAAAATAAAAACATTCATAAAAGGAGACAGTTTGCAGATAGGTGATATAAAACTTTAATATAAAACGCAACGCGGTCTCATTGTAAATACTGGCAACGAGGCAACCTACATAAAGCAGATGTTTGGTGAAAATGCGATGTCAATGTTTACCATCGCAACAGAGCTTTCAATGACAACAGGTACACGAGCCAACAACAGTGCTTCAATACCATCGGTTGTTCCTCTCGCATGTGTTAGTGCCAACACCAGCAACACAACACGTCAGCTGACGTACCAACCTCAAGCCATGAACAGGGATGTCATGTAGGAATTATCCGTTTGCCAAAGCGAACAAATTAATTTAAATATTTTATCATATAACATATCAGGATTAAAAAATAAATTACTTTTTGCTAGTTTCTTTAATTATTTACAAAATTTTGATATTATAATTTTATTAGAAACATTTATTGAAGTAGGAAAAGAATCTGAATTTTCTAAATATTTTAGCAAATGTAATATTTAGTGGATTCCAGCAGTACGACATAATCGATTTGGTCGAGCAAGTGGAGGAATGTTGTATGGTATCAAGAATGAATTGATTGGAAAAATAGCAAACTTTAGAACATCAGAAGGAGATCAAGAAATTGAAACAGTTACAGGAAACCTTTTTTTAAAAATTATACCAGTATATATCACCTGCAGCAATTGGGCAGCGGACTTAAGCAACTTACATGACCGCCTTAATAATTTAAAAAATGATAATATAATGTTGATTGGGGATTTTAATGGAGGAATAGGAATGCATCAAAATACTTTACCCCCATTTATCAACCAGCCGATACATATAAAGGAAAGGAGGAATTCTATTGATACAATACTTAATTGGAATGGAAGGAAACTTATAGAAATTTTTGAGAACTATGGCTTTATGGTTTTGAATGGAGCTACAGCTAGTGACACTCGTGGCGAACTTTCGTTTGTAGCAGGCCAAGGTTCGTCTTTAATAGATTATTGTTTGGTGAGAGGAAAATGGATAGATTTAATCTCTGATTGTCAAGTCAATCTGAATGCTTTTCATCACACTTGCCAATTGTTGTTGACTTCAAAGCATACCAATTTAGCTCCACGGGTTGGGCGTGAAGTAGTTTTGCCCAACATGAAATGGAGACCAAATTTCATCCACCGAAAAATCCAGAACTTGAGAGAAATTTCGACAGATGAAATATCCGAAACATACCGAACCCTTCAGGAAGCAATTAGAGAGTCTGCAATAAATAGGTCTTCTCAGCCCATCCGGTATTCAAATCCCTGGTTCGATGGAGAATGTTTTAAACTTTGGAGAAAATGCTATAAATTGCTAAATACTTTTAGGCAAACAAATTCAGAATTTTCCAAAGTCCAGTACTTAGAAAAAAGAACAACACTATAATAACCTCGCTAAGCAGTTGGAAATTTGCAAAAATGCGAAGAACTTTTGGAAAAACGTTCGAAATATAGCTGGATTACAGAATATATCAAAGGTGTGTGTGGATTTAGATACTCTTGCAGTACACTTTTCAAATCTTTTACAAGAAGAGCCTGAACAGATCTCTTTTCAATACGCAATGCCTCATATAATAGTAGAAGAGTTAGATAAACAAATAGAAACTGAAGAAATAAACAGAGCGCTCATCAGATCAAAAAACAATAAAGCTGCGGGTGAGGACGGGATCCCAGTGGAGTTTTCCAAATATGCTCCAGGATCATTTACTGAAAAGTTGAGAAGTACTTTCAATCTGATATATGATCGTTGTGAAACACCTGGTAGTTTTAAGAAAGCGCTAAATCTATCCCATATTCAAAAAAGGCGATTACTCGGTTCCCGAAAACTATAGAGGCATATCTTTTTTAAAATCAGGAAGAAAATTATTTGCTGACATCATGAACAGCAGATTAGTAAGATGGGTTTGAGTATATTCCAAGCATTTGAGTATATTTGAGTATATTCCAAGCAGGATTCTGAGCTGGATATTCTACGGTTGACCAAATTTTTGTCCTGACCAGCGTAGCCAGAAACTTTAAAGATACAAAAAGGAAGTTGTACTCAGTTTTTTGTCGACTTTAAGGCAGCATTCGATAAAATCAACCGGAAAAGCTTAATATACAAACTGACGTCTATGGGTGTTTCAAACAAATTTGTACAAATGTATACTGAAATACATAAAGGCACAAACGGTCAAGTTTATAGCGAAGGCAAAAGATCGCAGAACTTTAGC
This sequence comes from Leucozona laternaria, assembly GCA_932273885.2. Taxonomy (NCBI): domain Eukaryota; kingdom Metazoa; phylum Arthropoda; class Insecta; order Diptera; family Syrphidae; genus Leucozona; species Leucozona laternaria. The sequence continues at coordinate 68,270,752 of OW026366.1, read as the reverse complement.
ACCACTACTGGTTTCCCACAGGGCTGTATATTAAGTCCACTTATATTCGCTCTGTTTATTGACAAGGAGGTGTAACCTGCAGGGATACTAATAAAAGTTCTCTTACATGCAGATGACCTTGTCCTACTGGCGGAGACTCCTCATGCTTTACAGCTGATGATAAATCAATTAGAAAAATATCGTGAACTATAGGACCTTACTTTAAACTTATCTAAAACTAAAAAATTGATTTTTTGAAGGTCTTGAGTACAGCTGGCTACTGAACGATGGACAATCAACGTACCAACATACGCTATTTATGTAGAATCAAGTATTGAAAACATATTTACACAAAACTTAAAAGCGTGCTGCGACTATATTTTGAGAAAAATAAAGGAAGATGACTCTAATCTACAAAAAAAAATTATGTTGAAATTATATCGTACGAGATCTGGAGTGTTTGGAGAGCTGTATCGTCTAGCTGATTTGAATCATATTTCCTTGAATCTAGCAGAGAGTAGAATAGAGGAATGGAAGGTAAACCATTTCAATTTAATTGCAACCATCGACGATAATATGTATTTAGCCAACCGAACCAGAGCTGCCTTGTCTGAAACACGAGAAACATACAAATACCTTTCTCACACCTTAGGTGCAGGAAACTACTTTCAAGTTCAAATTTCAATAGATGAAATAAGCCACATCTTTCGAGCAAGGACGGAAATGCTGAATTTGAATTTCGTGCCCTATAGATCAGACCTTCGTGTTAATTGCAGTTTATGCAATCTTAACGAAAAAGAAGACATCATTCACTTTCTAGGCAAATGTCCTATCCTAAGCGAATTCCGACGAATATATTTCTCGAAGAACTCCCTAACTGTAAGTGAAATATACAATATACTCAATGGGTCGTACGGTTGGAAAAAGCTTGCAAATTACTGTAGAAATGCTTTGTTGTATAGGAAAAGTTTTACGTAAAATAAATCAAAAACAATAATATTGTACTTAAATTTTCAATTTAATTAGTTTTGTGAGATTATACACTTTTATAAGACTTATATTTTATTTTCAAAAGCTTTAATTATGGAACGTTCAATCTGGCAAACGGCAACCATGCCATGTCATAATCATTTATATACAACGTTAATTGTAAAACAATTTGATATGAAATAAATAATAATATTAATAATAATAATAAATATTTGAATTCCTACTTCTAAAACATGATCGGCAAAATTATTGCCACTGCCATTTGAAGGCACAACAACGGTACCAGAAGCCAGCTGCGATGGGGACGCAGCAACTCGCCTTACCACTGTTGTAGCGGTATAGTCGTGCGGTCCACCCACCGCCACCGTATGCCGTCGCTTTATGGAGCGATCCTGTTTATTCTGGATTTGTCGCTTCTTCGTCAAACTCATATCAGTCTTTTCATCTTTAGTTACTCCTCCTCCCCCTGCAGCGCTACGGTTCGAGTAGTTTCAGCAATTGAAGTAGGCAGAACGAAAAAGCCGGTGATCACGTCGTTTCTTGTAGCGCTCTAAAAAAACGACGGCGATGAGATGATCAAAGCCTCTTTGGGGTCACTGGTGGTGGAACCTTCAGAATCATCCGAACACGCTGCTTCATACACAGACGAAAATCGAATGTTTTTGGGAAAATCAAGCACAATGGAACTATTTCGCGAGCCAAAAGCCTTAAAATTTGTCATTTCGTTGTGATGATGCCGTTCGGGGGACTGATCGGCGTAGTGAATGTTCTCGTGTAATATCAGTGGGTGGCCGATAGGGTGCCTTCGGGCAAAGTTATCGCGTTGGCGATCCGGACTACCATTTTCATCATTGGATTTCGAACAACTGCGAAGATTTCGAAGCTTTGAATCGAATGTGTCTGTGATTGTTGTCAACGACATTGAACCTGAAATTTAACATCAAATCATAAGCAACACCTCCTTCAAGGGACTCCGACCGATTTCTAGCTCACCACTATCAGTAATGCGACTGTTGCTGGACTCCTCATCTGTCAAAATTAAAACATTGTCCACATTACTGCACTCTTTGCTGGCATTCTCAATACACTGCTGTTCCTTTGAGGTGGGTGTGCTTGCATTGTAAATACTGGCAACGAGGCAACCTACATAAAGCAGATGTTTGGTGAAAATGCGATGTCAATGTTTACCATCGCAACAGAGCTTTCAATGACAACAGGTACACGAGCCAACAACAGTGCTTCAACACCATCGGTTGCTCCTCTCGCATGTGTTAGTGCCAACACCAGCAACACAACATGTCAGCTGACGTACCAATCTCAAGCCATGAACAGGGATGTCATGTAGGAATTATCCGTCTGCCAAAGCGAACAAATTAATTTAAATATTTTATCATATAACATATCAGGATTAAAAAATAAATTACTTTTTGCTAGTTTCTTTAATTATTTACAAAATTTTGATATTATAATTTTATTAGAAACATTTATTGAAGTAGGAAAAGAATCTGAATTTTCTAAATATTTTAGCAAATATAATATTTAGTGGATTCCAGCAGTACGACATAATCGATTTGGTCGAGCAAGTGGAGGAATGTTGTATGGTATCAAGAATGAATTGATTGGAAAAATAGCAAACTTTAGAACATCAGAAGGAGATCCAGAAATTGAAACAGTTACAGGAAACCTTTTTTTAAAAATTATACCAGTATATATCATCTGCAGCAATTGGGCAGCGGACTTAAGCAACTTACATGACCGCCTTAATAATTTAAAAAATGATAATATAATGTTGATTGGGGATTTTAATGGAAGAATAGGAATGCATCAAAATACTTTACTCCCATATATCAACCAGCCGATACATATAAAGGAAAGGAGGAATTCTATTGATACAATACTTAATGGGAATGGAAGGAAACTTATAGAAATTTTTGAGAACTATGGCTTTATGGTTTTGAATGGAGCTACAGCTAGTGACACTCGTGGCGAACTTTCGTTTGTATCAGGCCAAGGTTCGTCTTTAATAGATTATTGTTTGGTGAGAGGAAAATGGATAGATTTAATCTCTGATTGTCAAGTCCAATCTGAATGCTTTTCATCACACTTGCCAATTGTTGTTGACTTCAAAGCATACCAATTTAGCTCCACGGGTTGGGCGTGAAGTAGTTTTGCCCAACATGAGATGGAGACCAAATTTCATCCACCGAAAAATCCAGAACTTGGGAGAAATTTCGACAGATGAAATATCCGAAATATACCGAACCCTTCAGGAAGCAATTAGAGAGTCTGCAATAAATAGGTCTTCTCAGCCCATCCGGTATTCAAATCCCTGGTTCGATGGAGATTGTTTTGAACTTTGGAGAAAATGCTATAAATTGCTAAATACTTTTAGGCAAACAAATTCAGAATTTTCCAAAGTCCAGTACTTAGAATCTAACCGTCGATATAAAACCCTGTGTATTAAGAAAAAAGAACAACACTATAATAACCTCGCTAAGCAGTTGGAAATTTGCAAAAATGCGAAGAACTTTTGGAAAAACGTTCGAAATATAGCTGGATTACAGAATATATCAAAGGTGTGTGTGGATTTAGATACTCTCGTAGTACACTTTTCAAATCTTTTACAAGAAGAGCCTGAACAGATCTCTTTTCATTACGCAATGCCTCATAAAATAGTAGAAGAGTTAGATAAACAAATAGAAACTGAAGAAATAAACAGAGCGCTCATCAGATCAAAAAACAATAAAGCTGCGGGTGAGGACGGGATCCCAGTGGAGTTTTCCAAATATGCTCCAGGATCATTTACTGAAAAGTTGAGAAGTACTTTCAATCTGATATATGATCGTTGTGAAACACCTGGTAGTTTTAAGAAAGCGCTAAATCTATCCCATATTCAAAAAAGGCGATTACTCGGTTCCCGAAAACTATAGAGGCATATCTTTTTTAAAATCAGGAAGAAAATTGTTTGCTGACATCATGAACAGCAGATTAGTAAGATGGGTTTGAGTATATTCCAAGCATTTGAGTATATTTGAGTATATTCCAAGCAGGATTCTGAGCTGGATATTCTACGGTTGACCAAATTTTTGTCCTGACCAGCGTAGCCAGAAACTTTAAAGATACAAAAAGGAAGTTGTACTCAGTTTTTTGTCGACTTTAAGGCAGCATTCGATAAAATCAACCGGAAAAGCTTAATATACAAACTGACGTCTATGGGTGTTTCAAACAAATTTGTACAAATGTATACTGAAATACTTAAAGGCACAAACGGTCAAGTTTATAGCGAAGGCAAAAGATCGCAGAACTTTAGCACCACTACTGGTTTCCCACAGGGCTGTATATTAAGTCCACTTATATTCGCTCTGTTTATTGACAAGGAGGTGTAACCTTTGCAGGGATCTTAATAAAAGTTCTCTTACATGCAGATGACCTTGTCCTACTGGCGGAGACTCCTCATGCTTTACAGCTGATGATAAATCAATTAGAAAAATATTGTGAACTATGGGACCTTACTTTAAACTTATCTAAAACTAAAAAATTGATTTTTGGAAGGTCTAGAGTACAGCTGGCTACTGAACGATGGACAATCAACGTACCAACATACGCTATTTATGTAGAATCAAGTATTGAAAACATATTTACACAAAACTTAAAAGCGTGCTGCGACTATATTTTGAGAAAAATAAAGGAAGATGACTCTAATCTACAAAAAAAAATTATGTTGAAATTATATCGTACGAGATCTGGAGTGTTTGGAGAGCTGTATCGTCTAGCTGATTTGAATCATATTTCCTTGAATCTAGCAGAGAGTAGAATAGAGGAATGGAAGGTAAACCTTTTCAATTTAATTGCAACCATCGACGATAATATGTATTTAGCCAACCGAACCAGAGCTGCCTTGTCTGAAACACGAGAAACATACAAATACCTTTCTCACACCTTAGGTGCAGGAAACTACTTTCAAGTTCAAATTTCAATAGATGAAATAAGCCACATCTTTCGAGCAAGGACGGAAATGCTGAATTTGAATTTCGTGCCCTATAGATCAGACCTTCGGGTTAATTGCAGTTTATGCAATCTTAACGAAAAAGAAGACATCATTCACTTTCTAGGCAAATGTCCTATCCTAAGCGAATTCCGACGAATATATTTCTCGAAGAGCTCCCTAACTGTAAGTGAAATATACAATATACTCAATGGGTCGTACGGTTGGAAAAAGCTTGCAAATTACTGTAGAAATGCTTTGTTGTATAGGAAAAGTTTTACGTAAAATAAATCAAAAACAATAATATTGTACTTAAATTTTCAATTTAATTAGTTTTGTGAGATTATACACTTTTATAAGACTTATATTTTATTTTCAAAAGCTTTAATTATGGAACGTTCAATCTGGCAAACGGCAACCATGCCATGTCATAATCATTTATATACAACGTTAATTGTAAAACAATTTGATATGAAATAAATAATAATATTAATAATAATAATAAATATTTGAATTCCTACTTCTAAAACATGATCGGAAAAATTATTGCCACTACCATTTGAAGGCACAACAACGGTACCAGAAGCCAGCTGCGATGGGGACGCAGCAACTCGCCTTACCACTGTTGTAGCGGTATAGTCGTGCGGTCCACCCACCGCCACCGTATGCCGTCGCTTTATGGAGCGATCCTGTTTATTCTGGATTTGTCGCTTCTTCGTCAAACTCATATCAGTCTTTTCATCTTTAGTTACTCCTCCTCCCCCTGCAGCGCTACGGTTCGAGTAGTTTCAGCAATTGAAGTAGGCAGAACGAAAAAGCCGGTGATCACGTCGTTTCTTGTAGCGCTCTAAAAAAACGACGGCGATGAGATGATCAAAGCCTCTTTGGGGTCACTGGTGGTGGAACCTTCAGAATCATCCGAACACGCTGCTTCATACACAGACGAAAATCGAATGTTTTTGGGAAAATCAAGCACAATGGAACTATTTCGCGAGCCAAAAGCCTTAAAATTTGTCATTTCGTTGTGATGATGCCGTTCGGGGGACTGATCGGCGTAGTGAATGTTCTCGTGTAATATCAGTGGGTGGCCGATAGGGTGCCTTCGGGCAAAGTTATCGCGTTGGCGATCCGGACTACCATTTTCATCATTGGATTTCGAACAACTGCGAAGATTTCGAAGCTTTGAATCGAATGTGTCTGTGATTGTTGTCAACGACATTGAACCTGAAATTTAACATCAAATCATAAGCAACACCTCCTTCAAGGGACTCCGACCGATTTCTAGCTCACCACTATCAGTAATGCGACTGTTGCTGGACTCCTCATCTGTCAAAATTAAAACATTGTCCACATTACTGCACTCTTTGCTGGCATTCTCAATACACTGCTGTTCCTTTGAGGTGGGTGTGCTTGCATTGTAAATACTGGCAACGAGGCAACCTACATAAAGCAGATGTTTGGTGAAAATGCGATGTCAATGTTTACCATCGCAACAGAGCTTTCAATGACAACAGGTACACGAGCCAACAACAGTGCTTCAACACCATCGGTTGTTCCTCTCGCATGTGTTAGTGCCAACACCAGCAACACAACATGTCAGCTGACGTACCAATCTCAAGCCATGAACAGGGATGTCATGTAGGAATTATCCGTCTGCCAAAGCGAACAAATTAATTTAAATATTTTATCATATAACATATCAGGATTAAAAAATAAATTACTTTTTGCTAGTTTCTTTAATTATTTACAAAATGTTGATATTATAATTTTATTAGAAACATTTATTGAAGTAGGAAAAGAATCTGAATTTTCTAAATATTTTAGCAAATATAATATTTAGTGGATTCCAGCAGTACGACATAATCGATTTGGTCGAGCAAGTGGAGGAATGTTGTATGGTATCAAGAATGAATTGATTGGAAAAATAGCAAACTTTAGAACATCAGAAGGAGATCCAGAAATTGAAACAGTTACAGGAAACCTTGTTTTAAAAATTATACCAGTATATATCATCTGCAGCAATTGGGCAGCGGACTTAAGCAACTTACATGACCGCCTTAATAATTTAAAAAATGATAATATAATGTTGATTGGGGATTTTAATGGAAGAATAGGAATGCATCAAAATACTTTACTCCCATATATCAACCAGCCGATACATATAAAGGAAAGGAGGAATTCTATTGATACAATACTTAATGGGAATGGAAGGAAACTTATAGAAATTTTTGAGAACTATGGCTTTATGGTTTTGAATGGAGCTACAGCTAGTGACACTCGTGGCGAACTTTCGTTTGTATCAGGCCAAGGTTCGTCTTTAATAGATTATTGTTTGGTGAGAGGAAAATGGATAGATTTAATCTCTGATTGTCAAGTCCAATCTGAATGCTTTTCATCACACTTGCCAATTGTTGTTGACTTCAAAGCATACCAATTTAGCTCCACGGGTTGGGCGTGAAGTAGTTTTGCCCAACATGAGATGGAGACCAAATTTCATCCACCGAAAAATCCAGAACTTGGGAGAAATTTCGACAGATGAAATATCCGAAACATACCGAACCCTTCAGGAAGCAATTAGAGAGTCTGCAATAAATAGGTCTTCTCAGCCCATCCGGTATTCAAATCCCTGGTTCGATGGAGAATGTTTTAAACTTTGGAGAAAATGCTATAAATTGCTAAATACTTTTAGGCAAACAAATTCAGAATTTTCCAAAGTCCAGTACTTTGAATCTAACCGTCGATATAAAACCCTGTGTATTAAGAAAAAAGAACAACACTATAATAACCTCGCTAAGCAGTTGGAAATTTGCAAAAATGCGAAGAACTTTTGGAAAAACGTTCGAAATATAGCTGGATTACAGAATATATCAAAGGTGTGTGTGGATTTAGATACTCTCGTAGTACACTTTTCAAATCTTTTACAAGAAGAGCCTGAACAGATCTCTTTTCAATACGCAATGCCTCATATAATAGTAGAAGAGTTAGATAAACAAATAGAAACTGAAGAAATAAACAGAGCGCTCATCAGATCAAAAAACAATAAAGCTGCGGGTGAGGACGGGATCCCAGTGGAGTTTTCCAAATATGCTCCAGGATCATTTACTGAAAAGTTGAGAAGTACTTTCAATCTGATATATGATCGTTGTGAAACACCTGGTAGTTTTAAGAAAGCGCTAAATCTATCCCATATTCAAAAAAGGCGATTACTCGGTTCCCGAAAACTATAGAGGCATATCTTTTTTAAAATCAGGAAGAAAATTATTTGCTGACATCATGAACAGCAGATTAGTAAGATGGGTTTGAGTATATTCCAAGCATTTGAGTATATTTGAGTATATTCCAAGCAGGATTCTGAGCTGGATATTCTACGGTTGACCAAATTTTTGTCCTGACCAGCGTAGCCAGAAACTTTATAGATACAAAAAGGAAGTTGTACTCAGTTTTTTGTCGACTTTAAGGCAGCATTCGATAAAATCAACCGGAAAAGCTTAATATACAAACTGACGTCTATGGGTGTTTCAAACAAATTTGTACAAATGTATACTGAAATACTTAAAGGCACAAACGGTCAAGTTTATAGCGAAGGCAAAAGATCGCAGAACTTTAGCACCACTACTGGTTTCCCACAGGGCTGTATATAAAGTCCACTTATATTCGCTCTGTTTATTGACAAGGAGGTGTAACCTTTGCAGGGATCTTAATAAAAGTTCTCTTACATGCAGATGACCTTGTCCTACTGGCGGAGACTCCTCATGCTTTACAGCTGATGATAAATCAATTAGAAAAATATTGTGAACTATGGGACCTTACTTTAAACTTATCTAAAACTAAAAAATTGATTTTTGGAAGGTCTAGAGTACAGCTGGCTACTGAACGATGGACAATCAACGTACCAACATACGCTATTTATGTAGAATCAAGTATTGAAAACATATTTACACAAAACTTAAAAGCGTGCTGCGACTATATTTTGAGAAAAATAAAGGAAGATGACTCTAATCTACAAAAAAAAATTATGTTGAAATTATATCGTACGAGATCTGGAGTGTTTGGAGAGCTGTATCGTCTAGCTGATTTGAATCATATTTCCTTGAATCTAGCAGAGAGTAGAATAGAGGAATGGAAGGTAAACCTTTTCAATTTAATTGCAACCATCGACGATAATATGTATTTGGCCAACCGAACCAGAGCTGCCTTGTCTGAAACAAGAGAAACATACACATACCTTTCTCACACCTGGAAACCTGGTGCAGGAAACTACTTTCAAGTTCAAATTTCAATAGATGAAATAAGCCACATCTTTCGAGCAAGGACGGAAATGCTGAATTTGAATTTCGTGCCCTATAGATCAGACCTTCGTGTTAATTGCAGTTTATGCAATCTTAACGAAAAAGAAGACATCATTCACTTTCTAGGCAAATGTCCTATCCTAAGCGAATTCCGACGAATATATTTCTCGAAGAACTCCCTAACTGTAAGTGAAATATACAATATACTCAATGGGTCGTACGGTTGGAAAAAGCTTGCAAATTACTGTAGAAATGCTTTGTTGTATAGGAAAAGTTTTACGTAAAATAAATCAAAAACAATAATATTGTACTTAAATTTTCAATTTAATTAGTTTTGTGAGATTATACACTTTTATAAGACTTATATTTTATTTTCAAAAGCTTTAATTATGGAACGTTCAATCTGGCAAACGGCAACCATGCCATGTCATAATCATTTATATACAACGTTAATTGTAAAACAATTTGATATGAAATAAATAATAATATTAATAATAATAATAAATATTTGAATTCCTACTTCTAAGACATGATCGGCAACATTATTGCCACTGCCATTTGAAGGCACAACAAAGGTACCAGAAGCCAGCTGCGATGGGGAAGCAGCAACTCGCCTTACCACTGTTGTAGCGGTATAGTCGTGCGGTCCATCCACCGCCACCGTATGCCGTCGCTTTATGGAGCGATCCTGTTTATTCTGGATTTGTCGCTTCTTCGTCAAACTCATAACAGTCTTTTCATCTTTAGTTACTCCTCCTCCCCCTGCAGCGCTACGGTTCGAGTAGTTTCAGCAATTGAACTAGGCAGAACGAAAAAGCCGGTGATCACGTTGTTTCTTGTAGCGCTCTAAAAAAACGACGGCGACGAGATGATCAAAGCCTCTTTGGGGTCACTGGTGGTGGAACCTTCAGAATCATCCGAACACGCTGCTTCATATACAGACGAAAATCGAATGTTTTTGGGAAAATCAAGCACAATGGAACTATTTCGCGAGCCAAAAGTCTTAAAATTTGTCATTTCGTTGTGATGATGCCGTTCGGGGGACTGATCGGCGTAGTGAATGTTCTCGTGTAATATCAGTGGGTGGCCGATAGGGTGCCTTCGGGCAAAGTTATCGCGTTGGCGATTCGGACTACCATTTTCATCATTGGATTTCAAACAACTGCGAAGATTTCGAAGCTTTGAATCGAATGTGTCTGTGATTGTTGTCAACGACATTGAACCTGAAATTTAACATCAAATCATAAGCAACACCTCCTTCAAAGGACTCCGAGCGATTTCTAGCTCACCACTATCAGTAATGCGACTGTTGCTGGACTCCTCAAAATTAAAACATTGTCCACATTACTGCACTCTTTGCTGGCATTCTCAATACACTGCTGTTCCTTTGAGGTGGGTGTGCTTGCAGAGACTGAAATTGGACACGCAATTTTTAATCCCTATATCTATTCACTGTCATCTATAGTTTTTCTTACCAAAACACTTTCCCCGAGTACGTGCTGACAGCACTTCGCTTAAGCCGAGAAGTTCGTTGATGCGTTCAATTTTAGAAACATTATATAGCAGGAGGCTTGTCTGATTCTGATGTGAGGATGACATCGACGAGGACGTAATACTGACTACGTTCGCTTCAATCTCAGTTAGTTCACCGTCCTCAAAAAAGTAGTCATACTGAAAAACAGGTTAAAAAGATTAGATTTGTGTTTTGGATTCTAAATGCATTTGCATTCTTACCTGTGTTAGCAAAAGCTCAACGATCCTGCACTGATGTTTCATATCCTTGACTGCTATTTCGAGTGTTTCATTTTGCGTTCGTATTATTATTGAGTTTAAACACATAGAGAAACAACCTCGACTGAACGAGAATCAAACGTTAATCGCTCGCCTAGAGGGCGGCTTAGCTTATCTGAAACTAAAACCATATTTGTAGAATCTATTGGATTGTGTGGATTTTGGTCCACATACCTACGTACAAACATACAAACATACAAAACACATGAGTATGTATGCACACTGAGCAGCGGCAGCGCAGTGAATATTCAGGTAGACTACACATTAATTTTTTTTTTGGGATAAACGAATGTGTTTTTTTTTGTTGTATCACGCGAAGTAAGTTGCCTAAAAGCACGAATGAATGAAGGATAACAAGATAACGTCACTTCAGTGTTTTTAGTTTGTTGTTGTAATTATTGTAACCAAGCGTCGTGTCGTGAAGATATTGTAGACAAAAAGGATCACTTTGTTTACTCTAGGGGCGCAATACAGTATGTAGGTATGTGTCGTGTATCTATTTGGATGGTCGTATTGTTTTTTCGGGTTTTAATTGGATGGCATACCTATAAAAGGTTTGAAATGGAGAAAAAAAATGTCTTTGTTTTTTGAGGTTTTTTTTTGCCTATAGTCGCTGTTTAGGATTAATTCAAAATGCTATTTTAGATTATTTATAGGGACTGGGTAGGTAGATCAGATTCAGATTCATTTATTGAGACTTATAAGAACTAGTTACATTTGACATCTATTGGAAATACGAAAGTATTTCTTTTCTTAAATTAGGTTATTGAGAATTTGACATTTATATAGGAGGCTAGAATGTTTGGCTCTCGCTTATAATTATTAATGGAATCGCCAACATGGCTTTAGTTACTGAATATTTATTTGGTTTTGAAAGCTCTTGCTCTGGGGAGCTGTGTTAAATTTCTTTTCGACGCGCATGGTCGTTGATATACGAGAATTTATATAATACAAATGGGAATATGAGGATATACAATTAAGAAAGATAAAGAAAAGAGTTTTTTTTTTTTATGGTTTTAGTTAGATGGTTTGAATATAAAATTAATTTGTTTAATTATAGTTTTGGCAGTGGGAAATCCACTATGTATATATGTATGTTCTTATAAAATTTAGTTTTCTTTTTCTTGTCATTCGTTTTTTTTGCATAGTTACAGAGGTGTATAAAGATATAGAACCTATAATAATAATATACTTAAAATTAGGTAAGATAGATGAGTTTTGCCAACCAATTTGTTTATGAGTTTATAGATATGAGTTTTTTCTTTTTTAACTACTGTTTAATTATTTTTTTCTCTTTTTATTCGATAATTTTGTTTCCAAAATTTTTTTTGTATCTAGGAGGCATGTCAAAGTTTAAAAATGACTGGACTAGCCACGATTTTGGCCGATTACGGCTTTCTGGTAGAAAGCTACCGGAGGCCCATCGACTGTGAGATCAATGTCCTCGTTGAGGAGACTGAAGGGTGTTGTTAAAAATATAATACTAACTTGCTTTGGTTTCCACCTTTATGGCAATCGATTCGTTAAGTTTATAATTTTCTATGTTAATTAAAAATAATGTTTAGAATTTGCCCTTCGTTAACCTTTAACTTAACAAACAAATTTTATTATAAAAGTGTCAAAATGAATAATGCAAAATTAAATCGTTTTTAATCTCTGTGAAATACAGTCATCCGTCTTTTCTTTGAACTTGTATCAATCAGTCGAAAGTTCCTGGGCTATATTTTCTACATTTTGGTGCCGAAACCCGGGACCTTTAGCTCATAATTTACAAGTTGTAAAAAAAAAAGATTCTCAACGTAACGAACATTTTTCAAGGTTAAAATAACAACGTGTAACGTATATCGCTTTAATAAAATGGATTTAGCTAGCCGGGCCTCATACCGTGGTCAAGTAACTAAGCTTGTTAAATCTGCAAACGAATATTTAACGTCTGAAGAATCTAAGGTTAATGATAATTTAGATAACCTAGATAATATCGAGGAAGATCTAGAAGTTCTGCTGGATCGTTTAATCTCTGCGCATGAAAGTCTAATTAGAGCAAAAATAGACGTTGCCTCTATGATTAAACCAGAAGATTTTGTGAAGGAATCGGATGCAGTGGCTGAGTACAATGACAAAGCGGTAGGTGTCATCACGCGGTTGGAGCATAGACTGTCCAAAGTTCGCCAACGTCAGATTGGTTCAGTTCCAGAAACAACACGTGCAGCCGAGCAACCATCTAGTTTGCATAGTACAATGCATCAAGCCTTAAAATTAAAGAAGTTGTTTCCAAAAAGGTTTGCAGTCGATAAGTTCAATTATTTAGAGACCACATTAATTGGCAGGGCTGCGGAAACATTAGCTGGGCTAACCCCTACCGAGGCCAACTACAATTCAGCAATGGAATTGCTCAAGGAGGAGTATGGAGATCATGAAAAAATAATTGATCATACAATGCAGCAACTATTATCGACACAACCAGTGGCCTCTAAGGCAGATTCAGTGGGCTTGCGGCGTCTTTATACATCAGTTCTAACCTCAACTCGATCTTTGACATCCTTAGGTGTTCTTTCCTCGCAATACTTTGTAATGCTTAAAGGTGTCCTACTTCGCTGCATTCCAAATGACCTGCGCGTTGATTTTCATCGCTTTTACGAGAATCTTTCTTTAGATCCTGACACAAATAACTCAGACCAAAACGAAACAGCTTCATCGGCCTCTGACATCTCATCTACCAAATCATTTGGCGATAAGCAGGTAAATTCTTTATTGAAATTTCTTAAGCGAGAGGTAGAAGCACTTGAAAAGGCAAGTGAAGCTAAGTCTGTTTCCACACGTGTTCAACATCAACCAAGTAGCAGTTAGCGACACGTTAAGACTACAGTGGGATTATTCACTGCTGGAGACAACGAACATGCGTTTTTCTTTTGTAAAGCTAAAGATCATGGTACCAGTGATTGCAATCGTGTGTCAAACTTGGCCGAGAAAAAACAATTACTACGTAACGATGGGAGGTGTTTTCGCTGTTGTAAAAAATACCACAGTTCTAAAATGTGTAAAAATAAGAACGTTACTTGCAAATCATGTAATGGTCGCCATGCAACGAGCATGTGTGATCCTCTTTTTATAACGAAATCAAAATCGCATTCACTTGAGCAAGAAAAAAAAAAGGGATTAAGCGTTAGTAATGCAGCTAAACCTACGTCAAGTCCACCAGAAGAGCTTGCACAACAACAACTGTCTACTAGTCAGCAAACTTTTAATTTATACACCGCACAAACAACGGAACAATCGTGCAGTGTTTTGCTACAGACCGCTTGTGCATTTGCCTCCAACAGGTTTTCCAACGGAGAATTATTCATTCGTTTTGTTATGGATGGAGGAAGCCAAATGACTTGTGAAATCATCTGTAGCCCGACGACTCAATTTAGCAACGATTGGTTTGCACAATTTGGTAACGATAAACCTAAGCCAAACAGGTTATGCAATAAAGTACGTTTAACCCTACGGAGTCAATATAGTAACCGTACATATTTTGTTGACGCGATTGAAGTACCAGAAATTTGTGTCGATGCTCTTGCTGTGCCTACCAGTGAAATAGAAACATCATTAAACGGACTGCACTTAGCCGATGCTCGTGTTTTAGGTATAACTCCCGAAGAAGGCATAAGTGTCCTTATTGGTGCCGATTATTATTGGCAGTTTGTTAAAGATAGACACCAACGACTTACCGAGAAACTAACCGCAATAGAGACTGTGTTTGGATGGACAATTCAAGGGCCTTTACCGGTGCAATCATCTTCAAAAAACAGTATAATATCTCTAGGCATATGTGTCTGTGAAGAAGTTCGTAATTTCTGGCAACTTGAGACTCTTGGAATTAATTCTTCTTCTAATAAAAGTGCTAATAAAGACTTATCTTCAAATATTTCTAGATTGAACGATCGCTACCAAGCCGTGCTTCCGTGGAAAGAGATGGGTCCTCTTGACGATAACTATTCTGGTCCCATGCAACGATTCAAGTCTTTGGTAAGAAGCTGTGCATGAACGGAAAGCTTCTGGAGTACGACAACGCAGTAAACGAAATGCTTTCAAGCGGAGTAGCTGAACCAGCGTTTAATCCAGGTTCTAATGATCGTGTTTTTTACATGCCCCACCGCCCTGTTTATGGGTAAGACAAGGAAACAACTAAACTACGCATCGTGTTTGATGCTTCGGCTCATGCAACCAATCGTCATTCCTTAAACGAACATCTGGAGGTGGGAGATAATCTGCTTCCAGACGTTTTAATGATCCTGCTTAACTTTAGGACTGGTAAGATTGCGTTAACAGCAGATATAGAAAAGGCTTTCTTACAGATATTGCTGCACTCAAAGGATAGAGATAGCCTCAGATTTATTTGGTTTTCAGAAAGATTAAGCAACATTGAAAACCTGCCTGGCATAAAAGTATTCCGAATGACCCGTGTGACGTGCAGCCCTGGTCTTTTGGCTGTTGCAATTATAAAGGCAATTAAAGAAGCTGAACAAACGTATAAGAGGACTTGCGCTCTACTTCTGAAAAGCTTTTATGTGGATGATCTTGTCTGCAGTGTCGATAGTGAAGAAGATGCCGTTGAGATTCAAAGAGAAGCAAACATCATTCTAAAGCGTGCTTCTATGAATCTATGCAAATGGAGCACCAATAATTCAATCGTTCGTCATCATTTCCTTGTAGAGGCATTAATCAAATGCAGAAAGTGCTAGGTCTGCAATGGATTGTTGCTACCGATGAGTTGGTCATAAGTTTAAATGGCGTTCTTAACCTTTTGGATTCAGAGCAATTTAAAGGAACAAAGCGGAATGTACTTAAGGTAATCGCTAAAATATTTGACCCACTTGGTTTTTTAGGTCCTTGGATAGTTCGTCTTAAGATCCTCTTCCAATCAATTTGGCGAAAAAAACTGGAATGGGACGAGATGTTACCTGAAGACATAATCAACAATTGGCTAACATGCTGCAAAGAAGTAAACGATTTGCGACAGATTGCCTTACCTCGGCATGCTTTTATTGGTAAGAAGTTTACAGAAATCCATATTTTTGCAGATGCAAGTCAATACGCATTTGGAGCTGTTGCCTACGCAAGGACTTTTGATAACGATGCTGGAATTTTTGTACGCTTCTTATGCGCTAAAAATAGAGTAGCACCTCTGAACAATAAATATCAAAACGAACTTACCATTCCAAAACTTGAACTTACAGCTGCTCTCGTTGCAGCCCGCTTACTAAATTATCTTCAAATAAATTTGAATTTTGATGTGAATGATGCATATTTATGGACAGATTCAAAGATCGCTTGGTTTTGGATTGTTGGCTCAGGTAAGCGCTGGAAACCGTATATCGAAAACAGACTCACTGAAATCAGATCGATATGGAACATCTCGAAGTGGAGACACTGTCCTGGCGTTGAGAATCCTGCAGACCTAGTAACCAGAGGAATAAGTGCAACTGCTTTAATGAATTCCTCTCTTTGGATGTATGGACCAGAATGGCTGAAGGAAGATTCGTCAAAGTGGCCACAAAACGATACTAACGTGACAACCGTAATAACGTCTTCATTATCAAATAATTCGAACGAAACAGATACGTATGGTGTAGACCATTTAGAAAATACTTGCGAGCCCCTTTTAAAATATAATGATTTCAGCACATTGAAACGTTTTCTACGCACGACTGCTTACTGCTTTCGTGCAATTCATTTATTTAAAAAAAAAGAAAAATGTACGGCTTTCCTCTCAGCCGAGGAAATGACAGCCGCTGAAATATATTGGATTAAACATATTCAAAGGCTTCATTTCCATGAGGAATTATCATCATTATCTAAACGCAATTGTATTGCTTCAAATTGTAAATTATCAACCCTTAATCCCTTTTTAGATGACACTGATGGGCTCTTAAGAGTTGGAGGACGACTTCAATTTGCTGGTTTGGATATCGACGAAGAACATCCAATTATTTTACCCAAGTCATCGCACATTACCAAACTGATTGTGAAAGACATTCACGAGAAATTGTTTCATGCTGGTACCAACACGGTTCTTTCACAACTTCGTTCCAAATTTTGGATACTCAAAGGAAGACAGCTAGTGAAGAACATCATCAAAGACTGTTTTGTATCCAAACTCCTGCGAGCAAAGTCAGCATCGCAACCTTTTGCTCCACTTCCTCGTGACCGAATCTTACATACAAGGCCGTTTGAGATCACTGGTGTTGATTTTGCTGGACCTCTTCACATATTGGATAACGCCAACCAGTCACGGAAGGTTTGCATCATGTTACTTACTTGCGCAGCTGTTCGAGCAGTACACTTAGAGGTGGTGTTGGACCTAACAGCAGAGAGCTGCCTATTAGCATTAAGGCGATTTATTGCAAGGAGAGGCGTACCACGAATTATCTACTCAGACAATGCCAAAACTTTCAAAAAGGCATCATCGGAGCTTGGTAAGAAACTCAAATTAAACGCGAACCAAACCTTCCAATGCTTCTTAACTGCTCAACGAATTAAATGGAAATTTATCGTCGAACGTGCTCCATGGTGGGGAGGCTTTTGGGAACGCTTAGTTGGAGTTGTGAAATCTTCCCTGAAAGCAGCTGTAGGTAGTGCAATTTTAACAATTGACCAGTTCACGACTCTGCTTACCGAAGTTGAAAACGTAGTGAACTCACGACCACTTACATACTTCAGTGATGACTCTTCAGATTGCGCGCCTCTCACTCCAGCGCACTTTCTTTGTACCCAAGGAAACTCGAGTGATCATTCATCAGAACTACATTTTCAACCAACGAACCAACGATCTCTTAGAACGCAGTGGGTTCAACGTCTACAAAATATTTCAATTTTTAAAAAGCGTTGGTTTGGAGAATACCTTAAGCAATTACGCTCTTTACATCATGAGAAGCAAGCAGCGTCGATTCAACTTTCGGCAGGAGACGTTGTGCTTTTACAAGATCAATCCCAACCAAGGACACTCTGGAGGTTAGCAATCATCCAAGCAACATTCCCAGGCCGAGACGGAAAGGTGCGTGCATGTGAAGTGCGATTAGCCAATGGAACAGTTCTTCGAAGACCAATTCAACTCTTATATCCTTTGGAAATAAACAATTGATTAACTCTGCCGCGGAGGATGTTAAAAATATAATACTAACTTGCTTTGGTTTCCACCTTTATGGCAATCGATTCGTTAAGTTTATAATTTTCTATGTTAATTAAAAATAATGTTTAGAATTTGCCCTTCGTTAACCTTTAACTTAACAAACAAATTTTATTATAAAAGTGTCAAAATGAATAATGCAAAATTAAATCGTTTTTAATCTCTCTGAAATACATTCATCCGTCTTTTCTTTGAACTTGTATCAATCAGTCGAAAGTTCCTGGGCTATATTTCCTACAGGTGTTAAGTAGGGGGAATTGTCCAACCTCATACTTCTCTGCGAGGTGTATGTTTGCTTGATTACATCGTTATCATTGTTTTTCATTTTATCGCATGATCTAAGTAAAAGGGAAGTAACATATTTGGAAAAGACTGGCTAGGTAATTCACATTAGATGTGACAAAAAGCTGGGGCATTTAGATTGGGGATAGACAAGAAACTTTTCTATACCCACCCAATTGGATCAAAAGTCAATTATGAAATTTTCCAAATCTATAAACTAAATCAAACGAAATGGTAAATATCCGAAAAATAAAAAAATAGACCGTACTTACCAATTAAACGCTGTGGTAAACGACACCAATTATTTCTTATTTATTTTTTTTCCTTCAAAAATTGAGTTAAAATTTATTTTCCTCAATTTTTTGACGGCACAACTGAGAAATTTTTCAGATAAAAAAAGTTCCTGAATTGCATTTAAATCAGTATAGCACGTGTTGCTTTTATGCCCAACATTACCCCGTTGTTTTTTTGTTAAAAAAAAATATATATTTAAACACGCGCGTATGCGAATGCAATGGTGTGTTAAAATTTCAAAGCAATCGGTTAAGAACTTTCAGAGATTAGCGATTAGGAACAAACCAACATTTACATTTTTATTTATATATAGATTAATTTTTTAACTCCACATTAATAAATACTTAAAATTGGCCTACCAATTTTTTCTTAGAAATGTTAACGAAATTTTATACATAAAAAATTAATTATTTTTAAAACCACTCCTAGGATTTTAAAAATTTTGCATTCAAGCATATTGCATATACGTGTAACACGGGGCTATATTGTTAATTTTTATATGCTCACATAATACTGCCTCTAACTTTACTAAGTTTGGCAAACTCATAACATATAGGTTCCCATAACTAATTTATTTCAGACTTAAAAACCACAGTGTGATCGCACGTCGCACGTCAAGAATGAATTGATTGGAAAAATAGCAAACTTTAGAACATCAGAAGGAGATCCAGAAATTGAAACAGTTACAGGAAACCTTGTTTTAAAAATTATACCAGTATATATCATCTGCAGCAATTGGGCAGCGGACTTAAGCAACTTACATGACCGCCTTAATAATTTAAAAAATGATAATATAATGTTGATTGGGGATTTTAATGGAAGAATAGGAATGCATCAAAATACTTTACCCCCATTTATCAACCAGCCGATACATATAAAGGAAAGGAGGAATTCTATTGATACAATACTTAATGGGAATGGAAGGAAACTTATAGAAATTTTTGAGAACTATGGCTTTATGGTTTTGAATGGAGCTACAGCTAGTGACACTCGTGGCGAACTTTCGTTTGTAGCAGGCCAAGGTTCGTCTTTGATAGATTATTGTTTGGTGAGAGGAAAATGGATAGATTTAATCTCTGATTGTCAAGTCCAATCTGAATGCTTTTCATCACACTTGCCAATTGTTGTTGACTTCAAAGCATACCAATTTAGCTCCACGGGTTGGGCGTGAAGTAGTTTTGCCCAACATGAAATGGAGACCAAATTTCATCCACCGAAAAATCCAGAACTTGGGAGAAATTTCGACAGGTGAAATATCCGAAACATACCGAACCCTTCAGGAAGCAATTAGAGAGTCTGCAATAAAAAGGTCTTCTCAGCCCATCCGGTATTCAAATCCCTGGTTCGATGGAGAATGTTTTAAACTTTGGAGAAAATGCTATAAATTGCTAAATACTTTTAGGCAAACAAATTCAGAATTTTCCAAAGTCCAGTACTTAGAATCTAACCGTCGATATAAAACCCTGTGTATTAAGAAAAAAGAACAACACTATAATAACCTCGCTAAGCAGTTGGAAATTTGCAAAAATGCGAAGAACTTTTGGAAAAACGTTCGAAATATAGCTGGATTACAGAATATATCAAAGGTGTGTGTGGATTTAGATACTCTTGCAGTACACTTTTCAAATCTTTTACAAGAAGAGCCTGAACAGATCTCTTTTCAATACGCAATGCCTCATATAATAGTAGAAGAGTTAGACAAACAAATAGAAACTGAAGAAATTAACAGAGCGCTCATCAGATCAAAAAACAATAAAGCTGCGGGTGAGGACGGGATACCAGTGGAGTTTTCCAAATATGCTCCAGGATCATTTACTGAAAAGTTGAGAAGTATTTTCAATCTGATATATGATCGTTGTGAAACACCTGGTAGTTTTAAGAAAGCGCTAATCTATCCCATATTCAAAAAAGGCGATTACTCGGTTCCCGAAAACTATAGAGGCATATCTTTTTTAAAATCAGGAAGAAAATTATTTGCTGACATCATGAACAGCAGATTAGTAAGATGGGTTTGAGTATATTCCAAGCATTTGAGTATATTTGAGTATATTCCAAGCAGGATTCTGAGCTGGATATTCTACGGTTGACCAAATTTTTGTCCTGACCAGCGTAGCCAGAAACTTTAAAGATACAAAAAGGAAGTTGTACTCAGTTTTTTGTCGACTTTAAGGCAGCATTCGATAAAATCAACCGGAAAAGCTTAATATACAAACTGACGTCTATGGGTGTTTCAAACAAATTTGTACAAATGTATACTGAAATACTTAAAGGCACAAACGGTCAAGTTTATAGCGAAGGCAAAAGATCGCAGAACTTTAGCACCACTACTGGTTTCCCACAGGGCTGTATATAAAGTCCACTTATATTCGCTCTGTTTATTGACAAGGAGGTGTAACCTTTGCAGGGATCTTAATAAAAGTTCTCTTACATGCAGATGACCTTGTCCTACTGGCGGAGACTCCTCATGCTTTACAGCTGATGATAAATCAATTAGAAAAATATTTTGAACTATGGGACCTTACTTTAAACTTATCTAAAACTAAAAAATTGATTTTTGGAAGGTCTAGAGTACAGCTGGCTACTGAACGATGGACAATCAACGTACCAACATACGCTTTTTATGTAGAATCAAGTATTGAAAACATATTTACACAAAACTGAAAAGCGTGCTGCGACTATATTTTGAGAAAAATAAAGGAAGATGACTCTAATCTACAAAAAAAAATTATGTTGAAATTATATCGTACGAGATCTGGAGTGTTTGGAGAGCTGTATCGTCTAGCTGATTTGAATCATATTTCCTTGAATCTAGCAGAGAGTAGAATAGAGGAATGGAAGGTAAACCTTTTCAATTTAATTGCAACCATCGACGATAATATGTATTTAGCCAACCGAACCAGAGCTGCCTTGTCTGAAACACGAGAAACATACAAATACCTTTCTCACACCTGGAAACCTGGTGCAGGAAACTACTTTCAAGTTCAAATTTCAATAGATGAAATAAGCCACATCTTTCGAGCAAGGACGGAAATGATGAATTTGAATTTCGTGCCCTATAGATCAGACCTTCGTGTTAATTGCAGTTTATGCAATCTTAACGAAAAAGAAGACATCATTCACTTTCTAGGCAAATGTCCTATCCTAAGCGAATTCCGACGAATATATTTCTCGAAGAACTCCCTAACTGTAAGTGAAATATACAATATACTCAATGGGTCGTACGGTTGGAAAAAGCTTGCAAATTACTGTAGAAATGCTTTGTTGTATGGGAAAAGTTTTACGTAAAATAAATCAAAAAAAATAATATTGTACTTAAATTTTCAATTTAATTAGTTTTGTGAGATTATACACTTTTATAAGACTTATATTTTATTTTCAAAAGCTTTAATTATGGAACGTTCAATCTGGCAAACGGCAACCATGCCATGTCATAATCATTTATATACAACGTTAATTGTAAAACAATTTGATATGAAATAAATAATAATAACGGGTGATTTTTTGGCTGGTTTGGTTTTGGCAACACTGGTTTTGACAGCTGACGTGTGTTTAGTACCTTGTGTCACTGTCAAACAGCTTCAGTTTGGTTTGCAATTTAACCATGGATCGTCTTAGAAATGAACAACGCTTGCAAATTATTGAATTTTACTATCAAAATTCGTGCTCGGTTCGAAATGTTCATCGCGCGCTGCTTGTGTTCAGCGATGAGGCTCATTTTTGGTTGAATGGGTACGTAAATAAGCAAAATTGCCTCATTTGGAGTGAAGATCAGCCAGAAGCATTGCAACAGCTACCAATGCATCCCGAAAAAGCCACTGTTTGGTGCGGTTTATGGGCCGGCGGCATTATTGGGCCATATTGGGCGAATCGCAGCGTTACTGTCAATGGTGAACGCTACCGAGCGATGATAACAAACTTTTTTTTGCCCGAAATGGAAGTTCTTGACTTGCATGATATGTGGTTTCAACAAGACGGTGCCACATGCCACACAGCATTCGAAACAATGGCGCAATTGCGAGGCGAGTTTGGTGAACAGTTAATTTCACGTTTCGGGCCGGTCAATTGGCCGCCTAGATCGTGCGATTTGACACCATTAGATTATTTTTTGTGGGGGTATGTCAAGGCTAATGTCTATAGGGACAAACCCGCTTCGATTGACGCACTGGAAGCCAACATCCATGCATTCATTCGTGAGATACCGGCCGATATGTGTGAAAGAGTATGCCGAAATTGGACTCAGCGGATGGGCTACCTGAGACGCAGCCGCGGTCAACATTTGCATGAAATAATCTTTAAACATTACATTGCAAGGTTCAAACTATCGATTCAAATAAATATTTACTTCATTTTTTCGAATTTTTTGTGTTTTTTTTAAAAAAAAAGTTCTAAACCTCTTAAAAAATCACCCATTATTAATAATAATAATAAATATTTGAATTCCTACTTCTAAAACATGATCGGCAACATTATTGCCACTGCCATTTGAAGGCACAACAACGGTACCAGAAGCCAGCTGCGATGGGGAAGCAGCAACTCGCCTTACCACTGTTGTAGCGGTATAGTCGTGCGGTCCATCCACCGCCACCGTATGCCGTCGCTTTATGGAGCGATCCTGTTTATTCTGGATTTGTCGCTTCTTCGTCAAACTCATAACAGTCTTTTCATCTTTAGTTACTCCTCCTCCCCCTGCAGCGCTACGGTTCGAGTAGTTTCAGCAATTGAAGTAGGCAGAACGAAAAAGCCGGTGATCACGTCGTTTCTTGTAGCGCTCTAAAAAAATGACGGCGACGAGATGATCAAAGCCTCTTTGGGGTCACTGGTAGTGGAACCTTCAGAATCATCCGAACACGCTGCTTCATATACAGACGAAAATCGAATGTTTTTGGGAAAATCAAGCACAATGGAACTATTTCGCGAGCCAAAAGTCTTAAAATTTGTCATTTCGTTGTGATGATGCCGTTCGGGGGACTGATCGGCGTAGTGAATGTTCTCGTGTAATATCAGTGGGTGGCCGATAGGGTGCCTTCGGGCAAAGTTATCGCGTTGGCGATTCGGACTACCATTTTCATCATTGGATTTCAAACAACTGCGAAGATTTCGAAGCTTTGAATCGAATGTGTCTGTGATTGTTGTCAACGACATTGAACCTGAAATTTAACATCAAATCATAAGCAACACCTCGTTCAAAGGACTCCGAGCGATTTCTAGCTCACCACTATCAGTAATGCGACTGTTGCTGGACTCCTCAAAATTAAAACATTGTCCACATTACTGCACTCTTTGCTGGCATTCTCAATACACTGCTGTTCCTTTGAGGTGGGTGTGCTTGCAGAGACTGAAATTGGACACGCAATTTTTAATCCCTATATCTATTCACTGTCATCTATAGTTTTTCTTACCAAAACACTTTCACCCGAGTACGTGCTGACAGCACTTCGCTTAAGCCGAGAAGTTCGTTGATGCGTTCAATTTTAGAAACATTATATAGCAGGAGGCTTGTCTGATTCTGATGTGAGGATGACATCGACGAGGACGTAATACTGACTACGTTCGCTTCAATCTCAGTTAGTTCACCGTCCTCAAAAAAGTAGTCATACTGAAAAACAGGTTAAAAAGATTAGATTTGTGTTTTGGATTCTAAATGCATTTGCATTCTTACCTGTGTTAGCAAAAGCTCAACGATCCTGCACTGATGTTTCATATCCTTGACTGCTATTTCGAGTGTTTCATTTTGCGTTCGTATTATTATTGAGTTTAAACACATAGAGAAACAACCTCGACTGAACGAGAATCAAACGTTAATCGCTCGCCTAGAGGGCGGCTTAGCTTATCTGAAACTAAAACCATATTTGTAGAATCTATTGGATTGTGTGGATTTTGGTCCACATACCTACGTACAAACATACAAAACACATGAGTATGTATGCACACTGAGCAGCGGCAGCGCAGTGAATATTCAGGTAGACTACACATTAATTTTTTTTTTGGGATAAACGAATGTGTTTTTTTTTGTTGTATCACGCGAAGTAAGTTGCCTAAAAGCACGAATGAATGAAGGATAACAAGATAACGTCACTTCAGTGTTTTTAGTTTGTTGTTGTAATTATTGTAACCAAGCGTCGTGTCGTGAAGATATTGTAGACAAAAAGGATCACTTTGTTTACTCTAGGGGCGCAATACAGTATGTAGGTATGTGTCGTGTATCTATTTGGATGGTCGTATTGTTTTTTCGGGTTTTAATTGGATGGCATACCTATAAAAGGTTTGAAATGGAGAAAAAAAATGTCTTTGTTTTTTGAGGTTTTTTTTTGCCTTTAGTCGCTGTTTAGGATTAATTCAAAATGCTATTTTAGATTATTTATAGGGACTGGGTAGGTAGATAAGATTCAGATTCATTTATTGAGACTTATAAGAACTAGTTACATTTGACACCTATTGGAAATACGAAAGTATTTCTTTTCTTAAATTAGGTTATTGAGAATTTGACATTTATATAGGAGGCTAGAATATTTGGCTCTCGCTTATAATTATTAATGGAATTGCCAACATGGCTTTAGTTACTGAATATTTATTTGGTTTTGAAAGCTCTTGCTCTGGGGAGCTGTGTTAAATTTCTTTTCGACGCGCATGGTCGTTGATATACGAGAATTTATATAATACAAATGGGAATATGAGGATATACAATTAAGAAAGATAAAGAAAAGAGTAAAGAAATTTACTCTGCCATTTTTATGGTTTTAGTTAGATGGTTTGAATATAAAATTAATTTGTTTAATTATAGTTTTGGTAGTGGGAAATCCACTATGTATGTATGTATGTTCTTATAAAATTTAGTTTTCTTTTTCTTGTCATTCGTTTTTTTTGCATAGTTACAGAGGTGTATAAAGATATAGAACCTATAATAATAATATACTTAAAATTAGGTAAGATAGATGAGTTTTGCCAACCAATTTGTTTATGAGTTTATAGATATGAGTTTTTTTTTTTTTTAACTACTGTTTAATTATTTTTTCTCTTTTTATTCGATAATTTTGTTTCCAAAATTTTTTTTGTATCTAGGAGGCATGTCAAAGTTTAAAAATGACTGGACTAGCCGCGATTTTGGCCGATTACGGCTTTCTGGTAGAAAGCTACCGGAGGCCCATCGACTGTGAGATCAATGTCCTGGTTGAGGAGACTGAAGGGTGTTGTTAAAAATATAATACTAACTTGCTTTGGTTTCCACCTTTATGGCAATCGATTCGTTAAGTTTATAATTTTCTATGTTAATTAAAAATAATGTTTAGAATTTGCCCTTCGTTAACCTTTAACTTAACAAACAAATTTTATTATAAAAGTGTCAAAATGAATAATGCAAAATTAAATCGTTTTTAATCTCTATTTGCACCTTTTTCAAGATTTGTAGCAAACAAAATCACTCTACAAAAAAAAAATCGCTTCTAAAACTTCGAAAAACTCTCTTAATAATCTCGCATAAAATAAACACATCCAAAAACTTCTGTATAAAACTTCCAGTGAAGTACTTTATTTTGCCCTCCATATAACCTTCGTAAGAATACAGATGGTATAATATTATGTTGGGTGGTGTTTCGAAATTGGTGTCGTCTTCAGCGTTCTATAAGTTATTGTTGATTTGGGCAGCATTCAACATTCTCCCCCACCAGTGAACGTAGTTTACGATAAGAGATGTCATCTGCTCGTCACCTGCGTACCTCCGAATGTTTGACATAAATAATGGTCGATAAAATCACGTTTAGCTTATCGTATGGTATTGCCTCACATGCAAAAGAGAAATCGTTAATATACATAAGGAATATAACATATTCAATTCAAAATAGTATTTATTTGCTCAATTATGAATTTGATTTATATTGATAAAATCGCAACATGCAAATCTGCCAGTAAGGTTCAGTGTAACCTGTAACGTTAGCCTTAAAGACATTCCAGTAGAATGGAAGTTGACTGGAACTGCAATTGGCTGTCTAGCTATATTTTGTGTATTTCCATTTCCTTGTTCTGTCATTGAAATCTGCACGAACACGCATAAGAGTGGTGGAATTGTATCCATTTATTTTTTGTTGAACGTTTTCTTAAATTTTAATATGTCGTTTTAGTTTTCATTTAATTTTATTTGTGTGTTTCGTAATCCTTTAATGCATTAAGTTTTAGTGATTAATGTTTATTTTTTTTTTTTATGTGAAACTTCCCTAGAAATGTACTCCAGGTTATACATACATATTATGTATGTACATAGTACCTACTACCCCATGGACATTGGAGCTTTTGTGTATTTAAAATATTTGGTTTGTATGTTTTTTGTGGTGCAATTTGTGTTGAAAGTTTAGTTTTATAGATTACTTGAATATCGACGGATTATTTCAATCAAGATAATAATTATTAAATTAGCCTTGATCAGAGTAATTCGACGGTAGCCATCTTATGTGTCTTGGTATGTATGTGTGTGAATAGATGTGTTTTGATCGAATTAAATTCTTATAATATGATTGCCAACTTGGGCAAATTTGAATGTGTTGATGTTTGAATGCGAATTATTTACGATTTTGATTTGGATTGCTGGTTTGATTAAAATTTCATTTTATTATTATTGACAATCAACCTTTTGTATTTAATTTATTCCAAATTTATTGTTTTAATTATTTTATCTGCTTCTTAAGTGGACTGTATATTATAGTTGAACTGGTGAGTCAGTGGGCATTAATGAATGATGAATAAATATTATTGAATGATGAGTTGTATGATGAGTATTGTCGAGTGCGATGAGTGAGTATTGAGTGAGTGTGAGTGAGTGAATGAGTGCGTGAATGAGTGAGCGAGTGAGTGAGTGAGTGAGTGAATGAATGAGTGAGTGAATGAGTGAGTGAGTGGAGTGAGTGAGTGAGTGAGTGAGTGAGTGAGTGAGTGAGTGAGTGAGTGAGTGAGTGAGTGAGTGAGTGAGTGAGTGAGTGAGTGAGTGAGTGAGTGAGTGAGTGAGTGAGTGAGTGAGCGAGTGAGTGAGGTTTTTTTTTTTTTTATTAAGAGCGATGTGATGTATGTTGTGGTATATTTTGGTTTTAATTCATTTTTCAATGTATTTCATTACTTCAATGTGTTGTGATTCCGGTTTGTAAACGTATCGGTTGAAGTTTTGTTTAATGTTGGGTTTTGGTTTAGATTATAGTGTTTTCTGTATTAGTGTTGTTGGATGGAAGTGGGCAAATTTTAGTTATAGGCCTCTTGAATTCTCCATTTTGGGTTTTTACTTTCACTACTCTGATGAGTTCGTCTTCTCCTGGGTACGTAACAATCACTCGAGCCATAAGCCATTTTGAAGGTGGAAGCCTTTCATCTTTCAGTAACACTAAGTCTTCAACTTTAGGTTGCTCTTTGATTTTTAACCATTTTGGGCGATGTTGAAGCCTGTTCAGATATTGGCTGCTCTATTGTTTCCAGAATGTTTGTAGGGATACTTGAAGTCGTTTCCATCGGTCGAGATATCCGATTCGTTCGTTGCTGAGATCTGCTTCCGGAATAACATGACTTGAAGTGCCTATCAAAAAGTGCGCTGGTGTTAATGCGGTGAAATCGTCGAAGCTATCTGTCAACGGGCAGAGGGGTCTCGAGTTAAGACATGCTTCTATTTGTGCTAGAAGTGTGCTGAGTTCCTCAAAGGTCAACGCTTCGTTTTGTGCAACACGTTTTAAATGGTATTTTACCGATTTCACTCCTGCTTCCCAGAGCCCACCGAAGTGAGGAGAAGCGGGAGGAACGAAATTCCAATTAGTGCCTAATTTGCTTAATGATTCAGCTATTTCCTTATAGTTGTATTTAGCAGTATTTAACATTTTTTGTAGTTCCGTACTAGCTCCTTTAAAATTGGTTCCGCAGTCACTGTAAATATGGGAACAAATTCCTCGCCTTGATGTAAACCTTCGGAAGGCAGCAATAAAGGCTTGAGTCGTCAGGTCCGTAACAGCCTCTAAATGAATCGCCTTTGTTGCGAGCCAAATAAATATGGCGAAATAACCTTTAAACTTTTTCGAACCTCTTCCTTTCCAGGCTTTCACTTCCATGGGCCCGGCGTAATCAACGCCTGTGTGTGTAAAAGGCGTTGAAATGTTGACTCTTGGAGCTGGTAAATTGCCCATTAACTGTTGCATCGGTTTAGGTCTGTTTTTGAAACAGGGAAGACATTTACCAATATGTTTTTGTACCATACTTTTAATTTTAAAAATCCAGAATTGATTTCGAATATATAATATAACTTGTTGCAAACCACCATGTAGTGTTTTCTCGTGCGCATCATCAACAATGAGTTTTGAAAACACATGATCTGGTTTCAAAATAATGGGGTGTTTTTCATCGTAGGTGAGAGAAGAATTCTGAAGTCTTCCTCCAATCCTTATGATACCCGCTTTATCAATAAAAAGATTGAGTGATTTGTAGAGTTTTGTAGTTTTGTTCTTTGTTAATTCGTTTATGACATCGGAAAACATTTCTTGTTGTACGAGTCGGGCAGCGGTAAGTAAAGCGATTTTAAGTTCCATGGGTGACAGCCCTGAAGTCATCCTAAAATCCTTGGTTTTTCTAACGTTGTAGATAAATCTATTTACAAACGCTAGACTTCTCAAAACTTCATAAAGTGTCGAATATTTGTAAATCAGGTGTATTAAACTATTTTTATCATTGAGTGCAAGATGAATTTTAATCTCTCTTTTCTCCTCTTCAGTTTCGAAATGAACGGGTTGTGTTGGTATGGAAAACTCCCACTTCTCTTGAAGAAACTCTGGTCCTTTCCACCAAAGAACACTGTTGATCAATCTTGACGGTAAAACTCCACGGGATGCAAGATCCGCTGGGTTTAATTTTGTTGGAATGTGTCGCCATATGCCAAGATTCGTCAATCGTTGGATTTCAGTCACACGATTTGCGATAAATGTTTTCCATCGCGATGGTAAAGCAGTTATCCAACAAAGGGTGATTGTTGAGTCGGTCCAAGCATACATTTTTACGTTTTTAAAAGACAGTACGGAATGCGTGTAGTTCAAAAGTTTTGCAAGCATCACCGCTCCACAAAGCTCTAATCTGGGCAACGATACGGTGTTGACTGGAGCCACTCTGGTTTTGGAGATGAGTAAATGAGTGTGAATGCAGTTGTTGCTATCCAAAACCCGAATATATATCGCAGCCCCATATGCCTTAATGGAAGCATCGCTGAATCCATGGAGTTCGAGTTCCTTAATATTACTTTGGGTATTTATCCACCTAGGAATTCGGAAATCTTCGAAAATGGCCAATTCTTCCTGGAAAGATAGCCATTCCTGTTGTAATTCCACCGGAACTTTTTCATCCCAAGAAAGACCTCTCAGCCATAGCTGCTGCATCATAATTTTGGCTTTGACAATGCAGGGAGATATCCATCCTAGCGGATCAAACAGTCGTGCAATCGTTGAAAGGATTGTACGTTTCGAAACTGTTTCTTCTATGGCAATTTTTTGGAACGAAAATGAATCAGAAGAAGGGTACCAACTAATTCCTAAAGTTTTTGTGTGATCCAGCATTCCAAAGGTAAGTGAAACATTTGTTTCACGATCTTCTTGTGGAATAACATTTATAAATTCTTCATTATTACTCATCCATTTCCGAATATGAAAACCAGCCGATAATAATAACGTTGAAATTTGATTATATTTTTCTCTAGCCTCTTCTATTGAATCGGCACCTGACACCAAGTCGTCGATGTACATATCTTCACGAATCATTTTGGCCGCTAGCGGATATGTATGTTCTTCATCGCAGGCAAGTTTTTTGAGTGTACGATTCGCAAGATATGGAGCAGGAGCGGTACCAAACATCAGTACTTTGACTTTGAAAAGTTTCACGGGTATTCTTGGATTCTCTCGCCAGTAGAGAAGTTGGTAATAAGCATCATCTGGGTGAATTTTGATCTGTCTATACATTTTTTCAATGTCGGCAGTAAAGGTAATTTTATTTGTCCTCCATCTTAGAACAATCGATATTATGTCCGTTTGCGTTTTAGGCCCCGTCATCAGATGATCATTCAAGGAACTCCCATCGGATGTTTTGAATGAGGCATTGAATACCACGCGCAGTTTGGTTGTGGTGCTTGATTCCTTGATCACGGCATGGTGTGGTACAACGTAATGGAAAGGTGAATTTACTGTGTTGTCCTGTTTTATGTAAACTTCTTCCATTTGATTGAGTTCTAGATATTCAGCAATACATTTATTATATTCATTATAGAGTGTTGGGTTGTTGAGTAGCTTTTTCTCTTGTTTATAGAACATAGCTAAGACATTTTTATGTGTAGATTTTAGTGCTGGACGTTGATCTTCTTTGAAGGGAAGTGCGACTTCAAAGCGCCCTCCCGGAAACCTTTTAGTGTTGTGTAAAAAGTGCTGCTCGCACGCGACATCTTCCTTTTCGGTCACCTCATATGGGGATTCCTCTATTTCCCAAAAATTTCTCAGTTGTGTGTCGATATCGATAAATTGAGAGCATACTTGTAGAGTACGAGGTGTTTCCACGGTAACTTTCCCCAAAATTAACCAACCGAAATGCGTTTTTTGAGCAATTGGTGCGATTGGTTCTTCACCCTTTACAATATCTGGTAAAATAGCCTCGCAATATACGTCATTGCCTAATAAAATATCGATATTGGCCGGTCGATTAAACGTAGGATCGGCTAATGTCAAACCATGTATGTGTTTCCAATTGGTTGCGTTCAATTCTTGACTTGGTAAAAGTCCTGTAAGGGTTTTGTAAACGTACCCTCTTGTTGACGTCTCAAAGTCTGAACAAATTGAACCAATACACAAGTCGACATAGTTCTGGCAAGAAACACTCTTAGTTTGACCTATGACCGAGACATCGAAAAAGGTGCGATGTTTTTTCAAGCCTAAGAGCTGGGACGCAGTTTCGGTGATAAATGAAGCCTGTGATCCTGGATCGATTAAGGCCCTTAATTTTACAAAATCACCTTGAGCTGATTTTACTTTTATTATTGCTGTCGCTAGTAAAATTTGAGTGTTTCTAAATTCATTTAAATGGAAGCAATTTGCAGATGTTGACGGTTGTTGTATATCAGAAGGGTAAAATGTTGCGGCATTTGGGTTGACTTGAGTAGATATGTGATGTGTTTGTAAATGATTTTGATTATTTGTGTTAGTGTGTGAAATTGAGTTTTGATTATTTGTGTTAGGGTAGGAATTTGAATTCGGATTAGTATTTGAGTGTGTATGAGTGTGTGTGTGTGAGGGTGCTTGAGAACGAGAGAATGTGTTAGGATTATTGAAGTTTGGTGCTAACTGGTTAGATTGAGTGTATGCTTGTTGCATGTTTGAGTTGTGCTGAGACGCATTCGTGTAGGAATTATTATAATTTGTGTTGTTATTGCCAAAATGCAGTAGTGAATTATGTGGTCTTTGGCAAAAATGACATTTATTATTACTAGGGCAGCTATTTGTGCGGTGGCTATATGCTAGGCAGTTAAAACAATTGCCAAACTGTTTCACAACTCGCTGTCTTGCATTGACATCCATTTTTAAAAACTTACTGCAGATTCGCAGTGAATGTGCACCCTTATGGCACACTTTACATGTAAACTTTTCGGTCGGTTCAGTATTTACGTGAAAAACGTTCTTTGTTTGTTTTTTGTGTGTTGAAGTTGCTTTCACCGTTAGCTGTTGGTCCACCATCTCCAATGTTCTAAACTTTGTTTCCAAAAATTCAGAAAATTCCTTAAAAGTGGGTATCTCCTTTTTTGTTCCTAGGGAAGTTTCCCATAAGGACTGTATTTTCGATGGCAGCTTTTTTAAAAGCAAGAAAATAATTATTGCATCCCAATGATTGACGGGCAAGTCCAAGTTTTTTAAAGCATGCAAAATTTTTGTTGAGTTATCCAAAAGCTCACGTATTCCTTTGGCACTTTCCTCATGAACGACTGGCATATCATAAAACAACTTAAGCTCATGATTTACTAAAATCCGCTTAAAATCATAACGAGATTTTAAAAGTTCCCATGCTTGGTCATAACTTGCGTCGTCCACATTGACGTGATCAAGTAGAGTTGCTGCACTCTCTTTACAGCATGACTTTAGATAATGTAACTTTTCTAAGTCGTGTCCAGTGATTTTAGAACATCTTCAGATGATCCGTTATCAGAAACCAACCAGTTGCTTTCCAACATCTCCAACCTTGTTGCGACGTAATTTTTGGTACGACGGCTAGGATCTGTTGTCTTTTTAAAATTCTCAAAATCTTTTGCAGTTTGGATACAGGTACTTTTAAATATTTTTGCACTCATTTCTCAAGTATTGCTTACTATTTTATATATATAAATTTATAAAAGTAATAAAATTTTACTCACTTTTTCTTTCAGTGTAGACAGCCGGCGCTCTGCTATATATAACTTCCCTGTGATGATTTGTGGACTTCCTTCACTTCTTCTTTTATTTTTCTTTTATTTTAAATTAACTTTAATAGTAGGTATTTATTTGTTGAATAAAATGTTTATAATTGTTTTGAATGTCTTTTTAATAAGTTGTAAATTAAATTAAATCGATGTAATAAAATTCTACTATACGACAAAATGGTCGTCACCCAGTTTTTTTTTTCTTCAATAAAATTTAGAATTTAATTCGCTTTCGCGGTTCACTCTTTTGCCTCGAAGGACCAAAATGTTTGCACCTTTTTCAAGATTTGTAGCAAACAAAATCACTCTACAAAAAAAAAATCGCTTCTAAAACTTCGAAAAACTCTCTTAATAATCTCGCATAAAATAAACACATCCAAAAACTTCTGTATAAAACTTCCAGTGAAGTACTTTATTTTGCCCTCCATATAACCTTCGTAAGAATACAGATGGTATAATATTATGTTGGGTGGTGTTTCGAAATTGGTGTCGTCTTCAGCGTTCTATAAGTTATTGTTGATTTGGGCAGCATTCAACAATCTCTGTAAAATACAGTCATCCGTCTTTTCTTTGAACTTGTATCAATCAGTCGAAAGTTCCTGGGCTATATTTTCTACATTTTGGTGCCGAAACCCGGGACCTTTAGCTCATAATTTACAAGTTGTAAAAAAAAAAGGTTCTCAACGTAACGAACATTTTTCAAGGTTAAAATAACAATGTGTAACGTATATCGCTTTAATAAAATGGATTTAGCTAGCCGGGCCTCATACCGTGGTCAAGTAACTAAGCTTGTTAAATCTGCAAACGAATATTTAACGTCTGAAGAATCTAAGGTTAATGATAATTTAGATAACCTAGATAATATCGAGGAAGATCTAGAAGTTCTCCTGGATCGTTTAATCTCTGCGCATGAAAGTCTAATTAGAGCAAATATAGACGTTGCCTCTATGATTAAACCAGAAGATTTTGTGAAGGAATCGGATGCAGTGGCTGAGTACAATGACAAAGCGGTAGGTGTCATCACGCGGTTGAAGCATAGACTGTCCAAAGTTCGCCAACGTCAGATTGGTTCAGTTCCAGAAACAACACGTGCAGCCGAGCAACCATCTATTTTGCATAGTACAATGCATCAAGCCTTAAAATTAAAGAAGTTGTTTCCAAAAAGGTTTGCAGTCGATAAGTTCAATTATTTAGAGGCCACATTAATTGGCAGGGCTGCGGAAACATTAGCTGGGCTAACCCCTACCGAGGCCAACTACAATTCAGCAATGGAATTGCTCAAGGAGGAGTATGGAGATCATGAAAAAATAATTGATCATACAATGCAGCAACTATTATCGACACAACCAGTGGCCTCTAAGGCAGATTCAGTGGGCTTGCGGCGTCTTTATACATCAGTTCTAACCTCAACTCGATCTTTGACATCCTTAGGTGTTCTTTCCTCGCAATACTTTGTAATGCTTAAAGGTGTCCTACTTCGCTGCATTCCAAATGACCTGCGCGTTGATTTTCATCGCTTTTACGAGAATCTTTCTTTAGATCCTGACACAAATAACTCAGACCAAAACGAAACAGCTTCATCGGCCTCTGACATCTCATCTACCAAATCATTTGGCGATAAGCAGGTAAATTCTTTATTGAAATTTCTTAAGCGAGAGGTAGAAGCACTTGAAAAGGCAAGTGAAGCTAAGTCTGTTTCCACACGTGTTCAACATCAACCAAGTAGCAGTTAGCGACACGTTAAGACTGCAGTGGGATTATTCACTGCTGGAGACAACGAACATGCGTGTTTCTTTTGTAAAGCTAAAGATCATGGTACCAGTGATTGCAATCGTGTGTCAAACTTGGCCGAGAAAAAACAATCAGCCTTATTTTGAAATTCACTTTCATGCGAAAGTAAGTCGAATTCGAATAGTTTGTATTTTGAGTTTCGAACGAATCGAAAGTTCACTTTATCAAACGAAAGTTCATTTTTGTTGAAAACTAAGCAAATTTTGACTTTCGAATCATTCGAAACAAATGTCATTTATTTGACGTTAAAAAATTTCTGGCGAATAGATTAAAAAAACATGTGAGCTCAAATATTTTTGTTGAAAAATAAAGAAAATAAAATACTGTTATGAATTATTTGTTGACATTTTAATTAAAGGTCGCATTCCAATTGGACTAAACGGGAGCAGAAAGAAGTTCTCATCAATTTGATGGAAGAAAATCCGGAGATTGCCAAGGGATTTTCAATCTTGAATGGATTTGATGCATCCATTATCCTTCTCCTCCATATCTGCTCTTCGCCGCCGTCTTCACTTCTTATAAATAAAATAATTGCCATCTGTTTTTCTTGAAAATTAAACAATAAACTCTTGCTCATGAACTAGCAAATAACAATGAGGTACAAGCATTTACAAATAACAAAAAAATACCGGCGAGGGATTTTACTTTTTTTGTTTTGTTGAAAATTGAAAAGTGTGACCAGGTGTGTATAAAGTAAAGAGAGACTTTGAAGTTACATGTTTTTTTTGTTAGTCAATTTTAAACACAATTAAATTGACATGAAAGCTAAAAAAAAATCTAGTATTTAACTATTCAAAAGTTTAAAATTTATTTTGTTACTTTTTCATGTCAATAAACTTACCATACTATTTTCTAAATGCTCCCAAATTTTAAAATTCCAGTTTTTATTGATGTTTTTTAAATAGTAAACTTTACCGGGCCTTCAACATTACTTATCTTTACTTTATTTTTCTTAATTGAGAACGCATTATTTTGACCATCATTTTTATAAAAACAAAAATTCTTCGAAAAAAACAGCTTGGTCACACTAAATTAAATAGAAATGTCAGTAAATGTCAAAGCGCTGATGTTCATTTTAGGCATTCATTCGATAATGAATATTATTCGTTCGATTCTCAAAATATGCAAAGTTCATTCGAATGAATAGATCTATTCTATCGAAATAGCTATTCATTCGAATCTCAAAATAAGGCTGACTTTTATGAATTATTTGTTGACATTTTAATTAAAGGTCGCATTCCAATTGGACTAAACGGGAGCAGAAAGAAGTTCTCATCAATTTGATGGAAGAAAATCCGGAGATAGCCAAGGGATTTTCAATCTTGAATGGATTTGATGCATCCATTATCCTTCTCCTCCATATCTGCTCTTCGCCACCGTCTTCACTTCTTATAAATAAAATAATTGCCATCTGTTTTTCTTGAAAATTAAACAAAAAACTCTTGCTCATGAACTAGCAAATAACAATGAGGTACAAGCATTTACAAATAACAAAAAAATACCGGCGAGGGATTTTACTTTTTTTGTTTTGTTGAAAATTGAAAAGTGTGACCAGGTGTGTATAAAGTAAAGAGAGACTTTGAAGTTACATGTTTTTTTTGTTAGTCAATTTTAAACACAATTAAATTGACATGAAAGCTAAAAAAAAATCTAGTATTTAACTATTCAAAAGTTTTAAATTTATTTTGTTACTTTTTCATATCAATAAACTTACCATACTATTTTCTAAATGCTCCCAAATTTTAAAATTCCAGTTTTTATTGATGTTTTTTAAATAGTAAACTTTACCGGGCCTTCAACATTACTTATCTTTACTTTATTTTTCTTAAATTATTTTGACCATCATTTTTATAAAAACAAAAATTCTTCGAAAAAAACAGTTTGGTCACACTAAATTAAATAGAAATGTCAGTAAATGTCAAAGCGCTGATGTTCATTTTAGGCATTCATTCGATAATGAATATTATTCGTTCGATTCTCAAAATATGCAAAGTTCATTCGAATGAATAGATCTATTCTATCGAAATAGCTATTCATTCGAATCTCAAAATAAGGCTGAATTACTACGTAACGATGGGAGGTGTTTTCGCTGTTGTAAAAAATATCACAATTCTAAAATGTGTAAAAATAAGAACGTTACTTGCAAATCATGTAATGGTCGCCATGCAACGAGCATGTGTGATCCTCTTTTTATAACGAAATCAAAATCGCATTCACTTGAGCAAGAAAAAAAAAAGGGATTAAGCGTTAGTAGTGCAGCTAAACCTACGTCAAGTCCACCAGAAGAGCTTGCACAACAACAACTGTCTACTAGTCAGCAAACTTTTAATTTATACACCGCACAAACAACGGAACAATCGTGCAGTGTTTTGCTACAGACCGCTTGTGCATTTGCCTCCAACAGGTTTTCCAACGGAGAATTATTCATTCGTTTTGTTATGGATGGAGGAAGCCAAATGTCTTTTGTGAAATCATCTGTAGCCCGACGACTCAATTTAGCAACGATTGGTTTACACAATTTGAGCATAATATCATTTGGTAACGATAAACCTAAGCCAAACAGGTTATGCAATAAAGTACGTTTAACCCTACGGAGTCAATATAGTAACCGTACATATTTTGTTGACGCGATTGAAGTACCAGAAATTTGTGTCGATGCTCTTGCTGTGCCTACCAGTGAAATAGAAACATCATTAAACGGACTGCCCTTAGCCGATGCTCGTGTTTTAGGTATAACTCCCGAAGAAGGCATAAGTGTCCTTATCGGTGCCGATTATTATTGGCAGTTTGTTAAAGATAGACACCAACGACTTACCGAGAAACTAACCACAATAGAGACTGTGTTTGGATGGACAATTCAAGGGCCTTTACCGGTGCAATCATCTTCAAAAAACAGTATAATATCTCTAGGCATATGTGTCTGTGAAGAAGTTCGTAATTTCTGGCAACTTGAGACTCTTGGAATTAATTGTTCTTCTAATAAAAGTGTTAATAAAGACTTATCTTCAAATATTTCTAGATTGAACGATCGCTACCAAGCCGTGCTTCCGTGGAAAGAGATGGGTCCTCTTGACGATAACTATTCTGGTGCCATGCAACGATTCAATTCTTTGGTAAGGAAGCTGTGCATGAACGGAAAGCTTCTGGAGTACGACAACGCAGTAAACGAAATGCTTTCAAGCGGAGTAGCTGAACCAGCGTTTAATCCAGGTTCTAATGATCGTGTTTTTTACATGCCCCACCGCCCTGTTTATAGGTAAGACAAGGAAACAACTAAACTACGCATCGTGTTTGATGCTTCGGCTCATGCAACCAATCGTCATTCCTTAAACGAACATCTGGAGGTGGGAGATAATCTGCTTCCAGACGTTTTAACGATCCTGCTTAACTTTCGGACTGGTAAGATTGCGTTAACAGCAGATATAGAAAAGGCTTTCTTACAGATATTGCTGCACTCAAAGGATAGAGATAGCCTCAGATTTATTTGGTTTTCAGAAAGATTAAGCAACATTGAAAACCTGCCTGGCATAAAAGTATTCCGAATGACCCGTGTGACGTGCAGCCCTGGTCTTTTGGCTGTTGCAATTATAAAGGCAATTAAAGAAGCTGAACAAACGTATAAGAGGACTTGCGCTCTACTCCTGAAAAGCTTTTATGTGGATGATCTTGTCTGCAGTGTCGATAGTGAAGAAGATGCCGTTGAGATTCAAAGAGAAGCAAACATCATTCTAAAGCGTGCTTCTATGAATCTATGCAAATGGAGCACCAATAATTCAATCGTTCGTCATCATTTCCTTGTAGAGGCATTAATCAAATGCAGAAAGTGCTAGGTCTGCAATGGATTGTTGCTACCGATGAGTTGGTCATAAGTTTAAATGGCGTTCTTAACCTTTTGGATTCAGAGCAATTTAAAGGAACAAAGCGGAATGTACTTAAGGTAATCGCTAAAATATTTGACCCACTTGGTTTTTTAGGTCCTTGGATAGTTCGTCTTAAGATCCTCTTCCAATCAATTTGGCGAAAAAAACTGGAATGGGACGAGATGTTACCTGAAGACATAATCAACAATTGGCTAACATGCTGCAAAGAAGTAAACGATTTGCGACAGATTGCCTTACCTCGGCATGCTTTTATTGGTAAGAAGTTTACAGAAATCCATATTTTTGCAGATGCAAGTCGATACGCATTTGGAGCTGTTGCCTACGCAAGGACTTTTGATAACGATGCTGGAATTTTTGTACGCTTCTTATGCGCTAAAAATAGAGTAGCACCTCTGAACAATAAATATCAAAACGAACTTACCATTCCAAAACTTGAACTTACAGCTGCTCTCGTTGCAGCCCGCTTACTAAATTATCTTCAAATAAATTTGAATTTTGATGTGAATGATGCATATTTATGGACAGATTCAAAGATCGCTTGGTTTTGGATTGTTGGCTCAGGTAAGCGCTGGAAACCGTATATCGAAAACAGACTCACTGAAATCAGATCGATATGGAACATCTCGAAGTGGAGACACTGTCCTGGCGTTGAGAATCCTGCAGACCTAGTAACCAGAGGAATAAGTGCAACTGCTTTAATGAATTCCTCTCTTTGGATGTATGGACCAGAATGGCTGAAGGAAGATTCGTCAAAGTGGCCACAAAACGATACTAACGTGACAACCGTAATAACGTCTTCATTATCAAATAATTCGAACGAAACAGATACGTATGGTGTAGACCATTTAGAAAATACTTGCGAGCCCCTTTTAAAATATAATGATTTCAGCACATTGAAACGTTTGCTACGCACGACTGCTTACTGCTTTCGTGCAATTCATTTATTTAAAAAAAAGAAAAATGTACGGCTTTCCTCTCAGCCGAGGAAATGACAGCCGCTGAAATATATTGGATTAAACATATTCAAAGGCTTCATTTCCATGAGGAATTATCATCATTATCTAAACGCAATTGTATTGCTTCAAATTGTAAATTATCAACCCTTAATCCCTTTTTAGATGACACTGATGGGCTCTTAAGAGTTGGAGGACGACTTCAATTTGCTGGTTTGGATATCGACGAAGAACATCCAATTATCTTACCCAAGTCATCGCACATTACCAAACTGATTGTGAAAGACACTCACGAGAAATTGTTTCATGCTGGTACCAACACGGTTCTTTCACAACTTCGTTCCAAACTTTGGATACTCAAAGGAAGACAGCTAGTGAAGAACATCATCAAAGACTGTTTTGTATCCAAACTCCTGCGAGCAAAGTCAGCATCGCAACCTTTTGCTCCACTTCCTCGTGACCGAATCTTACATACAAGGCCGTTTAAGATCACTCGTGTTGATTTTGCTGGACCTCTTCACATATTGGATAACGCCAACCAGTCAAGGAAGGTTTGCATCATGTTACTTACTTGCGCAGCTGTTCGAGCAGTACACTTAGAGGTGGTGTTGGACCTAACAGCAGAGAGCTGCCTATTAGCATTAAGGCGATTTATTGCAAGGAGAGGCGTACCACGAATTATCTACTCAGACAATGCCAAAACTTTCAAAAAGGCATCATCGGAGCTTGGTAAGAAACTCAAATTAAACGCGAACCAAACCTTCCAATGCTTCTTAACTGCTCAACGAATTAAATGGAAATTTATCGTCGAACGTGCTCCATGGTGGGGAGGCTTTTGGGAACGCTTAGTTGGAGTTGTGAAATCTTCCCTGAAAGCAGCTGTAGGTAGTGCAATTTTAACAATTGACCAGTTCACGACTCTGCTTACCGAAGTTGAAAACGTAGTGAACTCACGACCACTTACATACTTCAGTGATGACTCTTCAGATTGCGCGCCTCTCACTCCAGCGCACTTTCTTTGTACCCAAGGAAACTCGAGTGATCATTCATCAGAGCTACATTTTCAACCAACGAACCAACGATCTCTTAGAACGCAGTGGGTTCAACGTCTACAAAATATTTCAATTTTTAAAAAGCGTTCGTTTGGAGAATACCTTAAGCAATTACGCTCTTTACATCATGAGAAGCAAGCAGCGTCGATTCAACTTTCGGCAGGAGAAGTTGTGCTTTTACAAGATCAATCCCAACCAAGGACACTCTGGAGGTTAGCAATCATCCAAGCAACATTCCCAGGCCGAGACGGAAAGGTGCGTGCATGTGAAGTGCGATTAGCCAATGGAACAGTTCTTCGAAGACCAATTCAACTCTTATATCCTTTGGAAATAAACAATTGATTAACTCTGCAGCGGAGGATGTTAAAAATATAATACTAACTTGCTTTGGTTTCCACCTTTATGGCAATCGATTCGTTAAGTTTATAATTTTCTATGTTAATTAAAAATAATGTTTAGAATTTGCCCTTCGTTAACCTTTAACTTAACAAACAAATTTTATTATAAAAGTGTCAAAATGAATAATGCAAAATTAAATCGTTTTTAATCTCTCTGAAATACAGACATCCGTCTTTTCTTTGAACTTGTATCAATCAGTCGAAAGTTCCTGGGCTATATTTCCTACAGGTGTTAAGTAGGGGGAATTGTCCAACCTCATACTTCTCTGCGAGGTGTATGTTTGCTTGATTACATCGTTATCATTGTTTTTCATTTTATCGCATGATCTAAGTAAAAGGGAAGTAACATATTTTGAAAAGACTGGGTAGGTAATTCACATTAGATGTGACAAAAAGCTGGGGCATTTAGATTGGGGATAGACAAGAAACTTTTCTATACCCACCCAATTGGATCAAAAGTCAATTATGAAATTTTCCAAATCTATAAACTAAATCAAACGAAATGGTAAATATCCGAAAAATAAAAAAATAGACCGTACTTACCAATTAAACACTGTGGTAAACGACACCAATCATTTCTTATTTATTTTTTTCCTTCAAAAATTGAATTAAAATTTATTTTCCTCAATTTTTTGACGGCACAACTGAGAAATTTTTCAGATAAAAAAAGTTCCTGAATTGCATTTAAATCAGTATAGCACGTGTTGCTTTTATGCCCAACATTACCCCGTTGTTTTTTTGTTAAAAAAAATATATATTTAAACACGCGCGTATGCGAATGCAATGGTGTGTTAAAATTTCAAAGCAATCGGTTAAGAACTTTCAGAGATTAGCGATTAGGAACAAACCAACATTTACATTTTTATTTATATATAGATTAATTTTTGAACTCCACATTAATAAATACTTAAAATTGGCCTACCAATTTTTTCTTAGAAATGTTAACGAAATTTTATGCATAAAAAATTAATTATTTTTAAAACCACTCCTAGGATTTTAAACATTTTGCATTCAAGCATATTGCATATACTACACGGGGCTATATTGTTAATTTTTATATGCTCACATAATACTGCCTCTAACTTTACTAAGTTTGGCAAACTGATAACATATAGGTTCCCATAACTAATTTATTTCAGACTTTAGAACCACAGTGTGATCGCACGTCGCACGTCAAGAATGAATTGATTAGAAAAATAGCAAACTTTAGAACATCAGAAGGAGATCCAGAAATTGAAACAGTTACAGGAAACCTTGTTTTAAAAATTATACCAGTATATATCATCTGCAGCAATTGGGCAGCGGACTTAAGCAACTTACATGACCGCCTTAATAATTTAAAAAATGATAATATAATGTTGATTGGGGATTTTAATGGAAGAATAGGAATGCATCAAAATACTTTACCCCCATTTATCAACCAGCCGATACATATAAAGGAAAGGAGGAATTCTATTGATACAATACTTAATGGGAATGGAAGGAAACTTATAGAAATTTTTGAGAACTATGGCTTTATGGTTTTGAATGGAGCTACAGCTAGTGACACTCGTGGCGAACTTTCGTTTGTAGCAGGCCAAGGTTCGTCTTTAATAGATTATTGTTTGGTGAGAGGAAAATGGATAGATTTAATCTCTGATTGTCAAGTCCAATCTGAAAGCTTTTCATCACACTTGCCAATTGTTGTTGACTTCAAAGCATACCAATTTAGCTCCACGGGTTGGGTGTGAAGTAGTTTTGCCCAACATGAAATGGAGACCAAATTTCATCCACCGAAAAATCCAGAACTTGGGAGAAATTTCGACAGATGAAATATCCGAAACATACCGAACCCTTCAGGAAGCAATTAGAGAGTCTGCAATAAATAGGTCTTCTCAGCCCATCCGGTATTCAAATCCCTGGTTCGATGGAGAATGTTTTAAACTTTGGAGAAAATGCTATAAATTGCTAAATACTTTTAGGCAAACAAATTCAGAATTTTCCAAAGTCCAGTACTTAGAATCTAACCGTCGATATAAAACCCTGTGTATTAAGAAAAAAGAACAACACTATAATAACCTCGCTAAGCAGTTGGAAATTTGCAAAAATGCGAAGAACTTTTGGAAAAACGTTCGAAATATAGCTGGATTACAGAATATATCAAAGGTGTGTGTGGATTTAGATACTCTTGCAGTACACTTTTCAAATCTTTTACAAGAAGAGCCTGAACAGATCTCTTTTCAATACGCAATGCCTCATATAATAGTAGAAGAGTTAGACAAACAAATATAAACTGAAGAAATTAACAGAGCGCTCATCAGATCAAAAAACAATAAAGCTGCGGGTGAGGACGGGATCCCAGTGGAGTTTTCCAAATATGCTCCAGGATCATTTACTGAAAAGTTGAGAAGTATTTTCAATCTGATATATGATCGTTGTGAAACACCTAGTAGTTTTAAGAAAGCGCTAATCTATCCCATATTCAAAAAAGGCGATTACTCGGTTCCCGAAAACTATAGAGGCATATCTTTTTTAAAATCAGGAAGAAAATTATTTGCTGACATCATGAACAGCAGATTAGTAAGATGGGTTTGAGTATATTCCAAGCATTTGAGTATATTTGAGTATATTCCAAGCAGGATTCTGAGCTGGATATTCTACGGTTGACCAAATTTTTGTCCTGACCAGCGTAGCCAGAAACTTTAAAGATACAAAAAGGAAGTTGTACTCAGTTTTTGTCGACTTTAAGGCAGCATTCGATAAAATCAACCGGAAAAGCTTAATATTTGTACAAATGTATGCTGAAATACTTAAAGGCACAAACGGTCAAGTTTATAGCGAAGGCAAAAGATCGCAGAACTTTAGCACCACTACTGGTTTCCCACAGGGCTGTATATTAAGTCCACTTATATTCG
This sequence comes from Leucozona laternaria, assembly GCA_932273885.2. Taxonomy (NCBI): domain Eukaryota; kingdom Metazoa; phylum Arthropoda; class Insecta; order Diptera; family Syrphidae; genus Leucozona; species Leucozona laternaria. Next base: position 68,226,571 of record OW026366.1, on the reverse strand, counting down.
CTCTGTTTATTGACAAGGAGGTGTAACCTTTGCAGGGATCTTAATAAAAGTTCTCTTACATGCAGATGACCTTGTCCTACTGGCGGAGACTCCTCATGCTTTACAGCTGATGATAAATCAATTAGAAAAATATTGTGAACTATGGGACCTTACTTTAAACTTATCTAAAACTAAAAAATTGATTTTTGGAAGGTCTAGAGTACAGCTGGCTACTGAACGATGGACAATCAACGTACCAACATACGCTATTTATGTAGAATCAAGTATTGAAAACATATTTACACAAAACTGAAAAGCGTGCTGCGACTATATTTTTATATATTATGTTGAAATTATATCGTACGAGATCTGGAGTGTTTGGAGAGCTGTATCGTCTAGTTGATTTGAATCATATTTCCTTGAATCTAGCAGAGAGTAGAATAGAGGAATGGAAGGTAAACCTTTTCAATTTAATTGCAACCATCGACGATAATATGTATTTAGCCAACCGAACCAGAGCTGCCTTGTCTGAAACACGAGAAACATACAAATACCTTTCTCACACCTGGAAACCTGGTGCAGGAAACTACTTTCAAGTTCAAATTTCAATAGATGAGATAAGCCACATCTTTCGAGCAAGGACGGAAATGCTGAATTTGAATTTCGTGCCCTATAGATCAGACCTTCGTGTTAATTGCAGTTTATGCAATCTTAACGTAAAAGAAGATATCATTCACTTTCTAGGCAAATGTCCTATCCTAAGCGAATTCCGACGAATATATTTCTCGAAGAACTCCCTAACTGTAAGTGAAATATACAATATACTCAATGGGTCGTACGGTTGGAAAAAGCTTGCAAATTACTGTAGAAATGCTTTGTTGTATAGGAAAAGTTTTACGTAAAATAAATCAAAAACAATAATATTGTACTTAAATTTTCAATTTAATTAGTTTTGTGAGATTATACACTTTTATAAGACTTATATTTTATTTGCAAAAGCTTTAATTATGGAACGTTCAATCTGGCAAACGGCAACCATGCCATGTCATAATCATTTATATACAACGTTAATTGTAAAACAATTTGATATGAAATAAATAATAATATTAATAATAATAATAAATATTTGAATTCCTACTTCTAAAACATGATCGGAAAAATTATTGCCACTACCATTTGAAGGCACAACAACGGTACCAGAAGCCAGCTGCGATGGGGACGCAGCAACTCGCCTTACCACTGTTGTAGCGGTATAGTCGTGCGGTCCACCCACCGCCACCGTATGCCGTCGCTTTATGGAGCGATCCTGTTTATTCTGGATTTGTCGCTTCTTCGTCAAACTCATATCAGTCTTTTCATCTTTAGTTACTCCTCCTCCCCCTGCAGCGCTACGGTTCGAGTAGTTTCAGCAATTGAAGTAGGCAGAACGAAAAAGCCGGTGATCACGTCGTTTCTTGTAGCTCTCTAAAAAAACGACGGCGATGAGATGATCAAAGCCTCTTTGGGGTCACTGGTGGTGGAACCTTCAGAATCATCCGAACACGCTGCTTCATACACAGACGTAAATCGAATGTTTTTGGGAAAATCAAGCACAATGGAACTATTTCGCGAGCCAAAAGCCTTAAAATTTGTCATTTCGTTGTGATGATGCCGTTCGGGGGACTGATCGGCGTAGTGAATGTTCTCGTGTAATATCAGTGGGTGGCCGATAGGGTGCCTTCGGGCAAAGTTATCGCGTTGGCGATCCGGACTACCATTTTCATCATTGGATTTCGAACAACTGCGAAGATTTCGAAGCTTTGAATCGAATGTGTCTGTGATTGTTGTCAACGACATTGAACCTGAAATTTAACATCAAATCATAAGCAACACCTCCTTCAAGGGACTCCGACCGATTTCTAGCTCACCACTATCAGTAATGCGACTGTTGCTGGACTCCTCATCTGTCAAAATTAAAACATTGTCCACATTACTGCACTCTTTGCTGGCATTCTCAATACACTGCTGTTCCTTTGAGGTGGGTGTGCTTGCATTGTAAATACTGGCAACGAGGCAACCTACATAAAGCAGATGTTTGGTGAAAATGCGATGTCAATGTTTACCATCGCAACAGAGCTTTCAATGACAACAGGTACACGAGCCAACAACAGTGCTTCAACACCATCGGTTGCTCCTCTCGCATGTGTTAGTGCCAACACCAGCAACACAACATGTCAGCTGACGTACCAATCTCAAGCCATGAACAGGGATGTCATGTAGGAATTATCCGTCTGCCAAAGCGAACAAATTAATTTAAATATTTTATCATATAACATATCAGGATTAAAAAATAAATTACTTTTTGCTAGTTTCTTTAATTATTTACAAAATTTTGATATTATAATTTTATTAGAAACATTTATTGAAGTAGGAAAAGAATCTGAATTTTCTAAATATTTTAGCAAATATAATATTTAGTGGATTCCAGCAGTACGACATAATCGATTTGGTCGAGCAAGTGGAGGAATGTTGTATGGTATCAAGAATGAATTGATTGGAAAAATAGCAAACTTTAGAACATCAGAAGGAGATCCAGAAATTGAAACAGTTACAGGAAACCTTTTTTTAAAAATTATACCAGTATATATCATCTGCAGCAATTGGGCAGCGGACTTAAGCAACTTACATGACCGCCTTAATAATTTAAAAAATGATAATATAATGTTGATTGGGGATTTTAATGGAAGAATAGGAATGCATCAAAATACTTTACTCCCATATATCAACCAGCCGATACATATAAAGGAAAGGAGGAATTCTATTGATACAATACTTAATGGGAATGGAAGGAAACTTATAGAAATTTTTGAGAACTATGGCTTTATGGTTTTGAATGGAGCTACAGCTAGTGACACTCGTGGCGAACTTTCGTTTGTATCAGGCCAAGGTTCGTCTTTAATAGATTATTGTTTGGTGAGAGGAAAATGGATAGATTTAATCTCTGATTGTCAAGTCCAATCTGAATGCTTTTCATCACACTTGCCAATTGTTGTTGACTTCAAAGCATACCAATTTAGCTCCACGGGTTGGGCGTGAAGTAGTTTTGCCCAACATGAGATGGAGACCAAATTTCATCCACCGAAAAATCCAGAACTTGGGAGAAATTTCGACAGATGAAATATCCGAAATATACCGAACCCTTCAGGAAGCAATTAGAGAGTCTGCAATAAATAGGTCTTCTCAGCCCATCCGGTATTCAAATCCCTGGTTCGATGGAGATTGTTTTGAACTTTGGAGAAAATGCTATAAATTGCTAAATACTTTTAGGCAAACAAATTCAGAATTTTCCAAAGTCCAGTACTTAGAATCTAACCGTCGATATAAAACCCTGTGTATTAAGAAAAAAGAACAACACTATAATAACCTCGCTAAGCAGTTGGAAATTTGCAAAAATGCGAAGAACTTTTGGAAAAACGTTCGAAATATAGCTGGATTACAGAATATATCAAAGGTGTGTGTGGATTTAGATACTCTCGTAGTACACTTTTCAAATCTTTTACAAGAAGAGCCTGAACAGATCTCTTTTCATTACGCAATGCCTCATAAAATAGTAGAAGAGTTAGATAAACAAATAGAAACTGAAGAAATAAACAGAGCGCTCATCAGATCAAAAAACAATAAAGCTGCGGGTGAGGACGGGATCCCAGTGGAGTTTTCCAAATATGCTCCAGGATCATTTACTGAAAAGTTGAGAAGTACTTTCAATCTGATATATGATCGTTGTGAAACACCTGGTAGTTTTAAGAAAGCGCTAAATCTATCCCATATTCAAAAAAGGCGATTACTCGGTTCCCGAAAACTATAGAGGCATATCTTTTTTAAAATCAGGAAGAAAATTGTTTGCTGACATCATGAACAGCAGATTAGTAAGATGGGTTTGAGTATATTCCAAGCATTTGAGTATATTTGAGTATATTCCAAGCAGGATTCTGAGCTGGATATTCTACGGTTGACCAAATTTTTGTCCTGACCAGCGTAGCCAGAAACTTTAAAGATACAAAAAGGAAGTTGTACTCAGTTTTTTGTCGACTTTAAGGCAGCATTCGATAAAATCAACCGGAAAAGCTTAATATACAAACTGACGTCTATGGGTGTTTCAAACAAATTTGTACAAATGTATACTGAAATACTTAAAGGCACAAACGGTCAAGTTTATAGCGAAGGCAAAAGATCGCAGAACTTTAGCACCACTACTGGTTTCCCACAGGGCTGTATATAAAGTCCACTTATATTCGCTCTGTTTATTGACAAGGAGGTGTAACCTTTGCAGGGATCTTAATAAAAGTTCTCTTACATGCAGATGACCTTGTCCTACTGGCGGAGACTCCTCATGCTTTACAGCTGATGATAAATCAATTAGAAAAATATTGTGAACTATGGGACCTTACTTTAAACTTATCTAAAACTAAAAAATTGATTTTTGGAAGGTCTAGAGTACAGCTGGCTACTGAACGATGGACAATCAACGTACCAACATACGCTATTTATGTAGAATCAAGTATTGAAAACATATTTACACAAAACTTAAAAGCGTGCTGCGACTATATTTTGAGAAAAATAAAGGAAGATGACTCTAATCTACAAAAAAAAATTATGTTGAAATTATATCGTACGAGATCTGGAGTGTTTGGAGAGCTGTATCGTCTAGCTGATTTGAATCATATTTCCTTGAATCTAGCAGAGAGTAGAATAGAGGAATGGAAGGTAAACCTTTTCAATTTAATTGCAACCATCGACGATAATATGTATTTAGCCAACCGAACCAGAGCTGCCTTGTCTGAAACACGAGAAACATACAAATACCTTTCTCACACCTTAGGTGCAGGAAACTACTTTCAAGTTCAAATTTCAATAGATGAAATAAGCCACATCTTTCGAGCAAGGACGGAAATGCTGAATTTGAATTTCGTGCCCTATAGATCAGACCTTCGGGTTAATTGCAGTTTATGCAATCTTAACGAAAAAGAAGACATCATTCACTTTCTAGGCAAATGTCCTATCCTAAGCGAATTCCGACGAATATATTTCTCGAAGAGCTCCCTAACTGTAAGTGAAATATACAATATACTCAATGGGTCGTACGGTTGGAAAAAGCTTGCAAATTACTGTAGAAATGCTTTGTTGTATAGGAAAAGTTTTACGTAAAATAAATCAAAAACAATAATATTGTACTTAAATTTTCAATTTAATTAGTTTTGTGAGATTATACACTTTTATAAGACTTATATTTTATTTTCAAAAGCTTTAATTATGGAACGTTCAATCTGGCAAACGGCAACCATGCCATGTCATAATCATTTATATACAACGTTAATTGTAAAACAATTTGATATGAAATAAATAATAATATTAATAATAATAATAAATATTCGAATTCCTACTTCTAAAACATGATCGGCAACATTATTGCCACTGCCATTTGAAGGCACAAAAACGGTACCAGAAGCCAGCTGCGATGGGGAAGCAGCAACTCGCCTTACCACTGTTGTAGCGGTATAGTCTAGCGGTATATTCTGGATTTGTCGCTTCTTCGTCAAACTCATATCAGTCTTTTCATCTTTAGTTACTCCTCCTCCCCCTGCAGCGCTACGGTTCGAGTAGTTTCAGCAATTGAAGTAGGCAGAACGAAAAAGCCGGTGATCACGTCGTTTCTTGTAGCGCTCTAAAAAAACGACGGCGACGAGATGATTAAAGCCTCTTTGGGGTCACTGGTAGTGGAACCTTCAGAATCATCCGAACACGCTGCTTCATATACAGACGAAAATCGAATGTTTTTGGGAAAATCAAGCACAATGGAACTATTTCGCGAGCCAAAAGTCTTAAAATTTGTCATTTCGTTGTCATGATGCCGTTCGGGGGACTGATCGGCGTAGGGAATGTTCTCGTGTAATATCAGTGGGTGGCCGATAGGGTGCCTTCGGGCAAAGTTATCGCGTTGGCGATTCGGACTACCATTTTCATCATTGGATTTCAAACAACTGCGAAGATTTCGAAGCTTTGAATCGAATGTGTCTGTGATTGTTGTCAACGACATTGAACCTGAAATTTAACATCAAATCATAAGCAACACCTCCTTCAAGGGACTCCGAGCGATTTCTAGCTCACCACTATCAGTAATGCGACTGTTGCTGGACTCCTCATCTGTCAAAATTAAAACATTGTCCACATTACTGCACTCTTTGCTGGCATTCTCAAAACACTGCTGTTCCTTTGAGGTGGGTGTGCTTGCAGAGACTGAAATTGGACACGCAATTTTTAATCCCTATATCTATTCACTGTCATCTATAGTTTTTCTTACCAAAACACTTTCACCCGAGTACGTGCTGACAGCACTTCGCTTAAGCCGAGAAGTTCGTTGATGCGTTCAATTTTAGAAACATTATATAGCAGGAGGCTTGTCTGATTCTGATGTGAGGATGACATCGACGAGGACGTAATACTGACTACGTTCGCTTCAATCTCAGTTAGTTCACCGTCCTCAAAAAAGTAGTCATACTGAAAAACAGGTTAAAAAGATTAGATTTGTGTTTTGGATTCTAAATGCATTTGCATTCTTACCTGTGTTAGCAAAAGCTCAACGATCCTGCACTGATGTTTCATATCCTTGACTGCTATTTCGAGTGTTTCATTTTGCGTTCGTATTATTATTGAGTTTAAACACATAGAGAAACAACCTCGACTGAACGAGAATCAAACGTTAATCGCTCGCCTAGAGGGCGGCTTAGCTTATCTGAAACTAAAACCATATTTGTAGAATCTATTGGATTGTGTGGATTTTGGTCCACATACCTACGTACAAACATACAAAACACATGAGTATGTATGCACACTGAGCAGCGGCAGCGCAGTGAATATTCAGGTAGACTACACATTAATTTTTTTTTTGGGATAAACGAATGTGTTTTTTTTGTTGTATCACGCGAAGTAAGTTGCCTAAAAGCACGAATGAATGAAGGATAACGAGATAACGTCACTTCAGTGTTATTAGTTTGTTGTTGTAATTATTGTAACCAAGCGTCGTGTCGTGAAGATATTGTAGACAAAAAGGATCACTTTGTTTACTCTAGGGGCGCAATACAGTATGTAGGTATGTGTCGTGTATCTATTTGGATGGTCGTATTGTTTTTTCGGGTTTTAATTGGATGGCATACCTATAAAAGGTTTGAAATGGAGAAAAAAAATGTCTTTGTTTTTTGAGGTTTTTTTTTGCCTTTAGTCGCTGTTTAGGATTAATTCAAAATGCTATTTTAGATTATTTATAGGGACTGGGTAGGTAGATCAGATTCAGATTCATTTATTGAGACTTATAAGAACTAGTTACATTTGACACCTATTGGAAATACGAAAGTATTTCTTTTCTTAAATTAGGTTATTGAGAATTTGACATTTATATAGGAGGCTAGAATGTTTGGCTCTCGCTTATAATTATTAATGGAATTGCCAACATGGCTTTAGTTACTGAATATTTATTTGGTTTTGAAAGCTCTTGCTCTGGGGAGCTGTGTTAAATTTCTTTTCGACGCGCATGGTCGTTGATATACGAGAATTTATATAATACAAATGGGAATATGAGGATATACAATTAAGAAAGATAAAGAAAAGAGTAAAGAAATTTACTCTGCCATTTTTATGGTTTTAGTTAGATGGTTTGAATATAAAATTAATTTGTTTAATTATAGTTTTGGTAGTGGGAAATCCACTATGTATGTATGTATGTTCTTATAAAATTTAGTTTTCTTTTTCTTGTCATTCGTTTTTTTTGCATAGTTACAGAGGTGTATAAAGATATAGAACCTATAATAATAATATACTTAAAATTAGGTAAGATAGATGAGTTTTGCCAACCAATTTGTTTATGAGTTTATAGATATGAGTTTTTTTTTCTTTTTTAACTACTGTTTAATTATTTTTTTCTCTTTTTATTCGATAATTTTGTTTCCAAAATTTTTTTTGTATCTAGGAGGCATGTCAAAGTTTAAAAATGACTGGACTAGCCGCGATTTTGGCCGATTACGGCTTTCTGGTAGAAAGCTACCGGAGGCCCATCGACTGTGAGATCAATGTCCTCGTTGAGGAGACTGAAGGATGTTGTTAAAAATATAATACTAACTTGCTTTGGTTTCCACCTTTATGGCAATCGATTCGTTAAGTTTATAATTTTCTATGTTAATTAAAAATAATGTTTAGAATTTGCCCTTCGTTAACCTTTAACTTAATAAACAAATTTTATTATAAAAGTGTCAAAATGAATAATGCAAAATTTAATCGTTTTTAATCTCTCTGAAATACAGTCATCCGTCTTTTCTTTGAACTTGTATCAATCAGTCGAAAGTTCCTGGGCTATATTTCCTACAGGTGTTAAGTAGGGGGAATTGTCCAACCTCATACTTCTCTGCGAGGTGTATGTTTGCTTGATTACATCGTTATCATTGTTTTTCATTTTATCGCATGATCTAAGTAAAAGGGAAGTAACATATTTTGAAAAGACTGGGTAGGTAATTCACATTAGATGTGACAAAAAGCTGGGGGCATTTAGATTGGGGATAGACAAGAAACTTTTCTATACCCACCCAATTGGATCAAAAGTCAATTATGAAATTTTCCAAATCTATAAACTAAATCAAACGAAATGGTAAATATCCGAAAAATAAAAAAATAGACCGTACTTACCAATTAAACGCTGTGGTAAACGACACCAATTATTTCTTATTTATTTTTTTCCTTCAAAAATTGAATTAAAATTTATTTTCCTCAATTTTTTGACGGCACAACTGAGAAATTTTTCAGATAAAAAAAGTTCCTGAATTGCATTTAAATCAGTATAGCACGTGTTGCTTTTATGCCCAACATTACCCCGTTGTTTTTTTGTTAAAAAAAATATATATTTAAACACGCGCGTATGCGAATGCAATGGTGTGTTGAAATTTCAAAGCAATCGGTTAAGAACTTTCAGAGATTAGCGATTAGGAACAAACCAACATTTACATTTTTATTTATATATAGATTAATTTTTTAACTCCACATTAATAAATACTTAAATTGGCCTACCAATTTTTTCTTAGAAATGTTTACGAAATTTTATATATAAAAAATTAATTATTTTTAAAACCACTCCTAGGATTTTAAAAATTTTGCATTCAAGCATATTGCATATACGTGTGACACGGGGCTATATTGTTAATTTTTATATGCTCACATAATACTGCCTCTAACTTTACTAAGTTTGGCAAATTGATAACATATAGGTTCCCATAACTAATTTATTTCAGACTTTAGAACCACAGTGTGATCGCACGTCTTTCGTAAGAGCAAGTTCGTGCGACCCAGTCGTGCATATTTTTACTTGCTCTATAAAAAATTTCGAGGTTATAATCAAAACTAACACTACGATAATCGAGAAGTCCGAAAAAGTGGGTTTCGTCATGCCGTCCGTCGGTCTGTGCGTCTGTGCGTCCACTGTAATTTGAGCTAAAGCCTAAACGGGAGAACCGATTTGCATGAAACTTGGTACAGAGCATTTTTATGTGATTCCCTATAGGGAAAATTCGAATTTTTGTTTTAGCTCATTTAGAACGGGTAGCTGCCATACAAATATTTTGGTTTCTTCAAATTTTATCGAAAACGGCTCTAACGATTTTGATTAAACTTTGTACCTGTTATAACCAAGGCAATTTTAATAAAACTGCGTTTCAGGTTTTTCTCAAAAAATGTACATAACGGAACTAGGTATTCCACGTTTTTTGAGAAAATGGTCATATCATTGGGTTATTCGCGTATATCTTTGCCATTGTTGAACCGATTTTACTATAATTTTGCAATCTGGTGCTTCTCAATAGTTTAAATAATAGAACATTTAAAAATTTGGAAAAATATCGTTTTATATACAAAAAAAAAGTGAAACCAAAAATAATTTTTTTAGTAGTTATGACTCTTTAAATATTTCTCGTTGAATACATCATGTATCTTCAATGTGTGGTTACACACAGTGGTTTACCTCAAGAGCAAGTTCCTGTGATCAAGCCGTGCATATTTTTTTAATAGGTATAGTGTTTTAGATTATTGTGTTCGGTACTGTATTTGACGCAAGGTGTGTCCTTTCTTTATAACTTATTTTAAAAAAAACACCCACCACGTGATGCAACTAGTGAGGTATATGTACCAAATTTTTGCAATTTAATAACATAATACGGGAAATTTCGATAGATTTTCATTGCTATCGTTTTAACAGTATGGATTTCTTTTTTGGAAAAAGATATCTACATAGGTACCTACATTTAGTAAACTTTTTCGGAAAAAAGTGACAAGTTATCGAGAAAACATATTATGAAAAGAGTGGCCTTTAACAAGTGACGGCTCAGTGCAGGTGTATTAGAAGAATAACAAACAACGAGCAGTTTTCCAAAAAGAATTAAAGCAAAATTCCAGCTATAAACAAAAATGTTTTTTTCACGGCTTCATCCTTTATAAGGAAGCGAAAAATTCTCCAATAGTATTTCTTGTCATGAAAAAGTAGCTCTCGTCTTATAGCCGTTCGGATTGGCCAGAAAATTGTAAAATTTTAAAGAGAGTAAATAAAACGTAAAAGTGTAGTTTCATAAATGTTTTATTACATATAGGTACCTTCATCGTCGTTCGCTAAATGCGTGAAACTGCTTTAAAAAAATTTGCAGGTGAGCGACAAAAATGCATTAGGCTCCATATAAAAACTCATTTTCTCATGATGATTCTAGAACGACATTACATTCGACTAAAATGATTAAAGCCGAATTTCTTTCTTAAGAAATTGGGATCAAAATCTCAATTTCGTCCAGCTCAAAGAGCTTTAAGCATTTAGCTGACGATATGTAATGTAGGTACCAAAATATTTGTTAAACTACCTACCTACATACTCGTCCTTTGAATTGAACAAAACACAAATGAATACCACAGTTTTAAAATTTAAAACTTACCTACCTAGGTATATATCTACTTATGTAAGAAAACTTTGTAATTCACCGTTGGTTACCTACCTACTTATCTACTTTCAAAAAAAAAACTCACTTCTCAAAAATAGGCAATAGCAATAGGTACCTAAATATATTCTAATTCAAAAAAACCTATACCTACATTCCTTCTTCTTTTCTACAATTTAGAAATAATTTCACTCAACAATTATTAGAATTAAGAACCATCCACCCACGTAAATTTTTCAAGTTCATACCTAGCCATACATCATAATCCATAACAATTTAAAAACAAAAAACAATTTTCTATATCTATTTAGGTAAGTAGGCCCCTTTTGGCTTTAGAAACTAGGTCTTCAATGAGTCTGAAGGTTGATACAATAATTACATCTAATGTTGTCAACCTAGTAACGATGTAAGTACCTATTTCCTTTACTGAAAAGTACCTAGGTACTTACCCGATTCAAAATTAAAATAAATAAAACAACTATGTAGGTATATCTACCTACAAAATATAAAACACAGATTTGAACTTTTTCTATTAACTTTGTACATACATACATAGGTACACAATAGCAGTATATGTACCTATACCTACAGATAGACACATATACATATTTCCATACGATACATGCATAAGCTGCACAAGCTACAAAATAAAGCAGACGCCCTTCGTACCTTCTCCTCTTTGTCATACTTCCCTTCTGCTTACATTATTTGGTTGCTTTTTTTGTTCGAATTTCTATGGATCTTATGCCCGATTTCATAAAGGAGTTTTAAATATTTAAAAGCCCATTTAGAGTTAAAATGGGATTTTTTGGTTTCACCAAGTGCTTTTAAATTTAAAATGCTTTTAAATGCCCTTATAAACTAAAAGCCCATTTTCGTCTCAATAAATTTTAAAAGTGTGATTTGTGAAGTCTAATATGTCAGATGTCAGCCGACGAGTAATAAAATTATAGATGATATTTTGCAGTCACTTGCAAATATAAATTGTGAATAGGTCGAAACAAAAATATAGTTTGTGTGTAGATAATAATCTTTTAAGGCTCTCCCAAGCCAACGCGAATACTTCCGAACGACGACAAGACTTTCGCCTTTCTTAATTTATTTACATGGAGATAAATGAGAGCACCCACATTGGCGCGATGTGAACCTTCCAACATTGTTCAGTCATCGCATATTCACTCCGAATGTTTCGCGTTGGTTTCGGAAAGCCTTCATAATTTCTTTGTTTTTAGAATAATTAATTGTTCATCTGAGGATGAAGAGCAACATAAAGTAAGACGTCCAATGCCCGATTTCATAAAGGACTTTTAAATATTTAAAAGCCCATTTAGAGTTAAAATGGGATTTTTTGGCCCATTTTCGTCTCAATAAATTTTAAAAGTGTGATTTGTGAAGTCTAATATGTCAGATGTCAGCCGACGAGTAAGAAAATTATAAATAGATGATATTTTGCAGTCACTTTTTTATTTAATTTCTTACAAATATTTATAAATTGTGAATAGGTCGAAACAAAAATATAGTTTGTGTGTAGATAATAATCTTTTAAGGCTCTCCCAAGCCAACGCGAATACTTCCGAACGACGACAAGACTTTCGCCTTTCTTAATTTATTTACATGGAGTTAAATGAGAGCACCCACATTGGCGCGATGTGAATCTTCAAACATTGTTCAGTCATCGCATATTCGCTCCGAATGTTTCAGGTTGGTTTCGGAAAGCCTAAATAATTTGTTTGTTTTTAGAATAATTGATTGTTCATCTGAGGATGAAAAGCAACATAAAGTAAAACGTCCAAGAGTATTCCGAGTTCATATTGGAATCCGTTCTCCAAATATTTTTTTTTTCGTAGCATTTTTTCTACATGTAATGCTTTTTCACGTACATTTTTTACAAGGTGGCAGTTAAAGTATGAGTTGAAATTTCATTTTTGAATTTATGTTTAGCCACGATTTTGGTTTGGCGTGGCAGTTAGGTAAAATTGTGGAGGAGGTATCTCTGTGGGATCAAAATCCCTCGAGGAGATACCGATGGGCGAAAGATAATTGACATTGTCCTAGGAGGATCCAGTCTGAGATGAGATGATGTGTTCCATCAATTCGTTATCAGAAAGCTCGAGTCTAGATATGATCTTCTTCATTTGAAGAAGAGCATATCTTAGAAACGGAATGGTGTTGGTTTCAGCGTGTAGATGAGCATTAGAAAATCTCTTCGTCTGGTTTTCATAGTTTATGTCGGCGCAGAGCCTCAAAATCTTTCTCTCTAGCAATTCCATTTCCAACGCAGCCGTGGGGGAAATGGAAAACCAAATAGGGAACGCATAAGACATTATTGGCCTAATCAGGGTCTTGTAGAATAGAAGTTCAGATTTTTTTAGTAAGGACTTTATGCTTAAGATAGGGCATCAGCATGTTTGAAACTTTTCTTGATTTTTCCAGGTTGATTCTGGCGTGTTTATTAAATTTGAACAGGTTATTGAAATTGACACCGAGATATTTTATCCTATTTTTGGGTTGAATGGTGTTGCCGTTTAGTCTGATGGAGATGTTTTTACTTTCTCGGACGACACGATCGGGCCCCTTCCCGCTAGCGTTTCTGAAGCAGATCAAATCGGTTTTAGGGAGGTTAAGTTTTATACCCCAGGTATTATAGTAGTCGTTGATTACTTTAAGATGCTTTTCTAACTGGCGGGAGGCAACGATGGGGTATTCGTGACACGAGTACGCAATAGTGTCGTCCGCGTACAGGAGACCTGTTGATGCAAGAGTGTTATCCGTGATGTAATGCGGAAAGTCGTGTAGAAAAATATTAAAGAGCTGTGGTCCCAAAATGGAGCCCTGAGGCACTCCGCTGCTACATTCACAGGTTTGGGATTTAGTGCCCTGGATTTGCACATAAAAATGCCTGTCTGTGAGAAAACTTTCAAGGATGTTTATAATATGTCGGGGGAAGTCAAGTGACACTATTTTAGAGAGGAGACCGTCCCTCCACACTCTATCAAAGGCTTTTTCTACATCGAGTGAACAAGCCACTGTGCAGCATTTATTTCTGAGGTTCAGGACCACATCGTTTTGAAGTTTAAGAAGAGCGTGGAGGGTCGAGTGTCCTCTGCGGAAGCCAAACTGAAAGTCTGAAATTGGGTCAACGGGTTATCCGTAGGCGAATGCATTTTGTTAAGAATAATTCGTTCTAAAATCTTTCCAATGTTAGAAAGGAGAGAAATTGGCCTGAAGTTATTGATATCAAAGTTATTCTGTTTTTTGATAATGGGTAGGATTCTAGCCTCCTTCCATGACATTGGAAAGTATCCATTATTGATACAGTTATTAAAGATAACTGTGAGGAATTTGATGGCCGAGTTGGAAAGTTTTTTTTAAAACAAAATTAGATATTTCATCAGGACCGGCAGATTTTTTGGGTCTGATTTGCGAAATGATGTTTCTAACGCTATCCATGTTGGTGAAGATTTCAGAGGCTAGCGGGATCAGTGCCGTGTTTACGGCGTCGAAGAGAAATATGTGCTCAGGTTTTGAGCGTCTTACCTCAGCTGCTACTAATGTAGCACCTTCATTGACGCTGGAGTTAAAATCGGGAATTCTTTCTCGGTAAACGTCTTTAAAGTGATTTTCAAAGGCGGAAACTATGTTCACTTCGTTGGTAATTGTTTCGTTGTTTACTGAGATTTTATTGCACGAAAATTTTTTCTTATTCCCGACTAGCTTGAAAGTTTCTTTAAATACTTGTGGACCCGGAGTTATTTTTTCCAGTCTATCGCTAAGCTGTTTGTTAAGCCATAGATTGACTTTATCCCTGATAATAATGTTAAGTAATGCTATTCTGGATGAAAGTTCTCTATAATGAGTATTGACCCTGTTGAGGGAATGGTGAAATATATATTTGTGGCGTTTCTGCCATTGGTGTTTAGTCTTATAGAGATTTTCAATATCGCTTGGCAGATTGCGGTATTTTTTAAAAGAGATAACATTCCTGGTCGTGTTTCTCTCAAGGCAGGAAAGGAGTGATGTGTTAAAGCTGGTGATATGGCAGTCAATTTCAGTGTTAGATAGACACGAGCTGTAAGGGGGGTGGATATCCCGAAGGGATAAATCCAAATCCTCTTTGAAGGTGTTTCAATTTGTGCCTTTGAATGACTTGCTGGAGTGTGGCTCTTTTATGCAAATGTTGGCTTCATCAGTACTAATTGAAAGTAAAAGCGGAAAGTGTTCAGTAAAGGTGGAAAGGGTTTTGATGACAAAATTCGGGTCCAGGAAGTTTAACATGTGGCTGGAAACAAGAAAATGATCCAGGAATGATGAGCTCCTAGGGAACGTTAGGGTGTCGGAAGTGATATGAATTAACGAAGGATTGTATAAGTGGGACCAGTTTATTAGGGTGTTTCCGTTTGAATTTTGCCAAAGGTTACCCCACCTAGGGCTTTTGGCATTCAAGTCACCACCTATTATCGCACCGTCAAAGGAGGATGCTAGTGTTTCAATTTTGTTCAGTTCAGTTGTTAATATTGTGGGTGGACTGCCTGTGGGAAGATAGACCGAGCCCAGAAGAAGTTTTTTGAAGGTGTTATTGACTTTGAACTTAATGGAAACAAATATGGTCGGGATAAATGTGGATTGAAAGTTAACTACTTCGTAAAGTATGTTTTTCTTGATTAGTAGGGCGACCCCTTGGAGCTCATCATTTCTAAGAACATTAAAGTCATCGATGAACACTTTATGCCTGTGGTTTAAGTGGGTTTCTTGGATAAACGCCACTGAACAGTTGTTAGCCTGGAGAATTTTATAGAGTTCTATTCTCCTGGCCTGGCTAATTAAGGACGTAATGTTAAAAGTTACAAGGTTTAGCATCATTATTTGGAAATAATAAGGAGCTGGTTCACCAGGTCAAGATATGCTAGTCGTTTACTGACTAGTGACTCAAACTTTCCCAAGTTTGACATAAAGTGTTCAATTTTTGCAATGAGCTGATTCGTCTCCATTCCGAAGAGATTCTTAGATAGGTTCATAAATCCGCTTATGACGTTAGTACCGGAGGAACTAGAAGAAGTTTTTGTTGGGTAGGTATTGCTAGAGGTACTTACGTTAGGAGGGGCTTGCGAGCCTCCGAAGTGACTAGCGTAGGAGACCCCAGAGGCAACAAGGTTTCCATTAGCAACTGCTTTGGAGAAGGCTTTGGCGTTTGTAATTTTCTCTTTTGCAAAACGTACTTTTTGCTTTGTGTTGCTTTCGTACTGTTTGTAAGCAATACAGCCCTTCATTTAATTGGTGACAGCCCAACTTTGACAGGTAGTGCCAGAGGCTCTCAAACAGCGGGCAGCGTTCAGAAACCCAGTTTTTAGTAATAAACCCGTCAGCCTTTCAAATAACTTAAAAATAAATAAAATTAGCCATTTAAAAAATAATCCTAAAATTCAAAATGATTATAGTATTTTAAAAAAATAGTATTATACAAAATATTTCCACTTTTAAAATAATATCATATAATATTGCAGGATTACGTAGTAAAATTCAGTTTAGGGAATTTTTTGAATTAATCAATCAGTATGATAACTTTTTCCTGTACGAAACCTTTATCGAATCGAATGAAAATACCTTCTCACACTTATTTGAGGATTATGAATTGTACTGGACCTTTGCATCGCGAACGTCGACACATGGTAGAGCTAGTGGAGGATGTCTTTACGGAATAAAGAAGAATATCAAAAAAACCTCTCAATGTTGCTTCGTTCATGATTTTGAAAGAACGTTTGTAAGAATCATAAATAATGGACAAACGCTCTTCATCATCCCAACTTACATCAATTTCAGCTTTTGGCAGCAAGATTTTTCTTTATTGTACAACTTCTTCTTGGAATTTAAGGAAGAAAATGTGATGTTAATCGGAGACTGCAACGCCAAGGTCGGTGACACACAGTTGTGGGAGTTTCATCCAGATTTCGCTGGTGATTCTGCTTATATGCCCAGGAAGTCGAAAGATAAAACAATAGACAGCAACGGTCGAAAATTTATTGAATTGTGTGAGTCGTTTAGCTTGTCTCTTCTGAATGGTAGAACAAAAAGCGATGAAGATGGCTCTCTTACTTTTTTCAGAGGAACTTCTTCTTCAACGATAGATTACTGCCTAGCGAGAGAAGAATGGTTAAACTGCATGCTTGATCTTGAGATAGGCGAATTCCCCTTCTCCGACCATCTTCCGCTATTGGTAACAGCCAAACTTCCCTCACAAAACGCGATGGTATGACGCAGATTGCTAACGTGCGAGGAACAATTCTTTTGCGAAATTACATCTGGCAAAAAAAACACCAACCGCTGCTACAAAAATAGCCTACCAAAAAGCAAATAGTGAGTACAAAAGTATCTGCAAAGAAAAACAAAAACTGTTTTGGCAAAACCTCACACAAGCATTAAGAGAAGTAAGGGACAGCCGGGACTTTTGGAAATTAGGTAGAAGACTGAACAGCAGAGAAGTCGCTAATCGCTCTAGAATACAAGTTAAAGGAGAGCTTTTAGCAGAATATTTTGAAAACTTGTTAAACCCCCCACCTAGCTCAAATCGTCACTTATTTGCCTTTCCTTATATAGAAAATGTGGAACTTGATGCGATGTTTACACTTCAAGAGATAAAAGCTGTAACTCATGCTTGCAAACTAAATAAGGCTCCAGGAGTAGACCGCACACCTTACGAATTTTATAAGTATTCCACCGAGAAATTTCTTCAATACCTAACTGGTTGTTTTAATCAGATTTTGTGAAGAAGGATTGGTAGGGGAAAACTTCAGGAGAAGCATTATCTTTCCAATCTTGAAAAAAGGGAATGCAGAAGACGCCAGCAACTACCGGGGAATATCCTCTTTAAACACAGTTATGAAAATCTTTTCGGCAATACTTCTCAATCGCCTAACGAATTGGATAATGGAAAATGGGCTCCTTAGAGAATTCCAAGCAGGATTTCGCAAAGAATATAGCACCGTAGATAACATTTTCACGTTAACAAGCATAGCTAAGGTATACCTCGATAAAGGAAAGAAACTTTATGCTTTTTTCGTGGATTTCAAGGCAGCTTTCGTCTCCATAGATAGAAATGCTCTCTTTCTTAAACTAAGCAATGTAGGCGTCTCAACGAAGTTCCTCAAAGTATTGCAAAGTATGTATGAGCAAAACGAAGCGGCGGTGTGGGATGGAAACCATTTATCTTACTGGTTTGATACAAAAATGGGTGTCAAGCAAGGATGTTTCCTAACCCTTTAATTTTTTCAATATTTCTTTCTACCAGGAGGAATTGTTTTCAACGGAATAAACATCAAATGCTTAATGTATGCAGACGACATCGTCCTACTGGCTGAGACGCCAAATATGATGCAACTCATGATCAACAAACTACACCAATATTGCAACAAATGGAACCTAAAGGTTAACACGAACAAATCTAAAATCATGGTCTTTAGAAATGGCCCCGGTAGATACGCGAGGGACGAGAAATGGACCTGGGAAGGCGAGGAATTGGAAAAGTTCAAAGAGTATAAGTATCTAGGAGTAATACTGACTCCCAATCTCTCTCTGGAAAAGCATTTCAAATCCAAGCTGCATGATGCTAAAATGGCCATCAATTGTAATTGGAAAGGAGTTCTTTGCAAAACTAACGTTTCAACAAGTGTGAAGTATAAACTTTTCGAAGCGGTAGTAAGAACTCAGGTCAGGGGTTTTTTCAGCATGATGAAGAAGAAAAACTCTTAAGATATTTCCTAAAGAAACTTTTTCGTCTACCAGAAAATACTCCAACATACATGCTTCATTTGGAGACTGGACTTCCTCCCTTCTACTTGTATACGCTCAAACTACACTTCAGTTATATCAGAAAGATCATGGAATACCACCCGCAAAGACTTCCCAAAATAGTGGCATCCGATGTCATTTAAGGAAAATCTCAATTCTTTGGTGAATGGTCAAGACTGCTCTTGGAACACAACGTCCAACTAGACACCGGCAACCCGATAACATGGGAAAAACCATTGGAAATCGTTCGGAATTCTATCAAGGAGGCAAAATTTGAATTCTTCCATCAGCTTGCAAGACAAAGTGAATCCAGAATCCTATATCGAAGGCTGGAGCACAATCTAGTAAACAACTATTTCCACGACAGCAACAGCATTGAAACAATCTCCACAGTCTTCAAAGTGAGAGGGGAGCTCTTGCACTTAAACTACTTGCCACATCGAAGCGACCGAAACAGTGAATGCACACTCTGTAACCTGCAAACGGAAGAAAACGTGATAGATTTTCTAGGAACTTGTCCGATTCTTAACTCCATTAGACGCACTGGGCCAAAAATATGCCTGTGGATGAACTTAAAATCATTTTAAACGGCGACAACTGGTCAACTCTAGTGAGCTACGTTAAAACTGCCTGGAAATACCGTACCTAAATAATAAACGAAAGTTTCTGATAAATTGAACTCTATTAATTGTGAGATACTCTTATTTTGCATGTTTAAAACAACTATTTCATTTCTATTCAATGTTTTACAATTCTTTTTTTCGGCTGACGGCTTATGCCATGCTCTAATTGTGAACTATGTATGTATGTATGAAAATGAAATGAATATTGAATAAAGATCACATCTAACTAACTATTTTGTTAAGAAAAGTTAAGAGTGAAGTGCTTGATAATATATAGATAGATATACATATATATTGTACACTTCTTTTAGGAAGCTAACAAAGAATAAAATGCGTATATTGAACACTACTGCCGCCGGCTGCATCAGGCTTCGAAATGAAATGAATCCATTTGAAATGCCAGAGTAACGATTAAAGGAGATATTCCGACTCAGTCGAAATGCAGCGCACATTTTGACGGAGGAAATGCTACCATATTTGTTTCAGGGACAGAAAAAACTTTATCGTTTGCCACTTGCGAATTCCTTGTTTTCGAACAAATATTTCACCAAAGAATCTTGTAGGTTCTTGTCTGAAAATTAAAATTGGTAAATAAAACATTAACTTTTCTTTACTTTCTTGTTCTCAGTCATTCATTACGAAAATTATTTATTTTGTTTCCTTCTTTATATTTGTTTTCTCTTGTCGTTTGCAATAATTTTAATTATTCATCTTTTATCGCCTGCTTCTGGGTAGGTGATAAATTTTGACGTTTGATGAAAAAGTTAACGATTCTCAAAGATACAGAAACGGATTTTATCGCATTTTTCCACTGATCTCTATAATACACTGGATAGCGTATTCATACAAACAAAATGACTCCAATTGAAGATTATTATACGGTGCGCTTGGCACCAGGTTTGTATAACAGTATAACTTCTTTTTGTCAAAGTGGCTGAACACAATACACGCGAGTCATGGCGCGCGTCCTTATCTTACATTGTTAAAATACAAAAAATCTCGTTATAGAACGGTGTTCACATTGGACTGTCTCCTTCGACTTTTTTTCGCGTCTCTGTACTTTATCTCACTCACTCTTCATGGTGAGAAAATGATGGCGAAGTTAGTAAGGATTTTTTGCTTAATGCTGCATTTACACGACTGACAAATTTGCATTTTTCTGTCATTATACTGCCAAAAGAATGAATTTTTCCATTGTTCTGTCATTTTTTTGACAGTTAAATGCCAGAATAATGCCAATTTGTCAGTCGTGTAAATGCAGCATAAGATTGTTCATTTTTTGGCGTTTTCTTTTGTGATATCTGTTCTCTCTGTCTGTACCTTATCTTTGGCACTTAAATCCTACGGAATCCAATTTTTTTAATTGAAAGCATTTTCCTACTAAGATTTATATTTTGTAAGTGAAATGTTTCTAATTGATCCTTCAACAAGGAAAGATTTTTGTTTTGTGTTAACGACTGCTGCACGTCAGAATGAGTCGGATGTGTTCACATTAGGTTTTGTGTCTGTAGCCACAAACGCGATTCTGGGAGTTAAATAGTAGGTGACATTTCTTGCGAATTTGCACAAATTGTAACTAACACTGAATTGTAATTTTTTGTTGTTTGGATAAACGCACAATTTTTTTTGTTTTGCATCTATTCACTAAAATAAGTTTGTACTTAATCTTATAAAAGGGACATGGTAAATTAAATGCAGTTTGAAATATTTGTTGTGAATTTGAAGGACCATTATTTTTTTGTGTTCAAATTCCTGTCAAATAGAACTCACACCATCATATACAAAAATAAGCCATCTGAAATGGTTGAAAGAAACTCGACACAAGTTTTAATAATCACGCTCATGTGAACGCGCGCCCTGCCGCGTGTCCTGACGCGCGTACTGTGTTCAACCAGTGAACTGAAAAATGTACGTCAAATTATTTCTTTTTTTAAAGAAAGACGTCAAAAGGTGCGCTTGGCGCCAGAATGTCATCTTCAATTGGAGTCAAAAAAAACTGTTATACATAAAGGGAATCCACTATCCAGTGTATTATAGAGATCAGTGCATTTTTCCAGGTTTTCTATTCCGCGTGTTCCCGTCGATAAAATTGTCGACTGTCAAAGTTATATACTACGTTTACATGAGCGGATTCACGGATCGGATTCAATCTGAATCGAAATTTCGATCCAGGTATATGAAGATGCCAGATCGAATGATAGAATTCAAATAAAATCGAAGTGACTGTCTTGTTTTTATTGTGTGCAATAAAATAACTAAACAATAGCACACACACTCGCCGAGCTAGATCGGATCGAGTGATCCCGATTCGATTCGATCCAGGTTTACAAATACCTAAATCCTGATTCGATTCGAATTGAATTCTCCATGTAAACGTAGTAATAGAAACCCAAAAATGCGATAAAGTGAGTTTCGTTTCAATTTTCATCGTTTCTCGACAATTTTTATCGATGCGATAGTTACAGAACATGGGTCCAGATAACATTTTGTGTCCATGATTGTTAAGATAATATCTAAGGGCCAGTCCTATGTACAGCTAATCGTCTTTAATCAATTATTATTGCAAATATGTGCTGGTAATTTATCGCATGTGTTTGTTGACCAATGTTAATATTCGAAATCGCTGTTCATCCAATTTTGATAAAATTTGTGTTTCAAACGTAGTATACACTGTATTGTAAGGAAAATGACAACAAACACAAATATTAACAAACATAACTTTGCGCCTCCACTAGCAATTTTTATTTCTATCTTTATTTCAGCAATGATTGCAGACATTTTTATTTCTGCGTTCAGTGGACAAATTATGGCATGAAATCTTTTTTATTCAGGTTGCCGAGCAAACAACACCTATTGTATATACACTCTACAATAAATAAAACTTAATAGAGACAGACAAAATTCCCCGCCTGGAATTCCAATTCAAACTCCTAATCAAAGACGTTATATCAAGTACAGATGTCCCCCCCATGGTTTTCACCTTGTAGTGGTGGGGGGGCTTACGTTTGATACTCCAGCAATCCAGCTGCAGTATCAAACAACTAAGAAAACCAACAGAGATGTATCAAAAATAATAAATATGAATAAAGTTTACGAAGATAATAAAAATCGAGTGGGGATATCGACTCAAGTGTCGGCAGAAGTCACGGCTGCCGGCGAGGGCTTGGCTTCGGAAGAAGCTAAGTCGCCAGTGACTACAACAGTAAACACAAATGAAAAGACAACAAAAGCGGTTAAAGCATCAGAATGCATTCCTGCCTGTAGCAGTGGAGCCAGTTAGATTGATGAGGTGTTTTCTGAATACCTCATGGATTTTACTGACTCTGAAGACGGTGCTGTTGGAACCGGTGGAGGGGAGATTGCGTCGGATGAGGAAAACCGAATCCTCAATGATGACGACTATCAATCCTTCGCCAGTTCAGACAGCTCGGACGCAGATGTCACAGTGGCCGAAAACCCTGCAAAAGGACAGTGTACAAAACCACGACAGAAAGAACCTCTAGCTAAAACCCTGTCAGGAGTCACCTCGACTCCGAATAAGAGGTCTGGTGAAGGTGAACTAACCGAAGTCTGTTTGGATGGCCCAGGGTCTTCTAAGACTGCGATGGCTACCTTTTCCGAAAATCGAAGCCCGCCAAACGATGGGCCAAAACCGATCCAGGAAAAAAAGGTACATCCAAGTAAACAGACCAAGGGAAGGGATCTGAATCCAGATCTCAAGAAGATCGAGAACGCTAGGAGAGCCATACGAAGGTTTGGCCAAGGCGATACAAAAAAGCTTTGTCTCAGGGACTGGAAGCGTTTGAGCTGGGCACGTAAGCTTCTTGCCAAGACGGAGACCAAGAGCGAGCCAGCAATTGATAACAAACCGTCCACAAGCAAAGCAAAACAAGATGAGAAAAAAGACCAAAGCGCCTCCTCCTCCAAAGCGACTCGCAGCAACCCCAATGTGGGACCGATCAAAGGTCCAAAGCACTCAAGGGTCCACCAGAATGATCCCAGCAGTCAAAGAAAGAGGTCTAGACATAACGACTCGACAAACCCTCCCATGTCCGTTAGCAAGAAGCCTAGAACGGCTCCCGCCACATGCACGCTAGCGGATATTATAACAGAAAGCCTTCAGGTTGCTGTTATCAACGAAGGGAGCTCCGAAAAACGGCTATCAAAGGAGCAGTGGTCTCAAGTGGAGGTAAAGCTTCTCGAGTGTGTGAACACCGAGATACTCGCCTCCACAGGCTTTGTGCCGAGATTCGGGCCGCTGTCGACGATAAAAGGGTTCAAGATATTATCCTGCAGTGATGAACCCACCTTGAAATGGCTTCAAGCCAAGGTAGACGGTATGAAAGGGTTACTTAAAGGGGTAACATTAAAAGTTGCCTCCAAAAGTAGCCTCCCCACCAGACCACAAGTCCGAATTAATGTTCCGGGCCCAAGCATCGATAGGGAAATGCTGGAAAACTTCCTTCGGGCACAGAACTCCAGCTTTCCCAGTGCAGACTGGCAGGTGATGAAGATGGAAGCGCCCACAAAAACGGGCCAAGAAGCTATAGTCATGCTGAATGGCGAGACAATGGCAATGCTTCCATCCAGAGGGTACAAACTAAGACTGGGCATAAACGAGGTGAACGTGCGACCGGTAACGGTAGCCAACCTACAACAAAACCGCAAAAATGATGAAAGTGCTACAATTAAACATACAGCACAGTAAGTTGGCCTCTGCCACCTTAACCTCTTTTTTGTCCAAGGACAATATTGACATAGCCCTAATTCAGGAGCCCTGGATTAACAGCGGCAAGATCTGCGGACTAAGGTCTAAAGATTATATCCTTTATTTTAGAAAAGGGCCTACAGAAGGTAATTATCGTACATGTATAGTGGCGAAAAAAAGCATTAACCTTTTCCTCCTATCTTCCCACAGTAGCGCAGATATGACGACAGTGAAGTGCGAAAGAGAAGGGGCCCCGCCCCTGATCCTAGCCTCCGCTTATATGCCGGGTGACGAACCGGGCCCACCACCGCCAACTGCCTTTGATGACCTGGTGACAACAACAGGTAAGAGAGGCTGGGACCTCCTAGTCGGGTGCGACGCTAACGCTCACCATCCACAGTGGGGGAGCACGGATATAAATATAAGGGGTGAGTCACTTTTTGAATATATAATTAAGAAAAATATGTTGATCTTAAATAGAGGTAATGAACCAACCTTCGTTACCAGAAATAGAAAAGAGGTGCTCGATGTGACACTTTCCACTAACACTGATTCCATCGCAATCAGTAACTGGAAAGTCTCAAGTAATGTAACTTTCTCAGATCATAGAATGATAACATTCCAAATCGAACACGAGACAAGTAATCCAAAACCCTACAGAAATCCCAGAAAAGCAAACTGGGAAGCCTTCAGTCTAAGATTGGCCTCGTCTTTAGGACATTCTGAAATTCAACCAATGTTAAACAGCTAAGACATTGAAAAACATGTCGAAGAACTTACGTCAGCTATTCAAACTGCTTACGAAAGTTGCTGCCCTATAACGAAAGGAAAAGGCAGACTCAACCCCGTATGGTGGTCCAAAGAGCTGTCAATTCTCAGGAAAACCTCAAGAAATCTTTTCAATAGGGCTAAGCACAGTAATGAACCTGCTGATTGGGATCTATTCAAGATAAGTAAAAATAAATACAAAAATAAAACGACATACGCAAAAAGAGCAGCCTGGCGGAAATTCTGTACGGACATTGAGTCCACAAAAGATGCTGCAAGGCTTAGAAAAGTCATGTCAAAGGTCTATACTCCTCCCGGTTTCCTGAAAAGACCGGATAATACCTGGACAGATTCCTGCTCTGAGACCCTGGAATCACTTATGAGCACTCACTTCCCAGGTTGCGTGACATATACATCTCCTGTGGACGAGGGCCCTAACATAAGTACATTTTCAAATATTGGTAACCAATTAGTAGACAGTATTAAGGTATCCTGGGCCATTGACTCCTTTTCAGCATACAAGTCTGCAGGGCCTGATGGTATAATTCCAATTATGCTCCAAAGCTCGAAAGACACTATAGTTCCAATTCTGGTGGAAATTTTTAGGGGATGTTTAAACATCGCCTACATTCCCTTCAGATGGAGAGAGGTCAATGTAATATTCATTCCAAAAGCTGGAAAGCCCACACATACTGAACCGAAAGACTTTAGGCCAATAAGCCTATCCTCTTTTCTACTCAAAACCTTAGAAAGACTAATTGAAACGCACATTCGCTTGAAGCTAAGTGATGGTGCGCTCTCGCAGGCCAAACATGCTTATATGAAGGGCAAATCTGTGGAGACTGCACTTCACGAAGTGGTTGGCACAATTGAAAAATCAATCCATGTCAAGGAATTTACCCTGGTAGCTTTCCTTGACATAGAAGGGGCCTTCAATAACGTTGATAACAGTGCAATTCGTAAAGCTCTAGACTTCTTCAGTATTGATCCAAGATTGGTTAGCTGGATTGACTCCATGCTCCAATCGAGGGTTGTGAATGCAGAAATGGGTGGCAGCAATATAAAAGTTAAGACATGCAGAGGTACGCCACAGGGTGGGGTCTTATCCCCTCTGCTTTGGCTTCTTGTCGTTAATCAGATCTTAGTTAAACTAAGTATGAGCGGTGTAAAGGTTGTCGCTTATGCCGATGACATAGTGTTAATGGCCTCTGGAAAATTTGTTCCTACACTTTGCGACCTCCTACAAACGGCGCTTGACAAGCTCATTAGTTGGGCCAACAATTGCGGACTAAACGTCAATCCACATAAGACAGAACTGGTTCTGTTTACAAGGAAACATAACATTCCAAACATGGATCCGCCCACCATAAACGGAATACCACTACGTGTTTCGGGGACGGCCAAATATCTGGGTGTGGTTCTAGATCGTAAACTGAACTGGAAAGAAAATATTAAAGAAAGAGAGAAAAAAGCCTCAATAGCATTCTACACTTGCAGTAGGATTTTTGGTAAACGCTGGGGTCCCAGCCCCAAAACCATTCATTGGATGTATACAGCCATAATTAGGCCAATTCTGACATATGCATGCGTGGTCTGGTGGCCAGCCCTAGACAAAGTAACCAATCTGAAAATCATGACTAAAATCCAAAGACTTGCGTGTATTGGTGCTACTAGTGCCATAAGAACTACACCGACCGCAGCCTTAGAAACCTTCCTTTCACTAGCCCCGCTCGACTTATTTACGAAAGAGCTGGCGGCCAAAAGTTCTTTAAGACTTATACAGTGTAACAATTGGAAAAGAGGCCACTACGGTCACAAGAACATAATGAAATTCACTGACATTAACATTCGGACGGACTACACCACACCGCACATGGATTTCAGCCTAGTGACTCTGACAGATATCCCAACAAGGGAATTCTGGAAGGAAAACCGGGTGATAAATGAAAACCATGTTTCGGTCTTCACAGACGGTTCTAAGACAAATGAGGGGTAGGGTCAGGCATCTAATATAATCAGGCATCTAATATAATATAACAGATAACCCACCCAAAAATAGGGCAATAAAGCTTCCAGATTTCTGCAGTGTCTTCCAAGCAGAAGTTCTGGCAGTTAGCGAAGCCGCAAAACATCTTGCCACTTGTGAAGTAGTTAACAGAAATATTGATATCTTCATAGACAGCCAGGCGGCGATTAAAGCTATTTCCTCATTCATCACAAAGTCAAAACTGGTGGATTGTTGTCGCATTAACTTAAGATTACTCAGCGCCACAAACACAGTTACCCTAAAATGGGTCCCAGGACACCGTGATATACATGGGAACGAAATGGCAGATGAATTGGCCAAAAACGGGTCATCTCTTGATCCAAGCCAAATCGTATCATCGGTACTCATGCCACTGGAACAAGAAAAGGATAGAATTCACCAAAACTTCCTCAAAGCCACAAACGACAGGTGGTCATCACTGGACACTTGCCGGGTTTCAAGGAATGTTTGGCCCAATATCTCTAAGAAAAAAACAGATTATCTACTCAAGTTAAGCAGACCTCAACTATCCCTTCTTGTTGGAATCCTAACGGGTCACAACGCAATGGGAACCCATATGAGCAGAATGGGCATTAGCACATCTGACTTATGCAGAGGGTGTAATGATGAAGAGTCGGAAGAGGGATCATATCACTTTCTCTGTGAATGCCCCAGCCTGGCCAGAAACAGAAAAATTAACCTCGGAGAATACTTCTTCGATGAACTGTACGACATCTCAACCTTGCCACTGGATAGCATCCTGAAATTCATACAGAATTCAGGATGGTTCAGGGAGGCTCCCCATACCCATACCTAAAAGTCCCACTCACTCCCCTCCCTATACATCTCCACAACATACCTTTACCCCGGGGAACGCAATGGATCCACGTAGATCCGAGTGAGATGATGCGGCTTGCCGTATCATCACCCCACCTAACCTAACCTAAGTACAGATGTCGCACGTAGAACAACAATGTTTACCAGAAAATTTCCAGGTACACCAAAATGTCTTAGGTCCACCTAAATGTTTCAGGTCCACCTAAATGTATCTACACATACAAAATGCTAGGGAACATTTGAAAGTTGTTGGTATAATATTTATTTCATCTTGCCTTTTTCCATTTCTCTTTCTCGCGCCTTTGTTTTGTTGCTGGACATATGCAAGTACCTCATATGTATGTTTTCTTTTCGTTGTTGACGATCGACGCGACGGGACTACGGGAGAAGAACTGCCTGTGTTTTGTTTGTTTTTTTTTTTGAGAGATGAAGATTTTTGGATGTTCTGCGTTCTGTGCCTTGTGCTTTGTTGTTGTACCTTGTGTTTGTCAATTGCGTTGAGAAAAAAAGGTAGGTAATGAAATACCTACATAATTATGTGAATGTAGGTATGTATATTCCTGGATTTAATCTTTATTTTCTTGAAGCCTTATTCACAATGCGGCGAGGAAACGAGACGTGAGCGTGACGAGAACTCGTTGTAGTTGTAAACCAATTTCAAACAATGAAAGCATTGAGGGTTTTAGAAAGAACAACTTTTAACGTGAAACTCCGATAAATTAGAAATTTTAAAAAATAATACACCTTAGTTTGAGTTCACAAAATAAAAAGAAATTTTATTAAATTGTATGCATTTCAACAAAATTATTTGTCATCATCAGCAAAACGAAAAATAACAAAAAACAATGGTCAAGGTGTGACAATGGATAACTAAAAGCTGATTGCAAGTAGATGATGTGCGTGGACCTCATTTCAGATGTTTGAAGAGATCGGTTTCGATGTTACCGTTGTCGAGGTTAATATGATTTACGTCTCGTTGAATGTAATACGTCTCATATGCATCTAGTTTATTCGGGTCGTTAACTTCTTTTAAAAGTTTAAGGTTGTTTAAAGAAAAGTCGAAATGGCTGTTAACTAAAACATGATTGGCAAAAGCGGATTTTTTAGGTTGGTTTTGTCTTATCGATTCGCTATGTTCTTTGAAGCGTTTTAAAAGGGTCCTTCTGGTCTGGCCGTAATATTTTTTATTGCAATTTGCACAGGTCAATTGATAAATACCAGTTTTGTCAATTTCTTCAATGATGTCTTTGGTTGATCCCAATAGAGGTCTTCCAAGATTTGTCTTTGTCTTTTCTCTTTCTAATTTGACATCTAAAAACAACAACAAAAAAAGTCCCTGGTTGGAAAATATTTACATGCTCTTGGCAGTGTTAAAAATCCGGTCATTTGATTATTTTTTGTATTTGGAACTGAAAACTTAAATTTGCGATCGAATTAAGTATTAATTAGTGTTTAAACATTTTACTGAACATTTTCTCAAGTGTTTGATAAAAAAAACTAATTTTATTACATATTAATCACTATTATTAAACACACGACTTTTTTGGCTCGCCTTTGTGCCTTCGGCATTTGGTTTTGTTTTCCAACCAGGGAGTGCTGTCAGATTGTTTTTTTTTTTTTTTTTTTAATTTCACACTGACACTTCTGACTTTTGGTGGCAGAGATCCATAGTTGTCTCAATTTGTTTTGGCTAGAGTAAACAATTTTCATACCATTCTTTTTGAAGACATCTTTAAGACGATTTGTTATCTCCGGTACAAATGATAAACAAACACGTTTTGATTCATTGTTTTCAAGTTGTAATGATTTGTTTTGTGCATACAGAGTTGATAAACTGGATCTCAAAATTTTCTTCGAATGGTTTTGTATCATCTTATCAACCATTGAAACGTTATAGCCATTGCATAAAGCAACATGTTTTATCCTTTCATATTCAGTCATGTAATTTGTGATTGAAAGAGGGAGTCTAACGAGGCGATGTACCATAGAATGAAAGGCTGCTTGCTTATGTTGAATCGGGGTGTGCGAAGTATTTGCAATGTATCGGATTGTACTGGTTGGCTTATGATGTACTGCAATATCAATTTTCCCTTTGTTATTGCAAAGCATAAGATCTAAAAATGCTATTTTATTATTCACTTCTTTTTCATGCGTAAATTTTATGCAATTATGTTGTTCATTTAAAAACTTTAACAAATCTTCCCATTCAGATCGTTTGACTATAGAGAAAACGTCGTCAACGTACCTTGCCCAAAATCTTGGTAGTTTGTTTTCATTTTTTAGGCGGATTTCCAGGCTGGCTAGAAAAGCTTCGGCGAGGGTTGGTGAAAGAGGGTTTCCCATACTAGTACCTTGTTCGATTTTAAAGTACTCGTTCTGAAATTGGAAGAAATTTTGCTCCATGCATAGATGCGCTGTTTTCATATAAATTATTCTCTTCTCTGATGGTACTTTGTGAATAAAAAAATGTTGTTCTAGTGCGTTTAAAGCTTGTGAGACGGGTACTGAAGGAAAAAGCGATTCCACATCGAATGAAATCATCATTTCGTTTTCATCAATAATTAGGTCTTTAATTTTATCTACAAATTCAAAGGAATTTCTAACAGAAAGACTTTTTATTCTTGGCAATGCTTTAATTTCATTAACTAACCATTTTGCCATTTTTTCCATTGGTTCTGACACATTACTGACGATTTGCCTTACTTTGTCACCCTCTTTATGTATCTTTGGTAAAAAATAAATTCTAGGAACGCGTGGACATGATACAATCAAACGCCATTTCAAACGTTCACCAAAGACATTACTTATTTCCTTACGCAAATCATTAGCTTGAGTTATCATTTTGTTCAATGGTGATCTTGCGAGTTTCTTATATTTGTTGTCTTCAATGCATTTTATACCTCTAGCAAAATAGTCTTTTTTGTCTAAGATAACAATTTTGTTGCCCTTGTCTGCTTTGACATAGAAGCAGTCTTTTTTACGAAGAGATTTAATTATTTTTTGTTCGTTGTTAATGGAACATAGATTTTTATTTGACGATTTTAAATCGATCAGAACTTCACGCATTTTAGTTCGAATCTCATTCTGTATACTCGATGGTTTATATTTCAGAACAGTCTCCACATCTGCGACAACATCAACATAAGAAGTGGGGTTAGATTTTATTGCAAAATTCAAGCCAAAGTTTAACAAATTAAAGTATTGCAAAGAATAAAAAGTCTTTCTGTTAGAAATTCCTTTGAATTTGTAGATAATATTAAAGACCTAATTATTGATGAAAACGAAATGATGATTTCATTCGATGTGGAATCGCTTTTTCCTTCAGTACCCGTCTCACAAGCTTTAAACGCACTAGAACAACATTTTTTTATTCACAAAGTACCATCAGAGAAGAGAATAATTTATATGAAAACAGCGCATCTATGCATGGAGCAAAATTTCTTCCAATTTCAGAACGAGTACTTTAAAATCGAACAAGGTACTAGTATGGGAAACCCTCTTTCACCAACCCTCGCCGAAGCTTTTCTAGCCAGCCTGGAAATCCGCCAAAAAAATGAAAACAAACTACCAAGATTTAGGGCAAGGTACGTTGACGACGTTTTCTCTATAGTCAAACGATCTGAATGGGAAGATTTGTTAAAGTTTTTAAATGAACAACATAATTGCATAAAATTTACGCATGAAAAAGAAGTGAATAATAAAATAGCATTTTTAGATCTTATGCTTTGCAATAACAAAGGGAAAATTGATATTGCAGTACATCATAAGCCAACCAGTACAATCCGATACATTGCAAATACTTCGCACACCCCGATTCAACATAAGCAAGCAGCCTTTCATTCTATGGTACATCGCCTCGTTAGACTCCCTCTTTCAATTACAAATTACATGACTGAATATGAAAGGATAAAACA
Source organism: Leucozona laternaria (assembly GCA_932273885.2). NCBI lineage: Eukaryota > Metazoa > Arthropoda > Insecta > Diptera > Syrphidae > Leucozona > Leucozona laternaria. Next base: position 68,194,943 of record OW026366.1, on the reverse strand, counting down.
TGTTGCTTTATGCAATGGCTATGACGTTTCAATGGTTGAAAAGATGATACAAAACCATTCGAAGAAAATTTTGAGATCCAGTTTATCAACTCTGTATGCACAAAACAAATCATTACAACTTGAAAACAATGAATCAAAACGTGTTTGTTTATCATTTGTACCGGAGATAAAAAATCGTCTTAAAGATGTCTTCAAAAAGAATGGTATGAAAATTGTTTACTCTAGCCAAAACAAATTGAGACAACTATTGGGATCAACCAAAGACATCATTGAAGACATTGACAAAACTGGTATTTAGCAATTGACCTGTACAAATTGCAATAAAAAATATTACGGCCAGACCAGAAGGACCCTTTTAAAACGCTTCAAAGAACATAGCGAATCGATAAGACAAAACCAACCTAAAAAATCCGCTTTTGCCTATCATGTTTTAGTTAACAGCCATTTCGACTTTTCTTTAAACAACCTTAAAGTTTTAAAAGAAGTTAACGACCCGAATAAACTAGATGCATATGAGACGTATTACATTCAACGAGACGTAAATCATATTAACCTCGACAACGGTTAAATCGAAACCGATCTCTTCAAACATCTGAAATGAGGTCCACACACATCATCTACTTGCAATCAGCTTTTAGTTATCCATTGTCACACCTTGACCATTGTTTTTTGTTCTTTTTCGTTTTGCTGATGATGACAAATAATTTTGTTGAAATGCATACAATTTAATAAAATTTCTTTTTATTTTGTGAACTCAAACTAAGGTGTATTATTTTTTAAAATTTCTAATGAAAGCATACCTGGATAAACACAATGCGGCGTTTCTCGTCGTCACGTCACATCAAGAATTCGAAAAACAGAAAAAAAGACGCGACGTGATGACGATTTTCATTTTTGCTAAGTTATTTACAGATTTTTCTCAAAACATGTAATCAATTAAATAAAGTTATTGATAAATCTATTGTCTTGTAAGTTATTTTGTTTATATTTTATTGATTTTTCGTTTACAAAAATTTATTTTTGTCGTAAAACGCTTGCTGTATTGTGAATTGGCCGACGATTTTGTAACTAGAAAAAAATGCCAGCGGTTCTCGTCACGTTCACGTCCCGTTTCCTCGTCGCATTGTGAATCAGGCATGAGCTTAGTCGATCTTCATAATGAAATAAAATTCAATTCAAATTTATGTTTATGGAATTTCGTGAAAAGGTATAATTTTCCCCATACATAAGAAGGGGGATGTCACAACGTGCAGCAATTATAGAGGTATCACGTTGTTGAGTACCACCTATAAGATACTCTCCTCTATCCTACAAGACCGGATAACCCCATACGCTAAAACCATCATCGGACAATATCAGTGTGGTTTCATTCCAGGCAAATCAACAACTGATCAGATCTTTACCCTTAGGCAGGCGATGGAAAAATGTCTAGAATTTAACATCCCAACATACCACCTGTTTATAGACTTTAAGGCCGCCTACGATAGCATAGCCAGGGTAGAACTTTACAAAGCCATGAGAGAATTCGGCATCCCAAATAAATTGACACGACTATGTAGGTTGACCATGACCAACGTAACAAGCCAAGTAAAAATAGCCGGATTGCTATCCAAACCAATCAACATCTTTAATGGACTCCGACAAGGGGATGGTTTGGCCTGCCTCCTCTTCAACCTGGCAACAAGAGGGACCATCGTCAACAGGTCCAGCCAGATACTGGCTTACGCAGACGACATCGACATCATCGGAAGAACCGAGCAAGCTGTATATGATTCCTTAATCCAGATCGAGCAGGCGGCACAAAATCTGGGGCTGCACATTAGTGAAGGTAAAACAAAGTACATGGTGGTGTCGAATGCGAGAGGAACAGTTGGTCAAACAATCAAGGTAGCGGAGCACGAATTTGAAGTAGTGCAATCCTTTAAATACCTTGGGTCAATAGTAGCAGCCGATGACAATATAGAAGAAGAAATACGCGGGCGGCTTCTCAAATCCAACAGAGCCTACTATAGTCTGTCAAAGCTCTTCAAATCCAGAAATCTCACCATAACTTCAAAACTGCTGCTGTACAGGACCATGGTCCTGCCAGTACTCACATATGGATCCGAGACTTGGGTGCTTAGCAAAAGGCACTCCGACCTCTTAGCCGCGTTCGAGAGAAAAGTCTTAAGGAGAATTGTTGGCCCCATATGTGAGGAAGGACGATTCCGGAGACGGTACAATCATGAATTGTACGCAATCTACCTTGAAGCAGATATCGTGACAAAAATTAAGCTCGGTAGACTCCGGTGGGCAGGGCACCTAGCTCGCATGAGCGAAGAGGAACCTGCTCGGAAAGTTCTTTGTGGTACATTCTATGGTAGACGACAGCGTGGTAGACCATGCTTGCGCTGGAGAGATGGCGTAGACCAGGACGCCCGGAGCCTTGGGGTGCGCAACTGGATGGCGGCGGCTCGAGACCGGGATGGGTGGAGAAACTTGTTAAAGGAGGCCAGGACCGGACCCCGGTTGTCGAGCCGACGATGATGATGATCATGAATTTCGTGGTTTTGATCAAAACTATCATTGACGTGATTTTAAGAATTGATTTTCGTTAGTTTGTCAGTCAGTCTGTGCCAATGCGATCATTTATATATAGGTAGCTTCATGGAGCTAGAGCAAAAAGGTATGGACAGAGTCACAGATTAGCCACATGAAGATGAGAATCCCCGGCAGCCATTTTAATGCCTACAAGCTTGAACTGGCAGTTATCAGATAAAAAATGAGAATGTGTGTATAAAAATCTCACACATAGACAGTAGGGATCTTCACACACCTGGTTAAATTGTTGTTGCAATTCACATCTATTCATCGACGCGGGAAAAAATTACAAATACAACAATGTAAACAAATGGGTTTTGGAGGGTGAAACGTACGAAACATTCTCATCTTCATATGGCTAATCTGTGGACAGAGTTCCTTAAATTTGTGTACATATTAAGGGATTTTTAACTGACCAGAACAGTATAGTGTGCATGCATCGGTAGGACTTGAGGAGGTTTAACAGAAGTTAGTTAATGGTTAGTATAGGTGTAAAGCGTTTTAAGGATAGGTGTAGCATCTGAGCTTCGAAAAAAAATTGTTTTAGTACATTGTGAAGAGTCCTCTATACCATGAGGTACCTACAACGGGTTCGGTTTATTCTTGATTTTATTGAAACTGGCTATAGAAAAGTATTAAGGTAGAAGCTTAAACAATTTTTATTAAATTTCGTGTCTACCTACATATTTACATACCTGTGCATGTACATTTATAAGTAAGTACATTGTTAATAAGATTTTTGGTTAAAAAGTAATAAAAAAAAAACAAATAGATATGTACATATCATGTAGGATATGATGTACATTTGGTGTTGACGTTCTTTTTTCACAAAATAAGACGTAGGTGTATGCCTGTTTATTATGGAAAAAATCAAATTACATTAAACGTATAGATATCCAACGGATTCAGTTAAAAAATTTCAAAATATTGTATTGTTAATTTACGAACTATATCTACCTACATATATACAGGGTGATTCGCATAAGGTGTGGCAAAACGTTAGAGCGTGAAGGTTAGGTCGAGACAAGAAAAAAACGTACGGGAGGGGATCTTTTCCTCCCGTTTAGCTAGGAGGGATAATTTTCTAAAAAATGGAATTAAAACAGAAACAAAATTATGAAAAAACAACTGTTGCACTCACATAAGGCCATGCTACCCTTTTTGTAGGGCAAGAAATCCCTTCTTTCATTTTCTGTAATGTTGTTTTTGTGAATTTTTAAAAAATTAATTTTTAAACTCAAAATTTTGAAGAAAAAAATTTAAAACAGTTGTTCAAACTAATATTGTTCAAAATTTAATGTTATTAAGTAGTATTTTTGTTTTTAATTTTCAACGCTCTTATTAATTTTAAGTCAAACACCAAACACTAAATTTTAAAATCTTTTCTAGTTCTTTAGAAAAAATGAGCATCCGGGTTTTTGTTTCTTACTAAAAACTAAAAAGAACTTTGAGTTTTGAAAACATAATAAGTAGGTACTTAATTAAGTAAAATTTTTAAAAAATTGGTTTGGAATTTATTTTTCAAACTTTTGAGTTTTTAATGTCGTTTTCGAGTGGACGTTCGGAGCTACTCCTTTTTCACTCCTTTTACTCCAAATTTTCAATTCTCGATAGGAATGGAATAGTTCAGAAATCCAACCGGAAACGACATCAGCTTTATTTGAAAACAAACAAAAGAAAAGATTTCTGGCTTTTCAAAAAGATATATCATGGCATTGTGAAATTGACTGAGCATGTTCGTGCGATCCAGTCGTGCATATTTTTTAAATTAAAATTGAAAAAATATATCAAAAATTAAATTTGAACGACAAAATAATAAATAAATTTTCTTGGATATTATTTGAAATCTGAGCATACCTCCTGAGCCCACCCTCCGTACGCAACTGCTACATAAATATGCATGTATTTATTTGTTTTAATGAATGTTTAGTCAAAAACATTATATGTTGACAGTATACATACAAATTAAATATAAATCATTATAGGTTATACCTAAATGCATTGGTATATAGGTTTTCACTAAGAAAAACCAAACCCTTTGTAGGCACCTAATAGTCCAGTCAACGAAGGAAAAATAAAGGCGAAAAATCATGTAGTCTGGGTTATAATTTTAAAGGGTAGGGGTGACCCCCAGGTACAACATACCAAAAGTCCCCAGCCCAGGCCCGCGAGCTTTAGCCAGGAGGGGGGGTAAAGGTCCCCTTTTCTAGTATTTCGCGAATATTTTGAAAACCAAGGGTATTAGCGGAAAAGTATACACTACAAAATGAAAGTATATTAAATCTTCTACAAAAAAAGGCACTAGTCATATTTTCACTTGGAGCAATAGTAAGGGAGATGCGGGGGTTATAAATGTCAATAAATCTGAAAAATCATGATATTGCGTTACAAATTTAATCTTTATTGATCAATCAACCCAGAAATATTTAACAAAGTAAATGCATGTTCATTCATGATAATTCCATTAACGTGATGAGATAGATGGTATGTAGTAAAAGTAGGTGGTGGGGCTTAAAATATCGGTATTTAGTTTATTTGATACAGTGTTTGTTGTCAAATGAAAAACACTGTATTTTCAAAGGTAAGAACCTTACAGCTTATTTCCAAGTTATTGACCAATACTATGTGAAATGATCTTGGGGGTTGTTCTAAGAAAAAAAATCACTTAAGAGAAGGTGGCCTATTTATATTTACCCCCGTTTATAAGGAAGAGATCATTTTCTAAAACATTGGTTTAAACTGCATATGCAATCATTTGGAAACAACGGCAACAATTAGAATACTATACTATAGCTTTTTGAAAATTCAAAAACCTATTCTATTATTTTATTGTTGAATTAAGTTATCTCAGTCAACGGTTTAAGAAAAAAATGATTTTGAATTAAAAATTTTGAAAAAAAAAAAATTTTAATTTGTATTGATTTTTTTCAATTTTTTTTCTTGTAAGGTACTAAATTTTTATTTGATTTTTGATGCTGTCATTAATCTTTAGTCGAACGCTAAAAACTAGAGAGTTGAAGGTCTTTTAGTTTTTGAGAAAAATTAAGATTATGAAAACTGCTACTTTCTTAAAAAAATTCTTTCTTTTCAGTAAGTTCTATAGTAAATTCAAACCGTCAATTTTCTAACGAAAGAAAAATAAAAGCAAAAAATCATGTAGTCTGGGTTATTGTTTAAAACGGTAGGGGTAATCCTCAGGTACAACATACTAAAAGTCCCCAGCCCAGGCCTACGAGCTTTAGTCAAGAGGGGGGGTTAAAGGTCCCCTTTTGTAGTGTTTCGCGAATATTTTGAAAACCAAGCGTATTAGCGGAAAAATCTGCATTACAGAATGAAAGTAAGTTAAATTTTCTACTGAAAAAGTTTTGTTCATATTTTCGCTAAAAGCGATATTAAGGGAGATGCGGGGTGAAGAAGTGTCAAAAAATATATATATAAATTACCTTACAAATTTAGTGTTTACTGATCAATTTACTTAGAAAAAATGGAAAAAGTAAAAATACATTTTTTATTCAACGGTTATTCTGAAACAAGGCAAAGGGGGTAACTACTGCCTTATATCTTTTTTTAATATCGCAGATATATATTATGAAAATTGAAAGTTATGTTACTAATTGCACAATAAAATAAAAAAATGCACAATAAAATAAAAACTCACAAACAACTTATTTCATGCAGCTACTTTAGTATAACGTTTTTTTTTTCTGTCATTTAAATTTCGTTTGCAATCAATTATTTATAGTTTTTAGCACGATTTCAGAAATAATTAGTGCGTGTAATAGGTACGTAAAAAAAGATAATTCACTTCGCCGGGTTTTTTTTGTGATTTTATTATTTTATTCCAGTAACTTACTTGATACTGAACGATGGATGAATTGCTAAAGTGCTTGATTTGTGATGGTAAAGTGGAGGACAATGATGATGCCAGTTAGGTCCATTGCAAAGGAATTGCAGGTATTAAAAAAGCAAGTATTGTAAGAAATGATGGAAGGAGCGAAACTATCGAAAATATGAGTTTTTATTTTATTGTGCAATTTTTTATTTTATTGTGCAATTAGTAACATAACTTTCAATTTTCATAATATATATCTGAGATATTAAAAAAAGATATAAGGCAGTAGTTACCCCCTTTGCCTTGTTTCAGAATAACCGTTGAATAAAAAATGTATTTTTAATTTTTTCCATTTTTTCTAAGTAAATTGATCAGTTAACACTAAATTTGTAAGGTAATTGCCGATTTTTATATTTTTCGACACTTCTTCACCCCGCATCTCCCTTAGTATCGCTTTTAGCGAAAATATGAATGAAACATTTTCGGTAGAAAATTTAATTTACTTTCATTTTGTAGTGTAGATTTTTCCGCTAATACGCTTGATTTTCAAAATATTCGCGAAAAACTACAAAAGGGGACCTTTAACCCCCCCTCTTGACTAAAGCTCGCGGGCCTTGGCTGGGGACTTTTAGTATGTTGTACCTGAGGATTACCCCTACCGTTTTAAACAATAACCCAGACTACATGATTTCTTGCTTTTATTTTTCTTTCGTTAGAAAATTGACGGTTTGAATTTACTATAGAACTTACTGAAAAGAAAGAATTTTTTAAGAAAGTAGTAGTTTTCACAATCTTAATTTAAACTAAAACTAAAAGACCTACAACTCTCTAGTTTTTAGCTTTCGACTAAAGATTAATGACAGCATCAAAAATCAAATAAAAATTTAGTACCTTACAAGAAAACAAATTGAAAAAAATCAATACAAATTAAAATTTTTTTTTTTCAAAATTTTTAATTCGAAATCATTTTTTTCTTACACCGTTGACTGAGATAACTTAATTCAACAATAAAATAAAAGAATTGGTTTTTGAATTTTCAAAAAGCTATAGTGTAGTATTCTAATTGTTGCCGTTGTTTCCAAATGATTGCATTTGCAGTTTAAACCAATGTTTTAGAAAATGATCTCTCCCTTATAAACGGGGGCAAATAGGCCACCCTCTCTTAAGTGATTTTTTTCTTAGAACAACCCCCAAGATCATTTCACATAGTATTGGTCAATAACTTGGAAATAAGCTGTAAGGTTCTTACCTTTGAAAATACAGTGTTTTTCATTTGACAACAAACAATGTATCAAATAAATTAAATACCGATATTTTAAGCCCCACCACCTACTTTTACTACATACCATCTATCTCATCACGTTAATGGAATTATTATGAATGAACATGCATTTACTTTTTTAAATATTTTTGGGTTGATTGATCAATAAAGATTAAATTTGTAACGCAATATCATGATTTTTCAGATTTATTGACATTTATAACCCCCGCAACTCCCTTACTATTGCTCCAAGCGAAAATATGACTAGGGCTCTTTTTGTAGAAGATTTGATATACTTTCATTTTGTAGTGTATACTTTTCCGCTAATACCCTTGGTTTTCAAAATATTCGCGAAATACTAGAAAAGGGGACCTTTACCCCCCCCCTCCTGGCTAAAGCTCGCGGGCCTGGGCTGGGGACTTTTGGTATGTTGTACCTGGGGGTCACCCCTACCCTTTAAAATAAAAACCCAGACTACATGATTTTTCGCATTTATTTTATGATTTAAGATCTTCGTTGACTGGACTATAAACAAAAAACAAATATATTTTCGAAGCTCGGATAGGTATATGTACCTACTAACAATTAATATAGGTAGGTATAAAAATATTAAGATCTAACTCCTGTTAAGCCTCAAGTCCTGGCTATGTATGCATATTATGTTGATTTGATCACTTAAAACTCCCTTAATGCTAAATTAAAAAAAAATAGAAAAGGGGTTTCAATTGAAGATGTGTTCCTATATCAAAAGTTAAGGAAATCCGTCCATACCTTTGGGCTTTTGCTCCATTTACCTTCTTAAAGATGGTGGCACAGACTGGCTGAAAAACTAACCAAATTCTTAAAATCATGTCACTGATAATTTTGATCAAAACCACGAAATTACATAAAATAAACTCAAGAAAATAAAAATTAAATCCAGGAATATTTTTTCTCAACGCACTTGCCAAACGAAAGATACAACAACAAAGCACAAGGCGCAGAACGCAGAACATCAAAAAATCTTCATCTCTCAAAAAAAATACAGGCAGTTCTTCTCCCGTTCGCATCGATCGTCAAAAACAAAAAAAAACACACATAGTAGGTACTTGTATATGTCCAGCAACAAAACAAAGGCGTGAGAAAGAGAAATGGCAAAAGACAAGATGAAATAAACACTTTACCAACAACTTTCAAATGTTCCCTAGCATTTTGTATGTGCAGATACATGTAGGTGGACCTGAAACATTTAGGTGGACCTGAAACATTTTGGTGGACCTGGAAATTTTCTGGGACACATTTTTGTTCTACGTGCGACATCTTTACTTGTTATATCATCTTTGTCCTAACCCTACATGTAAAGGTGAAAATTGGCCGACTGTCATTTGAAACGACATGAGACGTCAAATTATTTCTTCATTTATTAGGTGTGTTCCTTTGGGCTCCAGTATCTACTGCCAAGTACTTTTGGCTGCAGTCAACTACTTCTACTCTGTGGTCCAAGTAGTTCAAAGTAGTTCATTAATCTAGTAACAGAATGTTTCCAAACAAGAAAAAGACATCACCAATCAAAAGAAATTACGTAATAGATTATTGTTGTTGACATTTTTCTAATTTTAAAGTAAAATAAGAAAACAAAACCGAAACTAAATTGACATTGAGGTTAGATTTTACTTTTGGCAAAATGAAAGCATTCCATTCATCATCTACTGGGAAGTACTAAAAAGTACTTTGCAAGGCCCAATGGAACACGGCTATTGCCACAGAGATGGTAAGAAAAAAAAAAATAAAATTGATTTCATGAAATAATTTCTTTTATGAAATTTGTGTCTACAATGGAAATTCTCATTGCATACCCGATTTTTAGAAATGAACTATCGCGTGTGGAGGCGTAGGGTAAGGAACAAATGCGGCTTAACCTGTTTGAAATTGGATGGCTGTTTAAAGTTATACAAAACCTCATAAATATTATTCTATGTATCTAAACAAATGCAATTTTTAATTTATTTATAAGTATCAATGTACAATTTTGTTTAGGAAGTACATATTTATTAATTACATATTTGTACAGTTATTCAAAATCGTCCACGCAGTTTCATGTGATAATATTATGTTCACAAGTTTGATGAAAGTTGGAAAGTTTTCTTATCCTTACAACTCACAATTTTTTTTCCAATTTTTTAATAAAGTGATATTTTAAAAAGTATTAATTGTGTTTTTTATTTTCCTTTGAATTCAACACCAAATAATCTGAAATGAGAAAGAAACAAATTTCATTCCTACTATCCGTATTTTAATTGAATTGAAGTTGAACATTTTAGACTGTTTTGTAAAAACTTTCTGAAATACGCAATGGAAATAAGAGATAAATAATTCTTTTCTTATTTATTTTGTTATAATTTCAACTTTATGCTGACTTTTCCTCAACTATGCAAACCGATTTATAAATCTAAATTCAATTAGTATGAGGAATGTATTCATTTGAGGTCAGGTAAGCACTTAATAACTCGTTGCTCCATTTATTATACTTTTTGAACATACTCATGATATTTTTAAAATAACCGACATTTTGTGTGGTGAATGGAGGAATTCTGTCTATGTGTCCAGATAAATTTTGGAGAATGGACGAATATTGCATATGTGTCCGTTTTTCTTCTGAGTTTCCCCTGAATTAGCTTGTAGGCAAACTCGGATGGCAGCCGAGATTGTCCTCTTTATATGGTGTATCTATGCTCCACGCTATCATTCGTTGCGAAATCTTCTTCAGTTTTTGATAGGACGAGACTAGAGACATGCCAATTTATAACACTGATAACAGTTTTTTGCCATTAAAAGTGGGCGTGCGTTAACGCGCTTCACGCGACTTGAAAAACAACTTTGATTGCCTAAAGTATACCCACCGTCAGAGAGCCCTGCCAGTGCGGGGCCGCTTAAATAGTACTTTTATGAACCAAAACTGTTATAATTGGCATGTCTAGAGTCACTTCCTTTTTGATAATGTCCTACTTATGAAGGTTATCGGTTTATTTTCTTGACTAAGTACTGCACCTATTGCTGAGTTACCTGCGTCAGTTGTTAATTCGAAGGGTTTGTCAAAGTCGGGTTGATTCAACATTATTTCTTCTAATTATAAGCTTATCTTTCAATAACTGGAATGATTTTTACCTTCTGCGTCTCATTCTATATTTATCCGTTTGCTATTTACTTTTTCATTGTCTCTTAAATACTTAGTTAATCCTTTACTTAACATTGCATAGTTGCGTATAAATTTTCTGTAATACCCAGAAAGCCCTAATAAAAACTCCTTTACTGACGTAAAGTCTTTGGTTGAGGGTATTCTTTGATAGTTTTTACCTTTTCCGGATTCGTCTTGATATGATTATAGGATACGAAATATCCTAGAAAGTCTACCTCTTCCATTAAATATTTACTTTTATCGCTACTAATTCTCATATTAGCTTCCGATAAAGCTTTAATTATGTGTTCTATGTGATTAAGATGTTCTGCGGGTGATTCCGAAAATACAATCACGTTATCTTAGTAGACATGACAAAATTTGCCGATATACTCTCTGAGTATATCATCCATAGCTCTCTGAAATATCGCCGCAGCGTTTTTAAGGCCAAATGGCATACGGTTAAACTCGTACTTGCCATTATTAACTGAGAACGCAGTTTTTGATCTATCTTTTTCTTGCATAAGGATTGATGAAATCCCGACTGTAAGTCTAAAGTAGAGACATATTTTGATTTACCCAAGTTGGATAAAATAACTGAAGTTTCTGCCATAGGGTATTAACCTGATTAGGTAAAAGAATTGAGTTTTTTTTAAATCTATGACCATACGTAGTTTCTTTGTACCATCGTCGTTGAATACTTTTTTGTCAACGACCCAAACTGGATTATTGTAAGCACTTCTACTTGGTCTTATAATATTGTTTTCCAATAATGTCTGTACTTCTTTATTAAGGATAAGCGTTTTGAGAAACTGGTTCCTTTTGTGTGGAATTTATGCAACATTTTACGTTTGTATTATACGGTGAATAATTGGGTTTTTCCGTGAAAATTCCCTTTCATCATTATATATTAAAGGCACTATACCTCCTTCATATTCTAAAATATTTTCTTTGATATTTTAATTACATTTTGCTTTAATTAAGGTTTTTATTCCTACTATTGCATCATATTCTTTAAGTTCATTTAATTCATAAAACTTTTCCCAATTCCCAAATATAGTTAACTCCTGATAACTATCTATTATACTGCTACCATGAACACTGTTTATTCTACTTATCTTATTTAACTTCCTACTTTTGTATTTATTTGGCTTGACATAATTATGGGTCGCACCTGTATCAATCAATATGTTGTATATCTGACCTGTCATATAGTTTGTTCATCTAATTGTTGGCAGGTCATGACTTATTCTAAAAATGAATCCCTTTCGTTCAATTTGTTTATTCTGGGGTTTTTGTGTAGCGGATGTTGGTTGCTATTTGGTCTGTCCCTTTTAAAAGGATTATTATTATTACGAATCTCGTTGTTGAATTTCTGATCCCTAAATTGATCGCTGCTGTATTACCTGTTTCGATTATCATTATTTTATGGCTAAGGCCGGTAGGTTCCGCTTCCTGAATCCATTCATTGATGTTGTGGTGTCGTGATCTGATGATTTTGTCTTAGTGTAAAATTTTGATTTCCGACAATATTGCTATTAAATCTCGGTTGAACCGGGAGTACTGGTCGTTGTACTTGTATTTGTGGCTACCCTCTGTTGTATTCCGTTCTATTGGGAATAGCTTATGAATCTAAATCTTTGAGATAAGTTAACTTCGATTTCCTGAGCTCTAGCTAGAGCGTTAGGAAGGTCACCTGGAGTTAGTGAAAAAACTACATTACTAATGGGTTGGTTTAACCCCATTACGAAAACTCTTAATGCGTTATCTCGTGCTACATTGATTAAAAACATTTTTCTAAGCCGTCCTAATTCCATAACTCATTATTGTCTTGTTTGTTTTTAGTGTTAGAAGTTTGCTGACGTGATCGTAAAATTATTGTAGGGTAGAGAAGTATTTTGATTTACCCAAGTTGGATAAAATAACTGAAGTTTCTGCCATAGGGTATTATGTCTAGCGTTCGTCAATTCCGTTTGCAACATATGCACCGGTCTTTTATCCTCGTAAGTAAAGTAAAATCTTCCTAAGATTGCGTCAATGTGTAACCGGGTACCATGTGATGTTAGTACGTCATTAGCCCTGCCTATAATCCTATTTCTTGCAATATTTACTGCAACCCTTACAGTGTTCTATATTATAAGCTGGTGCTAATCTGCTCAAAGCCCCTAATAATTCCTCAACTTTCCTAGTTAATGCTACTCTGTTTTCAGCTACTGCCTTTGCAATTAATACGTGTATTTGTTCTATTGTCATTGCCATTTTGTTATCAATTAAATATTCTTACTTTATTTCCATTTAATATATATATTTATATAAAATTATTTGATTTTATTAATAATAATATTATTTTCTTACTATGATAAATTTAATTCCGCTGCCAGTTATCCGCTTTCAGATTCTATATTATTTCAATATTAATATTTAAATGTTAATGCCCATTTTTATATTTTTTTCTTTGTTAATTTTTGTTTTCTAACTTTTATATTTATTTTTTTTCTTTTTATATTATATAACTATTATATACTTATTTATATAACTTTTTAATAACATACTTTGATTTTTTGCTCAATGAGCATACTTCTCATAATCAGTTGGAAATTTTCTTTTATATTTGCCTTTCAATGTTTTAAGTTGAACAGGGCTACTGGTGCAACTATTGATTTTTTTGTAAAACCTTTCGCACATTGGAAGCAGTACAAATTGTTTTAAACTTATGGTCTGTACTGTTTAATTTTCACTGCTCACGATTCACTTTGCTAGAGAATACTTAGTATGTTTTCCTCTTTGGATGCACTATATTTGCACTGTGATTTTTTTTCGTACCGGTAGGGTGTAATTTTACCCTTTTAAATTACTTTAACCGATCACTAACTAAATTTCCATAAATTTCAAGCATTGCGGTTTGCTTGTAATCTACCTCTATTTTTCTTTTTGTGAGGTCTCAGATCCCTGAACTGGTAAATTATGTTTTCAATTCTTTTTGAAAACGTTTTTCATATTAGTTCTGTTTGGTATCTTTTTTTAGTAAAATGTATAAAACCTGTCAAAACACCAAAGTGAGAACGAATTTCTCAAAAATGGAGAAACTTACAATAAAGTTAACCAACGCATTGAACCACTTTTGAGTACAAAACATCAAAATTTCACTCCTCACATCAACAATCACATGCCAAAAGTCCAGTTTCGTTAACAATTTGCGTTTAATTAAAAAAGCCTAGTTCGCAGATTGCGCTAAAATTTATCTTCCATACAAATTTCCTCCTAAGATAAATTTAAGCGAGGATTTTTAGCCGAGCCGTACGCAGCTCACGAGATAAATTCCAACGGTCATCTAGTACTTTATCAATAAGTCTCCAATTAACCAATATCATTTGTCATAACAGACATATTTAACTGAACGACGTGGAAACATATAACATCAAGAAAAACGTGAATAAATAAATTTAAACAAGCTTATTTTTGTGCTGATGATGAACGCCAAAGAAGCGTTTGAAATGCATTCGCGTTTAATGTAAGTCCTTTTTTGTTGTAATTTGACTTCGTTTTTTTTGTGTGAAACAATAAGGTGTTGTGTTAAAATAAGCTTGTTTAAATTTATTTATTCACGTTTTTCTTGATGTCTCCAATTAATTTAGCGCCCGTAATAATGCTGGACACATTGGGCCTTACCAATAAACAAACGCTAAACACGCGTTTTGATAAATGCCAGGTTAAACTTTAAAGACGAGTTAATTTGTGTGTTTACCAATAAGCAAATTAAACATACCTTTTACTTATTAGCGTTCTATTACAAAATCTAGTACAGTATTTGTCAAATAGACAGCTGTTGAAATGACATTTGTTATTTTGCAAAATCAACAAACAATTTTTTGGTTCCAAACAGAGATTTTTAAACTTTTTTCACTTGAAATGACATGTGTCTTATTTTGCAAAATAAAAAAACAATTTTTTGGTTCCAAACAGAGATTTTTAAACTTTTTTCACTTATCAAATTAAAAAATGAGTTCCGACGCCCAGTACTAATTTAATTAGTATTACATTAGTATTTTGGAGGATGTGACACAATCTCGCCGAATATGATGATATTAATTTATTTCGGCACTAAAGGTTGGTCTTTTTTGTTGCAGTAATAATCATGTAATAAAATAATACTAATTTAAGGTTTGATAAGTCCACTGTGAAGTTCATCATCAATGGTCTGCCAAGTATCAAACTTCGACTTCAAGGACTCCCCGTCGTAGAGTTTGCTTTCAACTATGTCGGAAAAGAGCTTTACTGATTCGATTAGCAACTCTTTCATAGCTGGATTCCAATTCGAGGAACGACTTCTTTTTGAAGATTTTTCCATCATTTCAAATAATTCAATCTGAAATTTACAATTAATTAAACAAATCGAAAGATTTAATTGTGGGGCATATTCATAGTCACTTTTAAACTCCAGTTTATCTTAGACTACGGTTTATTCAATGTTATTTAGATAGGATAAACCCAGGTCTAAGATAAACTGGAGTTTAAAAGTGACTACGAATATGCCCCTGTATGTTTTACTTACATTTTTCAATTAAAAGCGCACAAACTCGAGTGAGAGTGAGAATAACATAGACGCGACAGAAAAGAAAAATTCTTTTTTTTTCTCTATAGAGGTCTTCCAAGACTTGTCTTTGTCTTTTCTCTTTCTAATTTGACATCTAAAAACAACAACAAAAAAGTCCCTGGTTGAAAAATTTTTACATGCTCTTGGCAGTGTTAAAAGTCCGGTCATTTGATTATTTTTTGTATTCGGTACTGAAAACTTAAATTTTCGATCGAATTACCTATTAATTAGAGTCTAAACACTTTAGTGAACATTTTTTCAAGAGTTTGACAAAGAAAAAACTAATTTTAGTACATATTAATTACTATTATTAAACACACGAATTTTTTGGCTCGCCTTCGTACCTTTGATATTTGGTTTTGTTTTCCAACCAGGGAGTGCTGTCAGATTGTTATTTTGTTTCTGTACACTGACACTTCTGGCATTTGGTGGCAGAGGAACATTGCTTTTAGCTGTCAGATTGACAGCACAAACTAGGTGTTTAAGCATGAGTTTCTTCAATTTAAATTTAAAGGGACGTATCACGTAACTATCAGCGTTAAGCTGACTATTAAATTGATTATTGGTATGGCTAATTTTTTAAAGTCTACATAAATATTTAAGTGATCTCTAAATTTGATTATTGGTAAAGCCCATTCTTTCACAGATAATTTTTGACATTTGTGAATCAAGACCAAAGATACTCAATATAAAGATGAGAATGTTTCGTACGTTTCACCCTCCACAATCCATTTGTTTTTCAATAGATGTGAATTATAACAACAAATAAAGGAGCTGTGTGAAGAACCCTACCGTATATGTATGAGGTTTTTATACATACATTTTCATTTTGTATCTGCAAACTGACATTTCAAGTTTGTAGGCAAATTGGATTCTCGTCTTCATGTGGATAATCTTTGATAAATTTATTATTGTTTTTTTCTTAACAAGAATTCATTGGCAGAGATATCCATAACAGTTGTACTTAAAGTACCTACATCAACAAGAAGATGATCTGCTGGTAAAGTCAATTGAATTATTTTCAAAAGAATTTATTCCAAATAATAATTTAAGATTTGACCCACAGCGCCCAAGTTCGATGGGAGTTCCAAATTGTAAATTAATTTTTCGCTCACGCATAAGCATCATGAAGATACAAAAATATTTATCACAAAAACATGCTCACCCATTTCCATTTCATTAAATTTCTTTTCATCCATGGCAGGGCAGACGGCAGACAAAATAACAATACCTAATTGTAACCAATGAAAAAAATTAAATGTATCTGTCAAAGAAGAGAATATTCCATTTACACTAGCTCTTGACTAGGAACAGAAAGAACGCATTCCAATAATTCTAGAACGAATAAAGAAACAACAAAAAAGTATATCCGGAATATTCCAGAGAATAAAGAAACGCAAAAGCGGTGTTCCAGATATTCCGAATATTCGGAATAAATAAAGAAACACACCCGTGCTGTATCGAAAGATTGAGTTTGAATAGGGTTTGATTTTCGACTATTGAATCTATTTTGAAGGGTGAAAATGTTGTTTTATATGAAATACAATTGATTTTGATGTTAATTGTTAATCTGTGGAAAGGCTATGGAGGAAAATTAATAAAGAGACTAAAAAGAGGACATACAAAAAAAAAGAGGACAAAAAAAGAATTTTATGAAAAAAGAGAGTGTACAAAAGATCGGGCTCGAAAAAGAGAACATGTTCTCTAAAAAAGAGATGCTCTGGAAACCCTACACTTAGCTCATGTCTGATTTGACAGATAACTAGTTTTATCCTTCCGCTGAACGAAGATGGTTGTGTATACGCTTCGCTAAGTAGGCCTGCGATCGACTTAGAGAAGATGCCGATTTTGCCAAAAAAATCATCTTTTCAGATGAAGCTCATTTTGATCTTGGCGGGTAGTAAACAAGCAAAATTGTCGCATTTGGGGCACAGGATACCCGCACGCATACATTGAAAAGCCTATAAACCCAAAACGAGTCACTATTTGGTGCGGATTTTGGTCCAGAGGCATAATTGGCCCATTTTTCGAAAATGAGCAAGGAGTGGCCGTTACAGTCAATGGCGATGGTTATCGGGCCATGTTGAACGAATTTCTGTTCACAAAAATTGAAGAGGAGGATATTGGCAACGTTTGGTTTCAACAGGACGGCGCAACGTGCCACACAGCCGAAGCTACACTCGATGTTTTGCGCCATTTTCAAATAAAAAAGTTATTTGGCGGACCCTTTATTTCAACTTACTAAAATTTTGCATTATTTTCACTAAACACTGTTATTATTTTTAATCTGTATGTATTAATAGTCAAAATCACTAAGGATACAAACAATAAACTTAGTATTAACCCATGGTTTCCCAACAAAGAAAATATACAAAATTACCAAAAAAGTTGAGCAAAAACCAAAACACGTGCGTTGGGCCGTAAGGCAGTGGTACAACTAACGTTTTCATTTGTGCAACTCATAACATAACAGGCACTGCAAATTCGGATTTTTTGGTCTCTTTCGCATTCTGTGTGACCTTATATTTGGAAATGACAAATCCTCCTTTCGTCAAATCCTCCTCGCTCTACCCTATACACGATTAGAAGATCTTCCAATATTGGTAGACCTGTCAGAAGTCTTCCAATTGCATCCAATAAGCTTCCAATTGCCTATTTTCTATCAAGTGAAAAATGTCCGTTACACGGTTGGTTGATTTTATCCAAATATCAGCCAATTTTTGGAAGAAAATTGTCTAACAATTGCTGACAATTTTTCGTATTCCGATACGATTGGAAGACTTCAAAGAACTAAAAATTAGCAAACTCATTGGAAGACAATTGGAAGATGACGAATCTGAAACTTTAATTTAGTAGTGAAGTAGTTCTGAACAAATTTTGAACAGCTTGTTAAAAAATATATATAAGGTATTAAAAAAAAATAGAAAAAAAGTGAAAAACGATATGAATGGAGCAATAGTGACTATCTCAGCAGCATATGTGTTGGAGAGCAGTGAAGAGGAAGATGAATTGCTGCAGAAGAGACGTCGAAAAGTTTGGATGAAAGCTTTGATAGCGCGTCGTAAGCAGGAGGGGTTATACACAAAATTGCTCGTCGACTTTCTGCATCAATTTTTTTAATTTTTTTTTTGTAATATAAAATAATAGTCATAATAATATAAAATAATAGCTTGAGGCGTGCAACCGAGAGAGGTGCAAATGTACTGGTACAGGTACACAACACTGAAGAAACAATAATGGCCAAAGTTCGCACACTACGAAACCCTGGAATTTCAATTCGTAGAGATCTTCCTAGGACAGTACGTGATCGTCGGAGGAGAGTATTTAACTTGAAGAAGAACCTACTATCTAAACATCCAAACTTAAAAATTGTACTTAAAGGAGAACTTATTCAAGTGGAAGATAAAACATTCTTTTATGATGAAAACGAAAAACTTATTTGGAAAGATGGATATGGCGACGGAGAAGAAATCATCAATCAGCTGGTTTTCACAGTGGCAAATACAACAAATGGAAGAATCTCTCCAACGATGGCAGAGGCACCTACATTCTCAGCTAGAAATGATCTCGTATCTGGGACACAAACCCAACATCTAAATCATTCCTAATAGTATTGCCGCCTGCCCTAGTATTAAAGTAGCTAAATCAAATAATAATTTAAATTTTAGTATTTTATCATATAATGTAGCTGCATTAAAAAAAAAAGTAAATATTTAGATTTTCTTGAATATGTTAAAAAACATGATATAATTATTTTTTTTATATGAAACTTTCCTAGTGGAAAATTATGAAAATTTTGAAAATAGTTTTAATGAATTCGAATTATTATGGATCGCTGCAATCCGAAAACATACGGTAGGAAGAGCAAGTGGAGGAACGGTTTTTAGGATAAATAAAAATTTTTCACCAAAAACAAATTGCTGCTTTATAAGGAGGGAAAATAGAGAATATGTAAAATTAGATATCAAGGGAGAACAAATGGAGATTTGTCCAATCTACATAAACTGTTGCAACTGGCAAATTGAATTCAACGATTTAATGGATTGCTTACTCCTTGAAGGCTGCAAAAATATGCTTCTGGTTGTTGACTTTAACGCTAGAGTTGGAAAAGAACAAATAGCACCTATAATGAAAGGAGAATATGAGTCTTTCTGCAGCGTGATTAGAGAGTCTAAAGATGAAACTATCGATGCCAAAGGCAAGCAACTTATTGAAGCATGTGGCTCTTTTAACTTATGTCTTTTAAACGGTAGAACAGTTGATAGTAATGGTGAATTTACGTTTGTAAAGGGAAACGGATGCTCCGTAATTGATTACGCGTTCATTAATGGAAACTGGCATGAGCTGATACAGGACATGGAAGTAGCAACCCAACTTTTCTCAGATCACCTGCCCCTATCTATTAAATGTAGAACAGAAACAAACAATCCTGTTACCAAAAATCTTTCGCTGCTACCAAAACTTATTTGGAAAGACAACTTTATCTTTGAGTATCATCGCCAACTAGATAAATGCGTAACAATGCTGGAAATTAAGTGAGATCATGCTTTTTTATACCCTAGTTTTCTCACAAGTATAATCAAACACATAGCAGAACCAAAAACAAGCAACAACAAACTAGCTAGAAAGCAACCTTGGTTTGATGAAGAATGCGCCAATGCTAGGAAAAAATCACTTGGATTTCTCAACTTGTTTAGAGAGTTGAACACAGAAACATCGAAACAAATGTATATTGAAGCGAATTTTCATTACAAAACAGTTTGTGAATCCAAGAAAACCATATATTTCAATGGGATGGCGAGTGAAATAGCTGAGGTTTCTTGTAGCAAAGACTTTTGGACCATTGCCAGAAAACTCAACGGGAATACATACAGAGTTGTCATCCGAGTTGAAGTTAACACGCTTAAAAACCATTTTCAAGCAAAACTGAATCCTGAGGGACCACAAGTTTCATATATGTATGCAGTACCACAAGTGTTTGATGAAATCTTGGACCCACCATTCAGCATCGAAGAACTTTTTGAAGTGTTGAGAAAAGCAAAACAAAATAAGGCACCAGGCGAAGATCGAATCCCCTATGAGTTCTTCCAAAATGCTAGGTTAGGTTAGGTTAGGTTATAAAGGGTGTGCACAGCATGAAGCTGTTGCGTACACGGGGGCCTATTGGTCCATTGTGATCCCCTGTAAGAGTAAAAATTTAGCATCGATGCTCCTCAATTCTGTCGATTAGCGTAGACTGGCTCGTTAACGAACCAGCCTGTGCTATCTATAAATTTCCTCATGCTTGCCATTGAGACCTGTGCTAGATCATCCAGTTCTCCAACAAACCTGTTTCCGAAATGACGGAGTCGGCTGGTTTGGAGGTTCGGACAGTCGCAGAGCAGGTGTTTAATGGTCTCCATTTCCTCCTCATCCTGACAGCTCCTACAAAAATCGGGTGCAAATGCCCCTATTCTGTTAGCCATTGTGGCAATGGCGCAATGACCTGTTAGTACACCTATCAAGATTTTAATGTTCTTTTTACTCAGCGATAGAATATACCGAGTTTCCTTTTCGTTTGTGTTAGGCCATAAACTTCTAGAGATTACACAGTCGTTCCTGGATTTCCAGGAGATATTGATTTTATCTTTTAGTTTAAGGTCTATCTTCCTCTTGAGTACCCCAATCGGGACGAGTGGTCCCCTAACTGAATGGTCGCTACTACTTGTGTCTGCTTCTGACCCTTTCCTGGCTAGTTCATCTACTATATCATTCCCTTCTATATTGCTATGTCCGGGAACCCAGCAGAGCTTTACCTGGTTAGTGTGGCAGATTTTGTTTAATTCCTTCCTACAGTTTAAAACTGCTTTTGATCTTATGGTCTCACTGGCTAAGGCTTTGATAGCAGCCTGGCTGTCCACGAAAAAAGTAATCTCCGAAGAGCTTAGCTTTTCGTGATCTGCCAATTCAGCTGCTTTTCTAATGGCAAAGATCTCGGCCTGAAAGACACTACAGTCAACCGGGAGTGTATATGACGCTCTGATGTTGAGAGATTGGCAAAACACTCCAGCACCTGTTCCTGATTCCATTTTTGAACCGTCAGTGTAGAAAGGGATACCCTGTTTACTTTTAAGTGAATTGGGATCCCAACCCTGTCTTTCTGGTATGAAAATAGAAAATTTCCTATCGAAATCTAGTAAAGGGGGGATGTAATCGGTGGTCTCCCTCAGTCCTGGAATCGTGTCATATCTTTGTAAGATTGACCCGTGGCCATAAGTGCTGTGCCTCCAAAAACTCAGTTCTCTTAAACGAATTGCAGTTTTGGCTGCCGTGCACTTTATGAACTCATCCAGAGCCGGGAGGTCCAAGATCATTTCCAATCCTGCTTGTGGTGTGGTTCTTTGAGCCCCTGTTATTCCTACACAGGCTAGTCTCTGTACCTTATTCAGGTTCTTGAGATAGCTTGATTTTTCCACCGCCTTCCACCATACAATAGAGCCATAGGTAAGAATGGGTCTGACAATCGCTGTGTAAATCCATTGGATGACTTGCGGTCGCATACCCCAACGCACACCGAAGGTCTTTTTGCATGTGTAGAATGCACATAGTGCTTTTTTCATTCTTTCCTCAGTATTACGCTTCCATGTAAGCTTGGAGTCAAGGATTACTCCTAGAAATTTAGCTTCCTTAGAAGGTTTAAGAGGAATGCCATTTAGTTTGGGAGGGTTGAAGCCCTCCAGTTTCCTTTTCTTCGTGAACAAAACTAGCTCTGTCTTGGTGGGGTTGCCCCGAGACCGTTCTTAGTTGCCCAAGAAGATAAATCCTTTAATGCATTTTCCATAATGTTTTCGATGATGGTAAGAAACTTGCCTGATACCAAAACCACTATGTCATCTGCATATGCTACTATTTTAATGCCCTGATCTTTGAACTTTGTGAGAATTTTGTTGACTACGAGGATCCAGAGCAGGGGTGAGATGACTCCTCCCTGTGGTGTGCCTCTAGTAACTGTTTTCTTAATAGTGCTAACTCCTATTTGAGAGTTGATAATTCTGCCATTTAAAATGGTGAAGATCCAATCGACAATGACAGATTCAACCCCAACTTCAACTAAGGCAGTCTTGTTCGATTCCGTTTTAACGTTATTAAACGCACCCTCGATATCAAGAAATGCTGCCATAGTATATTCTTTATGTTCAAGACTTTTCTCTATATGTGAAACTAATTCATGCAAAGCAGTCTCCACTGATTTACCTTTAAGGTAAGCGTGTTGGTAGTTGCACAAATTGTTTTCGTTGAGAAGTTCTCTAACATGTAGATCAATTATCCTCTCTAGTGTCTTAAGGAGAAACGAAGAGAGACTTATTGGTCTATAATCCTGAGCGGTCGAGTGAGTCGGTTTCCCTGCTTTTGGGATAAAGACTACCTTGACCTTTTTCCAGCTATTAGGGACGTATCTTAGTTTGATACAACTTATGAAGATTACCCTAAGCCACGGAGTTATTACTTTGAGAGCATTTTGAAGAAGAGCTGGAAAAATCTCGTCTGGTCCCGCTGATTTATAGGGTTTGAACGAGTTTATTGCCCAGATAATCTTCTGCTCAGTAATAACCTGAAAATGCTAAATAATCTTCCCAATATTAAAGAAAGGTGATCCTAACAACGCAGCGAACTAGAGAGGAATCTCTTTTATGAATACTATAGCGAAAATTTTTACTGGCTTATTGAACACACGCCTAACAAAATGGGTTGAAGAAAACAGAAAGTTAAGCCAATTCCAGGCGGGATTTAGAGAAGGCTATTCTACTGTGGATCAGATATTTAATCTAACAAGTATAGCGCAAACCTACCTTAATAGAGGAAAAAAATTATATGCTTTTTTTATCGACTTTCGTGCGGCATTTGATACGATCAACAGAAACTGTCTTTTCTACAAACTTTCCCAAATTGGCGTATCGACTAAGTTTCTTAATATCTTGATCAATCTCTACAGTGCCAACAAATCAGCAATATGGAATGGGACCGAGCTGTCAGACTGGTTTGGAATTGAAATAGGTGTACGTCAGGGATGTTTGCTAAGTCTGCTAATTTTTTCACTATTTTTGGATGACATCTCAGAGTGCCTGCCGGCAGGAATCATGGTTGAAGGTATCAAAATCACCACATTGCTTTTTGTGGATGATCTGGTAATCTTAGCAGAATCGCATAATTCTCTGCAACTCAT
The DNA here is from genome assembly GCA_932273885.2 of Leucozona laternaria. Lineage (NCBI taxonomy): Eukaryota > Metazoa > Arthropoda > Insecta > Diptera > Syrphidae > Leucozona > Leucozona laternaria. The sequence goes on along the minus strand of OW026366.1, from coordinate 68,171,319 downwards.
GATAAACAAATTAGAAAATTACTGCAAGTGCAATTGTCTACAAATCAATACAGCGAAGTCTAAAGTACTTGTTTTCAGAAAAGGAAGAGGCCGACTAGCTGGATACGAAAAATGGAAATATGGTGGAGAGGATCTGGAAGTTGTCAAATCATACAAGTACCTAGGAGTGACGATAAATCATGACCTTTCCTTCAAACAACATTTTAAAATGAAACTTGCTGATTCGAAAAAAGCCATCAATACAACTTGGAAAAATCTTATGTCTAACTCTAGGGTTGAATTATCATCCAAAATAAAGATTTTTGAAGCTGTTATGCGCTCCATAATGTGCTACGGCGGCGGCGGGCAAGTTTAGGGTGGCAAATACTACGAAGATGTAGAAAGGCTGTAACGTTTCTTTTTGAAAAAACTTCTGCGGCTACCATCAACCACTCCTAACTATATGTTATTAATTGAAAGTGGAATGTCACCTCTTTATGTCTTCACACTTCAACTCAGCATGAACTATGTGACCAAAGTTCTTAACGAGCAAGACGATTCACGACTTACCAAGGTTCTCGTCAAGGAGGCACTTAGAACGAAAACAATGTTCTTCAAGGACTGGGAAAATGCCGCAGCTAAATACAACATTCTGCTAGATCTAACAGAAAATAACATCCCAGAGTGGAAAGACAGAACCCAAAAATTCGTTCTTGATGTGAAACAAGCTATCAAAATAGAAAGCATAACACAAGCTGAAAATTCATCAACACGTTTTTGTATCGGCAACTTGAACACCAACAGATTGAGTATCTGAATCTCAGTACTGCACAAATTTCTATGGCAACCCGAGTGAGAGGAGAACTACTCAAGCTAAACTGCATGCCCCATCGTGAAGATATTTCATCGATATGCTGTTTATGCAACATTAGGGAAAACGAAGACGTGATGCACTTTCTTGGTTCCTGTCCCATCTTGAAAGAAATAAGGCGATACCACTATGGAGTTAATCTGATGAATATTGAAGAGGTAAAACTTATTCTCAACGACAGCGAAAATTGGGGGAAACTTGCTTCTTATTGCTACGCAGCGCTCAATTATAGAACAAGAATAATAAATGAAAATTTTTGAAATAATTGTCAAATAAAAATTTTCCTTACTTAAATATTTGTAAATATACTTTTTATATCTTCATTTTGTATACAAAACAACTGTTAAATTTGTTGTCATTTCTCGGCAGACGGCTAAGCCATGCTTAAATGTACTTAATATTAAACAATTACAATTGTAAATTTTATAAATGAATTAATAAAGTACCAAATAATAAAAAATAAAAATAAAATAATAGTCACTAGCTGGCCCGACCGGCTTCGCACGGGTAGATAATCCTAAGCTTCGCATAAAAATTACAAAAGTAAATATAAATTATAATTTCAGCTGTAAAAATATGATACTCTAAGTCCAACCTTTATTACTTTCCCAACACAGAAAGAATTTTTGTAATACATTTTTTTTTAATAACCTTTGAAGCAGCAAAAGAATTTCTTAAATTGGATTTTTTTTTGAATTTTACCCCATTTCACCATACAAAAAATTAAATTTGAAAAAGAGTATCTCCAAAGCCATTTCCTAACCGCCTACAGCGCCACCTGTTCAACGGTAATTGAATTAATTGAACTGACAAACTAAATATGTGCCTATAACACCACCTGTTGAGAATGAATTTTCTGACTTTTCTTTTTTCCTAAACCTTCGCGTAGCAATTACGAACAAACCCGCAGAAGGAAGTATACAATTTGGTCCACGATCCATTTTTATATATAAAGATTACTCGACGACAAACAAAACAGATCTGCCAATTGGGAATTGGAAAATGTTCTTCACACGAACATCTTCCAATATTCAATTAGTCTCTCAATCGTCCAATTATCTGTCAACTAGAAAAATTGTGTGCTTACAAATGTTCACACGATAGCAAGCATTCAGCCAATTTTTTGTTAAAAATTTTTTGTTAAAAAATTGTCCGACAATTGGCTGACAACTTTTTTTCTGTCAATTTTGGCAGATTAAATTGGATGTTGACACGGTTTATAGAAAATTTTTAAACATTTTTCGCGAAATATATGCAAATATTGGACGATCTTCCAATCGTTTATACTTAGCTTTAGCACCATTAAATTTCTGTTTTTTTCAACATATCCCGATATCCCACCAAACATCCCCCATTTTCATGGTGAAAAACTGATGAGCTGAAATTTTGTTAAATATGGCTGCGTCATTTGGACATACAAAATGGTTGATTTGGCAAAAAAGAACAATCCCACCCCGTTAAATTGTTGTTGCAATTCACATCTATTCATGGACACAAAACGAAATTACAAAAACAACAATGTAAACAAATGGGTTTTGGAGGGTGATAGGTACGAAGGATTGGCATCTTCATATAGAGTGTTTTTGCTCTATAGTACGATCATGGAGTCGTTTTTCTATACGTTCAGGATAGGCACTGCAGATACCAAAAATTTTACAGTGGAGGGATTGCAGAAGGAATCGAGAGCAGGTAGTAGGAGCGAGAGGATTGTTTATATTGATTCTGACAACAATAAAGCGAGTAAACGAGATATCTGATATCAAATATTAAATGTAGAGAGAATGTTGCATCGTAATCACTCTAAATATTCTTCATTCAAAATACGTGTCCCTGATTTAATATTTCATCTTCTTAATTCAGCAACATTTTGGCCAAAGGGTGATATAATACACGAATTTGAAAATAAATTGATCAAAGGTATCAACACACACAAGAACCCTTTTCAACAAACCATTACAATGCGGAATCATCGACAAAGCAGCTTCAACAGGTACTAATATATTTAGATGTTTTCTACGCATTCAATACATTTTTCGTATAGGTCGTTATTAGACTTTGGAGGGATATATGAAGGTACAGATAACGAAGAGATATCCGTACTCCATTTTAATTTTTATACATAAGACTTCAACGTCGCAAAGCCTAAAACTATCAACTAATTGACAAATAAGGGAGTTTTTAACCGCCATTAGAATTCCTCCTCCAACAACGTCAATTTCATCCAATTCGTGGCGATCACGTCTATATATTTGATGTATCACATCAAAAAACTCAGTATCCAAAAAAGATATATTTAGCCAAGTTTCAGTCAGTATTATGACATCGTGATGAAGGTTAATGCAATTTTTAAAGACCTTGTTGGTCTTAGTCCGAAGGCCATTTACGTTTTGGTAATAAAGGTTGTTTTTTTTAGAGGTATAGAACATTAAATTGGCAACACTATTTTAACTGGCGGCCATTTTGTCAGCTGTCAAGTGATTTATTTTAAGTTTGGTTTGGAATTTTAACATAAATAGACTGACACCTAAACAACACTTCCAAATTGTAACCAAATGGGCCAAAACAAGATTGCCGTTGGTCCCAATTTTTAAAGGGTGTTTTCTTAGAGGTATAGTACTTTTAAATGGAATAAAACAAAGATGAATTTTTAACATTGATATGAAATTTACTTTATTCGAAAGACAATCTTCTGGTATATAATTTAAATATGATTTCTGACATATGACCGCCACGGCTGGATCGGACGTAGTCTAATCTGGAGGTCGAATTTTCGATGAATTTTTCCAACATTTGTGGCCGTATATCAGCAATAACGCAGCGAATGTTATCCTCCAAGTGGTCAATCGTTTCAGACTTATCGGTGTAGACTAGCGACTTCACATATCCCCACAGAAAAAAGTCAAGCAGTGTTAAATCGCACGATCTTGAAGGCGAATGCGCGGGTCCGTAACGTAAAACTATGCGGTTACCAAACGTTTCCTTCAATAAATGAATTGTGGCACGACCTGTGTGACATGTTGCACCGTCTTGTTGAAACCACAGCTCCTGCACATCATGGTTGTTCAATTGATGAACGAAGAAGTCAGTAATCATTACTCTATAGCGGTCACCATTGACTGTAACGTTCTGGCCAGCATCGTTTTTAAAGAAGTACAGACCAATTATTCCACCAAACCATAAAGCACACCAAACAGTCAGTTTTTGTAGAAGTAACGGTGTCTCAACATACACTTGAAGATTATCATCCCTCCAAATACGGCAGTTTTGTATATTGACGTATCCATTCAACCAAAAGTGAGCTTCATCGCTAGACAAAATTTGGTTATAAATATCTTCAAATGGAGCCTGATGACTAGATCATGGTAATAGGTGATTTTAACCTTCCTAACTAGGTTTGGACTAATCCTACTGATTATAACAACCAGTGGCCTAACTACGGGGGAGGGGCAATCGCAAAATACCTATTAAAATTGTTGATATAAAGCTCATTTTGAAAAATTATTCCAATTAAACATTTTAAAAGAACTGAGCTGAAGAAATGACACCACTTTATCATAACCTCTTAAACAAAACTCCTTCATTATACCTACCTAATAACTAGCCTATACCCACTAACCGTCCTGCTTTTCTCTTTGCTCTTTGCTCTTTCAAGAATTTGCTTTTGTAGGTACGATTTGCATAAGATTTGTATAAGATGCTTCAAAAACCTAAAAAAAAGAAATCGTATGATGGAGGGAGTCTTAAAATAGAAAAACGACTAGATTCAAAAAGAAGAGCCATTATAAGCTGACTATATTCCGTTATAACTTTTTTTAAAGATAAAATTCCATTTATCAACGTTCTTTTTAAATAAACTTTTTTGAGTGAATACTTTTTGTGAAATTAATTTTATTTTCAATCCAATTTTTATTCAAAATTTCTCTAAATTAAGTACTAACTGGATGCATGTGAAAATATGGATATATACAAAGATAACACCGCTTTGAACTTGGACAAGGGTAACATACAGTCTGAGTTGTTCTTTCTGCGTTGACATTGCAATCCTCAAATGCTTGTGGGTCTCACATTGCTTGTGAATTTTTCTCCCGTTAATTCCCTTGCTTTAACTTTCCTTATGATGATGAAGATGATGATGATAATACTGCTGCTGCTGCCGTTGAAGATGACGATGGTGATATAAAGGGTCCGCCAAATAACTTTTTTTTTTTGAAAATGGCGCAAAACATCGAGTGTAGCTTCGGCTGTGTGGCACGTAGCGCCGTCCTGCTGAAACCAAATGTTGCCAATATCCTCCTCTTCAATTTTTGTGAACAAAAATTCGTTCAACATGGCCCGATAACGATCGCCATTGACTGTAACGGCCAGTCCTTGCTCATTTTCGAAAAAGGGCCCAATTATGCCTCTGGACCAAAATCCGCACCAAACAGTGACTCGTTTTGGGTGTATCGGCCTTTCAATGTATGCGTGCGGGTGTTCTGTGCCCCAAATGCGACAATTTTGCTTGTTTACTACCCGCCAAGATCATCATCTGAAAAGATGATTTTTTTGGCAAAATCGGCATCTTCTCCAAGTCGTATAATCAACCATATTCGTTCAGCGGAAGGATAACACTCATTATCTGTCAAATCAGACATGAGCTAAGTGTTACCATTCACGAAAAACGTTAGATGGCGGACCCTTTATATTAACTATGCTGATGTTAAGTTATATGCAAAACCAATTTATATTTAGTCGTGTTAACTGCTAGAAATGTATACAAAGTTGTTCGACTCTTTTAAAAATAAAAATAAATAGTTTTGTTTAAAAAAAAAAAAACAAAAAACTGAAAACCCAAATTTAATGTGTGTTTTATTTTATAATAGTGTTTAAACATTTAAAAAATTTTTTTTTTTAATTTTTAGTTTGAAAATTATTTTTTCAAAAATTGTTTACTAAATAAAAAATATTTAAAAAGAAAATACAATAGGAGATTTCTAGCTTTACAAAAAGGCATAACATGGCCTTGTAAGTATTACGATTGGCGCAAAATTTAAGTTGATTTAGTAAAGTGTTAAATCATTTTTAGTATGATACTAGGTTAAAAAGAGGATTTTGCTAATTTTTAACGAGTTTAACATGATACTACCTCTTAACATTTTACTAAAGTTAAAATCGCCAGATTGCTGTTTTATCTTTTTAACATATTACTCAACCCCTGTAATCACCCTGTATAATATATTGTTTTATATTTTGTTCCATCTTAAAAAAAATTGTTTGCCCCCCCAGAGTAAAATGCTAGCTAAGCCACTGATAACAACTAGTATGTTTCGGCTAATGCATCGAGTTCCAATGAGCTATCGATAATAGATGGCATGTCTTCTTGTGGATTGAATCAATTTAACCTAGTTTCCAACCAATTTGGAAGTCTTGGATCTGGTATTTTTCTCAGACACTTTAATCGCCGATGCTGCAGTTATGCCCTCCACTGCAACATAAATTAATGAGGATCGTCATCATCCAGCCTTAGATATAAATATCATTGAGACTGAATATGTGTTATCCTAATAACTTAACAAACAAATTAGAATTTAACTTTCGTAAATGTAATTTTATTGAATTGTTTAATTTATTATGTACTATTGATTGGAAACATTTATTCCTTAACTGTGCGCTGTGATATTAGTGATATGTGTTTTAAATTTTATAGCGTACTATTTGACTGTTTTTATAAGACAGTACCAATGAAGAAATCATTTAGTAATTCAAATGTACCACCATGGTTTGATCTGCAAATGAAAAATTTAAATAACAGAAGAAACAAAGCTTGGGTGAAATACAACAAAACTCGAACTGAACTTTAGAACTTTTATGAACCTTAAACAACTATTTTCAGACTATTCAAATTCTTTATATGAAAATTATATTCAGAAAACAGAAATCGAACTCAAAACTAACCCAATAAACTTTTAGAATTTTGTAATATGTAAAAAAAATGTAGACGGCTTCCCTATGTCATATTTAAATACAACTAGTCATGAGCCCGCGGTTTTAGCTAACATGTTTGCAAATTATTTCAAAGATGTTTTCGACGAATCAAATTTGAATGAACCAGCCTCCTGTTCCACCGTACTTAATTTCCCCCACCTTAATTCAATTAATTTTGCAATAAGTGAAGATTCTATAACTCTAAGCATTCAGAAACATGATGATTGTTATAGCCCGAGACCTGATGGCGTGCCATCCTTTATTTTGAAGAAATGTGTTTCTTATCTCTCATATCCGTTATATATTCTTTTTAATGAATCTTTAAAAAGCTCAATTTTCCCCAAATTTTGAAAGAGTGCATTTATAACGCCCATCCATAGGAAAGGGTCAAAAAGCGAAATAACTAATTACCGACCAATCGCTAAACTGTCTGTGATTCCAAAATTATTTGAGTCGATCATAAGTAATGTTCTCTCTTTCAACTGTAGCTCAATTATTTGCGATAATCAGCATGGTTTTGTTAAACAAAAATCAACTACTACAAATTTGTTCCATTTCACGTCCTTTTGTCTTGATGCTTTTGAAGATAGGGAGCAAGTTGACTGTGTTTTCACTGGCTTTAGCAAAGCGTTTGACAAGTTATGTCATAAAACACTATTACTTAAACTCAGGAACCAGGGATTTAATGATAATTTTTTAAAATGGATCTCGTCTTATTTAGAAAATAAATGCTATAGTGTTTCTTTTAGAAATGAGCGGTCGGCTCAGTTTTTCGTTAACTCAGGAGTTCCTCAGGGTAGCTACCTGAGCCCAGTTTTATTTATTTTATTTATAAATGACATAATCTCGATCATTAGAAATTCTTCTGTCCTTATTTATGCTGATGACATTAAGCTTTACAAAAGAATAAAATCGTCCACTGACTGTATACTTTTACAAGAAGACCTTGACAGATTTAGCGAATGGTGCAATTTAAATCGTTTTTTTTAAATATTAACAAATGCAAAACTATGTGTTTTTCACGTAAAAAAGACACAATTACACATAGTTACTTGTTTGATTTGCCTCCCTTGAATAAATTGTCCGTATTTTCTGATCTTGGCATAATTCTGGATTCAAAACTGACATTCAATGATCACTTAAATTTTATAATAAAAAAGGCTAATAGGGTCTTAGGATTTGTAAAACGTTTTTCGCGTGAATTTCAGAATTCACACGTTTTAAAGCTTCTTTATGTATCTCTTGTGAGACCGATTCTCGAGTACGGATGTGTCATATGGGCCCCTTACTACTCTGTCCATATAACTAGATTGGAAGCGGTGCAGAGAAGATTTTTGCGTTTCTGCCTTGGACTTCTCCCATGGTCACAAAGACTTATTCTGCCTCCTTATTCTCATAGATTAAACTTAATAGACCTCCCATTACTCTCTAAACATAGGCAATATCTTCAATTTTGTTTCATAGCTAGAATTTTAAGTGGTTCAATAACATCTCCATCAGTTCTGTACAAGATAAATTTTAGTTTTAGTCAGTCAAGTTTAAGAAGACAACACCCTTTGGTCCCATTATTTAGTAGATCTCACTATGGTGCATATAGCCCTCTTAATCAATTAATTGCAATTTTAAAAGTATACAATTTAAAGCTTTTTTTTATAATAATAATATACATTAAGAATTTAATTATTTTATAAGATTTTTTTTTGTGCATATTATATCATGATAAACAATATGTAACGTTAGTATTTAACGGATTGTCAATAAATCTAAATCTAAAATATCTGAAACTGAGTCTTGCTTCATGGCAACGACAAGAATATGGGCGAGAAAATAGAAAAATATTCTTGTGTATATGTGTAAGCTTATGCAAGAATTTAAATTTCAGCATTGTTTTTATGAATTAACGAATACATTTTATGGCTTCAAGGCATACCTATATTTTTATATAAGAATATTTTCGTGCAAAATTTGAGTATTTGTTTTTGATTTTGAATTTTGTTGCAGAATCAATTATCAAAGCAGCCTTGCAGGTATTCAATATCTACATAATATAATATATTGTTGTCTAGCAAGGTTGCCATATTTTTGGTTGTAGGCTTCTAGGTACTGTCCATGTATAATTAAATTCATAGGCACAGGTGTTATTTTTTTCATTCTCCTTGGATAGGCAAACCAACAAGGTGATTCGTATAAGGTGTGATAAAAAGCTAGGGCGTGTAGGTTGGGGCGGGACAAAAACAAAATGGGAAGGGCGTCTATTCCCCCCCGTTTAGGGGAAAGGGGCAATTTTCTAAAAAAAAAATATGACTTAAAACCAGAACTTAAATTATTAAAAAAACACCGTTAACATTTAAAATGGGTCGATTTTCTTTAAACTTAGTACCTAGCTTTTTTTGACACTCCCCCCGAAAAATATCATCATTATGTTTGAGGACTAAGAAAATAAGTAATAAAATAAATATTTTTTTTTTATTTTCGCTTTTCTCGAAAACGGTTCAATTTATTTCTACCAATTTTTTTTATGAAAAATGATTGATACATTTTAAATAATATTAGGTACCGACATTTTCAAAAAAGTTATTTTTGGATTTGAAAATAAAGTTTGAAAATATTTCTTGAAAACTCAATAAGTACCTACCTACCTATTTCAAAAACGACTTGGTCGATTATTAAACATGGCAAAAACCGTTTTTTTAACATTATCTAGAAGGTTTAAAAAAATATTCTTAACCAAAAATAACGGTAGGTACCTCCGTATAAGAGGGGGGGGGGGTATATTCCCCTCCCGTTTAAGGTGGGGACATTTTCTAAAAAGTTGACTTAAAACAGAAAAAAAATATTTAAAAACAACGGCTACACTTACAACGACATGATATACCTTTTTGTAAAGCCAGATATCTTTTCTTTTATTTTATTTTGAACTAAAATACAATTAGTCTAAGAGCCGACCGCATATTTTTGGTTTGGAAATATAACCAAAAATTGAGTATGAGGGTTTGTAGGTGTATGCGTTGTGATATAGAAAACAAAAGTCTGGCAGGTTGTTTTTGGTGCCGGTGGTGGGGGTGAGGGTTTGAAAATGGCGATTTTTACAATTTTTTATCAGAAGAATTATCACTTAAATTCTTTTTTTTTTAAATGACAAATGATGCACTGTCATTTTTCCTAAGTGTAAAGACTTTTATCTTGACGATCCGATTAATAGAACTCAAGATATAAGCTCTTTAAGCGAACCTTATCAGCCTTTTTTTGGAGACTTTTGTTGATTTTATGCATAACAAAAAATAAACAACAAAAATCTCCAAAAAAAAAGCTGATTGCCGTAGAAAAATGATATTGGTATCAAATGAAAGGTATTTTTCTTGTCTTTAAAATAATACCAAAGTTATAATGATATGTTAAACACATTTTGAGATATTGAGTTTTAACTTCTAAAAAAGCCACTTTTTTTTGCGGTCTTTGTAACATCGATATTTCAAAAAATTCAGTGATGACATATACTTTTTTTAGCTCTAGTGAAAAGATTATTTTATTACCTTTAATTTGATAAAAAAATTAAGTGTACTTATTATATAAATACCTAAAAATAAACAAAATATTCCTCAAAAGGCACTAAATTATTATGTGATGACTAGGTATATATAATTTGGTATTTAAGTATTACAAGGCTCGAACACAATATTACGCCACCTGCTCACTTCTTGGACAATATTTTATTGATATATGATTCGGATTAAAACCGTTAAAAATAGTATTTCCTTTTTATATCCACTATTATTTATCTTAAAACCCGTCCGTCGGTCTGTGCGTCCACTGTAATTTGAGCTAGAGCCCAAACGTGTGAACCGATTTGCTTCAAACTTGGTACAGAGCATTTTTATGTGATTCCCTAGAGGATGAATTCGAATTTTGGATTTAGCTCATTTAGAACGGTTAGCTTCCATACAAATATTTTATTTTGTTTAAATTTTCTCAAAAACGGCTGTTACGATTTTGATTAAACTTCGTAGCTGCAATAACTAAGTCAATCGTAAGAAAACTGCGTGTCAGGTTTTTCTAAAAAAATCGCATAACGGAATTTGGTATTCCACGGTTTTTAGAAAATAGTCTTATTTTTAGGTTATTCAAGTATAACTTTTTGATGGTTAGACCGATTTTGTTATAATTTTGCAGTCTGGTGCTTCTCAACAGTATAAATAATATTGAACTTAAACATTTTGAAAAATATTGATTTACTACCAACAAAATATCAAACAAAAAAAATCTGTTTTTTAGTGGTTACTTTTGACTATATACGATATTTTCTCGTTAAATATATACACTATGCATCTTCAATGTGTGGTAACACACAATTGTTAACCACAAAAAAAAGTTCGTGCGATCGAGTCGTGCATATTTTGTACCCTATAATCTATCTTTCCTGGTCCATAGGCATAATAAGATGCCTTTAGAAACATATTTTGTTTATTTTTAGATATTTATATAGGACGAGACTAGACACATGCCAATTTATAACAGTTATAACAGTTAAAAGTGGGTGTGCGTTAACGCGCTTCGCGCGACTTGAAAAAAAACTCTGGGTACCTGAAGTATACCCACCGTTTAGGGCCCTGGCCTTGAGGGGCCGCATAAACAGTACTTTTAAAGACCAAAACTGTTATAATTGGCATGTCTAGAGTCACTTCCATTTATATAATTAAGTACACTTCATTTTATATCAAATTAAAGGTAATAAAATAATCTTTTCACTACAGCTAAAAAAGTATATGTCATTACTGAATTTCTTGAAATATCGATGTGACAAAGACCGCGAAAAAAAGTGGCTTTTTTAGAAGTTAAGACTCAATATCTCAAAATGTGTTTAACATATCAACTTTGGTATTATTTTAAAGACAAGAAAAATATCTTTCATACCAATATCATTTTCTATGTCAAGTATTCCGCCCGTTATGGACAATTATTGGAACAAAATCTGAAATCCCTATTTTGCAATCGTCAACTTCAAGCCCAAATATCTCTCTCTGACATTCAATGATCACTTAAATTTTATAATAAAAAAGGCTAATAGGGTCTTAGGATTTGTAAAACGTTTTTCGCGTGAATTTCAGAATTCACACGTTTTAAAGCTTCTTTATGTATCTCTTGTGAGACCGATTCTCGAGTACGGATGTGTCATATGGGCCCCTTACTACTCTGTCCATATAACTAGATTGGAAGCGGTGCAGAGAAGATTTTTGCGTTTCTGCCTTGGACTTCTCCCATGGTCACAAAGACTTATTCTGCCTCCTTATTCTCATAGATTAAACTTAATAGACCTCCCATTACTCTCTAAACATAGGCAATATCTTCAATTTTGTTTCATAGCTAGAATTTTAAGTGGTTCAATAACATCTCCATCAGTTCTGTACAAGATAAATTTTAGTTTTAGTCAGTCAAGTTTAAGAAGACAACACCCTTTGGCCCCATTACTTAGTAGATCTCACTATGGTGCATATAGCCCTCTTAATCAATTAATTGCAATTTTAAAAGTATACAATTGAAAGCTTTTTTTTATAATAATAATATACATTAAGAATTTAATTATTTTATAAGATTTTTTTTTGTGCATATTATATCATGATAAACAATATGTAACGTTAGTATTTAACGGATTGTCAATAAATCTAAATCTAAAATATCTGAAACTGAGTCTTGCTTCATGGCAACGACAAGAATATGGGCGAGAAAATAGAAAAATATTCTTGTGTATATGTGTAAGCTTATGCAAGAATTTAAATTTCAGCATTGTTTTTATGAATTAACGAATACATTTTATGGCTTCTAGGCATACCTATATTTTTATATAAGAATATTTTCGTGCAAAATTTGAGTATTTGTTTTTGATTTTGAATTTTGTTGCAGAATCAATTATCAAAGCAGCCTTGCAGGTATTCAATATCTACATAATATAATATATTGTTGTCTAGCAAGGTTGCCATATTTTTGGTTGTAGGCTTGTAGGTACTGTCCATGTATAATTAAATTCATAGGCACAGGTGTTATTTTTTTCATTCTCCTTGGATAGGCAAACCAACAAGGTGATTCGTATAAGGTGTGATAAAAAGCTAGGGCGTGTAGGTTGGGGCGGGACAAAAACAAAATGGGAAGGGGGTCTATTCCCCCCCGTTTAGGGGAAAGGGGCAATTTTCTAAAAAAAAAATATGACTTAAAACCAGAACTTAAATTATTAAAAAAACACCGTTAACATTTAAAATGGGTCGATTTTCTTTAAACTTAGTACCTAGCTTTTTTTGACACTCCCCCCGAAAAATATCATCATTATGTTTGAGGACTAAGAAAATAAGTAATAAAATAAATATTTTTTTTTTATTTTCGCTTTTCTCGAAAACGGTTCAATTTATTTCTACCAATTTTTTTTATGAAAAATGATTGATACATTTTAAATAATATTAGGTACCGACATTTTCAAAAAAGTTATTTTTGGATTTGAAAAAAAAGTTTGAAAATATTTCTTGAAAACTCAATAAGTACCTACCTACCTATTTCAAAAACGACTTGGTCGATTATTAAACATGGCAAAAACCGTTTTTTTAACATTATCTAGAAGGTTCAAAAAAATATTCTTAACCAAAAATAACGGTAGGTACCTCCGTATAAGAGGGGGGGGGGGGGGGTATATTCCCCTCCCGTTTAAGGAGGGGACATTTTCTAAAAAGTTGACTTAAAACAGAAAAAAAATATTTAAAAACAACGGCTACACTTACAACGACATGATATACCTTTTTGTAAAGCCAGATATCTTTTCTTTTATTTTATTTTGAACTAAAATACAATTAGTCTAAGAGCTGACCGCATATTTTTGGTTTGGAAATATTGAGTATGAGGGTTTGTAGGTGTATGCGTTGTGATATAGAAAACAAAAGTCTGGCAGGTTGTTTTTGGTGCCGGTGGTGGGGGTGAGGGTTTGAAAATGGCGATTTTTACAATTTTTTATCAGAAGAATTATCACTTAAATTCTTTTTTTTTTTTAATGACAAATGATGCACTGTCATTTTTCCTAAGTGTAAAGACTTTTATCTTGACGATCCGATTAATAGAACTCAAGATATAAGCTCTTTAAGCGAACCTTATCAGCCTTTTTTTGGAGACTTTTGTTGATTTTATGCATAACAAAAAATAAACAACAAAAATCTCCAAAAAAAAAGCTGATTGACGTAGAAAAATGATATTGGTATCAAATGAAAGGTATTTTTCTTGTCTTTAAAATAATACCAAAGTTATAATGATATGTTAAACACATTTTGAGATATTGAGTTTTAACTTCTAAAAAAGCCACTTTTTTTTGCGGTCTTTGTAACATCGATATTTCAAAAAATTCAGTGATGACATATACTTTTTTTAGCTCTAGTGAAAAGATTATTTTATTACCTTTAATTTGATAAAAAAAATTAAGTGTACTTATTATATAAATACCTAAAAATAAACAAAATATTCCTCAAAAGGCACTAAATTATTATGTGATGACTAGGTATATATAATTTGGTATTTAAGTTTTACATGGCTCGAACACAATATTACGCCACCTGCTCACTTCTTGGACAATATTTTATTGATATATGATTCGGATTAAAACCGTTAAAAATAGTATTTCCTTTTTATATCCACTATTATTTATCTTTAAAGCCGTCCGTCGGTCTGTGCGTCCACTGTAATTTGAGCTAGAGCCCAAACGTGTGAACCGATTTGCTTCAAACTTGGTACAGAGCATTTTTATGTGATTCCCTAGAGGATGAATTCGAATTTTGGATTTAGCTCATTTAGAACGGTTAGCTTCCATACAAATATTTTATTTTGTTTAAATTTTCTCAAAAACGGCTGTTACGATTTTGATTAAACTTCGTAGCTGCAATAACTAAGTCAATTGTAAGAAAACTGCGTGTCAGGTTTTTCTAAAAAAATCGCATAACGGAATTTGGTATTCCACGGTTTTTAGAAAATAGTCTTATTTTTAGGTTATTCAAGTATAACTTTTTGATGGTTAGACCGATTTTGTTATAATTTTGCAGTCTGGTGCTTCTCAACAGTATAAATAATATTGAACTTAAACATTTTGAAAAATATTGATTTACTACCAACAAAATATCAAACAAAAAAAATCTGTTTTTTAGTGGTTACTTTTGACTATATACGATATTTTCTCGTTAAATATATACACTATGCATCTTCAATGTGTGGTAACACACAATTGTTAACCACAAAAAAAAGTTCGTGCGATCGAGTCGTGCATATTTTGTACCCTATAATCTATCTTTCCTGGTCCATAGGCATAATAAGATGCCTTTAGAAACATATTTTGTTTATTTTTAGATATTTATATAGGACGAGACTAGACACATGCCAATTTATAACAGTTATAACAGTTAAAAGTGGGTGTGCGTTAACGCGCTTCGCGCGACTTGAAAAAAAACTCTGGGTACCTGAAGTATACCCACCGTTTAGGGCCCTGGCCTTGAGGGGCCGCATAAACAGTACTTTTAAACACCAAAACTGTTATAATTGGCATGTCTAGAGTCACTTCCATTTATATAATTAAGTACACTTCATTTTATATCAAATTAAATTTAATAAAATAATCTTTTCACTACAGCTAAAAAAGTATATGTCATTACTGAATTTCTTGAAATATCGATGTGACAAAGACCGCAAAAAAAAGTGGCTTTTTTAGAAGTTAAGACTCAATATCTCAAAATGTGTTTAACATATCAACTTTGGTATTATTTTAAAGACAAGAAAAATATCTTTCATACCAATATCATTTTCTATGTCAAGTATTCCGCCCGTTATGGACAATTATTGGAACAAAATCTGAAATCCCTATTTTGCAATCGTCAACTTCAAGCCCAAATATCTCGACTTTCCAATAAACGATTTTGAAAATATTTTACTCATGCATCGGGCTTCACCTTTCATTTGATACCAAACTCGTTCCTGTACACTCTGGGCCAAAGCTCCATAGTAAAACGGGCATTCCCTTTTTGTAAATCTTATTTTTTTTTTTTTCAAAATGTGGGTGATTTGCAAATGGTATAAAATAAAGTAGAGCGCGTAGATTGGATCGAGAAAAAAATCGTATGGGGAAATTTTCTAAAAAAATGACTTAAAACAAAAAAAAATATTAAAAAACAACGGTTACACTTACAATACCATGATACACCTTTTTGTAAATCCAGAAATCTTTATTCTGTTTTTAAGTAAAGTTGTTCTAGAGAATAGTTTTTGAAAAATTAATTTTATAACTCAATAATATTTGTTATATTGTATATAATAAATTTGTAATATTTTTTTAGTTTTAAGTCAACTGTTTTGAAAATAGCCCCTCCCGGCTAAATGGAGGGGGATTGGCCCCCCTTTCCGATGCGATTTTTTTCTTGTCTGTACCTACACGCTCTTCGATATTTCAAAAAGGGGTTTATATTTATACGATTTTAATAAATAGGTACATACTTGAAATTTGCGTACATTTGAGATCGAGACCTCCAGGATGCCAGCAATAGCTTAAAAGTAGAAACCCACGCTAAGCAACTCCACATGTCTGGGTCTTTGTAGTATTGTTTCGCGATTGCTGCGTGCGTCGCACAGTGGTGCGAGAGCGGAAAAAAGTCTTTTGAAAAAGTCATGTCTATCGTTTTAAACTTTATGTTTTAGTACTCTTAGATAACCCGAGCGTATGATTTAAAAGTATTTTTTAACATATATATTGTATGTTCTGATTTACAAGCCCTCAAAGTTGAAAAATAATTTTACTCAAATCGCGAACCGTATTTTCAACAAATTTTGAGATGTTTTTTTCCGAAGTTCCTGTAGATAAATTCTCTAGCTTCTTAAATAATTTAATTGGTCTATTTTTGATTATCTAAAAATAAAAAAAAATATTGATTTATTTATAAAAGATACCTTCTATATGTAGCCTGAAGCTTTAGTACTACGAAAAAATGCTTTTTTTTAAAACTTTTTGATTTAAAAAAACAGCTCCAAAAGATACCAAGAAAGTAAGTATGCCACCATATGCTCCATACATTCATGTTAAAGCACAGAAAAAATCAGCTGCAGATACTTGCAGATGTGGAAGTTATGCTCAAAAATGTTTCACTTAATCGGATTTCAAAAAACTCCGTCTTGACGGTGGTGTTTACCAAAAAGTTTGATTATTTCGGTATTAATTGTCAGAATGAACTGGTTAAGCCCATTATTTTAAGAAAAAATGTCAAACTTTATTTTAAAAATAAAACAAAATTAATACATTGAGCCAGGGCTGAGAATTTCGATTTTTGCGAAACCATTTATTTCTGCCCGGAAAATGTTTCAACTTTCAACTCAATTTTCTTGAAAACAACACACGAAAAATAATATAGTTTTATGATATTTTGAATTATATGATAGAGCTTAAAACAAAATAAAAAAAAATAAAAAAAGGATTAGGGATAATCCTTTATTTTTTTTTATTTTTAGCTAAAAGTAGGGCAGGTAAAAATAAAAAAAGGTGTTTTTTTTAAGTTTTATTGCTTTGTTTTTGTTGTAATTTTTTATTACCTGTAAGGATTAGTAATGGCTTATCAGAATAAAATCTCTTACTTAAATCTATATATATAAAGGATTAATGAAAAAAAGTCAGTATTCAGCATTTGTGCTCAATAATAACAGGTTTAAGGCCACAGGCAAAAAAGAAAATACTTCCAATCAGTGCAGACGCTAAAAACCTCATTTTAGCATTATAAAATTAATACTTCATAATTGGTTTTTATTTAGTAATTTTATTTATTTAATTTTATAATATACATAGTAAATAATAATATTTTATTCAAAATAAAAAGTTAAGATTTTACTAAAAAAACTTTTATTCAAAAATAACATCAAAACCCTCATATTTTATAAAAATGTCAATAACTTTTTTTCTAACAATTTGTTCTTGACCAAGCATGTATAAGACTAATCTTAACATGTTTGTCAAATTTCATTAAAATTCATTTAATAGTTCAGATTTTACAGACTTTTTTCCGCTCTCCCATACAAACATCAAAACACTCAAATTTTAGAAAAAAAAGTCAATAACTTTTTTACTAATGATTTTTTCTCAGCCAAATTTTGACAAAATGTGTATAAGACTAATATAAACATATTTGCCAAATTTCATTTAAATCCGTTGAACCGTTCAGATAAAACAGACTTGTTTCCGCTCTCCCATACAAACCGAACCACTGTGCGTCGTCGTATTCGAGGGAGCGCCGAAACAGCAGAAAAAGTACCACCGCGCCGGTTGATGCTGAGTAGATTGTGTAAAGTAGGAGGAAAACATGGTAAAAAACCCTGACGGCCAGGAGGTACCGAATTCTTGTGTGCACGTTTGAGAAAGAATTAACCACAGGCGGCACTTTGGATTTGGAGAGATCAAATTCAAGGTGTTTCCAATAGAGAAGCGATGGCTCGCGAGTTTTTCCAGAAGCACCAGGTCGAGCACTATTGGGGACTTAGCGTACTCGGGTGCGATTCTAGAAGCATCCACGGATGAATAAGGAATTTTTACGTGCCGCCTCCACTGAGCATGCACCATGCTCGGATTAAACAATGGAGGCACAAAAATCCATGTTATGTTCTGACATTATCCATACAAGTCAGATTGTGGATTGGATAGTGGTTGCGAAGTTGGACATCGTTAATGCCCAGAGGAGGCGGCAGGTTATAGAAACAAGTTTTTGAGTGGAAATAAAAGAAAGATATTTTTTTCGAAAAAATGTGTTCACTTGAGGTAGTTTTTAACTTTGTCTACTAAAACATGCTTTACAGTGCTAAGAAGGCTTTGATTGACTTTCAGGGCGTAGTTGGGTAGGTTCTCAATGGTATTGTTAGCTCCTGTAGTCTTTTCTGGAAGCATTCAGTTACTTATAGCTCGTATAGCCTTTCTGGAAGCATTCAGAAACTCGGTTGACGGCCGCGAGGTTTTGCCATCTTCGTTCTTGAACTTTCATTTGGACAAGTTCCTGGCAGCAGTAATATGTAATATGTGATATGTGTTATCTCCGTAATATGACATGTTTTAATGCATCTTCGTAACCCGTTGGATTGATGAAGATATTTTGGCCAATCGTGCATAGAGTCGTAGCAGTTTTGATATCATATAGATTCTACCCTTGGTGGCGAATCTTACAGGGCGCAACCATCGTCTTGGAATATGTAGACCATGATGCCATTCTGGAAATTGGGGAACTTTTGTAAGCAGATGACCGGTTCGAGAGCCAGAGCAACACTGAGTAATTGTTCCTTTTTTATGAGATTCTGGGTACGATCGTGGGTGGCGAAAGGGGATGTATTTGAGATCACATAATACTCCTAGGGCACTCAATTATAACAGTTTTGGTTTAAAAAAGTATTGTTAATGCCCCGCAGCGCCCCGGAGAGCCCGCCGGTGGGCATACTTCAGGCACCTCACTGCAAGAGAGATACACTACTGATGTATGGTGCGAGTATTTCGAATAAAATTACATCTACGTTCTACGATTAAGGGAAAATTAAATAATATCAGCTGTTTGTCACTTTGTCACTCAGTTGACGTTTCGATTTATCTCTCCAACCTTTGTATATAGAACCTATAGTACTACCACGAGACAGATTTTTTCTTCTTTATGTGTGGCCGTTACGCGGTGCTTGCTTCACCAACAATTTGACAGTGGAGACTTTAGGCAGAAGGAAAAAGTAAAATAAAAAATAGAAAGAGAAGGTTGTATTTATCATTGTTTTGACAACAATAAGGGAGTAAAGGAGATAACTAAGTTAGACGTTTTTGCCATGACAACGACCAGAATATAGGAGAAAACTCGGTATATGTTTACATTCATATAAAGGTATTCTGTTTATTATTTTGTACAAGCAATACTTGAGTAGGTAGGTATTTGAATTTATATGATTTAATTTTTGTTCTGTTGCCTGTTTTCACAATTTCTAGGCGGGAATTGTTTGTTCATTAAAGTTTTTTTTGCTTGAAGAACATCTATTTCATGTATTTATATCTATAAAATATGTATAAATATATGTAGGCACAGGCATATACCTACGAAATAGATTTGGCTTTAAATTTCAGCAATGTATTCAATTTATTGGAACTAAAAAAATTAATAAAGATTTTTTTTTTTAGGTAAAGGTTTAGGTACCTAATAACATATATAAAAAAAAAACGTATAGGAGGGGGGGCCTATTCCCCCCCATTTAGTCGGGAGGGACAATATTTAAAAAAAATGACAAAAGAGAAAAAAAAATTATTAAAAAACAACGGCTACACTCACAAAGCCATGATATACCTACTAGGGTGCAGTGAAACTTAACTTTTTTTTTTTCTTATATATAGCTGGGATTGGTGCCATTAAGCATCAAAATACTGAACAAATTTCAGCACGATCCAAAAATATCTTGAGGGTTCACAAAGCTTTTGAAAATTTATATGTGTGTTCCTAATAAATATACGGAGAAAAATTTACTGTTTAGCAACGTTTCGCTGTTTTTTGTTTAAATCAACCAGAACTCACTAGGTAGACGTAGCTGCTTTTGAGTTCCACCCACCACCCTTCCCAACCAACCAACCAACCAACCATTCGAGTGCTCTTCTACTCAGTTGCTGTTTCTATGGCGAAACTCTTTTTAGTGCTAAACTCACGCATTTCTTTCCGAGAGTCGTTTCTAGCTCTTATAAGCCCATCCCTGTTTTTGTAACCAAAAACTTCAGCAGAAGCTCGGTGACCAGCTTGACACATCGCTCCACATTTTGAGTGTGACATGGAAATCGAGGGAAAGTTATATTGTCGAGATTTCCGCTACTTACGAAACTCAAAATTACGTCATTGGTAAGGAATTTTGTCACAGGAGGCTCAGTAACTTTAACGTTCTGCCAGTCGATTAAATCTACATAATCTTTGGCTTTAAAGTTAATTGTAGGAACTACAAATTTCCGAGTGTAAAGCTGATTTTTTTCTGCTCGCACTTTCATCACTCGTCTAAGTGCTAGCTCACGAATGGATTTCCTTGAGTCTGTCATCATTGCAAAGAGCAAGTTTTCTGGATTCGCATAAGATGAATTTCGTTCAATAATTTTTTTCAGTTTCGGTACCAAATATCGAGAAAGAATCATTTTCCATAATTATTTGCAAAAACGATGACTCTTGATAGAAAACCATACTGGAGCATAAACCCGACCAACAAAATTAACCAAAATGACCAAATTATCCGACGGATTTTTAGTGCCTATATAAAGCCTCATAAATCTGTTTGCAGCAGTCTGCCAACGAGCATGTGATAACTTTCCGGGATTTCGTTACAGTAAAGATACTGAGCAGTTTCCTGTGGCTACGGTTTGACAAATATTATGCAAGTATTTTTGGGAACAGCTTAAGTCATTTATATTGTTAATTTCCGGTAAATATCACTTATTTCTGGTACTGGAACAAATGTTTCAAGGTTCGTCTTTTCACAACATTCCAACAGTTTGCCAATGGGCCCAGAGAAGCCATATGGACTAGCTTTGTGAGCATCCAAACTTTGTAGAAGATGTCGAAGTGGCAACTCGTAAGCAAGAAGCAAGCAAATTTTCCATTGTAAAGGTTTTTCTAAAGTTTCTTCCATCAATCTTATTACACCGCCTTTTGATCCAGTATTTGCAACAGTTTCGTCGCATCCAACAGCCACAAGGTTATCCAAGGAAATCTTTTTCGCACCAAAAAAACTTAGTATGGACTCGCAAACACTTTAAGATTTTCCATCGATAGGGGTAAGATGTCCCACATAGTGTGAACCAGGTTCTTGGACAAGAGAAATATGTTCTTCGACAAAAATTTTATGATATATTTGCTGGCCTTACTTCGATAAAGTTTTGGTACGATCTTTTCTACCATCAAAATAAAGGCCCTCAAGCAAGGTACCAGTAAGTTTTTGTTGTAAGTTTTGTCTGACTGCAGACCTGAAACGTCTTATTTTGGAACCATCTATGACCTTTGATTGATCTTCTTTTGATATTATGCCAACGTCTTTCAAAACACTACTTGCGATTATAGCAGCATTTCTATCCGATACTCCTGTTCGATCGCAAGCAATACCCAAACTAGGTAGTTTAAGTCGCATTTCTCCGTGGAGCCAGCGTTATTTTATTAGTTTAGAAAATAGAGGGGATTCCATTTTTTTATTTAAATTCAAAGAGCAATTTGCGTCATATAGTTTTATAGTTTTGGCATAGAGAGCTTTCAGTGTGTGAACATTTTATTTTGATAACATTATTCATTATTTTTGAGAAATATCCGTTAAAAAAATAAAATTTAGCAGTAATAGAAAAAAAATGTTCATATTAACCTTAAGAGCATTTTCAATTTTTCAAGTGTCTTGTGAACCCTCTAAAACTATTGCAAAACAAATAAAAAAAAAATTTCACTCCACCCTAATACCTATCTTTTTGCTAATCCAGAAATCTTTTCTTTTATTTTCTTTTGAAATAAAGTTGTTTTAGAAAACAGTTTTTGAAAAATTAATTTTCAAACTCAAATTAAATTTTTTTTTTTTTATTTAGTTCAAACTAATTTTGTTTAAAATTGTACGTTATTAAGTACTATTGTTGTTTTTAATATTCAATGCTCTTATTAATTTTAAGTCAAACACCAAAAATCAGATACCTACCAAAATTTTCAAAAAGATATTGTTTGGGTTTTTGAAAAAAGGTTGAAATTTTATTTGAAAACTCGATATTTCAAAAACGACTTGTCGATTTTTATCAAACTTGTCAAAAAGGAGTTTTTTAACTAGATCTTAAACCGCGTCCAGATCAATAAAAATTTGCGTTGTGCGCCGTGTTCGACGCAAGAAAATACGTCAGTGTCGACGTCTGGATGCACACCGATTGTTGCGTCACATTTAACGCACGCTTTCCGATTCCGATGGATTTTCGGCGCACACGAAAATTTTTGCGGCGCAAAGGTGTTTTGATGTGGACAAACTGATGAATCAAGTTTTTTAAAATTATTTTCCACGCACGGCACTTTAAGCCAAAATTAATTCCAAAGAAGTTGAAATTCTCGGCGAAAATATTTGCGGTGAATAGAAAATTCAAGGTGCACTGCACACAACGTAAATTTTTATTGATATGGACGCGGCTTCAGACAAAAATTATTCTTATAACCAAAAATAACGGTTTCTCCCATACAAAAGAACGGCTGGACCGATTTTAGTGATTTCTGATTTGTTAAATTCATATTGGAAAAACTCACTTTGTTTGGGTGAAATGAACAATGAAAAAAAATTGTCAGGTTTTAGAAATTCGTCTTTTGTTTGAAAGGTTTTTCTTAGGAAATGGCTTAAGGGATATTTTTCAAAATTTTAATATTTGTGGGGTGAAATGCGGTAAAAATAAAAAAAAGTACGATTTGAGAAATTCTTTTTGTGTTTGAAAGGTTATTTTGAATGGATGGCTTTAGGAATTTTTTTTTCAAAAATTAGGAAATTATAGGGTGAAATCCGATTTTAGTTTTTGAAAGGTTATTTTTAGTGGCTGGCTTTAGGTAAATGTTTTTAAAAAACGTCCTCGTCAAAAGTAATAGGATCGAAAAGAATCCATATCGAATGTTTTCGAAGATTTGAAAAAAAAAGGTATTTCTATATTTTATTTTTGGGCTTAAAAGAAAAATCGTTTACCGAAAATTCGTAAGTGGGAATTTTGCCTTGATATACTTACCTCTTGCTATATAAAAACTGTGATATACACTGCTTTGCCTGTATTTTTTTCCACATCATCCGAGGGGTAAAATACTAGATTCGTTTTTTTGTAGGTCTCCCCGAAAGGCCTACTCCTCATTCTACTAACTACTGCTCGTATAAACTATATAAATAATTAAATTCGTGTATTAAAAAGTAGGTGAATATACTATATAGTTGAAAGTTTATAATATATTTGTAATCAATATTTTGTTTGTATTTATTGAATTTTATTCATTTATACCTACTTATTCTAACAATATAATAAATAAAAGAATAACTGGAAAAAGAGGAAGAATAAATATATTTATTTATACATTATTATATAATATGTACAAAATAACAGTAATTTATTTTGTATATATTTTATTTATTTTTAATATATTTAAAAATAAATAAAACATATCAAAACTAACAAAATCCCTGAAAAATATTTATTTTAAAGATATTTTTTTGCTGTCTTTGACTTCAGATCCGTGTTGATTTTCTTTATCACAAACTTGACCAGTCCGATCAATTTTTCCTTGTGCTCTATATTGCAGCTCATTATCAAACTCTTGTCTTTTGCTTTCATGATTTCGTACAACCACGCTCCTACTAGATTCTAGCTTTTTTTTCGTTCCGGGATTTGTCTTTCAAAAATCTATTGTACTCTGCTAAAAGTTTCTTCGATCAGTCACGACGGAACTATAAGTTTTCCAAACTCTGATGATGTGCTGATACTCTCATAAGCCCTAAGTTGTATTAGTAATGTTTGTTCTCTTGTCCCGTCTGCTTGCTCGATCACGTATTCCAGAATGTTCAGCCGAATTTAGATGCTGGAAGATTATTTGCTTCAGATTGCGAACGAATCTCCAAGCTGAAGGGTTGCGCTCATAGGACCCTCTGTTACAGCAAAACATAGAAAATAAATTTTCCGCCACGTCTGTATTAAAGTGCGCAAGCAGGTTAAAAACTCTGTTCTTCCTATTTCAGGTATTCCCACATCTGGACTATTCCCAATAAATTCTGCTTTAATCCAATATGGGATTATATGTGAACCACTTGATTTCCACGTAGATATCCAATTTCTCGCGCTAATCAATGAATTAAGTGTGTCTGTGGACTCGGATACTACCTATTCATTGGGATTCCTCGAATAGAGTTTGCCTGTGCCAAGGTTATCAAACAGATCATTCATCCTCTTGATAAATTTTCCCATTGCTGCAGCATCTTTCTCTTCTTGTTCACTTTTAAAGAAATTTGTGCTCAGTGCATACATTATTCCCGAATATACATTAGAGTTAAAAACTTGTGTGGCCAATGTAACAGACAATTTCTCAAAACCATTGGGTTTTATATGGGATTGAGTAAGTTTAAAAAAAACATGCATACTTCCTTTGGAGTCTGGTTCAAAAAGTCTCTCGAGGACGAGCCAGTCAACAACATCCCCTCCAACATGTATTTTGTGACCCAGCATTATGTTTCGCACACTCTTAAAGAGATGTGGATAATCAAAGAGCAAGTAAACTCGATTATTTTGGATTTCGATATAAGATTTCTCTTCAATAGACATTGATCCCTTGGTCGCAGCTTGTTGCGACAACAGTAATAATTGAAACTATCATGATTGATAAAATTTCTCCATTTGGATTTCCGATGTAGTACATAATTGTTTGCTTCCAATTTCTATTGAAACCTCTTAGCGTGAACACCATTGCTTTAGAGTCAATCTTATTCGTACGTCCATACTCCGCAAAATCGGTAAATCCATATATAATCGCTCAAAGAATAAGAAAATGACATTTTTTGGGGGCAACCTGTGCTGAAAATATTTTGTTTGTTTATAATTCAGCCTCAGCTATATTCTGTGTCAATTTCATCGAAATCGCTCATAAAATAAGAAAGTGACATTTTTTGGGGGCACCCTGTGCTGAAAATATTGTTTTCGTTTATAATTCTGCCTCAGATATAACCTGTGTCAATTTCATCGAAATCGCTCAAAGAATAAGAAAGTGACATTTTTTGGAGACACTCTGTGCTAAAAATATTTTTTTGTTCATAATTCTGCCTCAGCTATAACACGTGTCAATTTCATCGAAATCGCTCAAAGAATAAGAAAGTGACATTTTTTGGAGACACCATGCGCTGAAAATATTTTTTTTGTTCATAATTCTGCCTCAGCTATCACCCGTGTCAATTTCATCGAAATCGCTCAAAGAATAAGAAAGTGACATTTTTTGGAGACACTCTGTGCTGAAAATATTTTTTTGTTCATAATTCTGCCTCAGCTATAACCTGTGTCAATTTCATCGAAATCGCTCATAAAACAAGAAAATGACATTTTTTGGAGGCACCCTGTGCTGAAAATATTTTTTTCGTTCATAATTCTGCCTCAGCTATAACCTGTGTCAATTTCATCGAAATCGCTCATAAAATAAGAAAATGACATTTTTTGGAGGCACCCTGTGCTGAAAATATTTTTTTCGTTCATAATTCTGCCTCAGCTATAACCTGTGTCAATTTCATTGAAATCGCTCAAAGAACGACGAGGATACCATTTTTTTAAATCCAACGCCCTATTTTTATGTTCGCAACTCAACACCCGTTCAGCCTTGCTAAATTCCTCTTTTTAAAACCCATCGCCTAGCGCACACATACTACGGTCAACTGTTGCCAATCCAAAAACCAAGCGATAATATAGCATCCGCCTTTTTCGTAGTTTTGGTCGTTAGAAGTTCTGTACTGCACAGTTGTGTTCATTATTAGTTTTGTACTGCGCAGTTTTGTACTGGGAAGTTTAGTCTTTCGTAGTTTTTGTTTTCTCAGTTGTGTCAGTCTCCCTTGTGAAATGTGTCAAAAGTAAACTTAAATTGTGAAATGTTATTAATGTTGATGTAAAGTATCTAAACTTAATTGTATTGAAAAACTTAAAAAAAATTGTGAAGTTCATTTAAATTAAAAAATAATGTCACGTGGCAGCATATTTTTAGCTTTGGCCCTCAAGAGAGCTGCTGCTCTTAGTGAAATACAAAGTACTCAGCTGGATATTGTTTCAAAAAACACAAACGGTACGTTCGGCAAGCCTTATAATCTATACCAACGTTATTAGGTAGATGTATTTAGTATTGTTTCTGTAACATATAAATGGCAAACTATTACAAGTGCTTCGAATTTGGGTCATAACTTTAGTGTTTAGTAAAAAAATCTACCAAATGATTCTACAAACAAAGACAACTTTAAATACTAGACTAGATAATAGTTACAAGAGTTTTTTTTATTCCAAATCTTATGTGTATGTTTCAGAAAGATTCGGTGATCCCAAAACGACTCCATCAAGAAACGTAGATATACAATCCGATGGACCGTCAGGATGTAAGTTCAAAATGTCTGATCACTTTGATTATTATTCTGAATATTTCAATTTCTTTAGCTTGTATTGCCAACGTAGATCTTCCTTTTGATTTGAATAGTTCAGAACGTCCAATTTGGGAAGACTCGGATGATTCGATCAAGGAACCTGATTATCAAAATAGTTCAAATGAAAGTGACGATGAAAGTATAGAGCATTGGGGTAAGGTCAATGAAAGTTCTGTTGAGAAAGTTTCTCAGAATTCAACGGTGGTAATGCATGTTTCACCAGAGTATGTTGACAATTTTGAGCTAAATGAAACGCCTCCAACTCAAGGAAGCGAAAATATTGCTGGACCTTCAAACATTAAACTAAAAGAGACTAAAAAATATCGACAACAACAAAGAAATAGAGGTTTACCATACGATACTAAAAAAGAAAAAACCGTTCAGGCCAGAAAATTAAAACCACTATCTTCATGTCGAAACAATTGTTGTGACAAAATATCACTTCAAAACCAGCAACTTTTATTTAATAATTACTGGGCTTTAGGAAATTACAATGCCAGAGTTCTTTATATTAATTCACTTATTTGTTTAAAAGAAAAGTCTACATCAAAAGCAAAAAAGGCTGGAGTTAGGCAGAAAAACCGAAAACTCACATGTGATTACAGCGTTGAACTTTCAGGTGAAAAGATCCTTGTGTGCAAAATTTGTTTTTTGGGTTGTTTTGGTGAAACAAATGGTTTTGTGAGAACCATAATAAGTAAAAAAAATTAACTCTCCTTCCACAACCTTAGTTGATAAAAGAGGAAGTTCTAAACCCCCAAATGCACTCTCCATTTTAAAACAAGAGGAAATAAAAGCTCACATTAAGAAGTTTCCAGCGTATGAAAGCCTTTATACGAGACGGGATACATCGAAGAAATACTTGCAACCTGGTTTAACAATATCTAAAATGTATGATCTATATTGTTTGGAAACTGAAGCGCCCGTGAGTTTGTCAAAATACTCCCAAGTTTTTCATGAGCTCAATTTGAAGATAAAATCACCCCAGCTTGATACGTGTGGATCATGCGATAAGCTACATCATAAAATATCAGCTGCTGACAGCCTAGATGAAAAATTAAAGCTGACAAGTGAGCTTACAAGCCACCAAGAAAAAGCGGATTTTGCTTACGCATGCAAGAAAAGCGACAAAACTTTGGCAAAAACAAATAAAAATATTGGAGCATTTGCCTTTGATCTTCAACAATGCTTGCCCACCCCATTTTTGAAATCCAATATTGCGTTTTATAAGCGCCAGTTATGGACTTATAACTTAACCGTTCATGATTTAGCAACCGATCAACCATATTGCTTTATGTGGCATGAAGGAGTGGCGAAGAGGGGCGGTAATGAGATAGCATCTTGCCTTTTTAAACATATTGACGAAGAAGTTTCTGTTGCAGTCAAAAACATGATTTTTTATAGCGATTCCTGTCCTGGTCAAAATAAAAATTCGCATGTGAGTTGTATGTTCATAGCCGCTTTGGCTAATAGTGAACAGCTTGAAGTAATTGACCATAAATTCCTCGAACTGGGCCATACTCACATGGAATGTGACGCCGATCATTCCGCCATTGAAAGGAAAAAGAAGAAAACTTCGGCTAAAATTCACCATCCTTGAGACTGGCAAAACTTAATTTCAAGCATAAGAGACAAAAATCCTTTCAAAGTTATTTAAATGAAGCAGTCAAATTTCCTAGACTTTGCAGCAACCTCTAAAGCAAAATTGATGTGGCGAAAAGTAAATACAGATGGAGAAAAGTATTCATGGAGAGAATTTAGATGGCTCAGGTACAAAAAAGATGAATTTGGTTCGTTGTTCTACAAAAACAGCTAAGATGAAAATGAGCCTTTCAAGACGATAAATTTAAAAAAACGTGGCGTCAATATTATTAAAGACTCTGACATCAAAGTAATTCAGCTTGTCCCCCCTATTTCTAAGGAAAAAGCACAAGATCTTCTTTTTCTACTAGATTTTATAATTAGATCCACAATTTCATGGATTTTATAGAAGTTTGGTTGTTGATTCAATAACCAACTGCCACGAAGTTCATCCAGATGTATATGACAGTAATGAAGATAATACTCAAGACTAATAATAAACTATTTTTTTTATTTACTCAAGACTAATAATAAACTATTTTTATTAATGTTAATGTGAATTTCCTAGTGTAACTTTCAGGCTCTTCATTTTCATTGCACGTAAGTTATTACTTTGAACTCTTCTCCGATTTTGACTTATTATTTAAAATGTCAACAATATGTTTCAGAAAAAGAACTTAAGTCGATTTAAACCAGTGCACTGTTTACATTCTGATTTGGCAAAACAACATGACTCTACTTAAAAAAAATATTTCCTTTAAACTCATTTAGGAAAAAAGACATAAGTTGACATAAATCAGAATTATGTTAAAATTAGAACAAGAAAAAACAACATAAGTCTTATTTTAGGCAAAATTAACTATTAATTAACAAAAATGTGAATTTTGCTAATACAAAATTGAATCTAATAGTCATTTCATTTATTTCTGCGTTCACACTTTATCCATAAATTCTATACTTTTTTTGAAATCGCAAAGCAAACATTCAAACTGCTCTCCTGAAAAGTTGTAAAAACTGACTTATGTTGTTTTTCCTTTTTGCCACAGATATGTATGTATGCATGAATAAAATTATTTTCGTTACGATTTCAGTTGATAAGTAAAAATTATTCAAATCAAAAAATTGGTTTTAGTTTTTCAATGATATGAAAGCTGCATTGTTTAGATACAATTATAATTTTAGTTCTACTGATTTGATTGTTAAGGTAAAGATCTTAAAATGCAGGAAATAAAAGAAGCTATATTCTAGTACCACTTTACTTAAGCTAAGGAAAAGAGGGGGATTGCGGGGTACACAGTATTTTCAAATTGTCGGCTGCAGGCGAAATTTAAAAAAGTTCAAGGTTTTATAAAACGCTATTGAATTGATTGGACTGGATGTATAAAGAAAAGGTTTGTGTAACGAAATTATTATTAATTGATTCTTTAAAAACAAGTAAAATACTATACAGTCCCAAAAAGTAAGAAAGCTAAGAAGTAAGTAATATAATTACGGTCATGCTTGCAATTATGTACATATAGTGTACCATTAAATTTAGTAAATGGAATGAAATGCTTTAGTTCGCTAAATTATATTTATGGGTTTTTAGGATATCGCTTATTTTGATTAGGTATAGATAAGTTTACAACCCAATTAGATAAAGTACCTATACATTTTTGATTTTTGCTCATACCTATTCTTAGCCAAATTTGAATGAAAGAGATTAATTTCAATTGTTAAGGATTTTTATTTAACAATTCGCCAATAAGGAAGTTATGAACCTATTTTTTTGACCAAATTGATGAATGGAACATTTTAAAAATCAAGGCAGTTAAAAGCTTTTATTTAGATAGTCAAATTTGAACCAACTTACGTCCTTTACTTTGGCGGAATGGGAAAATTTTGATATCTGAATTTGTAGATAATTAAATGCTAATTTATTGGAAAAACCAAACATTTGTAGCTCGCATAGTTTCCGCTAAAATAAGTCTGAAGTTAACGTACGCAAATCGAAAATAATAATTCTCTTGGTGTCCAAAATTGTACCTTTTTAAATGCTCATATGTTGCACATAAATTATTTTTGTAACATTTATTTTTGTATCATTTTTTATTCGTGAATAAAAATCATAAAAAGGAAAACAAAATAAATGTAATTGAATTTGACAAAAGGATCTTTGTCTTCTGTTTTTATTCATCTTAAGCTGGACAAAATAGTATGATATTCGTAGAAGAAATGGTTTATTTTGAATTCTTTTCCGCAGTTGAGTTTCAGGCGCGTTTTTTTTAAACGTGGTTTCCCCAAGAGGGCTACTCGCTACCATTATCTTAAACATGGTTAAGTATATCAAACTTTTTTAGTTTCCTTTTTGCGTTTTTTGCTTTTGCATTCAAAAATTTTATTTTTGCTCTTAGAAGGACTTTCATGGAATGTGTCAAGAGATTATTTGTATGTTCCATTTGAAGACATGGAAGTGAAATGGTACCAAAGTAACCAGCAAAATATGTCCTTGCTAGGTCTTCCATTGTAACATCTGTTTCAATCTCATTTGTGTCCTCAGTATCGAAATCGTCAAACTCACAAAATTTTGAGGATACGTCGTCACAAAACTCCGAAGTAAAGTTAATTGAATACGTAGCTGCAAAATTGTACATATGTATACTATTATTCAATGTAGTTATATATATTATATTAAATACAGTTTTTCAGTGCGAGATCAAAGATAAACCAGAGGTAACTCATCAAATTAGGTGAGAACCTTCAGGATTAACTTTTGAAGATGCTTTTGTTGTTTTATCGAGCGAGTGCATCCTCCACTGAAAAATTGCTCCCTCAGTTCAGTGTGGGTTGATTTACTTCTAGATTTAACAAGAAGAGATTTTAGCATCCGGTTTTTGGTGTTTGACTTAAAATTAATTAGTTTGAACAAATTTTTTTCAATTTTGTTTTCGAAATTTTGAGTTTGAAAATTAATTTTTAAAAAAATATTATCTAAAACAACGTTATTTAAAACACAATAAAATAATAGATGTATGCCTTTACAAAAAAGTGTATCATGGCATTGTATGTGTAACTGTTGTTTTGTTTAAGTCATTTTTTTAGAAAATTGCCCCTCCTTGCTAAACGACTAGCTTTTTGTAACACCGTATGTGAATCACCCTGTATACTTAGGTACATCTATTTACATATTTTTCGTATGTAAAGACTTTTAATGAACAATAAAACGCACTAAGTTCAGCCTATTAAAATCAACAAATTATTATTAAGTCTCTAAATTGTAAACATATAAAATACTCAAACTATGTATTCCCAAATAGTTTTTTTTTTCTATTTTTCAATACGTAAAACAAATCTTCACGTTAGCTTCACATCTTCATGTAACCAAAAATTTATAAACCACTTATACAGATAAAGAAATATACATACATACACTTTCTTTCCTCAGGATTGAATATTGTAAACAAATTTCAAAGCAAAACAAAATATTGAAGCCTCATCGTCATGGAAACCAATACAAAAGGGATTAATAAAATTTATAAATATCCCTTTGTGTACACAAAAAACCCCACATCATCTATTTCGTTTCTCCTTTCGGCCGCGGCCTTGCCGCTGCGCTTTTAGTTGTCTAGTGTCACCTTCTAATTCGAAAATATTAGGTACTCTATAACATGATCATGAATTTTGGTTAAATGTATCCATGTACAGCTATGGAAATATTATTAAGACCTCTCCACATGTTTACACATCCTAATATTATTTTACGTACTATTTCTATCTATCTCTTACTTTGAATTTGCATTTTGCAATTCAGATAACGGTCAGTCAATATCATGACATTTTGTGATAAATACGTGCAGTATGTGTGCTATTTGTGCAATAGCAAAAAGTAGTGAAAATTCACTTGGAATTATAATTAAGACTAACAGTTTTTATAATTTCTAAAATAAATATTGCGCTATAAGTTTGGTAAGTATCAATTTTTCGTTGATGTCGAATGCGTTTTGATTACATTCCATATATTAAAGAAAATCAAAAGTTATGGGAAAAGCAAAAAGCTGCACACCTGAGGAACGAGGAGTAATTGTTGCACTCAAAGAGGAAGGCCTTGCGTTAAATCAAATTGCCAGAAAGATCGGTCGATCCAAAACAATGTTCATAAATTCAATTAAGCATTTTCAGCAAAAAAAATACCATTGCCAAAGTTCCACGCAAAGCCAAAGCCCGAAAAACAACACCTAGAGTTGATCGCAAAATCGCAATATTGTCGGAAAAAGATCCAAGAAAAAGTTCTGCTGATATTCATCGGGAAATTACTGCCGAATTCGATGTCCAAATAACACCTAGAATAAATAAAAACCGTTTGATCGAAATTGAATTACTTGGCCAAATTTCCCAGAAGAAGCCGTTGGTGACACACAAGCAACGCAAAATGCGTGTTTCATTCGCTCGGTGCCATTCCTCCTGGACACTGAATCAATGGAAATTTATCCTTTGGAGCGATGAAAAAATAATTAATCGCTTGGGTCCTGATGGCAGACACTTTTTTCGTAGACCAAAAAACGCTGCATTCGTTCCCAGATACACTCTTCCCGTAGTCAAGCACGGAGGGGGATCGATAAACGTGTGGGGATGCTTCTCATGGCTCGGCGTTGGACCGATTCATCGAATTAATGGCATCCTCACCAAAGAGAAATACGTGGAGATACTCCAAAACGTGATACTGCCGTGGGCTGAGGAGAATTTGCCTGTAATTGAGATTTCAACAGGATAATGATTCAAAGCACACGGCAAAGCTCACTCAAAAGTGGTTCCAGGATAATTCTATCAGTGTACTTGAATGGACTTCAGGAAGTCCAGACCTGAACCCTATCTCTCTCTGGGGTGCAGTAAAGTCTGCTGTAAGCGGCCAAAACATCACAAATTTGGACGATCTCTACGCCAAGGTTAAATCGGCTTGGTATTCCATTCCTGTGGACAGATGTCAGGCCCTCATTCGCTCAATGCAACGTCGATGTCAAGATGTTCTACGGCAAAAAGGATTTCCTTCCAAATATTAAGCAGCAAAATAACGTGCGATTTTTTGCTCAATTTTTGTAAGTGGTCCTAACTATTTTTCTAAGGTAGCAAATGAAGATGTGATAAATATATTTTTTTTTCTTATTAGATAACCGGATCATTTGTTTTTTTTTATAATAATTTTGAAGTTTAATAATTTTTGGAAAATAAATTAAAAAAGATGAATAAAATAAATTCATAAAAGTTTTGTAAAACGTGTTTACTTCACTAAATTCAAAGGTGTCTTAATTAAATTTCCATAGCTGTTTATCCATATACATATATCCACCATGTATGTATATCCATTTCAGATATTTGCTGTCCACTTCTGATCTATACCTTAATTTTTTACATTTTTTGTGAATGATAGAATCTATTTTTAGTTTTTTACTTGAAAAATAAAGAAAATAATATAATTTATCATTTTAACCATTTTTGATTTATTTTCTACGGAAAAGGTATAATGTTAACCATTTCCCTTTATTTTTAATCAAGTAAGTCAACAGATAAGAGATATTACTGAACTTAAATGATAAATCTCACCCAAAGACCTAAATAAATAATTTTTTAAAATAAATCACAGACCAAGACCAAAATGAAATTGACGAATTAAATAAATCTCAGTGAGAAACCGATTAAAAATAAAGGTAAACGGTTATTTTGGATCTCTGGAAACAACAACAAAAAGCACCTACATAATGGAAGAGAAAGAAAATAAGTTAAAAATAAATATATAGATAATATACTTTCAATAAATATAACTACAAACAATTTTTATAAAATTGAATAAATGAAGTATTCAAATCTTAATAAAAATTAATATACCTAATCAACAAAATACAAACTCAATCTGTCAACAAACAACGAAAACATTTCAAAAAGCTCGGAAAAAAACAAAATTTTGAAATTTAATACAGCTGGTGAAATTCACAAAATACTTTAAAATTATTATGTCGAACGACTGAATGGGAAATTATATGATTTATTAAACAAAACGCGAATAAGCAAATTTTTAGATAAGCAAATTTAAATTAAAATCTACCGAAAAGCTTTGCAATTATGTATTTAAACCACGAATAGATATTTAAATAGAGATGATGAAAGCTTAGCGATTGGATGTGTTTTGTTGCGGCTCCTGATTGTATATTTGAAAATTCATAAAAGAGCTTACTGAAGCAATAAATTTGAAATATAAAGTGATTTGGAAACGAGTGATATTGTGAACTGGTTTACTAGCCTTTAACCCTGTGATTTGCGACTTAAAAAGGAATATTAATTTTCCCTATTTGACAAATCTAACTGGCATTTGAGTGATTTCATTGTTTGTGCACATCAGCCGAAATTCACTTCCTCTCTGAGATAGTGCATCAGAATACACCATACACGCTCAGAATCTAAAGCGGGACTGAACACAATACACATTGCCAATCAATTGTGAACGTGAGCTTTGTGTTCAGTTCTGCGCATCTGTGAAAATGGCGGATCCAGTGTCTCTTTTCTTGTCAAAATGCTTATATTTGTTGTTGTTTCTAGTAATGCCATGTGCAGTTTTCGTAGACACTCGAGCCGCCATGTTTAATTTCTGACTGACAACCTGCGCAATATATTACCTTAGATTTGTGTACTGTGACCGGTACCCCTCTTGCCCATAGATACACCATATAAAGATGACAATCTTTCGTACGTTTCACCCTCCACAACCCATTTGTTTACATTGTTGTATTTGTAATTTCATCCCGTGTCGATGAATAGATGTGAATTGCAACAACAATTTAATGGGGTTGGTTTGTTCTGTGTTGCATTCCAACTCACCAGCTTTTCACCATGAAAATGGGGGATGTAAGGTGGGATATCGGGTTGTGTTGAAAGAAACACAAATTTAATAATGCTAAGTCCGCTATTAAACTACGACTTTAGCGTGATGGAACTTCATTATTTTTTTTTTTGAAAATTCATCTTGTGAGTCGTGCGCTGTTACAGATTGATTTTTAAATCTTGACACAAATTTAGAATTTCCTTTTAGTTTGATTGGTTATTGAAATTTTCAATGCTCTCTATATATATGTATGTATGTATATTAACATGTGCGATCTACAAACAACGGAAATAAATGAAGCGACTTGTTAAATAAACAAGGAATACAATAGGAAATGTCAAAAATCAGTGGCCAAAATTTGGCTCACGACCCACATGACCACCCCTTTACGCACAAAAGAAGTAATGACTAAAAAGTAAAAACTACAGCAGTATTTCGTATTGCCGTGAATGACACCATGTTTGGCCTTCATTCTTTTACTCTCATAATGACATTTTGCTGAACTCTGATTAGCTATCCAAAGAAATTTCTTGAACAGATGATTATCTGGAAAAGTCAGTAATAAAATAAGTAACGTGATTAGTTAGGATTATTTATACATTGAAATTTCGGTCTTGGATAGTTTTCTATTGGTACCGCATATAGCATAACGCTCATAAATGCCCGGCGTGATTTGGTTGAAAAAATGACAATGGAGATAAGCGACGCTATCACAGAAAAAAATAGAGTTTCCATAAAAAACTATTCATGCAACGAGATAAGTTTACCAATTGTGTAAAAAAAATGAGTTTACGCAAAAGTTAACGTGAACGTCCTTTTTATTCATTTGGATAAATGCTTGGTAATTGAATCAGCTGTTCGTCAAACGTCAAAAATTTATTAGTGCAAAAAAATTATTTCCTGAAAAATTTAAATAAGTTAAATAAAACACAAGCTAAACAGAATTTAGTGCAATTATATGAATAAATTGCCTTAAATGATTTACTCGTTTTAGAACTATTCGGAAAAAATGATGGTTTGTGCATTTTCTGTTACAAAAGTAGAAACCTTCTAATGAACTTTTAACAATAGATAAGTTTATGCAAATGAATTTGTATAGGTTTCCGCAGCAAAATCCTTAGATAATTTTATCCAATTTGCGTAAACCATTTCCCATACAAAATTTGACAGTTCATTTACCAAAAGATAAACTTATCTAGTGTTTTACGACGTTGCATGAATCCCCTTATTGATTACAAGTAATGTAATTCAAGCCAATAACAGAGTTTTTCTCCGTGCTGAAGTTAAGACCCGAGAATTCTGCGCCCTTAGCTAGGCCCGGAGGGATTAGTTGTTGTTGCATTTAACATGTAATTTATTAGCCCCAACGTTGTTTTTTTCGACCAATTTCCCCCGGGCTTGCAAAAAAACACGCCTTAAGTTGTCTTACGACAGTTGCGTTGATTCTCTGATTTCTCATTCTTATATTATTGTTTTTTTTTTCATATTCACTGTTTGTTTAAATAAATTGAGAGTAAAAAACAAAAGACAATCGAATATACTTGAATCGATTATAAATTTTCACTTTCAAAATTTGTTCCCACAAACTTATCCATATAAGGTCGGGTTAGGACTAGATACCTCGTTGCTCCATTCATTATACTTTTTGAACATACTCATGACATTTTTAAAATAACCGGCATTTTGGTGGTGAATGGACGCCAACTGTAAATGTGTCCAAATAATCGTGGTGAATGGACGCCAAGTGCATATGTGTGCGTGTTTCTCCTGAATTTCCCCTGATTTAGCTTGTAGGCAAACTCGGATGACAGCCGAGATTGTCATCTTTATATGGTGTATCTATGGTCTTGCCTTAAACATCCGCAAATTTTATTTGAGGTGAGTAAGAGAAAACTCTCTTACTTTAAGCGAGAAACAGATTGGCACAGCAACTTCAACAGCAACTTTGGCAGCAACGAAGACTTTGACATCAAATGTCATGTAAAATAGATAACCAACGTGAACAGCGCTTTTGACAGCATAAAAACATATATAAAATTTGTCACATTTTCATTTTTTAGTGTTGATAAACCTGAAAAACTTCGCTTTAAAGTTGGCATTATTTGCACAGCGACATCGAATTTAGGGTTAAGGTCTAACGTTGATGTCGATGTCGATGTTGCTGTGTTAATGTATTCAAAGCCATTTAAAACCACTAGCTCTAAAATGAGTGATGTGGTTGTCAAAATTGCTGTTGAAGTTGCTGTGCCAATCTGTTTCTCGCATTACTCTTTTTTCCTTATCCGTGAATCCGTGTGAATGGTGGATATAAAAACAAATTCGCGGCATTAGTTCAAAAAGGGACGTGTCTACCATTGACTTATTATATATATAATAATATATAATATATATATAATAAGTCAATGGTGTTGAGGTGTATTGCGTAGCAATAAAAAAGAATCGAAAGTTATTTAGTTCTTACAAATATACTTTAATGAAAAACTTAACTTATAATTTAATTCAAATTTACAAATTTAAAAAGGTAATAATGGAAAGATGATATGCGGGCGAACAATTAGAAAGAAGTGTTCGTTTTATGTTTTTTAGCTTTTAACATGAGTATGTATATAGTAATATTTCAATTTGACGTTTGGGACGAGATTCGTTCCCAGTTTAAGCAAATTATTTTCTTTAAGGGGTCGCCACACTACTCCCCCGCTAAATTTTAGCATGTTAATGTTAAATGATATAAAGGGTGTTTTTTTTTAGACGTGTGGTTTTCAATCTAGCAATACTTTTTTCTGAGTTGGTCTTTTTGACAGTTGTCACTTGAGTTTTACTCAGTTTGGTTTGCAGTTTTATAATTAATAGATTTACTCCTAAACAACGTTTGCAAATCGTGCAAATTTATTACAAAAATAATGGTTCGGTTCGCGTGACGCATCGCGCGCTGCATCCAATATTCGGTCCACATAATCGCATAAATTCGAGCAACTATGGATCGGTTTCGCACCACATTTACTCTAGTGGATAATGCGTATCCTCAGAGACACAGTAGGTACAGTGCGCACCGAAGACGCTATTGCTGCGCCATGGAGCTGGACAATTGGAGCTGTCGATAATTGGGTCTCTCGGATGGAATTTATTCGAGCCAGCCGCGGCGTCCGCTTGCCCGAAATTATTTTTCAAACATAATGGCAAAGCCTTATCTTTATAATAAAGCCAAATTCTTGGCCATAACATTAAATTATATGCGTTTTATTTCTTCTTGAAAACCACACGTCTAAAATAAACACCCTTTATATTAATTTGCATATAAAAATTAACTTTGGTAGCGTCTAGGAATCCGTACATTCCGTCCTGACTTAGTTGTGGTATGAGTAGGAGCCCTGATCGGTAAATGTGTTGCGTCTTGTGTTGGTGATATAGCTGGTGTATGTGTAACGTCCGGTGGTTGGTTTGGTCTAGCTAGTGGTGTATTTGATCTGGCTGGTGGTGCGTATGGACTGGCTGGTTTATTCTCATCATCATATTGCAAAAATGCTGTCTTCAAACGATCAATCGAGATTTTCGATGTGCGATTCTGAAATTGAATTTTAAAATATTTGTTACCTTTTTCCAAAACTCGGAAGGGACCATCGTAAGGCTGCTGCAATGGTGGTTTAACGGAGTCATTGCGCACAAAAACATAATTGGCGTTCTTGAGGCTCGGCTGTATTAAGGTTTTCGGCTCGCAATGTGAAGAGGCTGCAGTCGAAGCAATTTTCGCCATGGAACGTCGTAAACTTTTAGCAAACTCTGTTTCGCATGAAATATTTTCTTGCTTCCCGAAAAAGTCACCTGGTAACCTTAAAGACGTTCCATATACCATCTCGGCTGGTGTAGATCCAATGTCCTCCTTGTATGTTGAACGAAGGCCCAAAAGAATGGTAGGTAAAATTTCACACCAATTTTCTGTTTGATGACATCTAATGGCTGATTTAAGAGCACGGTGCCATCTTTCTATCATCCCGTTCGATTGGGGATGATACGGCGTTGTTTTGAGATGCTTGATGCCAAGAATACGAGTAATTTCTCTGAAGATCGCACTTTCAAACTGTCTGCCGAGGTCGGTCGATATTCGCGATGGAACTCCAAATCTGGATATCCATCCTGATATTGAAGTCTTGGAGACGGTTTCAGCAGTTATATCCGATAGTGGATATACTTCGGGCCAGCGCGAAAATCTGTCGATGCAAGTAAGCAGGTAACGATTTCCTTCCGACGAAGGCAATGGACCGACAATATCTACGTTGATGTGTTCGAAGCGGTGAAGTGGCGGCTCATATGATGTAAGTGGTGCTTTGTTATGCCGATGGATTTTACTTTTCTGGCATGGAACGCAGCATCGCACGAATTCAGCTACCTCTTACAAGCCTTGATGTTGCCCTAGCTCCTGGATGTGAGAGACTGTGTAACATCTGCATAACGTTTCTTCGTAAGACTTTTGGAACAATGGGCCGAACACTACTCTTAGAAACATCACAATAAATATAACAATTCGTTTGTGGAAGAGTAAGCAGTTTAATTATTAACGAATGTGAACGAATTTTACCTTCTTTAATTAGCTGTTGTAGTTCTTCGTCTTTCTTTTGCTCTGCGGCTATGTCTTTTGGGCTGATGGTTTTTTTGTTGACCTCAGATATTCTCGAAAGAGAATCAGCGACATGATTTTCAGTTCCCTTGATGAAATGGATATCGGTGCTAAACTGCGCGATGAAGTCTAACTGCCTGCTTTGACGAGGCGACGATTTTTCTGTTTTTTTCTTGAAGGCATAGACCAGCGGCTTGTGGTCAGTGTGTATGCTGAATTGCCGACCTTCGACAAAGTGAAGAAAATGTTTGATACCCAAGTATATGGCCAAGAGTTCACGGTCATATGTACTCTGCTTACTTTGTGATGGTGTTAGTTTTTTTGAAAAAAATCCCAAAGGTTGTGCAACTCCATTGACCATTTGGTGCAGTACAGCCCCAACTGCGATGTCTGAAGCGTCCGTCGTAAGGGAAAGTGGAGTGTCAACGGCGGGGTGAGCCAAAAGTGTAGCATTGGCCAGGTCGGACTTGCATCTTAGAAAAGCGCTTTCAGCTTCTGGAGTCCACTTCACTGGAGATGAATCGTTCTTTTTGTTGCCCTTCACCAAGCTTTGCAGCACGATTTGATTATCTTAAGTAGAAGGTAAGAAACGACGATAATAATTAATCATTGCTAAAAATCGTTTTAATTCTTTGGCTTTAGTAGGTTTTTTAAAATCCTGAATGACTTTGACCTTCTCATCGAGTGGCATTATTCCTTCGCTGCTGATTTTGTGACCCAAGAATCGAACTACTGCTTGACCTAAAATGCACTTGGAAGCATTTATAGTTAGGCCGTACTCACTTATTCGCTGGAAGACTTGAAGTAGGTGTTGTTTATGCTCGTGTTCGTCTCTGGAAGCGATGATGATGTCGTCAATGTAAGGGAAAGCAAAATCTTCAAGTCCCCTAAGCACTTCATGCATATGACGTTGAAACGTTTGTGCTGAGTTTCGCATCCCAAATGTCATAAACAAAAATTCGAAGAGGCCGAATGGTGTTATTATAGCCGTCTTCTTAATGTCGTCTGGCTCTATTGGGATTTGGTTGTACGCTCTCTCCAGGTCGATCGTAGAGAAAATTTTCCGACCATTCAAAATCACCGATACATCTTGAGCAAAAGGCAGGGGATATCTGTCGGGTGTTGTTTTAGCGTTGAGAGCTCTGTAATCCCCGCAAGGCCTCCACGTTCCATTGCTTTTTGGAACCATGTGTAAGGCACTTGCCCAGTTGCTTTTTGATGGTCGGCAAATTCCCCTCTCCATCAAAAAGCGAAACTCTTCTTGTGCTGCCTTCAATTTTTCGCTATTTAAGCCTAGTACGCTGCTGATGCGAAACGAAAAATCCCATACAAAAATGACACAACGAAATCATAAACGAAAAATTTCGTCCTCCTTTTCGTTTTGCAGTACGCTGTTCGATGAGCGAAATCGATATTTGTAGCAGATTATTTGGAGAGGTCTCCGCTCTTTTTCGCACTCAATTAATTGCCCGGGACATTAATTGTGTGCGGAAAAGTGACATTTGAGGTTGGTTCGTGTTTGTATTTGTTGTTTCTTTCAATACAATATGACTTTCTGTGATTTTTTTGCGCTTGTGTTTGTTTTTTTTTTTTGTTAATGGTGACGCTTTCAATTGTCATTTTTTCGCTGAGGTTTTCGTAAGCATTTCGCTGTCGTGTTGGAGACCACCGAAAAATTTCGTTTCGCATCAGCAGCGTACTAGGCTTTAGTCTTCGGGCACGGGCGAACACTGGCGGGCCGTTTGTCTCGATGTGGTGCGTTGTGGCCACACATTTTGATGACGTGCGGGCATTAAACTCAGTGAGGTGTTTGAATTGTTGTAAGAGCTCTGCAAAGGAATTATTAATGTTGTATGTTGTTATGCTTACTTTATTTTCCGCAGTTTTTGCAGCTCTCGATGTGACGTTGGTGGTGCTGTCGATGATTTGGTTGCGCTTCAAATCGATGAGAAGACCAAAATGACTTATGAAGTCTGCTCCGATGATCGGTCTTGAAACATCTGCTATGACGAAGGTCCAGGTAAAAGCTCGACGAAGTCCCAGATCGATAGTCAAATTTTGTGTGCCAAATGTTTTTATTTCGCTTCCATTTGCTGCGAATAGACTGGAATTAGATGGTGAAAAACGATCATTGTAAGTCGCAGGCAGAACTGAAATGTCAGCTCCGCTGTCAATTAAAAATTTATTTTTCGATGATTTGTCGTGAACAACTAATTTGCAAATGTATTCGTCAGTGTGTTCACTTTGGCTGACCAACACATCATAATTCAGTTTTTTGATGCCGTTTGTTTAAACTGGCACGGTTCGCGACAGTTTCTGGCCTCTTCTCCAAATCGTTTGTGAAACCAGCACAAACCATCGGTGGATTTCGATTGATGACGACGATGAGATGAAAAATGTCGACTGTGACTGCGGCTTCGATGAATTGGCCTTCCTCTCGTATGCTTGATAAGTTCGTTTAGCTGACATGTGATTTGATTAATTTGTTGTTGCAGGTGTGAATCAGAATGAACTGTACCCTTGTTGACAGGATCAACTGTACTTCTCATGTCGGATGATGACTGGTGTTGATTGATCGCCAAGCAGTCTCTAAATTCACCTACCTCCATAACCTTGTCAGCAAGCTTCGCGAGTTGAGCC
Organism: Leucozona laternaria; assembly: GCA_932273885.2. Taxonomy (NCBI): domain Eukaryota; kingdom Metazoa; phylum Arthropoda; class Insecta; order Diptera; family Syrphidae; genus Leucozona; species Leucozona laternaria. The sequence continues at coordinate 68,128,650 of OW026366.1, read as the reverse complement.
AATTCCTCGTTGGAGGCTTGCAAAATAGCACGCACTTGAGCTGGAAGCCTTTGAAGCCAAAGTGATTTCAGAAACTCGCCACTTATCTGCGTTCCACCTAAGCCACGAAGTTCATTGAGAAGTTGCGACGGACGTTTGTCACCCAAGTCGACCTCAGAAAGCAGTTTCTTTATTTTTTTCTGCTCTGAATCACCAAAATGTTCGATTATAACCTTCTTCAGGTTCAGGTATTTGTCGTTGGCTGGTGGTGAAAGAACAGCGTCAGAGATTTGAGTGAGAACCTTTGACTCAATGGCACTAATCACGGTGTTGAATTTGGATGTGTCGCTTTTTATTTGTCCAATATTGAATTGTGCCTCAAACTGAGCAAAGCATATTTCAGGTTTCTCGTGCCAGAAAGGTGGAATCTTGACAGTTTTCTTTGAAACAGTTTCAGTTTCCCTGTTATTGGTTTGATGATTCGACCCGTTATTCCCGTTCACTTGCTGTTGTTGCTGTAGTTGTAGCTGTTGCTGTTGCTGTGTGCCGCTTGCATGATCATTCGATTGCTTTGTGTCGTCTATTACCCCGTCACCTGGCATTATCGATTAGCTCAAAGTAGTAAATATCTTACCAGGTTGACTAATTTATTAGAAATTAATGTAATTTACGATGAACTCAGATTATTCGTTGAGTGTGCTTTTATTAAAAGAAATGCTACTCAAATACAATTCTATTTTTTACTCGGGGTCACCAATTGAGATGTATTGCGTAGCAATAAAAAAGAATCGAAAGTTATTTAGTTCTTACAAATATACTTTAATGAAAAACTTAACTTATAATTTAATTCAAATTTACAAATTTAAAAAGGTAATAATGGAAAGATGATATGCGGGCGAACAATTAGAAAGAAGTGTTCGTTTTATGTTTTTTAGCTTTTAACATGAGTATGTATATAGTAATATTTCAATTTGACGTTTGGGACGAGATTCGTTCCCAGTTTAAGCAAATTATTTTCTTTAAGGGGTCGCCACACTACTCCCCCGCTAAATTTTAGCATGTTAATGTTAAATGATATAAAGGGTGTTTTTTTTTAGACGTGTGGTTTTCAATCTAGCAATACTTTTTTCTGAGTTGGTCTTTTTGACAGTTGTCACTTGAGTTTTACTCAGTTTGGTTTGCAGTTTTATAATTAATAGATTTACTCCTAAACAACGTTTGCAAATCGTGCAAATTTATTACAAAAATAATGGTTCGGTTCGCGTGACGCATCGCGCGCTGCATCCAATATTCGGTCCACATAATCGCATAAATTCGAGCAACTATGGATCGGTTTCGCACCACATTTACTCTAGTGGATAATGCGTATCCTCAGAGACACAGTAGGTACAGTGCGCACCGAAGACGCTATTGCTGCGCCATGGAGCTGGACAATTGGAGCTGTCGATAATTGGGTCTCTCGGATGGAATTTATTCGAGCCAGCCGCGGCGTCCGCTTGCCCGAAATTATTTTTCAAACATAATGGCAAAGCCTTATCTTTATAATAAAGCCAAATTCTTGGCCATAACATTAAATTATATGCGTTTTATTTCTTCTTGAAAACCACACGTCTAAAATAAACACCCTTTATATTAATTTGCATATAAAAATTAACTTTGGTAGCGTCTAGGAATCCGTACATTCCGTCCTGACTTAGTTGTGGTATGAGTAGGAGCCCTGATCGGTAAATGTGTTGCGTCTTGTGTTGGTGATATAGCTGGTGTATGTGTAACGTCCGGTGGTTGGTTTGGTCTAGCTAGTGGTGTATTTGATCTGGCTGGTGGTGCGTATGGACTGGCTGGTTTATTCTCATCATCATATTGCAAAAATGCTGTCTTCAAACGATCAATCGAGATTTTCGATGTGCGATTCTGAAATTGAATTTTAAAATATTTGTTACCTTTTTCCAAAACTCGGAAGGGACCATCGTAAGGCTGCTGCAATGGTGGTTTAACGGAGTCATTGCGCACAAAAACATAATTGGCGTTCTTGAGGCTCGGCTGTATTAAGGTTTTCGGCTCGCAATGTGAAGAGGCTGCAGTCGAAGCAATTTTCGCCATGGAACGTCGTAAACTTTTAGCAAACTCTGTTTCGCATGAAATATTTTCTTGCTTCCCGAAAAAGTCACCTGGTAACCTTAAAGACGTTCCATATACCATCTCGGCTGGTGTAGATCCAATGTCCTCCTTGTATGTTGAACGAAGGCCCAAAAGAATGGTAGGTAAAATTTCACACCAATTTTCTGTTTGATGACATCTAATGGCTGATTTAAGAGCACGGTGCCATCTTTCTATCATCCCGTTCGATTGGGGATGATACGGCGTTGTTTTGAGATGCTTGATGCCAAGAATACGAGTAATTTCTCTGAAGATCGCACTTTCAAACTGTCTGCCGAGGTCGGTCGATATTCGCGATGGAACTCCAAATCTGGATATCCATCCTGATATTGAAGTCTTGGAGACGGTTTCAGCAGTTATATCCGATAGTGGATATACTTCGGGCCAGCGCGAAAATCTGTCGATGCAAGTAAGCAGGTAACGATTTCCTTCCGACGAAGGCAATGGACCGACAATATCTACGTTGATGTGTTCGAAGCGGTGAAGTGGCGGCTCATATGATGTAAGTGGTGCTTTGTTATGCCGATGGATTTTACTTTTCTGGCATGGAACGCAGCATCGCACGAATTCAGCTACCTCTTACAAGCCTTGATGTTGCCCTAGCTCCTGGATGTGAGAGACTGTGTAACATCTGCATAACGTTTCTTCGTAAGACTTTTGGAACAATGGGCCGAACACTACTCTTAGAAACATCACAATAAATATAACAATTCGTTTCTGGAAGAGTAAGCAGTTTAATTATTAACGAATGTGAACGAATTTTACCTTCTTTAATTAGCTGTTGTAGTTCTTCGTCTTTCTTTTGCTCTGCGGCTATGTCTTCTGGGCTGATGGTTTTTTTGTTGACCTCAGATATTCTCGAAAGAGAATCAGCGACATGATTTTCAGTTCCCTTGATGAAATGGATATCGGTGCTAAACTGCGCGATGAAGTCTAACTGCCTGCTTTGACGAGGCGACGATTTTTCTGTTTTTTTCTTGAAGGCATAGACCAGCGGCTTGTGGTCAGTGTGTATGCTGAATTGCCGACCTTCGACAAAGTGAAGAAAATGTTTGATACCCAAGTATATGGCCAAGAGTTCACGGTCATATGTACTCTGCTTACTTTGTGATGGTGTTAGTTTTTTTGAAAAAAATCCCAAAGGTTGTGCAACTCCATTGACCATTTGGTGCAGTACAGCCCCAACTGCGATGTCTGAAGCGTCCGTCGTAAGGGAAAGTGGAGTGTCAACGGCGGGGTGAGCCAAAAGTGTAGCATTGGCCAGGTCGGACTTGCATCTTAGAAAAGCGCTTTCAGCTTCTGGAGTCCACTTCACTGGAGATGAATCGTTCTTTTTGTTGCCCTTCACCAAGCTTTGCAGCACGATTTGATTATCTTAAGTAGAAGGTAAGAAACGACGATAATAATTAATCATTGCTAAAAATCGTTTTAATTCTTTGGCTTTAGTAGGTTTTTTAAAATCCTGAATGACTTTGACCTTCTCATCGAGTGGCATTATTCCTTCGCTGCTGATTTTGTGACCCAAGAATCGAACTACTGCTTGACCTAAAATGCACTTGGAAGCATTTATAGTTAGGCCGTACTCACTTATTCGCTGGAAGACTTGAAGTAGGTGTTGTTTATGCTCGTGTTCGTCTCTGGAAGCGATGATGATGTCGTCAATGTAAGGGAAAGCAAAATCTTCAAATCCCCTAAGCACTTCATGCATATGACGTTGAAACGTTTGTGCTGAGTTTCGCATCCCAAATGTCATAAACAAAAATTCGAAGAGGCCGAATGGTGTTATTATAGCCGTCTTCTTAATGTCGTCTGGCTCTATTGGGATTTGGTTGTACGCTCTCTCCAGGTCGATCGTAGAGAAAATTTTCCGACCATTCAAAATCACCGATACATCTTGAGCAAAAGGCAGGGGATATCTGTCGGGTGTTGTTTTAGCGTTGAGAGCTCTGTAATCCCCGCAAGGCCTCCACGTTCCATTGCTTTTTGGAACCATGTGTAAGGCACTTGCCCAGTTGCTTTTTGATGGTCGGCAAATTCCCCTCTCCATCAAAAAGCGAAACTCTTCTTGTGCTGCCTTCAATTTTTCGCTATTTAAGCCTAGTACGCTGCTGATGCGAAACGAAAAATCCCATACAAAAATGACACAACGAAATCATAAACGAAAAATTTCGTCCTCCTTTTCGTTTTGCAGTACGCTGTTCGATGAGCGAAATCGATATTTGTAGCAGATTATTTGGAGAGGTCTCCGCTCTTTTTCGCACTCAATTAATTGCCCGGGACATTAATTGTGTGCGGAAAAGTGACATTTGAGGTTGGTTCGTGTTTGTATTTGTTGTTTCTTTCAATACAATATGACTTTCTGTGATTTTTTTGCGCTTGTGTTTGTTTTTTTTTTTTGTTAATGGTGACGCTTTCAATTGTCATTTTTTCGCTGAGGTTTTCGTAAGCATTTCGCTGTCGTGTTGGAGACCACCGAAAAATTTCGTTTCGCATCAGCAGCGTACTAGGCTTTAGTCTTCGGGCACGGGCGAACACTGGCGGGCCGTTTGTCTCGATGTGGTGCGTTGTGGCCACACATTTTGATGACGTGCGGGCATTAAACTCAGTGAGGTGTTTGAATTGTTGTAAGAGCTCTGCAAAGGAATTATTAATGTTGTATGTTGTTATGCTTACTTTATTTTCCGCAGTTTTTGCAGCTCTCGATGTGACGTTGGTGGTGCTGTCGATGATTTGGTTGCGCTTCAAATCGATGAGAAGACCAAAATGACTTATGAAGTCTGCTCCGATGATCGGTCTTGAAACATCTGCTATGACGAAGGTCCAGGTAAAAGCTCGACGAAGTCCCAGATCGATAGTCAAATTTTTTGTGCCAAATGTTTTTATTTCGCTTCCATTTGCTGCGAATAGACTGGAATTAGATGGTGAAAAACGATCATTGTAAGTCGCAGGCAGAACTGAAATGTCAGCTCCGCTGTCAATTAAAAATTTATTTTTCGATGATTTGTCGTGAACAACTAATTTGCAAATGTATTGGTCAGTGTGTTCACTTTGGCTGACCAACACATCATAATTCAGTTTTTTGATGCCGTTTCGCGACAGTTTCTGGCCTCTTCTCCAAATCGTTTGTGAAACCAGCACAAACCATCGGTGGATTTCGATTGATGACGACGATGAGATGAAAAATGTCGACTGTGACTGCGGCTTCGATGAATTGGCCTTCCTCTCGTATGCTTGATAAGTTCGTTTAGCTGACATGTGATTTGATTAATTTGTTGTTGCAGGTGTGAATCAGAATGAACTGTACCCTTGTTGACAGGATCAACTGTACTTCTCATGTCGGATGATGACTGGTGTTGATTGATCGCCAAGCAGTCTCTAAATTCACCTACCTCCATAACCTTGTCAGCAAGCTTCGCGAGTTGAGCCAATTCCTCGTTGGAGGCTTGCAAAATAGCACGCACTTGAGCTGGAAGCCTTTGAAGCCAAAGTGATTTCAGAAACTCGCCACTTATCTGCGTTCCACCTAAGCCACGAAGTTCATTGAGAAGTTGCGACGGACGTTTGTCACCCAAGTCGACCTCAGAAAGCAGTTTCTTTATTTTTTTCTGCTCTGAATCACCAAAATGTTCGATTATAACCTTCTTCAGGTTCAGGTATTTGTCGTTGGCTGGTGGTGAAAGAACAGCGTCAGAGATTTGAGTGAGAACCTTTGACTCAATGGCACTAATCACGGTGTTGAATTTGGATGTGTCGCTTTTTATTTGTCCAATATTGAATTGTGCCTCAAACTGAGCAAAGCATATTTCAGGTTTCTCGTGCCAGAAAGGTGGAATCTTGACAGTTTTCTTTGAAACAGTTTCAGTTTCCCTGTTATTGGTTTGATGATTCGACCCGTTATTCCCGTTCACTTGCTGTTGTTGCTGTAGTTGTAGCTGTTGCTGTTGCTGTGTGCCGCTTGCATGATCATTCGATTGCTTTGTGTCGTCTATTACCCCGTCACCTGGCATTATCGATTAGCTCAAAGTAGTAAATATCTTACCAGGTTGACTAATTTATTAGAAATTAATGTAATTTACGATGAACTCAGATTATTCGTTGAGTGTGCTTTTATTAAAAGAAATGCTACTCAAATACAATTCTATTTTTTACTCGGGGTCACCAATTGAGATGTATTGCGTAGCAATAAAAAAGAATCGAAAGTTATTTAGTTCTTACAAATATACTTTAATGAAAAACTTAACTTATAATTTAATTCAAATTTACAAATTTAAAAAGGTAATAATGGAAAGATGATATGCGGGCGAACAATTAGAAAGAAGTGTTCGTTTTATGTTTTTTAGCTTTTAACATCAGTATGTATATAGTAATATTTCAATCTGACGTTTGGGACGAGATTCGTTCCCAGTTTAAGCAAATTATTTTCTTTAAGGGGTCGCCACAGTGTCTACGATTTAAGTGTGCACAAAATGGTGGCATTAGCTCAAAAAGGTGCGTGTCTACGATTTGCACACTTAAATCGTAGACATGTACCTTTTTGAGCTAAAAAACTAGAGTGCGCTTCCAATTTTCGGTACGTGTTTTTGTTGTTTTTAACATAAATATTCAAAAATATTATTACATTTATTACCCGGGAGCAACAATGACAAAAGGTTAAAAAAAGAAATTTGACTACGAAATTAATTAATTTCTCAATTTTTGAATTTAACTGATTTTTGTTTTAAATACCCGGGCGGTTTTATTCACCTTATTGAGCAAACTGAGCAAATTGAGCAAAGTCCTTTCAATTGAAGCGAAGTTGGTTCAGTCCCATTTTAAATGCATAGGACAACAACTCCATACAAAAATTAATGGACTTTTTGCTCTCAATACAGCTTGTAGGGTGGAAGAGAACGACCGCCTAAGTCGGTTCTCTAGGTAATATAGGTACTCTATGAACGTGAGTACACACAATTTAAGTATAAAATTATTACACAGTACTTCCCCATATAAGCGTAGTAGTATTTATGTTCACCACAACAAAGTTCCATAAGCAAAAGCTCATTCGATCATCCTTTGGTTCCGAAGACAACAACCCTCTCCTATTCACCACTGCACTTAAAGCTTGTTAACAAAAAACGACAAGCAAACTTTTGTTCTCAACAGTGGTGCAACGAATGGAAAATACAAAACCAAAACGATCTTTGAAAGAAAGTTCACCCGATTCTGATAAATTTGTAAATTATAAAAAAACTCGCACTATGGGTGAAAATTCAATGACAACTCTTATAAACACTTTAATGCCGAAAATGAACGAATTGTTTGATTCAAAATTAGCGAACATAGCAACAAAAGATGACATTAACACAATCAAAAATGATATAACCGCTCTACAAATTGAAATCGAATCTCTTAAATCCGAAATCATAAAGCTAAAAGCAAATGAAAATGCACTTAACCGAAAAATTGAAGATTTTGAGAAATACACTAAAAGACTAAACATTGTTGTAAATGGATTGACTGCGACCAACACTCAAGAAGCAAAACAGCAATTTGACCAAATGTGCAGTTCAACCCTTAAGGTATCCGTTACATCAACCAACACTAGAAAAATCGGCTTACCAAACAGGAATACGTCCGCATTTGCTTTCGAACTTGGAAATGTAAATGACGTTAACTCAGTATTATCGGCAACACAGAACTTGAGAAACTCCAGGATATTCATCAACTGAGACCTGTCGTATAATGAAAGAAGAGTCAAATACCACCTCCGACAAATCAAAAAATGGTTAACTCAAACAAATCCCAACCTAAAAGTCGAGATCAAACGGTGGGCTATCGAAATCAGTGGGCATCGTTACAAATGCAGCCCCGAAGGAATCATCACAGCTTTCAGCGATGTAGATAGGGAATATATTGTTAGTTTATCAAGCAAAACAGAATGTAATTATACTTTTATTTTAATTGAGCACAACAAAAATATTCTAAGCTCAAGCAGCTATCCAAACCACGCTTAACAATTAGGTGCCTGTCAAGTTTTATCCTACAATATTCCTGGTCTTGGAAATAAAACCTTATTTTGTAATTTTCTTAAATATATTAAATAATTTTGAAACATTCTTTTTATATGAAACCTTTGTAACAAATGAAAAATTCTTCCCGGCGTACATACTGGAATGGATTCCTGCAACAAGAACACAACAACAAACACGAGGAAGAGCAAGTGGCGGCTGTTTATACGGGTATAAAAAAAGCGTAGAACGGATTTATCAACTCAGCTTTATCAAGGACTGTGATACTGTTTTTCTTGGAGGACATTTTGGAGGAGCCTTTCTTAACCTTGTTCCTATAAACCTCCATCAATTGCAACCATTGGAGTAGAGACTTTGAAAAATGTATTGCTTTTTTTAATGAAACAGATCACAGTAATTTCATATTAGTAGGCGATTTAAATGTAAGAACTGGTACGAAAGGAAGTGTAGATGTCCAGCTTCGGAATGAAAATCTAGTTTCCACAGTCAGAGCTTCAAAGGATAATTGTTGTGATCGAAACTCAGATGCGTTTACAGAGTTCTTAGAAGAGATTGGAGCGTTCATTTTGAACGGAAGGGGATATGGTGACAGGACTGGTGAATTTACATGACTACTGTTGTCCATCATATAATTCCATTGAGCAATATAAGACTTTAGAATGGGCTGTGAAGCTTTCTCCGTCTTTCTTTCTACACAGGAAGTTTTAGCGATCAATGATACTATTAAACTTTTACCAAGACTTAAGTGGCGAGTGGAAGATACTACCGAGAGTCGAACAAAAAATACAAAGCCTTATGCATGCTGAAGCAACGCACTTACTATATAAATATCGCAAGTCCACTAGGGTCAGTCAGTCAGTGGAAACTCGCTAAAATAATGCGCGGTAGCAATAACAATCGGAAGTTAGATATAACATCATTTGAGTTTAGAACGCACTTCCAAAACCTACTCAATCCATCATCGCCTATGCAATACTGTCATACGAGTATACCTTAAATACAGATATCCATATACCTTTGCTTCATGAAGACATTAAAATGGATGAAGTTCAATCAGCTATGGCATCAGCAAAAGATAACAAAGCCCCCGGCATCGATGCTATTCCTTCCGAATTCTATAAAAATTCTCCGCCTGATTTAATTAAAGAAATACACCGACTATTTTGCGACATCTTTAGTACAGGAACCATTCCCGATTCTTTCAAAATGTCAATAATGTCCCCTCTTTCCAAGAAAGGGAACCCTAACGATGTAGCCAACTACCGTGGTCTGTCTTTTATGGACACTATATACAAACTGTTCACAACTGTTCTTTTGAATCGACTTAATCGATGGGTCGAAGAAAATCAGATTTTGAAAGCATTCCAAGCTGCATACAGGCAAAACTACTCAACTGGGGACCAAATTTTCAACCTCTCCTGCCTTATAAAACTACAACTCAATCAAAAAAAGAAACTCTATGCATTTTTCATTTATTTAAAATCTGCTTTCGACAGTGTAAAAAGAGACGCATTATTCCACAAACTGACACTTTTGGGAATGTCCACAAAAATACTCTCAATCCTAAAGGCTCTCTATAACAACAACATTGCAACAGTATGGAATGGAACAAACACCAGCGACTTCTTTCCTATCGATCAAGGTGTAAAACAGGGTTGCGTTCTCAGTGCTCTGCTATTTATCTTGTTTTTGAATGACCTCGAAGGCATATCAGTAAAAGTTTTACTTTATGCCAACGATATTATTCTGATCTCTGACAATCCCGCTTCCTTGCAAGCAATGATAAATAGCTTCGCAAATTATTGCTCAAAATGGAATCTGCTTGTGAACTTAAGCAAATCAGAAATAGTGTTCTTTCGATACGGTGGACGTCGGGCAGCTGAAGAAAAATGGACTTTTAACAACGATGAAATCAAAATATCTAATAAATGCAAGTACCTAGGAGTAACTCTGACTTACAATATGTCGTGGACAGAACAACTTACGCAGAGACTTGCAATGTCTAAAAATTCAATAAATGGTCAAACTTAATCAAAAACAAAAACATACAACACTCAGCTAAATAAAAAATATACGAAGCTGCTTCAAAATCAGTGGCGAGCTACTGTGCGCAAGTTTGGGGCTATTCCAAACATACCGAAGTCGAAAAGTTGCGAAGGTTTTTTATCAAGAGATGTTTTTTCTTACCTAGAAACACACCAAATTACGTATACTTAATCTGGAAACAGGACTTCCAAAAGCTGTCCTTTCAACACTCGAGCTCCATTTCAAATACATCCAAAGAGTAAGCACGCTTCCCGAAAATAGATTACCGAGAAAACCTTCAGATGTAATCGTGAGAAAGCAGATTTACTGGGCAAATGAGTGGTCAGAACTCTTTAATGAGGTCAACATTGATTTTAACTGGCCAACAAAGTCTGAATGGAAAGCATTACATAGAAACTTCCTCAAAACTTATAGAAAGACATTGGACGGAACACACACAGAGCGCTTCAATCACGCTTCCACGACGAGTATTGTAACCTGAACTATGCCAAGGTGCCAAACTACTTCCAAGACAGTAACTCACGCGAGATGATTAGCATGGTGTTAAAGTCCAGGTGCGGTTTGCTCAATCTCAATGCAAGATCATTTAGAAGAGATTCAGTAGGCATTTGTACAATGTGTAACCTTGATCCTACCGAAAATACTAAGAAATATACAGAAACCACAAAGAAATATACAGAAGACAATTCCTCGGAAGTGAAAGCCTTAACCGTGACCAGTTCCTCGAAATTCTCAACGGACAAAACTATGGTCAACTTAACAATTTCTTAAAAAACGCTCTAAGATATCGAAACCTAATCATAAATGAATATTCTTAAAAGTATAAATCAATCGCTAAGTTTTAATTAATTAATTACATGCAAACACTTTAACCTGACAGGCAACTTATAGTTATTGTCATTTAATTTAATTTTTAACATAATGAAAACCAAGCCTTTGTAAACACTTTCTGAAAATAAAATTTTGTATCTATCTATCTATCTATCTACTACCTATCTATTTAAATTCCAACTGCACAAAATGGAAACAAAACTATTATTTATAAATCACAAGGTACCCAGAAAACTTTGAAATTTTAGGTAGGTAGGCTATACTTATATATTTTAAAAATTGATAATTATTATTGAACACGAAATTTACATTGATTTTTTTTACAAACAAAAAGGAAAATACAAACCATCAATTAAAAATAAATTAATTTTTACAAATTTATATCAAACACATCCCAACTAACAAACTCCTGGAGTTAAGCTCTTCAAATCTGAAAAAAACTCCCATAAGATTCTGTTATATCCTATTGCTATACTGAAGAATGAATCTCTTGTTATGAAACTCAAATTCGTCTCATAACATTTTTATTGTAAGAGCTAAGCATTTTTTAAATTTTCAAGTACTAAAATCTTATATCTAAATTTGTTTAGGTCTTATAAGTATATCCTTATGAAGTTAAAACTCTAAACGTCACTTTAAGTCTTTATAATCCCATAATAATACATCAATGAGACTATTCATAATTAAGTTTATCCTTATGAAGTTAAAACTCTAAACGTCACTTTAAGTCTTTATAATCCCATAATAATACATCAATGAGACTATTCATAAATAAGTTTTTTCAAAGATTCTTATAGGAGCTACGACGCCAGCATTAAATGTCTAAGGCCACGTCCAGATCATTTGCGTTGTGCGCTGTGTTCACTGTTCGACGCAAATAATTGTGTAGACGCAAAAAAATACGACAGTGTGGACATCCGGGCGCACACAAATTTGTGTGTCAAATTCAACGCATGCTATCCGATTCCGATGGATTTTCGGCGCACACGAAAATATTTGCGGCGTAAAGGTGTTTTGATGTGGACAAATTGATTCATCAGTTTATTAAAATTAAAAAAAAAAAAAATTGAAGTTTTCGCCAGAAATATTTGCGCGCGAATAGAAAATTCAAGGCGCACAATATAAATTTTTATTGATCTGGACGCGGCTTAACGAACATTGGTTTTAGTTTAATTGAACAGCGCGTTCTTTTTGTTCACAAAACTTGCTTCTGTTCATGTTTCTATCGGATTTGCTATTTGATTGGTGGTGACATTGGCAATTTTAGATTTGGATCAAAAGTTTGATTATTTGCGTGTCGAGCAAATTTCATCGGTCGATTTTTGTTCAATGTGCCTAATTTTGGATTGTGGAACTGGTAATAGTGAATTTCACACCATACTTTTTATAACAACCATTTACACCATCGAAATATACTGAACAACAAACTATATCCAATTGACTTTTGATTGTGCCTTTATTCCAAAAATTATGAGGTTATAAAGTTGTTCCATTCTTTAAAAATGTAAATAATCTAACACAACTACCAATTTTTTACTTTCACATTTAAATTGTTTGTAATACATCAATAATAGTTGGCAATTGCGATGAAAAGGAACGCCCCACGGATAAATGCGTTTCGTTTGAAAGTTAAATGCCAAATTTAAGTCGCATAAGAGCGTTTGAGCTAGTTAGTTAGTTAGTTAGTTCCCATAAGAAGTACTATCTCTCAGAGAAAATTTATATTTACTGAGAGCGACACTTCATACGGGAGCTCAAACGTTCTTATGGGATCTCATAGAAATGTTAATACAAGAGTTAAAGCTTTGTATATAAACTCTATAGTACTCTCATGGAACAGAATTTTTTGCTTCAAATCCGTCGCCTAAGGTGGCGTTGGAGATGAAAAAAATTCACGTTTGCAGACTGAGAGCAGAGGTAGGATAGGAAACGAGAACAAGAAGCGAGAAAGAGAGGAATGTATTATTTGCAATTCGTATATTAATAAAGGGAGTGAGAGAGATAATTAAATCAGCTGGCAACGACAATAAGAAGGAGAAAATTAAATTTTGTTGTCTAGACTTATTCAACGGTTTTGACGTTTGCCTTTGTAGATATAGAATTTTTGTTTTGTATGTGCTATAGACATATGTTTATATGTTTATAAATTTCCTATGCTTTTTATTTTTCAGCACAATTTGAATTTGTTTTTAGATTTTCAGTTTTGTTGATTTTCAAAGCAACGTTGTTAAATTTCTCAATAACTTGTGGAATAAATACAACTTTGCTATATTTTGAATTATGCTGTATAGAGTATAGGTATACCCACTTTTAAAGTATAGTAATAGTAGGTAGGTATACATATACCTATTATATTTCTGTTAGGCTTTTCCTATCGTAGGTAGCTAGGTACATATATTATTACTTTTTGTTATTCAACAGGAAGAAAATTGGAATTTGGAATAACATAAATAATAATTATTTATGTAGGTAAGGTAGGTAGGTATAATCCTTTTTTTAACTTTTAGGTAGGTACATATGTAGGTGGGTACATAAATATTAATGTAGGGATGGAGGTACGTGGGTGGGTATCCACAGGGTGGTACCGATTAAGATATTGGGGCATATTCATAGTCACTTTTGAACTCCAGTTTATCTTAGACCTGGGCTTATCCTATCTAAATAACATTGAATAAACCCCAGTCTAAAAAAAACTGGAGTTTAAAAGTGACTATGAATATCCGCCATTGAGTTTTTTGAAAATTTTTTTTAGGTAGGTAGGTTTGTCAGTTTTAAATATTAACTAGGTACCTACCCACCCATGCACCTATTAAAGATTATTTTCAAAGAAAATCAAGTAGGTACCTTATACATACATACCTACCTAGCTATCTTTCTTTTTTGAAAAAAATAGTAGGTACCTATATATCTATTGGTATGTAGGTACCTTCGTAAGTTATAGACAAAATTAAAAGAAATTTGGTTCATAGGTACTATTGCACCTAGGTACCTATACAATTTTGAAAATAATTTAAAAACTAAATTGAATGATTTTTTTCGAAAAAATAGCAATTTAGCAAAACTTGAAAAAATGAAATGCTTTTTATTTCGAAAAAAGTTTGCTTTCATCAGCAGACAATTTTCAAAAATTAAAAAATAGTTTACCAATTTTGCAAATCGATTGAAATACACTTAAAAACTATTTTCAAAAAAAATTAAGCTAATTATTTCGAAAAAAATAGTTTTCATGAATTTAGACAATTTTGAAAAATTTGAAACAAATGAAAAATTTGGTGTTTTTGTTTGAAAAAATAATTGCAATACTCCTAAAAACTATTTTGTCAAGAAAATTATGCAAATTATTTCGAAAAAAATTATTTTTTTCGAAAAAATAAAGCAAATTATTTTGAAAAATTAGTTTTCATGAATATAGACAATTTTGAAAAATCTGAAATAAATCAAAAATTTGGTGTTTTTGTTTGAAAAAATAATTGCAATACTCCTAAAAACTATTTTGTCAAGAAAATTATTCAAATTATTTCGAAAAAAATTAGTTTTTATGATCATAAAATAAAAAATTATAATCTCAAAATGATACGAAAAAGTATGACATGATAACCACAATTGTTAATTGTTTAACAAAATTTGTTAATAAGTTTGTCAGATTTTTGTTTAAAAATACAAACAGTAAAAGTTAATTAAGAATTTTGTAATTTAACCAAAAAACAAAGTTATGCATGTATAGGGATTAGGGAGTGACTCGCATTTAACATTAGTGGCCAATTTTCTATAAAAAAAATGACTTGAAATCAAAAAAGTCTAAAGAATCGTGTACTTTCTGGATAAAAAATTGCAATCTGTCGAATTACAATATTGAAAAGTACACTTAAAAAACAAAAATTCATTTATTATGAAACTTAAATGTTTTTTATTAAAACTAGTTCTTGCAAGATACAAATACAAATCAAAGTATCCAATAGCCATTTTCAATTTTTTTTGTTCTTTGAATTTTGAAAAAAAGTTTATCTTGTCTTAAAAAGTTTATCTTGTCTTAACTTTTCAAAAAATTGAAAGTTCATTTTTCTTAAAAAAAACCACACGAATTTTTTTTAATGACGATATTTTTATTCTATAAAGTCTAAACTATAAATTTGGCTAAAAAAATACGTAGAGCCACATGAATTCAACAATTAAATTAAAAACTGCACGGAATAAATTCATCAGATGATAGGCAGGTATGATGGTAAATTTAAAAGCATTTCAAGTTTCAGCTCAATTGGATGATTATTTCTTTTTGTATACCTATTTTGGTTTTATATTTTAACGAAAACTCAAAGAAAGTTATTTACGTGTACTTCTGACTCAACAATACCTACATGGTGCAAGCTTCAGCTCAATCGGATGGGTAGTTTTTGAATACAACGACATAAACAAACGATCATCTGTATATACTTCCCTACATAGTACATACCTACATACATATCAAGGCAAACATAAATACCTCTACCCATTTAAAACTAATGTAGGGCATCTTACTTGACTTCACAAAAAATCTACAATGAGAGCCATTCTTATAAATTTATGTTTCTATTTAAATACCTATATTTAAATTGCAACGAAAAACCTACCTACAAAAACTAAAAACATCCTTCGAAATAATTCAGTTAAAATGTACTTATTTAAAACAAAATTATTTTTCCTAGTGGTAACCCCGTTCGTATAATTTGCATGCACATTATACATTTTCTCTATTCCCATCTACGTCACGGCAAGGCAAAAAAATCCAACCTTCTTTCGAACAATATTTATTTTCGTTCTTTCTCTACCTACGAAAACAAAAAAAAAAACACGTTTTCCCCTTTGTAAAAGAAATGATAAACACAAAATAGGTTTTTTCCTGTCTCCCTTGAACTGCCATACATTTTGTATAAGTTCTTCTCAATCTTCATTTTTCTTTTAACCTACATTATTTTTTGCTCTTCCTCTTATTTCCTACTCTTAAATCTGCACACTCAAGTCTGCACTTCCCTCCTCAAAATAACGAAAAACGGTTGCCCAGGGGGCGCTGCGTTTGTTCCTCTTCATAATAGTACTATAATAATATATATACAATGGTTAAAGTATCAATCAACAGAAGCCATGTTGCAATATGAACAAAACGTTTTCATTATATTTTGAGGGTTACCGTAGCTTAAAAAAAATATATTCTACATAAATTATTTTATTTGGTTTTCCATTCTGACCTAAACTTGTAAAAAGTTTTATACGTCGTATTCATTGTGTTTGCCTTTTTTTGCTGTCGATATTAGTTGTTTAAAAAATGCTTTTGTATAAAATAAGTATACAGCTACTATGCCGGAGAAGAATGACCGGGTACATTCTTTTTTGTGTTATATCATTATTTGAAAAATTGTTCCAGCAGAATATTAACACGACCCACCTAAAATGGCATCATTAAAAATCTGTTGTTTCTGTCAGTTTTTAATGACAAAAATATTGGAAGATATCAGAAAATCTTAATATTAAAAGAGCGACTGACAACGCGTCATATTTTCTGCCACTTTAGATTCAATTTTTATCAAAAGATCACGATAATGACAATAATTGAAAACAAACATAGTATGATTGATCGCATGTTGTGAGTTGTATAAAAACAGGCTCAGTGATTTTTTCATCCAAAAAATATAAATGGTAACCATTTGTAATATTATAATTAAAAACAAAATATTTTAAATATGCATAATTTTGGAAGCGCGTTGTTATTTTTCGAAGCAAAATGTCTAAATTAGTAGATGCCATTTCAATTGCAACAAGAACTTAGCCTACATATGCCATGATTTTCAAGTATAATGGGCCTTACTAATAATCAAATTTAGTGTTAAGGTTAAAAGAAAGTCTCCAGATTTTACAAAATCCGCATACCAATAACGAATTTAATCTCCAGTTTAGTCGTTAGCAATATGTCAAAATTTAATACACGGAAATCCATGTTTAAAGTCGAACTCTAAAAGAAAAGTGCTGCCTTAGTGCTGTTTTATGGTACCGAAATTTGTATTTAATACTTAAATCAAATACCATGTTATCAGTTCGATTTCAATAGGTATAGGTGTATTCATGGATTGGTTTAAATATTCAGATTTATTTTTTAAAGTGAAAAGGAAGTGTTTTATCTAGAAGTACTTTATTTATTGTTGGTATGTTTAGGTATGTGCAACAGAAATAATTATTTAATTTTTTCATATAGAGTGTACTTGTCGAAATCAGAATTTCGATAGTAATCTAAATTGGAAAAATACAAAGGCATAAAAGTCATCGTAAACGTTCGTAAACAGTCGTAAGCTTTGTAAATCTTTCAAATTTTCCATACAAATTTTGATAGGCTTATGCAGTTGACGATTTTTACGAACTTTACGACAAGTTAACGCCATTGCGTGAATACCCAGAGCCAGTTTGTTCACAGTAGGTCAAGTTTTTGATACAACTTTCAGATATTCTGGTTTAATGGTGTTAACCAACCGAAATCAGCTGATTGGTTTAATCTATGATTAACAACTCAAACTATAGATTTTTTGATATGATTTGATATTATAATCATGGATTACAGATGACACACTGTTAAAAAACTGGCCCTTATTGTTTAATAATAGAAAACCTAAAAAACAAAACAATTAAATACTCACATCAGTTCACTTATTTTTATTTTTAAAATATTTTAAGTTTAAGATTTTCTTAGGTACCTACATATATGTACGTACATACGTTGCGAATGCAAATATTTAAATAAAGTATAAGAAATATGTTTCCTTGTTAAAAAATATGATATTATAAATTAGAAAAAAAACAATTGTAAAGTTGCTCCGACACTTAAATCAATTGATGTACTATTAGTACTATAATACTTTCTGTAAAAAAAAGAATACGGCAATACTTTACTTTGAAGGTATAGAGCAAATTATGACAGTTCCTTCCTTGTTGTTTTTTTTTTAATTTATGTTGTGTCTATGGGTTCTTCTTCAGTCAGATCAGTGGAACTGTCGAAAACAAGGTGGAGTTTGATTTGGGCCGGCAACGGGGACGGTTGTGCCATGCAAAGCCGCGATTATACAGTTTATTTTTTTTTTAAACAAAACCGATAAATTGTTTTATAACAATTAATTTTACACTTCCTGGTTGGGACCCTTGTGGTAAGGGGCTCCTTTCTGGGTAACAGGAGAATGTTTCTCCAGCAACAGTCCAGTTCCAGGCATCTCTGCCAGAACTTATACCGTTTCATACGTTCCCGTTAAAACGGACAACCAAGCAGAACCCAGCCTCTGCTTAGCAACAGCACCATTGACCTCCAGGCGACTAACTACAGCCTAGCAACCTAACCCAACCAGCCTCTGGTTTGGCCATCAACCGCGCCCAACAAGTGCTGCATCATTAGAAACCCGCCAGCGCACACATGAACCTGCAGCGTGGACTTACAACCAAAATAAATCGTCAGTTCCTAGTGTTTTTTTTTTATCCTCAGTGCAACTGTTATTTTTTATTTTTTAGTAAAAATTATACATATCTGACAGAGTGTTAACAACTGTTCTTTTCTCTGTTACCATCAACAGTTATAAATATCCATTTTATTAATGTATACTATTTGTCTAGACGTCACTGCGAGTAGACGTGTCTTTGATCGGTCCAGCTTAATCAGCCCAACATCGGACCCACACAAGTTTTATTCCCTCGTTAACTTAATATCGTGGCTTAATCTAATCTGATTGTTTTAATTGCCGAAAAAATTAAAATAAAATAAACACAAAAAAAAAAAAAAAAAAAACATTTCTATAGTCCAAACATATAATGATCTCATTATCTCGCCCATCGTCATCAACACGTAATAAAACAAACCAAGCACTCACTCCCTCTAACACCAATTCTCCATCCTCTATAATCAAACCTCCAATTAAAAATAAAGGAATGGTTACAATAAAAGTGTTAGAGGAACAATTGTCCAGTTTTTCAAACTCTCTTCATAACACCATTATCGAAGAAATTAATAAAATGCGATCAGAATTTGTTATTAAAATTGATGAAATTAAAAATAGCTGGGAACAACGGTTTGAGTCTATCAATAATTCTCTTTTCAATCTAACATCACGTGTTGATAAAATTGAAAAAGAGTCAAATACGACGACTCATTTGCATAGTGCTGAGATTCTTGCTCTTCGTAAACAAGTAAATAACTTAGAGAGAAAAGATTTTGCATGTGATGCTATACTCTCTGGCGTTCCTGTGCTTCCTGAAGAAAACCTCCAGCAAATTTTTATTAACCTCTGTGCCACTATAAAATGTGAACCGCCTTCATTAGTAAATGCTTTTCGTGCAAAAAGACAAAACAATAACGACAACAAATCCCTGCCACCGGTGATTGTGTTGAAATTTAACTCTGCACGTGAAAGAAACACTGTTCTCATAGCTGCTGCCAATCATCGAAGAGAGCACAATAAAGTTCTAAGGTTGAGTGATATTGGCTTTGATTCAAGTGACAACTGCTATCTTAATGAGAGCTTAGCAAAGCACTCACGCTTTCTTTTACAAAGTGCACTTAGTCTGAAGAGAAAAAAACAACTATTCTCTGTATATACTAAATCGGGGATTGTATATGCAAAAACGACCGCAAACGGAAGAAGTTTTTCTGTTGAATGCCCTGAAGATCTCCACACTTTTGCTGCTGGTGCTACTGCTGCTGCCCATGCTGCTGCGACTCATCGTTAAATAAATCTGTATTGTATATGTATCTAATTTAGTTTATCAAATAATTGTTATACTCATTTGTTCTTTTTCTTCTTACTTGCTCTTTTCTTCTATTTACTACCACGCTAAAGTGTTTGACATTATTCTTGTTATTTATTGTTTTTTTCTTTTAACGTAAATTGGTTTAATATGAAATTTCAATTTTCAAATTACAGTGTGAATGAAAAATCAACGCACGCTATGTTAAATGTTCTTTCTAATTATTGTCGTGATGGTTTTAAAGTTTGTCATATAAATGCTCGTAGTTTAAATCAGTATAAATTGGATTATTTGAAACATATATTTACAGATTCAAAAGTCGATGTAGTTTGTGTTTGTGAGACGTGGTTTAAGCATGATATTGATGATATGCATTATAATATACCTAATTATTTGATCTCCAGAAATGACAGATTTACTTCTACATGGGGAGGAGGAATAGCAATTTATTGCAGATCATCCTTAAAATGCAAAATAATAAGTAGGTCGGCAGATTTGGAAGTTGAGTTCTTGATCGCCGAAATCCATGATGGCTGTATTAAATGCTTAGTTGCCTGTGCATATTTTCGCAATCGAAGTTGCTCTCATCAACCATTTTTTTCTGTTCTTTCCCAATTCACACCTTTATATGAACATGTAACAGTTCTAGGTGACTTCAATGCTGACTTGCTAAAAAATGATTCTAGAGCTTTCCAAGTTAAAGATTTTGTTTCTTCGTTAGGACTTCAGATTTTTAATACTACTTATCCAACAAGATTTGCAAAAGATTGCAACCCTAGCCTTCTTGATTTGAATATTGTATCTAATCCATCATCTGTTCTTCTTTTCGACCAGCTTTCTCTCGACTCTATCTCAGACCATGATCTCCTTTTTTGCACCTATAATCTTAACTTTACTCATTCTACTGCCCCGCTATCTTTCACTTTTAAAGATTTTCAGTCAATTAATTTAGATGCTCTTCATTACGCTGCCTCTTCAGCCCCTTGGGATGAATGTCATTTTATTTCTGACCCCGATGCCAAGCTTACTTTTTTTCAAGAAATCCTTCGCGGATTATTTTATGATTATGTTCCTAATAAAACGGTTACTGTTCGTAACAAAAGCTGTCCTTGGTGCACTTCTGATGTTGTCGAAACTATTAAAGTTCGGAACAAGCTCTATAGAAAATGGAAACATATACCATCAAATTCAAATTGGGTTTCTTACAAGGCGGCAAGAAATCATTCCACTGTGGTAATACGAAACTCCAAAAGAAACTTTTTTGCATCAAAATTAAATACAACCCTGCCCCCAAAAATGCTTTGGAGAAATCTGCGACAGATAGGTATATCAAGTGCAAAAAATGTTTCAAAATGTGAAATTGATCCTAATAAGCTAAATAATTGCTTTCTTCTTAATGATACTGAGGATTTAAGTTCAAATTTTTCGGAAGGGATTATTCCTAATATACTGGAAACAAGGAGTTTTGAAATGGATTTGGTTGATGAGATTGATATTGTTAACTGTTTTCGATCTATCAAATCTAATGCTATAGGAGAAGATGGGATACCACTTCGATTTATTAAATTAATTATGCCTTTTATAACACCTTGTTTGACTCATATTATTAACCATTGCATAACAACATCAACGTTTCCGATGTCGTGGAAAGTAGCTAGAGTTGTGCCTGTTGCAAAAAAAAACAATCCGGTGTTTGCTACTGATTTCAGACCCATAAGCATTCTTCCGTGTTTGTCGAAAGTTTTGGAGAAATTAATAGCCGAACAAGTTCTTCGACACTTATCTCAATATAATCTTCTCTATGCTGGTCAATCTGGTTTTAGATCTAACCATAGTTGTTCTACTGCCATGGTAAAAATACTCGACGATATAAGACAAGATTATGATAAAGGACGTGTAACCCTCCTCTGTCTCCTCGATTTTTCAAAGGCTTTTGACAAAGTAAACCACAAATTTCTTTCCTGGAAATTGAAACACCTTTTTGGCTTTGGTAATTCTGCAATCAGACTACTTGAAAGTTATTTATCTGATAGATTTCAGAGAGTTGTAACCAATGATTCTTTTTCTTCCCTTTTATCTGTAAAACAGGGTATTCCTCAAGGGTCAATCCTAGGTCCAATCATTTTCTGTATGTTCGTTCTCTTAGAACTATCGCAAATCTTCGCGTTTATTTTTTATTCATGCAGTTAAATTATGGAATTCTCTACCAATGAGTATAAGATCAATTCTTAATGCCAATCGCTTTAAAAGTGCCATTATTCTTCATTTCTCGCTTCTTTCTTAAACTCTTTTCTTTTCTTCTTTCTATCTTTAAAACTCCTTCCTGTCTCTTCCCTATCTATCTTGCTATCATTATTTGTAATCAATGTTTTTGTAAATTTATATTTAATTTTAAGTTTTATCAAAATTTTAAATTAGTATCTTTCTATATTTATATCTAAGTACTATAAAAGATTTTAAATCTTAATGTACAAATATTTCTTATGTATGCAATAAATTGAATTGAATTGAATTGAATAAAGTATTTTATATAATAAATTCTGTGTTCACTGTCTATCATCGTCATTAAATTCATCTCATTAATGCAACTTAAACATGTGAATTTATGTAAAATAAGTAATCGAAAATGTCTTTCTTAATAGAAATCGTACTGTAAGCAAATTTAACTGTAAAGTAAAGGGCCTCTCGCTCTAAAAGAATTTCCCTTCATTTTGTGAAATAATGTAAAAACATAGAGCGTATTCGCTCTACAACATGAAAACTATATGTACACATACAAACATATATACTCCTTGGCGTATTTTTAGTATTTTAGTTAGTCTGTAAGTTAGAATAGTTTTATTGTAAATATATATGAGACCCTCCGTCTCAAGCGACTTAATAATACTTATGAGCAAAAGTAGTCTCACTATATATTTATATAACAATTTCCTGCCACGAGGCTTATCAAAAAAAGCAATTGAAAAAAGAGGGCCATACATTACAGCCACTTTTGTACAAACATATAGCTTTAGTTAGAATAAGACAAACTCTGTAATAGTCCATAAGAAGTCTCAATAAAATCTATTCTATTCTATTCTATTCTATTCTATTCTATTCTATTCTATTCTATTCTATTCTATTCTATTCTATTCTATTCTATTCTATTCTATTCGAAAACAAGGTGCAGAAAATAAAGTTATCCCAAAAAAAACTTAAGAAACAAAACATCAATCAACAATTTCATCATCATCAGCTTGCTACAAATGCAATCGTCCTGGCCATTTTGCCGGTGAATGTTATTCCGCGATTTACGCGACGGACGCGATGGCGGTGAAATGCTACAAATACAACCAAACCGGGCATTACGCTCGTGCATGTCCCGAGGAGTCGTTGCAACAGAATTGGTCACATTTCCAAATCCTGCACCCAAATAGATAACCCAACATGCTACAAATGCAACAAACTCGGCCACTGGGCCCGAAGCTTTCCCGAACAGATGAACGATAGTCGTGGCTCGTCCAACTCCAGTTTATCCTGTTACAAGTGCAACAAAGCCGGTCACATTTCCAAGTAACAAAGACTTGCTACAGCTGTGGCAAGAGTGGGCATCTGAGGCGTGAATGTGACGAGAAGAGAGGACGCAACTAAGCAGAGCGATTGACTTACGATATGTTTTCGGTGGCTGGCAAGAGCATTTTACCCCGAGAAGTAAAACTTCGCCTTCTCTATAAAATGTACTTGTACTACCTACCCCCCAAATATTTCAAAACAAAAAATAAAAATATCTGACTAAAAAGGTACAATATCGCTGTGATTGTTTTTTAATTGCAATTTGAAATTACTGGACCTGCTGATAGAAAAAATATAAAACGAATTTGGGTTTTAATTGTTCCTTTGATTTTGTAATAGATTCAAGAAAAGTCTGTAGACTAGTTACTGAAAGGGTTAAATTGTTTATTGGTAGCATTTTGTTAAAGCTCAGCACTTTATTTTAACCTTCCAGTTTACTAATAGTCGACATTAGCGTTTGATTATTAGTAAGGCCCAATATGTCAATTAACTTGTGAGATAAATACTCGCACCAAAAAAACACATTATTTTTTGACTTGAGAGAATCACGAACACACATAAAAACTATTCGCTTACCTTCTTCTAAAAGAAATAAAAGATGCGAAAGATATATTTTTTTTTAAGTTTACACACACTCGTTCTCTTTTTAACAACTTCTGTGGGAAGAAACGCACTCCCATAGGAAGAGTTCAGAGAGCTTTACTAGATTAACAAAGCGGCGTCTATGTTCGAATAAGAAGAATATAACTCTTGCTAAAGGATCAAGAGGCTCCCATAACTAGGCCATTTAAGGCTTTTAACAATCTTGTAAGAATCTAGAAGAACTCCTCAGGAGTGCATTTAGCCTCCAAAATAAGTCTAGTAAGGCTTTCGGAGCATCTTATGAGAGGAAAAATGTTACTTGGGCGGTCTTTAAAGTATCACTAAAATACCCTAAGAATTTAAAAATTTAATTTAAAAATATATTGGTTTTTATAAATTCATTATTAAACATTATTAGCAAAAGAATTTAGTCAGAAAGCGGAAGTTTTGAAAAAAACTTAGATTCACAGTTCACAGAGAGATCCTCTATCAACGCACTGAATCTGAAATCTGATACAAAACAAGGGCGTAAAGTTTCAAAAAGTATTATTAGAAATATACTTTTATGTATATAAACGTAACTATTGCTTTTCACAATTTCAGCTAAAGAGACGTTAGAATTTGCATGAACTAAATCAGATGAAGGCATAGTTGCCACTTTGTTTTATAAATAAAAAAATGATGGAATGAAAATAGTAAAATATATTTTTAGATTTTTGTTTTGACTGTTTAACAATCAATGGAATCAAGTTGTACAACCTATTTTTAAAACTTAAATGATGTGCAATCATCAAAAGTTAACTTCTACTTGTAGAATACACAACAAATTTAATTGTGTACCTCCGCTAATTTTGATTTTATTTACCTATTAAATCCATCCAAATTTTTTTTAATTTTGTTCCAAAATAATACAAAGTGTCTACTATTTTGCATAGACGTCGTGAGTGAATTTTCTTCGAATTTTCTTCATAGACGCAAAAAAAAAAAAAAAAAAAAAAAAAGAAAAGAAAAAAATCTAATTTTTTAACTTTCAATTTGTATGACATTTTGATTGAGTGTTTTCAAACTTTTTAATAACCATCCTGCTTTTACCACCACCTACTGAGCTGTTAAAAGTGCTTTGTCTCATCTTCCCTGGTGAGTGCTGATTTTTTTGTTTTGGTATATGTTCTGCCAAACTAGAAGCAATCTAAGAAACTACACATAAAACATATAATTTCTTTATATGAATCTGGTGAACATCTATGATATGATACTGGAAGAAAACACAACCTAAGGACGGATAATCCAAACAACTTTTGCTTAATTCTCCGCATTAAAGGCTTTTGCCCCATAACCATCTTGACCTGAGTGCTTATGCTTTGCCTTATGGGTGAGTCATTTTTAGTATAGTTCTGCCAAGCAATCCACATTTTGGTACTACACCTCAATTTTCTTTGGATTCTGTTTTTATTTACATAATTTGACATCATTACCGGCAATCAGCGATCTTACAACGTCAGAAGACTTACCTTTCAATAAACCTACTTTACCGACAAATCTTGAAATCGTGGTTTGGAGATTGGATAAGCAAATAATATAACCATTTTCTCGGTCGTGCAGTTTTATTCCGGGTACACTTAGAATAAACTTTATTTTCTCCTTTTTCGCAAAAATATTATCTTAAGCTATTAATCAAATTAAAATTAAAATGGAAAACAACCCTTGTGACTCTAACAACTGCCTTCTCGACAGCAAATACACTCAACGCATTACGTGTCGTGGTCTCTGCGGTAAATCTTTTCATCCTCTTTGTCTCGGACTTAGTAAAAAATCATGTGCATATCTAAAAGACTATCTGAATTATTTCGTATATCTCTGCGATGAATGTAAAAATATATCGCTTTCCCATGTTCTTCTCGCCGTTAAATGCGTTAGTGACTCAACAAACTCCATCATAACCGACAACAATCGTTTTCATAAGAACGTACTCGCGCAATTTCATCACTTTGATGATTTCTCTAAGAGTATTGAAACCCTTGAAAGTTCCATCGAGACCCTCGCCAAACGTTTTTTCGCCAACCAATCTATTTTAGAAAAACAATTGTCCTCTATAGTGAAGATTCTTAATTCGCGCGTTGACCACACTCACTGCCGTTTTGACAATATTAATGGTGAAATACGTTCTACGCTCGTCTCTGTCTTAGACTCGTATGCACTTGAAAATATTTTCGATCATATTAAATCTATACGGTCGGACCTTGAACTTTCTTTGCAAACAACTTCGAATTCCGTATCATCTGCTTCCTGTCAACTTAACTTAATCCTTCTTGATCTAGTTTCAAAGATCAATGATATCAACAACGAGCTTTCAGTAACACGCACCTCTTGTAATGATATAATTGACGAATTAAAAATAACCTCAAGTAAAATCAATGAAATTCCATTGAACATTCGACCAATCGAAGCCAACTACAATACATCTATTCTTGCGGAAATAATGGAGACAACTCACAGTCCAGCTGCATCTCTATCACTCCCTCTTCCTTCAGTCAACGATGCTCCAACGAATATAACCACCACCATCTCAACCGAATGTTCTGTTTCACCTGAGCCTACCATCTTTCGAGTTGGCAACACTTGGACTGTTAGCGATTGGAACACTAGGATAAATAAGCTCAAAACTCTCAACGAATTCGATCCCTATTTTTTAAATAATACGCCTAATAATGTTGACAGTTCCTTTATCCAGAATCTTTTTATACGAAAATTTAAGATCAATATTGGTAAATGCCACAGAATTAACTCTTCAAGTTTCAAAGTTTATATTCCTTCTAAATATAAATGGTTGTTTGGCTCAACTTATAAACCTATATATTTACATAATCAAATTAAAATCTCTAACTGGTTGTATAAACAAACTATAGAAAATCTTAAGCCTAGCAACAAGAATGTGTCTAATAAAAGAAATAAAATTGTAACTAAATTTAAGACCAACCTAACCTGTAACAATTCTTTCCCATATCATAATTCATTAAACTCTAAAATATCGGAAAAATCCCTTAATCCCCAACGAAATCGAGTTTCCCTTTTCACTGATAATAAATATAGTGCCTCTTCTAACAGTAACTCCTCTACTGAACCATATCGCAATTTTATCCACTCCCATACCATAAATCCGACAGCTCAATCTTTTACTTCCTGTCCTGCTTCTAGAACTCCCATCCCTTCCAACTACCACTTACCATCCCCAGTTTTTGACCCAATGTTCTCACCCATTGCTAAACTGACATGTCAATTTGCCGCCGCTAAAAATACAAGTGATGAGTTTGATGGTCGATATATGATGGCCAGATTACGCGACAATAAGCTCTACGAAAATGTTCGTCTCTACCTCTCCTATCTTTTCAATAAGTCTGACTCCGTTTGTATTAATGGTAAGACCAAAATGAATGTCTTAGTTTCAATACAAAAAGAAGGCCTTCCAACTGATCCTGTCGCTCTCAACAAAATATATATCCGTTTTCATGAATCTTTAGATATTTCCGCTTCCACGGTTGCGAAAGACCTAGCTACATACGCTCTGCACTTAAAATCTAAATCTTTACCATT
The DNA here is from genome assembly GCA_932273885.2 of Leucozona laternaria. Classification (NCBI taxonomy): domain Eukaryota; kingdom Metazoa; phylum Arthropoda; class Insecta; order Diptera; family Syrphidae; genus Leucozona; species Leucozona laternaria. Next base: position 68,101,156 of record OW026366.1, on the reverse strand, counting down.
CTCTCATCACAATCATAAGCCAAATCTTTAACTGTAATCCAGTTTTAAAGCCTGTTTCTACAATTACCCTATCTCTTTATTATCAGAATGTTAGAGGCCTTCGTACAAAAACTTCTAACATATATCTAAACTCACAAAATCTGCCTTTTGACATCTTTGCTTTAACGGAAACAAATCTCTGCTCTGACTTTCTAGATAGTGAATTATTTACATCAGATTTTGCTGTCTTTCGTGCTGATGGTCAAATTAGTGATCTCGCTCCCACCGGACGTGGTGTTCTTTTCGCTGTCCACAATCGTCTCAACGCATCTCTTGTTGAAATCTCGAAATCACCACTATTTGAATTCCTATGTATTAAGTTGTCTGTCAATAAGCGGTGTTTTTATCTTTTGTGTTGTTATATTCGTCCCGCACAGTCCAGTCATGTCTACCAACAATTCGTGGATTCACTCAGCTCCTTGATTGAAGGTGCATCTTCAAATGATGACTTTATCATACTCGGTGACTTTAACTTACCGGATTTACAATGGATTCCATCTGAAGATGAATCCTGTTTTGTTCCCTCTGATACCTCTTCTGAAAAAGAATTTGTTTTCACTGACAGATTACTCGAATCAGGCCTTTTCCAAATTAGTGGTATCTGCAACAATTTAGGGAGACAACTTGACCTCGCCTTTTCCTCGGACCCATTCAACTCCGCTGTCTCCGAAAGCTTCCATCTTCTCTCCACCTTAGATCACTATCATCCTCCTCTATCTCTTATCTTCTGTCTTGATAGCATCCCAACTATGGAGTCCGAAAACTCTTCTTACTTCAACTTTCGCAAGGCCGACTTCAATCATCTTAATAACCTTCTTAATTATACTAATTTCAACCTTTTTATTAACCCCATCATTCCCATAGATATTGCTCTTTCCTTCTTCTATACCTCAATCTTTGCCTGTTTTGTCCAATGTGTTCCCTATACGGTTCAAAAAAGCTGTGTTTCATCTCCTCCCTGGTACACAAAAGAGTTGCGTAATATTCGTAATATTCGAAATAAATTATGGAAATCGTACTTGAAATTCCAGACGCCATTAAACTATTTTTACTACCAACAAGCTTCCTCTAACTTTTCAGCGTTATGCCAATCTCTTTACCAAACGTATCTTAATAAAATGCAAACTTGCCTCATCCATGAACCAAAGCGTTTCTACCAATTCATAAATGTGAAGAGAAAATCCGACGGTCTTCCTTCAACTTTCAATTTCCTAGATACATCTTCTTCCGACGCTAAAGTAATTGTTAACCTTTTTGCTACATTTTTTAGTCAATCCTATAGCAATGCTCCAAATAAACCTGACCCTGAATACCACAGGTTTCTGATAAATAGCCCGCATACGTCCCTCGTATCTCTTGACATAAGTTCCCTCGATGTATATAATAAGTTAAGCTCACTGAATGATGACTTTTCACCTGGCCCCGATGGCATTCCAGCTATATTTCTTAAAAATTGCGCTAATGCACTCTGCGAACCCCTTTCTAAACTCTTTCAGCTATCGCTTTCACAGGCAGTTTTCCCCTCACTTTGGAAAGAATCTTTTATTTTTCCAATTTTTAAAAAGGGTTGTAAGAACCAAATTTCGAACTATCGACCGATTGCTAAACTCTCCGTCATCCCCAAGCTTTTTGAAAGCATAGTGTACGACTCTCTCTATTTCCATTGTAAATCAATAGTTTCCCCTTTGCAACACGGTTTCTTAAAAGGTAGGTCCACCACGACAAATCTTACCCATTTTGTCTGTAAAACACTCTTGGCACTAGAAAAAGGCTATGAAGTCGATGTTATTACTACTGATTTCAGTAAAGCATTCGACAAGATCAATCACCAAATAATCTATGTCAAACTCAAAGCCTTTGGTTTTCCAACACAGTTTATCGAATGGGTCAAGTCATACCTCGAGAACCGTGTATATAGGGTTGTTTTCAGAAGTGCGGTGTCTGATCCAATCTTCGCTTCTTCGGGTGTTCCTCAGGGTAGCCACCTTGGCCCTCTCCTATTTTTGCTTGCCATCAATGACGTGGATAGAATCATTGCCTTCTCTGATCTCTCTATTTATGCAGACGACATAAAAATAATAAAAGTAATCTCGTCTTCTCACGATTCTTCCCTTCTCCAACTTGACCTAAATACTTTTCTAACCTGGTGTAATAAAAACTTCTTGGAACTTAATGTTAGTAAATGCCAATCTATGACATTCTCCCGTAAACGCCTTCCTTCTAATCCTCGAATCTATCACTTCTATAACGTACCTATCCCTATCGTTTCTTCTATTCGTGATCTCGGGATAATATGCGATAAAGAGCTAAATTTCCGCTCTCACATTGATCATGTTATTGCGAAGGCAAATTCTTCCCTCGGGTTTATCAAACGTTGGTCTAAAGAATTTTCCAGTCCCTACGTTACCAAATCTCTGTACACCACATATGTCAGGCCTATCCTTGAATATGCTAGTCAGGTATGGTCTCCCTTTCAAATCACTCAATCTCTTAGAATTGAAGCAGTGCAGCGGAGATTTCTCCGATTCGCACTTCGCAATTTGCCTTGGTCTGATCCCGTTATTTTACCCCCTTATGAAGACCGATTGCAATTAATCGACTTGCACACTCTTGCTCAACGTCGCCGTGTGGCTGACATACTATTTATCCACCAGCTCATCACTGGTATCATTGATTCTCCGGCGTTGCTTGAACTAATAAACATTAACACCAATCCACGGAATTTAAGATCTGTCCCTTTCTTCCGCCTCCCCACTCACCGCACTAACTACGGCCATTTCAACCCAATGTGTAGAATGCTACGTTCAGCCAATTCAATCCAAGATATTTTTGAGTTCTCTATTAGTTCCCACACCCTTAGAAGAATTCTGTACACCTCGTCTCCCTAATCCCTCAATCCAAATTAATTTTTTTTATTATTATTATTGATTTTTTTTTTTTTGTTATTATTTTATATTATATATTTTTCCTTTATGATATTTAATTTTTATTTTTATTTAATTATATTGTATTGTTTTGTATATTGTTTACAATAAGCGCTTGTAATTAAGCCTAATAATAATAATAATAATAAACGAAAGATATAAACCCCTATAACGACTATCAGTTATGAATTGGTAGTTTATAAATATTGGAAATCGATATTTAACAACCCAATTGATACAAATTTTGATCATTGAGAATGGTGCAGGCAAATTACAAGAAAATTAATAATTATCACAGAATATTACAGCTTTTTTTTTTTTTAAATTGAGTTCTAATGTACCAAATTTCAATGTTTATTAACTATCAATTGATAGTCGTAATAATCTGATAGTCTAAACACTACTGGATTAGTAAATTGTAAAGTTTACATTTTTAAATATATTTATAATAACTCATTTTCAATGGTTTTAACAAAAAAAAGTGTCAAAATCACATAAAAATGCATTGTTTTGATATTTAATTTAAAAATAATAAGAAAAAAGCGAAGAATCTGTTCTTTTAATGTGTTTCCAAAATGTCGGTGGGGGATGTGTCTTTCCGCGTACTATCCAAAACTGCGATTTTTTTTGTTTTTGTTTATGAAAATAAGCAAAAGTTGGCATTTTGAACAGAAATATTTTTTTCACGAAATTTACCAAAAATTAAAAAAAAAACCCTTTTCTGAATTTTAATTTTTTGAATGGTCAATTAATTTGCATTATACATTGAAATATTGAATTTTTAAAAATAAAATTGTCATTTCGAAAATTTAACACCCCAATTATAATTTATTTCATTAAAAAAACATTTATTTAATAACAACATAGCGTAGCGTTTTTTGGGCATTTTTGTAGAAAACTTTATTTTAAGGAGTGGTATCTTGGTTATAAGTGTATAATTTTCATCTTCGCTAACCATCAGCCATCACCCTCAGCGAAAGAAAAAAACATAATTCCCTAGTAACCAAACCTGCACAAACATTTGTCTTTTTCTTCCTATAGACCAAATAGCCGCTCAACCCCTTCCTCAGCAACAAAACCATGGGATCATAAGCCAAACAAAAAAAAAACACTAAATTGCTACTTCCTTGCCTCCCTCTAACTTTCATAAATTTAGTATGCTCTCATTTTTGTGTTATAAAACTATTCTCCTTTTTTGGAGAATTCAAAGTCTCCACTTTGTCACTGCAACAACTGTTGGCAACATTTGCTTTATGTATGACCGTATGGTGGCGCGTCGGTCGTTCGTCGCCATTATAGTACTATAGATTATAAATACAATGCTCCAACTTTAAAATTTATCGAAGCTTTTAGCAAACGGTTGTAGAGATAACAATAGTAGAGATAAAATTTAGTTTGGCTTGAACTGCGTACCTGGCTTTATCTATTATTTCTATAGTTAATTTCACATATGAGATACCGAAACCTCAAATAAAAAGCAAAAGATGATAACAGGGGTGCTTCGACAGTCAAAGATCGAGACAAAATTTATCTTCCATATAAAATTTTTCCCAGCGCAGATTTTATCTCGGATTTTTTTCCAACCATTGCGTAGCTCCAGCGCAAAATTGTAAACGCGAAAAGTGTAAACAAAAGTCTACACTTCAGTTTGCGCGGCTTTTGGCAAGTGTTTGTAGAGATTATAATTATAGAGATAAAATTTAGTTTTCTGATAATTATGAAATAATAATTTTACTTTTAAGCCCCTAGTACGCTGCTGATGCGAAACGAATAATCCCATACGAAAATGACACAAAGAAATCATAAACGAAAAATTCCGAAAAGACGGAAAAGGCAAAATATCTACCCAGAATACATTGTATATAAACTCTATAGTACTCTCATGGAACAGAATTTTTTGCTTCAAATCCGTCGCCTAAGGTGGCGTTGGAGATGACAAAATTCACGTTTGCAGACTGAGAGCAGAGGTAGGATAGGAAACGAGAACAAGAAGCGAGAAAGAGAGGAATGTATTATTTGCAATTCGTATATTAATAAAGGGAGTGAGAGAGATAATTAAATCAGCTGGCAATGACAATAAGAAGGAGAAAATTAAATTTTGTTGTCTAGACTTATTCAACGGTTTTGACGTTTGCCTTTGTAGATATAGAATTTTTGTTTTGTATGTGCTATAGACATATGTTTATATGTTTATAAATTTCCTATGCTTTTTATTTTTCAGCACAATTTGAATTTGTTTTTAGATTTTCAGTTTTGTTGATTTTCAAAGCAACGTTGTTAAATTTCTCAATAACTTGTGGAATAAATACAACTTTGCTATATTTTGAATTATGCTGTATAGAGTATAGGTATACCCACTTTTAAAGTATAGTAATAGTAGGTAGGTATACATATACCTATTATATTTCTATTAGGCTTTTCCTATCGTAGGTAGCTAGGTACATATATTATTACTTTTTGTTATTCAACAGGAAGAAAATTGGAATTTGGAATAACATAAATAATAATTATTTATGTAGGTAAGGTAGGTAGGTATAATCCTTTTTTTAACTTTTAGGTAGGTACATATGTAGGTGGGTACATAAATATTAATGTAGGGATGGAGGTACGTGGGTGGGTATCCACAGGGTGGTACCGATTAAGATATTGGGGCATATTCATAGTCACTTTTGAACTCCAGTTTATCTTAGACCTGGGCTTATCCTATCTAAATAACATTGAATAAACCCCAGTCTAAAAAAAACTGGAGTTTAAAAGTGACTATGAATATCCGCCATTGAGTTTTTTGAAAATTTTTTTTAGGTAGGTAGGTTTGTCAGTTTTAAATATTAACTAGGTACCTACCCACCCATGCACCTATTAAAGATTATTTTCAAAGAAAATCAAGTAGGTACCTTATACATACATACCTACCTAGCTATCTTTCTTTTTTGAAAAAAATAGTAGGTACCTATATATCTATTGGTATGTAGGTACCTTCGTAAGTTATAGACAAAATTAAAAGAAATTTGGTTCATAGGTACTATTGCACCTAGGTACCTATACAATTTTGAAAATAATTTAAAAACTAAATTGAATGATTTTTTTCGAAAAAATAGCAATTTAGCAAAACTTGAAAAAATGAAATGCTTTTTATTTCGAAAAAAGTTTGCTTTCATCAGCAGACAATTTTCAAAAATTAAAAAATAGTTTACCAATTTTGCAAATCGATTGAAATACACTTAAAAACTATTTTCAAAAAAAATTAAGCTAATTATTTCGAAAAAAATAGTTTTCATGAATTTAGACAATTTTGAAAAATTTGAAACAAATGAAAAATTTGGTGTTTTTGTTTGAAAAAATAATAGCAATACTCCTAAAAACTATTTTGTCAAGAAAATTATGCAAATTATTTCGAAAAAAATTATTTTTTTCGAAAAAATAAAGCAAATTATTTTGAAAAATTAGTTTTCATGAATATAGACAATTTTGAAAAATCTGAAATAAATCAAAAATTTGGTGTTTTTGTTTGAAAAAATAATTGCAATACTCCTAAAAACTATTTTGTCAAGAAAATTATTGAAATTATTTCGAAAAAAATTAGTTTTTATGATCATAAAATAAAAAATTATAATCTCAAAATGATACGAAAAAGTATGACATGATAACCACAATTGTTAATTGTTTAACAAAATTTGTTAATAAGTTTGTCAGATTTTTGTTTAAAAATAAAAACAGTAAAAGTTAATTAAGAATTTTGTAATTTAACCAAAAAACAAAGTTATGCATGTATAGGGATTAGGGAGTGACTCGCATTTAACATTAGTGGCCAATTTTCTATAAAAAAAATGACTTGAAATCAAAAAAGTCTAAAGAATCGTGTACTTTCTGGATAAAAAATTGCAATCTGTCGAATTACAATATTGAAAAGTACACTTAAAAAACAAAAATTCATTTATTATGAAACTTAAATGTTTTTTATTAAAACTAGTTCTTGCAAGATACAAATACAAATCAAAGTATCCAATAGCCATTTTCAATTTTTTTTGTTCTTTGAATTTTGAAAAAAAGTTTATCTTGTCTTAAAAAGTTTATCTTGTCTTAACTTTTCAAAAAATTGAAAGTTCATTTTTCTTAAAAAAAACCACACGAATTTTTTTTAATGACGATATTTTTATTCTATAAAGTCTAAACTATAAATTTGGCTAAAAAAAATACGTAGAGCCACATGAATTCAACAATTAAATTAAAAACTGCACGGAATAAATTCATCAGATGATAGGCAGGTATGATGGTAAATTTAAAAGCATTTCAAGTTTCAGCTCAATTGGATGATTATTTCTTTTTGTATACCTATTTTGGTTTTATATTTTAACGAAAACTCAAAGAAAGTTATTTACGTGTACTTCTGACTCAACAATACCTACATGGTGCAAGCTTCAGCTCAATCGGATGGGTAGTTTTTGAATACAACGACATAAACAAACGATCATCTGTATATACTTCCCTACATAGTACATACCTACATACATATCAAGGCAAACATAAATACCTCTACCCATTTAAAACTAATGTAGGGCATCTTACTTGACTTCACAAAAAATCTACAATGAGAGCCATTCTTATAAATTTATGTTTCTATTTAAATACCTATATTTAAATTGCAACGAAAAACCTACCTACAAAAACTAAAAACATCCTTCGAAATAATTCAGTTAAAATGTACTTATTTAAAACAAAATTATTTTTCCTAGTGGTAACCCCGTTCGTATAATTTGCATGCACATTATACATTTTCTCTATTCCCATCTACGTCACGGCAAGGCAAAAAAATCCAACCTTCTTTCGAACAACATTTATTTTCGTTCTTTCTCTACCTACGAAAACAAAAAAAAAAACACGTTTTCCCCTTTGTAAAAGAAATGATAAACACAAAATAGGTTTTTTCCTGTCTCCCTTGAACTGCCATACATTTTGTATAAGTTCTTCTCAATCTTCATTTTTCTTTTAACCTACATTATTTTTTGCTCTTCCTCTTATTTCCTACTCTTAAATCTGCACACTCAAGTCTGCACTTCCCTCCTCAAAATAACGAAAAACGGTTGCCCAGGGGGCGCTGCGTTCGTTCCTCTTCATAATAGTACTATAATAATATATATACAATGCAGAATATCCAGAATCGAATAAATAAGGAAACACATCTTAATTGAAAGAATATCCATTGTATATATATTTTTATAGTACTATCATGAAGAGGAACGAACGCGACGCCTCCTGGGCAACCGCTGCCTAACTAAAATTTGTGCAGACTTAGGTGTCCAGTTTTAAGGGTAGGCAGAGTATCAAATAATTTAATTAAAAGTAAGAGATAAATAAGAGAATTATAATGAAGGCTAATGGAAAATTGACGATAGAGAAGAACCTATACAAAATGTATGGGAGTTCAAGGGGGACAGGAAAAAAGCTAATTTGTTCTTTTTGCTTTTATCATTTTTTATAGAAAGGGGAAAATGTTTTTTTTTTGTTTGTTTTTTGGGTATAGAAAGAACGAAAATAAAATATTGTTCAAAAGAAGGCTGAATTTTTGTAATTGCTGTGACGTGTGTTTGGGTATAGAGCAAATGTATAATATGCATATAGGTATATGCATGCTGTGACGTATGACTGAGAATGCCCATAAATGTATAATATGCATGTAAATTATTTAAACTCGGTTACCACTGAGAAAAATAATTTTGTTTTTAATAAATACTTTTTGAGTGAATTTTTTAGCGAAGGATGTTATACACTTTTGTAGGTAGAGGTTTTCCGTTGAGATTTCAGTTATGTAAATAGGTACTATACGAAGGTATAAGAATGTCTCTATTTAAGATTTAAATTAACCATCATACCTGCCTATCATCTGATGAATTTATTACGTGCAGTTTTTCATTTAATTTTTAAATTCATGTGCCCTTAGGTTTTTTATTCAGCCAAATTTAAAGTTTAGACTTTAAGAAGGTAAAATTATCCTAATTAAATTAAAATTAGTGCGCTTTTTCTTGAAAATTAATTAGGGTCAATGTGGGTAAATGTAAACTGGGGGAAATGAAAACATGGCTCATATAAAACTTCAGTTAAGTCTCTCTGACGCATACATTAGTAGAAACTGCGGACGCATGCATCCTTTGACTTATACGTCAAACTCATTGCCGTCAAAAGAGAATTTATTTGACGGACGCATTTTTCGTGAAAGTTAATTTTTAAAAGTGCCAAATAAGTTGTTAATCTTCCAGAAAAATTAAATATTTTTGCAGATTCAATTGGGTAAGTATAATTTGCGAATACCTTTTTAGTTTTAAATTTTGATGTAGATTCTATGTGAAATAAAAAATATTAAAAAACCATGATATTTATGTCGATTCTCATGTGTTTACATTTAACCCAGAATATTTTTTCATATGGGAAAATGTGAACAACATTCTGGAGGTAAATGTTAACATATATTTTCGGTAAAAATGATTGGTTTTAATAAAAATTAATTTATTTTAGTTAATTACTATGGCTATTATGCCGCGGAACTACATATTAAAGAAGCCGCCACCATCCTATTCAGTGGATGATGTTGCAAAAGCGGTCCATGACGTACAAAACAAAAATATGACGTTCAGAGCAGCTCAAGATGCATATGGGGTGCCAATATCTATCATTTATAACCGAATCAAGGGAAGAAAAAACTCAATGGACAAGTTTAAACAAGGACGTAAGATTGCACTTTCACTGGAAGTTGAAAATGAGATTGTCAAATGCCTTCTTGAACGGTCTTCATGTGGTTATCCATGCGATAAAGGAGAACTTCTAAATTTAATCAGTGAATATGTCGTTACAAATAGCACAAAGACCCCATTTACTAATTCAAAGCCTGGATAAGAATGGTACAGAAACTTTATGAACAGACACCCCGAATTATCGTTAAAAAAAACCGGAGGTGCTCCAAAAATGCAGGAAAGATGCCAGAAAGCCCCAAGTCATTTACGACTTTTATAATAAGTTGAATAAGGTTGTAACTGGATACGGGCTTGACGAAAAATCAAACTTTGTATTCAATGCCGATGAAAGCGGGTTTTGTAATGACCCAAACAAACTTAAGGCAACAGGAAAAAAGGGAGTTCCAATGAGTAGACTCACTGGAGGTTCGGGACGTCAGTCAACCACTGTTTTGGCATGCTTTTCTGCAGATGGCTATGCTCTGCCTCCTTTAATTATCTTAAAAGGCGCAGCAGTACAAGCTCGATGGACAAATGATGAAGCATATCCTGGTACTTTATATGGAGGTTCAAAGAACGGTTGGATGGAAGAGCCACAGTTCTACCATTGGTTCATAAGTGGGTTTGTTCCCCATGTGGCACGTCTCAGAGAACAGAACAATGCTATTGATCAAACTGCCTTATTGCTGTATGATGGACACTCCAGCCATATCAGCGTGCGAATAGTGGAAGCTGCTATGAATAACAATGTTCAATTGCTTCGATTTCCAAGCCATTTGACAGACAAATTACAGCCGTTAGATAAAGCCCCTGTCAAGGAAATACGATAATCAACAATACTTGGTCTTTTTAATCAAAATTTTGTATTTTTGTATTTTAAAATAAAGCTTTAATAATGTTAAATTGATTTATCTTCTTTTTTTGGGGTTAAAGTAAACACTCACTTTTGTATTTTTCTCACTGCCAATAGTCATATATACGCTTTTGTATTCATTTTCCCCATAGTAGCTTCTCTTATCATGCCTAGTCAGCGAAATCACTGTTTACATTTACCCTCGAATTTATAAAAAAATAAAGACATGGTGGGGTATTTGTAAACATACCAAATTTGACAATAATTTGAACGATTTCGGAAATATTTTTTTATATGTATATAAACATAATGCCACAATTTCATATTTCCATTCAAAGATTTCTATCAAGTTGTTTTGTGAAAACATATTAAAAACTGAAGTCAAAAATTTAAAAAAAACATGAAATTGTTTACAATTACCCACATTGACCCTATCGATGTTCTGGAAAGTTAAAACAAGACACTTATTTTTCTGCACTGGGCTTTAATTTATTAAAAACATGCTGATAAACTAAGTTAGAAATACTTAATTAAGTAAAAATTTGTAAGAAATCGGTTTGAAATGCTAAACAATTAACAAATGTGGTAATCATGTCTTATTTTTTCTTATAAGTTTGACCTTTTTTTTAGTAAGATTGGGGATATAGGTTGGTTTGTTTCTTACAGTAACGACTAAGTGGGTGTTTGAGTGGGATTATTTGTTTGCGAATAAGTTTAATAGGTCATTTTGAAACAATAAATTTTTATTTATTCTCACAAAAAATCTTTTTTAACTTAATTTTATTTAAAAAAAATAGTTTAGGAGTATTACAATTGTATACTCCAAAGTCTTGTCTTTTTCAATTTTTCAAAATTATTTGGATTCAAAAAAACTATTTTTTTCGAAATAATTTCCTTAATTTTTTTGAAAAAAATTGTTTTTTTAAGAGTACTGCAATTGTTTTTCAAACTAAAACACCAATTTTTTTATTTTTTCACATTTTTCAAAATTGTCTATATTCATAAAAACTAATGTTTTCAAAATAATTTGCTTAATGTTTAAAAAAAAAAATAGATTTTAGGAGCATTGCAATTGTTTTTTTGAACTAAAACAACAAATTTTGGATTATTTTCGGAATTATCAAAATTGTCTTTACTTATAAAAACTAACGAAATATTTTCTTAATTTTTGTTTAAAAATAGATTTTTAGGAGTATTTGAATTGGTTTTAAAAACTGGAACACCAAATTTTTATTTTCTTTTTATGTTTTAAAATTTCTCCTACTGATAAAAACTATTTTTTTCGGAAAAAATGTACCGACTTAATTTTTTGAAAATAGTTTTTTAGGTGTATTTCAATGGGTTTTTTTAATATTGATAAGCCAAATTTAATTTTTTTTAAACTTTTGAAAAATTGAAAAAAACACAATTTTTCATAGGTGGTAGTTTTTAAAATGTACGTACATACCTACCTACCAAATACATTCATACACTATGAAGATTAGGTACAATGTCGTAATAGGTATCACCCTGTGCATAACCACCCACCCACCTACATCCCTAAATTCCTAAAAAACAATTTATACGTACCTGCCTAATACCTACATAATTATTATTATTTTTGTTATTCAAAATTGCAATTTTCTTCTTTTTGAATAACAAAAATAATAAAATACCTACGGTGAAAAAAGCGTACCAAACATCTATTAAATATAGCTATACCTATGTACCTTCTTAACTTGAAAATTGGGTATACCTACCTATGCACCATAATTCAAAATGTAGCAACGTTGTATTCCACTAAGCTATAGTGAAATTTAACAACGTTGCTTTGAAAATCAACAAAACTGAAAATCTAAAAACAAATTCAAATTGTGCTGAAAAATAAAAAGCATAATGTATAAACATATAAATATATGTCTATAGCTTATAGGAAGCAACAAATCTAATATTCAAAAAGAAACGTCAAAAAAATGACACAAAAATTTAATTTGCTCCTCCTAATTGTTGTCGTTGCCATGACGCGAACAGCTGATTCAATTTTATCTCCCTTACTCGCTTTATTAATATACGAATTGAAAATAATACAACCTTCCCTTTCCCGTTTGCTCTCTTAAATGTGCTCACAGTATTTTATTTATAACATATATAGAATTCTCTCAGTCTGCAACGTCAATTTTACTTGACTACAACGCCACCAGCACAACCGAGGCCCAAGTAAAAATATCTGTTCCATGAGAGTACTATAGAGTTTATATATTTACAATGGAATATCCAACTATCAGCTGTTTGTTTTTATGTCAAAAAATCATTTTGCGATTATTTCTGATACAAGAAACAAATAATTATTTGTTTTGCAAATTGTAAATTAATTTTACGCATAAGCATCATGAACATACAAAAATAATTATCACAGAATCATGCTCACCCATTTCCATTTCATTAAATTTCTTTTCATCCATTGCAGAGGCAGACGGCAGACAAAATAACAATACCTAATTGTAACCAATGAAAAAAATGAAATGTATCTGTCAAAGTAGAGAATATTCCATTTACACTAGCTCTTGACCACAGATTAGCCACATGAAGATGAGAATCCCCGGCAGCCATTTTAATTTGCCTACAAGCTTGAACTGGCAGTTATCAGATAAAAAATGAGAATGTGTGTATAAAAATCTCACACATAGACAGTAGGGATCTTCACACACCGGGTTAAATTTTTGTTGCAATTCACATCTATTCATCGACGCGGGAAAAAATTACAAATACAACAATGTAAACAAATGGGTTTTGGAGGGTGAAACGTACGAAACATTCTCATCTTCATATGGCTAATCTGTGCTCTTGACTAGGAACAGAAAGAACACATTCCAATAATTCTAGAACGAATAAAGAAACAACAAAAAAGTATATCCGGAATACAAGGTACATAAATATATGTACCTTGTCCGGAATATACCAGAGAACAAAAACACTCTATATGAAGATACCAATCTTTCGTACGTATCACCCTCCAAAACCCATTTGCTTACATTGTTGTTTTTGTAATTTCGTTTTGTGTCCATGAATAGATGTGAATTGCAACAACAATTTAACGGGGTGGGATTGTTCTGTTTTCCCAGAACAACCATTTTGTATGTGCAAATAACGCAGCCATCTTTAAAAAAATTTCAACTCACCAGCTTTTCAACATGAAAATGGCGGATGTTAGGTGGGATATCGGGATGTGTTGAAAAAAACACCAATTTAATGGTGCTAAGTCTGCTATTACACTACGAATTTCACGTGATGAAACTTCTTTTAATTTTTCTTTGAAAATTCATCCTGTAAGTAGTTCGCTGTTACACAATGATTTTTATATCTTTGGCATTTAACAGAAAAGTCTGTAATAAAATAAATAACGTGATAAGTTAGAATTTATACATTGAAAGTTCGGTCATCGATAGTTTTCTATTGGTTTCGCATATACATAGCATAAAGGCTGTCCCAAACCAATGCGAAACATTCGCGCGAATATGCGACGACTGAATAAAGGCTCTCACAAACCAACGCGAAACATTCGGCGCGACAACGAAACTTCCGCCTGTCTTAATTTATTTACATGGAGATTAATGGGAGCACCCACACTGGCGCGATGCGAATTTTCGAACATTATTCAGTCGTTGCATATTCGCGCGAATGTTTCGCGTTGGTTTGGGACAGCCTTTAATGTTCGAAGATTCGCATCGCGCCAGTATGGGTACTCCCATTAATCTCCATGTAAATAAATTAAGACAGGCGAAAGTTTCTTCGTCGTTCTGAAGTTTTCGCTTTGGTTTTGGAGAGCCTTAATGCTCTTAAAAGCCGTGTTTTTTTTGCAAGCCCGGAGGGATTTGGTTAAAAAGAAATGATATTGGGGACTATCTATCGACGCCATCACAGAAAACAATCTAGTTTCCATAAAAACTATTGATTAGAAGTACATATGGAATTCACGCCGTTAGAACAGTTTAACCCCGAAAATTATGTGCTCTTAGCTATGCCTGAAGGGGATTAGTTGTTGTTGCGTTTAACTGGCTGAACAGAATAGAAGCGCGTTCGAACGCGCGTTCGCACCTGTCAAAGTTAAAATACGTGAAATTTCGTTAAAGTGAATACAATGAGACGCAGCCGCGAACGCGACTCTGGGAGTTAAATAAGTTTTAATAATCACGCGCGTACGAACGCGCGATCGAACGCGCGTCTATTGTGTTCAGCCAGTAACATGTAAATTCCTAAGCCCCGACGCGACATAGTTTTTTTTCGATCAATTTCCTCTAGGTTTGCAAAAAGGACGAGACTAGAGGCATGCCAATTTATAGCAGTTATAACAATTTTTTGCCATTAAAAGCGGGCGTACGTTTACGCGCTTCGCACTACTTAAAAAAAACTTTAGGTGCTTGAATTATGCCCACCGGCGGAGGACTCTGGCTCTGCGGGGCCGCATAAACAGTTATTTTATAAACAAAATCTGTTATAATTGGCATGTCTAGTCACTTCCTGCAAAAAAACACGCCTAAAGCCTTACAACAGTTGCGTTGATTCGCTGATTTCTCATTCGTTTTTTTTTGTCATGTTCACAGTCTGTTTCAATAATTCGAGAGCGAAATACAATACCAAACAATCGTAGAAAGAAAACAAATAATGACAAAAGACAATCGAATATACTTGAATTGATTATAAATTTTCACTTTCAATTTGTTTCCACAAACTTATCCTTATAAGGTTGGGTTAGCACTTGATAGCTCGTTGCTCCTTTTATTATACTTTTTGAACATACCCATTGAAACTCGTAAATAACCGACATTTTGGTGGCGAATGTACGCTTACTGCATGTGTGTGCAAATAAAGCGTGGTGGATGACGCTTACTGTATATGTGTCGTGTTTCTCCTGAATTTCCCCTATATGAGCTTGTAGGCAAACTCGGATGACAGCCGAGATTGGCATCTTCATATAGAGTGTTTTTGGCAGAGAATAAAGAAACGCAAAAGCGGTGTTTCAGATATTCCGAATATTCGGAATAAATAAAGAAACACACCCATGGTGTATCTATGGTCCGAACCCTGTGTAGTGAAAATATCTGTTTATTTCCTTTGTGGTTTCTGTCCGTTCCATTCCAGATTCCTCTTAAGAATAAAAAAAAACAGGAGTAAGCAGAAGCCTGATTCACAATGCGGCGAGGAAACGAGAAGTGAGCGTGACGAGAAGTCGTTGTAGTTGTCAAACCATTTCAAACAATGGATAAACACAATGCGGCGTTTCTCGTCGTCACGTCACGCCAAGAATTCGAAAAATAGAAAAAAAGACGTGACATGACGACGATTTTCATTGTTCCTGAGTAATTTACAGATTTTTCACAAAAAATGTTATCAAATTGTGTCTAACAAATAAAGTTATTGATAAATCTATTGTTTTGTAAGTTATTTTGTTTATATTTTATAGATTTTTTTGTTACAAAAATGGATTTTTGTCGTAAAAACGTTCGCTGCATTGTGAATTGGGCGACGATTTTGTAACTAGAAAAAAAAGACAGCGGTTCTCGTCACGCTCACGTCCCGTTTCCTCGTCGCATTGTGAATCAGGCAAGATGAATAAAATTTTCCTTTTCAGTCTGGTTTCGGCTGTTCCGCTGTTGTAGTTGTAATGCATTTTTGTTTTGGCAAGGAGAATCGATTTTGTGCTGCGAATTAAGCTATTTAATTTTTGTCAACAATTTTTGAATTTCTCATTTAAAAGAACTATCTCATTCAGTTAAATGAAAATTAATTTCTTTATCGAGTGAAGTGATTTCATAAACGTTTAACAAGTATTTCCTAACTTAGGAACAGAATCCCACTAAAGAAACTAAAGTAATTTTTTTTTTCATTTGGCTAAGTTTATATTTGCATTTCAACGCTACGAATGAAAAAAAAACATTGCACACCGCAAAGTGGTTTTTGTAATCGGGAAATAGCTTTGTCTCACTCTTTACCTATTAGCTTCTTCCACCAAGCAAATGGGTTTGGAAGGAACAGAACGACATCAAGTCCATTCCATTAAGTGGCGAATTCATTAAACAATGCCGAAAAAATTACTCCACTCTACTATTCTCGGGTTTTCTATTTCAAGATTTTAGTATTAAATCGAAATCAATCTTTATAAAACAGTTAATTAAATATTTATGAAGATGTATTACGTAGGATTTGTATCGACATACGATTAGTTGGTAGTCCTTCAAGTGTATTTTGTTTTGAGTTTTTTGTCGTTTTCTTTCTTTGGACATTATTAGTGCATGCAGTTATTGTAAGCCAGTAGTTGTAGTTGGCAAGAGACGAAGGAGAAAACACGACAATTCAAACAGAAACAAAAGAACGTACGTGAACCAAAAGAGCTACCGTTTTTTTTTTCAATCTTGGTTCTATTGTGGGAGTTTCTTTATGAAAAAAAGTGTAGCAGTTTTCTAATTTATAACTATCTCTATTTATTTTTCTATAGATGTATGTATAGTAAAAACATTGTACATTCTATTAAAGCAAATGAATTGAAATTTAAGAAAAGTGATTGTATAAATGTGTACTTATTTATTAGATATCTTAGCATTGCGTTCTTTTGGTTTTATTATTAAAAAAAAATAAGTTTTATCCAAGTCGCTTTCAAAGGCGCCGCTACCAAAATAGAAAAATAATATGAACATTTTTTGTACAAAATAAATAAAGAAGTTTAAAAATAACGCTGTTCGAGTGTATAAAGGCACACAAAAAAAAAACCAAAAGGATATTCTTCAACTATAATTAATAATCCTACCAACATCTAATCTGCCAAAATGTTGTTCGAGAATCCAGCTATAGCTGCAAAACTTCCGTTTCCGTATAATGTGCCGCCACCAATTCAGGCCGCAGCAGCAGCCGTTCCCAACCTAAGGTAAGTCGAAGATTTTACATGTAATTTTTTTTTTAATGAAGGTAGGTAGGTACATGTGAACCGACAGTATAATGTATAGTTATACCTAAGTCTTATTTCATAAATTGTCCAGCAAAGGGTAAACCCTAAGTATACAAATTATTACTTATATACATAATTTCTTATTTGGTCTTTTTAAAGAAATATGTAACTTTTATTAGGAATTTTAAATGAAGAAATATTATGTAAGGAGTTCGCAAGCATGCTACTGAATTACATATTGTCGGCCGAGCATTACAAGGTCGTTTTCCTTATGGGAAAACAAAAAATAAAGTTTTTTTGTAAGTGCATTTAGTGTTAGTTTTGTTTACCTACTGCCTTTGAGCGAAATATGTCCATACCTAATTTAAATTAAGCAAGAAAATCCTTAATAAACATGTCTAAATTTTTGTTTTCATTTTGTATTTTTTGGTTGGACATTATGTCTGCACTAAAATAAGTTTATGGAAAACAAAATTTACTATATTTTTTTTTAAATATTATACCTACACATTGAAAAAAATATAAAACATGCTTCTTTATTTGATTTATGGAAAACTAATGGAAAAATTCGGATAAAATTAGGTACCAAATATGAAATTCATATGACCAACATAACAATTGTTTATGTGCATTGGTAATGTACTTTAAATCAATTTTATATATGTAATTTTTATCCAGATATGATGTAGTAAACTGAATTGATGCTAGTTGTTAAAAATTCAGACAATTTTTCTTTGAAGAAGTGTACCTATCTGTTTAAAATTTAGCAGAGACGAAGGATCTCGAAAGTTAAAATAATTTTGGATTTACATTCAAATTTGTATTAAAGCAATAGGAGAATAAAATTCTTTCGCCTGCAGCGATCTTTCTAAAACACTACACTGAAGGTATCTATTTCTTGTATACTGGAATGACCTCGGAGGATAAAGGAATGCAGGAATCACACCAAAGAAAAAGCGTGTTTATATTTTTGTTGTCTGTTATAACGACCATACGTGCACTTCACCCCTATAACAATTTACCAATATATTCCGTATGTTTTACTAGGAACTTTAGACAAATAAAACTGTTTTTTGTCTGTTTTTCTGTCGATTGGATGTCCCTAAAGTTGAAAGCTCCTCTTGCTCGAAATAAGTACCCCATTTTCAGAAAGATTTTCCAACAATTGAGTCAAAAAAAAAATAATTCAATTTCCTATAGGTGCACTTCACCCCTATAACAATTTACCAATATATTCCGTATGTTTTACTAGGAACTTTAGACAAATAAAACTGTTTTTTGTCTGTTTTTCTGTCGAATGGATGTCCCTAAAGTTGAAAGTTCCTCTTGCTCGAAATAAGTACCCCATTTTCAGAAAGATTTTCCAACAATTGAGTAAAAAAAAAAAATAATTCAATTTCCTCGATTTTCTCCAAAAATTCAATTTTTTCGACACAAATCTTTTAATTAATTAAAAGCTCTTTTACCTCGAATTAAGTACTCTATTTTCAGAAATATTTTACAATAATTAAGCCAGAAAAAAAAAATAATTCAGTTTCCCATACAATGCTATTCTGCTAGCTTAAATTAAATTTAACTCATTTCGACACAAATCATTTTTAATTAATTAAAAGCTCCATCAAGTTAGGAGAAAATTAGTTCTTACCAAAAGTACTGAAGCGCTTAATTTTCTTGTTGGGTACTTAATTAGCATTTAATAAGCGCCTAATGATGCCATGCCGAAAGGCATGGTTTGCTACCTTCTGGATCTGCTCCATCCGGCCAAATATACCTACCAGCATTTTCACAAGACAAAGAAGCTATTACTTTTCATTAAATTGAATATTTATAGCGGATATTAAAATTGGTCTTATGTAGTCATTGAGGTGAATATTTAAAATTTTGTTTAAAAATAATAATTTTTGGAAACTTCTGATTATACAATACAAATGAAATGCCGTTCGTTGGTAAGCACATAACTAGAAAACGGCAGGATCAATTTGGATAATTGTTTTTTAAAGATCGTAATATCCGAATAAGGTTCTTACGGAAAGAAAAATTGAAAAAGTCCCCTGATCATATAGGTAGGTCGCTCTGGAGTCAAATTATTACAAAATTCTGTATTTTATTATCAAAGCGACTCATATTTACAATATGTACTTTGTTGATTTAGTGTCACAAAATAATATAACAAAATCTGAAAAACATTTTAAAATAGTTCGCATCGCTTCATTTTGCAATATTTGTAGTCTAGCAATTAAACCGTCATTACATAAAAACAAAACAGTTGTAAATGATGTGTGTCAAGTTAGCATTACCACTTCAAAATTTTAGAAATCTAATATGTAATTGGATTAATTGTCGTGAAAGAAAAAAATTTGTCGCGCTTGTTTTTTAAAAAATAACCACTGGTAATGCTTACTTGACAGTCAAGTTAGCATTACCACCCCTCTTAAATGGGTAAAATGAACGCAAAAAAAAAGAAGTATGCCATTAATTGTCGTGAATTTGTCGTAAATTAGTAGTGAAAAAAAAAAAATTGTCGCGCTTGTTTTTTTTAAAATAACCCCTGATAATGCTAACTTGAGAGTCAAGTTAGCATTACCACCCCTCCAAAATGGGTAAAATGAACTAAAAAAAAAAGAAGTATGCCACTACTTGTCGTGAATTTGTCGTAAATTAGTAGTAAAAGAAAAAAATTTGTCGCGACAGTTTTTTTTTTAACCCAAAAAACCTTAAAATTGCATTTTTCAGCGAATCCAGCATTACCACAACTTTGATTTGGTATATTTTTTTTCCTGAGTGGATTTTTGATAGGGAATTTGTTTAAACAATTGTCGCTCCATGTTTTTTTAATAATTTATACCATCAAAAAATTTGTCGCTCCCTTTTTTCTAAAAAAATTCATATACATAAATATGAAAATACCTCAAAATAGCATTTTTCAATTTATCCAGCATTACCACAACTTTGATTTGCTTTATTTTTTTTCCTGAGTGGTTTTTTGATAGGGAATTTGTTTAAACCATTGTCGCTCGATGTTTTTCAATAAGTTATACCATCAAAAAATTTATCGCGCCTTTTTTTCTAAAAAAATTCATATAAATATGAAAATACGCCAAAATAGCATTTTTAAATGAATCCAGCATTACTACAACTTTGAATTGCCATTTTTTTTTTCCTGCGTGGTTTTTTGATAGGGAATTTGTTTAAACAATTGTCGCTCGATGTCCTTTAATCAGCCGTACCATCAAAAAATTTGTCGCGCTATTTTTTCTTAAAAAAATCCAATAAATAGGAAAATACCTCAAAAGGCATTTTTCAATGAAAAATCAAACCCAAACTTTGATTTGATAAATTTTTTTCCTGAGTGGATTTTTGATAGGGAATTTGTTTAAACAATTGTCGCTCGATGTCTTTAAATACCTTATATTATCAAAAATTTTGTCGCGGCTCTTTTTTAAAAAATAACCCCTGGTAATGCTAACTTTACTGTCAAGTTTAAACAAATTCCTTATCAAAAATCCACTCAGGAAAAAATTTTATAAAATCAAAGGTTGGGGTTTGATTTTTCATTGAAAAATGCCTTTTGAGGTATTTTTATATTTATTATAATTTTAAGGAAAAAGGGCGCGACAATTTTTTTGATGGTACAACTTATTTAAGGACATCGAGCGACAATTGTTTAAACAAATTCCCTATCAAAAAACCACTCAGAAAAAAAAATATAGCAAATCAAAGTTGTGGTAATGCTGGATTCATTGAAAAATGCTATTTTGAGGTATTTTCATATTTATATGAATTTTTTTTGAAAAAAAGGGCGCGACAAATTATTTGATAGTACTACTTATTTAAGGACATCGAGCGACAATTGTTTAAACCAATTCCCTATCAAAAATCCACTCAGGAAAAAAAATATAGCAAATGAAAGTTGTGGTAATGCTGGATTCATTGAAAAATGCTATTTTGAGGTATTTTCATATTTATATGAATTTTTTTTAGAAAAAAGGGCGCCACAAATTTTTTGATGGTACAACTTATTAAAAAACATCGAGCGACAATTGTTTAAACAAATTGCCTATCAAAAAACCACTCAGGAAAAAAAATATGGCAAATCAAAGTTGTGGTAATGCTGGATTCATTGAAAAATGCTATTTTGAGGTATTTTCATATTTATATGAATTTTTTTAGAAAAAAGGGCGCGACAAATATTTTGATGGTATAATTTATTAAAAAACATCAAGCGACAATTGTTAAAACAAATTCCCTATCAAAAAATAACTCAGGAAAAAAATACAGCAAATCAAAGTTGTGGTAATGCTGGATTCATTGAAAAATGCTATTTTGAGGTATTTTCATATTTATATGAATTTTTTTAGAAAAAAGGGCGCGATAAATTTTTTGATGTTATAAATTATTAAAAAACATCGAGCGACAATTGTTTAGACAAATTCCCTATCAAAAATCCACTCAGGAAAAAAATATAGCAAATCAAAGTTGTGGTAATGCTGGATTCTCTGAAAAATGCAATTTTAAGGTTTTTTGGGTTAAAAAAAAAAACTGTCGCGACAAATTTTTGGCTTTCACTACTAATTTACGACAAATTCACGACAATTAATGGCATACTTATTTTTTTTTGAGTTCATTTTACCCATTTTGGAGGGGTGGTAATGCTAACTTGACTGTCAAGTTAGCATTACCAGGGGTTGTTTTAAAAAAAACAAGCGCGACAAATTTTTTTTTCGCTACTAATTTACGACAAATTCACGACAATTAATGGCATACTTCTTTTTTTTTTGAGTTCATTTTACCAATTTAAGAGGGGTGGTAATGCTAACTTGACTGTCAAGTTAGAATTACCAGGGTTTATTTTTAAAAAAAAACAAGCGCGACAAATTGTTTTCTTTCACGACAAATTTACGACACATTCACGACAATATCCAATTATTAGATTTCTAAAATTTTGAAGTGGTAATGCTAAGTTGACACACATTTCTAAATGAGGTTTCACAATAACATTGTAAATATTTATTCCAGTCTACATCGATATTTCTTTCCTTATTCTTTTTAAAAATACTATTTTTTCGAAATCTTTTCACATTATATAATCTATTTCACTTTCAAATGTAAGTTTATTATCAATCACAATGGCAATGTATCTTATTTTATCAACTCTTTCTATTATTTGATATTCAATAAATAAGTTTGAATTTAAAGTAAGACTATTTCTACTGGATAATATCATACACTTAGTTTTCTTGGCATTTTTGACATAACAAATCATATATATTATTAATATCTTCTTGCAATTTTGTATGGCACTCATCAATGTTTTCTCCAGTGACGTAAATTAGGGCATCATCAGCAAATAGGGCAATTTGGCAGTACTTTAAAACACGTAGAATGTCATTGATGTAACAATAAACATAAGAGTCCCCAATACAGATTCTTGGGGAAATCCCAAATTTACATATTTAGGTTTGGAAAGATATCCATTTATTTTTACAATTCACAATTTTGAATACCGTATTTTTCGAGTTTGTTTAAGAGAATCGATCGATCTATAGTCTAAAAGGCACGTTTTAGATCAATAAAAACACTATTTAAAATTTTGTCAAAAAAAAAAAAAAAAAAAGAAACAAGTGTCCAAGAGAGCTCCGGAAATTTTTTGTCTAGAACATCGAGATTAAGCATTGAATTTATGCAGGGGTTGATAAGTTTTGTGGACGAACTGATCATATTCGGTATTGCGTAAATTTGGTGTCATCAGAAACTCGAAAGATCTGGAATTATCAATTTAAAACTCAGAAATTTTCAGAGGATTCTAACAAAGAAGGTGCAGACTTCCTTATTTACTTCGTCTGATACATCACTCTCCCCAACCGGAAGAAGGAGTGTCCCGACCACATTGGTGAGTTCCCCTCCGCTCTCAATTTAACAATTTAACACATTGATCTTCTTTGCATCAACAAAAAAAAAAAAAAAAAAAAAAAAAAAAGTATCAACTACTGCACCAATAAAAGCAAAAATAGATCATTTGATTAAATAATAATTTGATTAAATAATAATTGTAACAAAATCGAAAACAAAAATTGAAAAGTAAAAACTTAACTTTAACACGAGTTGAACCAAAACAAATTATTATTTATTTGACATTTAAATTATAACCTGACATTCCAAATCTTGACACTTGAGCGTTCAGGTTATCAACACATACACAAAGTTTTCTTAGTCTGAAGCAACCGAAAACGTAAGCCCTGTTTAGACGAGCGATAGAAATGGACAACCCGACTGAAAAGAAACTTGACTCTATTCTAGGAGCTATACAAAATTTGAGAAATGACCTTACCAAACAAATATATGAAGAAACAAACAAACTACAATCTAAACTAGACAAAATATCAGACAAACAGCATAAAATTGAGGACAGACAGTATTTGCTAGAAGCAAAAATAAAACATATTGAAAGAACTCTGAAGAGGAAGAACATAGTTATCTACAACATTGAAGAGGTGGGAGATCGAAACAAACACAAATGAACTAGATTTCGTAAGGAGAATAGGAAAGAAAGGAGAAAGAACCAGACCACTACTAGTAGGTCTGACAACTCAAATAAAAAAAAGATACAATAATGAGAAACAAATCAAAGTTAAAAAAATTTAAAGACGCAATTATCTATATTAGAGACGACCAAATAAAAGAGGGCATTAACTCAGAAAGAAAAGAAAAGGAAAAGAAACAAAATCTCGATAGACAACAGCCAAAAGACAAAAATATTAACATTTCCGCTTCTACTAATGCAAAGAAAAGGACATTGAAAACTGTTTTACCTCTAAATGACATTCAAAGTTCTGAACCAGAGACAAGCAAAAAACAAAAACGTTATGAAACACAAAGAATAGACGACATACCGCAAAAAACCCGAATTGATCAATTTTTCAAAACTCATCTGAACAAAAATCCAAACGAAACTCAAACTCAAACGATACAACAAAGCATTAAATAGCAAGAATGGCAAACTGATCTGACCAAAAAGTATAATGACAAAGAAATAAAAAACAAAATAGAAACGAATCCTTTCTCAATCCGGCTAGCCACCGTGAGAAATGAAGGCTCTTTCCCCCCAAAACACTTAACGAAACCAATGAGAAAGAATACACCAAAAAATATAAACAATACTCTAAACATTTGCACATTCAATGTAAGGACGTTAAGGACAGAGGAACGACAGGAAGAATTAAAAATTGCACTAACCAACATAAACTGGGATATAATAGGACTATGTGAAACAAGATTATTTGGACAAAAAATAAACGAATCTGACAATGGCATTTTCTGTTATATTGGACAAACAAAAGGAGTAGGATTCCTAATTAAGAAACATTTGAAGAAACATATCCTAGACATCAGATTATTTAACGAGAGAATTTGCTCAATAAGTCTTGACATTCAAAACACAAAAATGACCATCATCCAAATAATAATATACGCACCAACAACGAATTCAACTGACGAAGAAATTGAAGCCTTTTATGAAAATTTAGAACAAGCTTATAGAGAAACAAAAACAGAAATAATGTATGTCATAGGTGATTTTAACGCAAAACTTGGGACAATGGAAGATGGAGAGGAGCAGCTATTTGGACATTTTGGATATGGAAGAAGAAATAAGCGTGGAGAAAAACTTATAAAGTGGATACAAGAAATGAACCTGACTTTTGGAAATTCGTTTTTTAAGAAAAAAGACAAAAACAAATGGACATGGTTATCACCTGGTGGACAATACAAAAATGAATATGACCTCGCGTTAACGAACAAAATTACTACACTGACAGATGTATCTGTAATTAATAATTTAAAATTTGATAGTGACCACAGAATGGTAAGAATGAAAATAAAAATTGACCACAGTACATTACGAAGAAACCACCAAAAGTTATACTTTCCCGATTCAATACTGCCTGAGAATATCCGATCTTATAACGAAACTCTGATAAACAAAATAGAAGAACACATAAATGTTAATCAATTTTACGATGACCCACAAAATTCATATAACATCATAAAGACTACTGCAAAAGACACGCTTATGAAGACAAGATCTAGAAAAACTGACAAGCTGTCAAGCGAAACAAAAGGACTCATCAACCAACGAGAAACTCTTAGAAAAACAAGTAATCTGACAGAAACCGAAAAACAAGAGTTAAAAAATCTAAGAAAAATTATCAAGAACAAAACAAAAGACGATGTCAAAAAATTTAACGAAACAAAAATAAAAGAAATTCTAAGAAATACAAAATCAATCAAAAAAACAAAAAACTACATAAGTAACGAAAAGGAATGGATAGTTTCACTTAAACAAACAACTAAAACCACAACAAAAAGAAAAGACATTAACGAAACCGCTACAAGTTTCTTTGAATCACTATTCAAATCAACCAATGACATTGCTTTGGACTCTTTTGACAACTTTGATAATGATGATATATTTCCTTTGGATGAAACTGATATATCTTCTTCAATTGATAGTTTAAAAGCCGACAAAAGCGCAGGAAGTGATGGAATCGAGGCCGAAATGCTAAAATATGGAAAGGACGCTCTGACACCAGTAATAACAAAACTCTTTAATTCTATACTGACATGCCAAAGAATACCTAGACAATGGCAACAGAGTACAATAATACTACTCCACAAAAAAGGAAACAAGGATGACATTAACAACTACAGACCCATAAGCCTCATATCGTCAATCTATAAACTTTTCTCGAAAACCATATATATTAGAACCAAACAAGCAATGAATGACAATCAACCACGAGAGCAAGCAGGATTTAGAGAAGGCTTCTCAACCACTGACCATCTTCAGACAATCAACCAGCTAATTGAAAAACAAAACGAATTTAAAAAACCACTTTACCTCTGTTTTATTGACTTTGCAAAAGCTTTTGACACCGTGGAACACAGCAGCATATGGACGGCACTAAGCAATCAAAAGACCAACCCTACTCTTATTAGAACGTTTAGTAACATTTATAGTAATAACACCGCTAAAGTAAAAACGGATAGAGTAGGAAGAGAATTCCATTTGAAAAGAGGAGTTCGACAAGGTGACCCCATGTCACCGCCATTGTTTTCTGCAGTTCTAGAGGATATTTTTCAGAGGCTGGCATGGAAAAACAAATTTGGTGTAAAAATCCATGGGGACTACTTAAATAATCTTAGATTTGCAGACGACGTTGTTCTTCTTTCGAATTCAGCAACAGAGATAGACCATGCTAAATCAACTCTCGATAATTTGCAGACAAGATGGGCTTCGTTTAAACTTGACTAAAACAAAAGTGATGACTAATCATATAAAGGAGGACATCTTATTGGAAAATAATAAAATAGACTATGTTGAAGATTACGTTTACCTAGGACAAATTAAATCTTTCATAAACCAAGACGAGAAAGAAGTAACTAGACGAATTAGTAACGGATGGAAACAGTTTTGAAGCTTAAAAGAAATACTGAACTCGAACCTTAGTAATGACACAAGGAAATATATATTGGACTCTACAATCTTGCCTGTTTTGACATACGGGCTCCAAACCCTAGGACTAACATCAAATCAACATGATAAACTAAGAATATGCCAAACAAAAATGGAGCGTAAACTTTTAAACATACGACAAATACAAAGGATTAGTAACGAAGAAATTAGAAGAAAAACAAATATAGATGACGTGATAACTAGAGTAAAACAATTGAAATGGAGCTGGGCAGGACACATATCAAGAATTGACGACCAGAGATGGACCAAAATATCAACTAAGTGGACTTTTAATGACGAGAGGAGATCAAGAGGACGTCCAAAAAAGAGGTGGGTTGACGATCTTAACCAATTCAACCATAACTGGTATAATGACGCCAAAAATAGAACCATATGGACAACAATGGGGGAGGCTTATGCCGGATAGAAATTAATTTGATCATACAATGTATAAATTAAGAAATCACAACTATAAATTGTTAAATTTAATTCAATAAGTAATTAAGATATATATATCTATGTATGTATTTCATTATTCAAATTGTAAATTTTTGTGGCAAATAAAGCTTTAAATAATAATAATAATAATTTAAAATTTTGATTTAATATATGTACTCTCCTTGCAGTTAGTTAAAACAAAGTTTAAGGCACTCTCACATGAATGGGCTTTTCGGAAACCAGATTGTGATTCTATTATTAACGCATTATTCTCAAAATAATCTTCAATTTGCTTAAATGCGATCTTTTCTTAAAAAAAATTCATACAGAGGCATACTATTGACAGGTCGAAATTCTACACACTTTTTGGTATTCGAAACTTTTTCAATTGGGGTAACCATAAATTCTTTCCAAAATTCAGGGAAAACATCCTCTTGAAAAGATTTATTAATTATATACTGTATGGGTGGTCCTAGTGTTTCAAAATGTTCTAAATACATTTTCGGGCTCAAAAAAGTGTTATCTTTTTTATTTTTTGTTCGTAAAAGCACAGTGTGGATAGACAATGGTGTGGTCGACTCAATATCAAATTCTATATTTATATAGCAAAATGACCCATATTCACTATAAGATTATAAGTTGATTTAGGCGCCAGTTATAGCTTACATTGAAACCATCATTGGGATTTTTTGTTTAAAGTTTTGAGGCACTTAAAAACCCAACGCAGTGATTATTTTGATGCCAAAATAAAGATAGTGATTAATTCTTATATTATTAATTCTTGCCAAAAATTATTTTGGTCCAACCGTATACATAAAATGAATTATTATTGCAATGATCGAACCTTACCAATGATCATTGATATTTTAAAAGTCATCTTGTGTGGAAAGTTGGGCCAAAATGAATTTTTGTGGCAATAATTAATAACTAGGTGATTACCTTAAATGGGCATCAAAATAATCACTAATTTTAATTTACAAAAGTCTCAAAATAAGCAATTAAAATTTTCAATAATGGTTTTCAATGAAACAACCGCGCCGGGGCTTGCGCTGGTAGTCAAATTAAGGTGGGCTTACATCAAGTGACGTACGTTACCACTTCTTATTTGCAAATAGTAGGTACTTTTATAGGGCTAATAATGGACTATTCTTTTGTAACTTAATTTGTATTTAAGAAAATGTTAAAAAGCTCCTTCAGTAGATTAAAGGCTAATATTATTGGTTATTATTGGGAACACATGCACGTGTTGTAGGTACCTACCATTTTTTAAAGTAAATAACTTTTTAAAATAATTGGCTACTTCTGCTCTCATACAATTTTATTTTTCTAAGATGCTCAAACTTTTAATTCTAAGTTGACATGTACAATATATATATTTTATTTCTTTACAATCTAATGTGGCTTTCGTTTCAACCAATTCATATTTGGGTGTCAGATCTTAAATGTAACTGGCAAAACGAACACAAAACGTGATTTTATTTTGTTTTATGATTGTATTATTGCCTTTTTTAAAACAACACTGGGTAAAAGTCACTTTTCTTTGATGAGTGTGCAAGTGCTTGTGAAAATCTGTGTAAATCTAGCTAAAAATCGAGATCTGCAAAATCGACTTTAGATCGACAAAAATTCGATTTTTTTGGTCGAAAGGAAAGGAAAAACTTGTCACAAATCAACAAAAATAAAAAAAAATCGATTTTTTGGTCGAAATGAAAACCACATAAGCCAATGTATAAGTATAGGCCCCCTATGTGCCATAAGATTTTTAGTTTGTCAATGTATTTCATAATTATGTATAAGATAACCCAAATTGTATATAGAGGTTCAATGAAAAAAATCGTTAAAATCGTTAAAAAAATAATTTTCAGTTGTTATTAGAATTCCGTAGAGGTTAGACCTCGTCGCTAAAGAGATATCAACATTGATTAATTTGAGGTAGTTGATTTGTGGGAGTTTGGTTGATGTTAGTTTGTGGGTTGGGTAGTTGGGTTGGATTTGGATGGGTGGTTAGGTAGGATGGGTGGGTAGAGTGGTTAGGTAGGATGGGTGGTTAGGTTGGTTTGGTGGGTTGAGTAGTATGGTGGGATGGGTGGTACGGTAGGGATAGTGGTAAGGTGGGATGGGTGATAAGGCTGGATTGGGTGGGATGGGTGATTAGGTTGGATTGGAGGTAAGGTGGGTTGGGCAGTTAGGTGGGTTGGGCAGTTAGGTGGTATGGTGGGATGGGTGGTAGGGTAAAAGGAGAGGTAAGGTAGGAAGAGTGGTAAAGTGGGATGAGTGGTTAGGTTGGATTAATGGTAAGGTGGGTTTGTCAGTTAGGTGGGATGGGTGGTTAGGTTGGTTGGGTAGTGGGTGGGTGTAGGTTGTTTCGAATCGATGTAGGTTGATTAGTTTGATCGTTATATAAGGGGTAGGTTGTTGAGAGTGGTGGTATTTGGATGGATGGTAGGTTGTTTTTGGTGGTAAAGGCGGACATTATTTATGTTTATTATTTTTAGGTGTTTCTTGTGCAGAATTCTATTAACAACTGAAATTTATTTCGAAATTATTTTTGCTTTAACGCTCTGTTTGGTCGTCGAATTTGTTTCCTTCGTTCTTGTTGATTCTCATGATTTAGTGTGACTTAAACAAAATATATTTTTCTTCTGAAAACTTTGCGGTGCAGGCGTGGCGATGATGCCGAAGCCAAAATTGGGTACCAATGACGATGAAAACGTGGAAAATAGGTCAGATGTTTCCCTGTCCATCATATTTGAACGCTGATGAAGCGAAATACAACTAAAAAAAGTTCTTTTAAGGGCTATAAAATTTGATTGTATGGAGATATCAATTTTTGTATAATAGGTAATTTGATGCAGAAAACTGTTGACATAGGCGCCTGCCTGGCGACTGAACATACCCTATGAATGAATGAATAATAATTGGGGGTGATTGCACTGCGACCTATAGGTCTATTGTGCCCCCATTCGGAGCTAGATGATCTTGCTCATTTTATAGCTCTTCCTCCAGCTTAACACCTCTAATGAATTTAAGTATCTGGCGAACTTTCAGAGAGGGAAATTCGCCCTCTTCTACCTGGTAATGTCCCAGGTGTTTTTTCCTCTGATGCATGAGAGCATCACATCTACCTAGAATGTGGTCCGGTGTTTCCTCATGAGTACTGCAGAATCTGCAGGTGGGGCTGCTTTCTAGACCAATGACATTTAGGTGTCTTCTGAGTCTGCAGTGGCCACTGAGGAGACCCGTGATTATTCTGAGGTTGTTTCTACTTAAGCTGATGCAGTTCTTGAAACGTTCTTGGTTATAGTTCCCAAGTAACAGTTTTGCCTGCCTAAGCTTAGGAAGTTCCTTCCAATTTTTGGATCTTTTGACCTCCTCCTCTTTTTTGATTTTGTTTTTAATCACATTTTCTCCTATTCCACAATAGGGCTCAGGTCCCACTAGTGGGGTTGTTGCACCTGTTTTTGCTAGGGAGTCTGCCTCCTCATTGCCCTGGACCCCGATATGGCCAGGTACCCAATAGAGTGAGACATTGTTGTATTTGCCAAGTTCGTTTAGCCTGTGCACACATTCCCACACTATCTTTGAGCTGATGGCGTACGAGCTTAGTGCTTTGAGTGCGGCTTGGCTATCTGACAAGATGGCAATATTTTGGTTGCGGTATTTCCTTTCAAGATTACAATCTGCACATTTCGCTATGGCGTGTACTTCCGCCTGGAAAATGCTAGTAGACTGTCCCATCGGTATAGAAAGTTTAGTTCTAGGCCCAAAAATTCCTGCCCCAGTCCCTTCAGTCGTTCTTGAACCATCAGTGTACCACTTGATGGTATTTGCTTTGAGTGTGTAGTTCACTGTTTCGCCTACCCACTTTTCCTTGTTACTTAACTCCGTTTTGAAGTTTTTATCGAAGTTATATTTTTTAATCATACCATCTCTGGGAATGTCAATAAGGTTTGTTACTGTCGACTTTAAAATGTTGTCTTTTTCTCTAAGACTTATACACTTACCAGTCCCAGTTCCCTCCTTTGTAAATCTCATTATGGCTCCCTCAGCTGTACTTACGATGATATAGTGTAAGGGGGTCAGATGGAGAATAACCTCCATCGCTGCTGTAGGGCAAGTTCTCATTGCTCCCGTAATGCATATACATGCGAGCCTTTGGATTTTTTCTAGCGCTTTCCTAGTTGTTGCTAATTCGGTTCTTTTGTGCCACGCAATTGCCCCATAGGTAAGGATGGGTCTTACCATCATGGTACATCCACCTGAGGATGTTTGGTTTGCAACCCCATGATCTCCCTGCAAGCCTTTTGCATATCATAAGGGCCTTTGTGGCTTTCCCGACGGTAATTTCAACGTGTTTGTTCCAGAGGAGTTTACTGTCTAGTGTTATTCCTAGATATTTTACCTCTTTCTTTGTTTCAATTACTTCACCAGCTAACCGGATAGGTTTCATGTGTGGTAGAAGTCTTTTCTTGGTAAATGGTATAATCGTCGTTTTTGCAGGGTTAATTGTTAGTCCTACAGATAGACACCATTTCCTTGTGATAGATAGTCCTCTTTGGATAATATCGCAAAGAGTTTCTTCAAACTTTCCTAGGGCGGTAATAACGATATCATCAGCGAAACCAATGCATCGTATGCCTTGAGAAGTAAGATTTTCTAGCAGTTCATCCACTACTAGACTCCACAGCAAGGGTGATAGTACCCCTCCCTGTGGACATCCTCTTGTTGTGGATATTGTTTGTACATTTGATCCTGCTATTACCTCTGCTGTTCTAGTGCCCAGCATCTCACCAATCCATCTAGTTAAGGTGAACATACCCTAAGCGGAGCGCCGGAGTCGCGTGAGCGGGTGTGTCCCCGAAAAAGGGAGTTAAAATCCTTAATACCCGCGGAGCGGGCCACCCAAGGTACTGTTAAACAAGAAAACTGTTGATATAGGCGCCTGCCTGGCGACTGAACACACCCTAAGCGAAGCGACGGAGTCGCGTGAGCGGGTGTCCCCCCGAAAAAGGGAGTTAAAATCCTTAAGACCCGCGGAGCGGGCCACCCAAAGTACTGTTAAACAAAAAAACTGTTGGTATAGGCGCCTGCTTGGCGACTGAACATACCTTAAGCAGAGCGACGGAGTCGCGTGAGCGGGTGTGTCCCCAAAAAAGGGAGTTGAAATCCTTAATACCCGCGGAGCGTGCCACCCAAGGTACTGTTAAACAAGAACACTGTTGGTATAGGCGCCTGCCTGGCGACTGAACATACCCTAAGCGGAGCGACGGAGTCGCGTGAGTGGGTGTGTCACCGAAAAAAGGGAGTTTGATTCCTTTTACCCGCAAAGCGGGCCACCAAAGGTACTGTTGAACAAGAAGACTGTTGAAATAGGCGCCTGCCTGGCGACTGAATGTACCCTAAGTGGGATGAGTCGCCACAATGGAATCATTTCATAACGGACTACAATCTTTTACTCAAGAACCTTTTGAAATGGTAAGTTTTTATCTCTTTTTGAATTAACGGTCGTCTTAAAAAGAACGGACTTGTCACCAACGGAAAAAATTAAATTTGACTGCTTCGTAGTTCAAAAAAACGTTCTCAGTTATAACAACTATGAATTCTCTTCTATTTTCTTAAAATTTGACCGCATTTTGAAAAATAAAACAATACAAAATGGTGACAAGAAAATTTGAAGAAAGTTGCGGAACATTAACCAGACAGTCGTCAATCAATAATAGCCTAGCGTTTTTTTTATTTAAATCAATCGCAGAAAAAAAATTAAAACAATACCACCTACCAACCCAGCCACCCACTATCCTAACAACCCCCTTTCCAAGCCACCCGTTAACTAACTCAGCCGCATACTTACCATCGAAGACTGCTGTAGCCTGTAGCATATGATGGGCAGCAGTAATAAATTACAGAAGAACCTCTGCTACTAACAAACTTATACTCGCCATTTGTATCATTGAAGCTACGACTATTTAAAATAAAAGCTCCCACATCTTCAAGAAGTTCCAGAAATAAGTTACAGTTGTTGTCACAGGTAGTATCTTTAAAGCATCTTGTTTCTGAAACTGATATTAAAGCTGTAGGGCTGATGTCCACACAGCCTCTTGTTCCTGTTCTATCGTTCATGTCACCAAAAATGATAAACTTATCAAGGTCCGTTTCAGCAAAAAACGTCTTTAGCTTGTCAAAATCAAAGTTGATTCTAGTTCCACCAAAAGTAGCTTGCAATATCAATGTTTTGTTGCAGTTTATGAATTTAAGTTGGTGTGATATTTCTATGCTCTAATTGTAACCAAATAGACACCCCCCACTGGCTCGGCCAAAGTTGCTATTTTTTATTGCCGGAATCCAAATAAATTTAAACCCAATAAAGTATTTTTCATAGACATTACAAAAGTTTCAAAGAGAAAAAATGGCTACATGAAATTTGGCCCCAATGAAAAACTACCCCAAACAAAAAATGAAAATTGGCCCAAAAATTATGACTTTTTTCATAATGAAAAATTGCCCCATTTTCAAATTGGAAAAATCACCCCAAAATAATGAAAAAAAGCCACAAAATAAAATTTTAAAACAAATCAGAAATGAAAAATGGCCCAAAAAATGTAAATGACAAGCCACAACAATGCAAATTGATCAATTTGTAATTTTTCATATTTTAGGGCCTTTTTTCATTTTTCAGTTTGGGGTGATTTTTTAATAATTTTTTGTTTCAAAATATACAAAGAGCATTCTAGTTTTTTTTTACAAATTTTATTAAAGAATCGTATACTTAAATCACGCGATTTTTGCGTATGATTACTTAATCAGATTTTTTCAAAATTAAAAAGGAGCATTCTAATTTATTTGTACATTTATTAATTCACTATCGCAGAATGGTCCTTTCAAATTTTTAAAAATAAATTTGATTGAATAATTGTTTAATCGGATTTTTCAAAATTATGAAAGGAATATTCTATTTTTTGTACGTTTATTAATTCACTATTACAGATTTGTCTACACGATTTTTGTGTACGATTATTTAATCAGAGGCCGAATTACCGCATCAGTTATCGAGTAATACGTGACTGAATTATGTGAGTTTGGCATTACCGCTCACGTTATGGAGTCATCATCCCCATAGGTTTTACTCGTTCATTCTATCACTGATGGCACTCACTCGATCAGTCACTGATG
Source organism: Leucozona laternaria (assembly GCA_932273885.2). Taxonomy (NCBI): domain Eukaryota; kingdom Metazoa; phylum Arthropoda; class Insecta; order Diptera; family Syrphidae; genus Leucozona; species Leucozona laternaria. The sequence continues at coordinate 68,066,577 of OW026366.1, read as the reverse complement.
CGGTAATTTGGCCCCAGATTTTTCAAAATTTAAAAAGGACCATTCAATTTTTTTGTACGATTATTATTCACTATCGCAGAGTTGTCCTATTTAATAATCGTAAAAAATTAGAATGATCCTTTCAACTTTTGAAGAGTCTAATTACAATAATCGTTCGAAAAAATGGCGCCATGTTTCATGTTTGATTTGAGGCATTTTTTTAATTTGAAGGAAGTCTTGAAGCTATTTTTAATACCACATTTTTGGGGTGATTTTTCAATTATTGTTTAAGATTAAAAGTATCGGGCCATTTTTCGTAATGAAATTTTACCCCAAAACTCAAAATGAAAAATGACCCCAAAAACATAAAAAATTACCCCAATTCACAAAATTTAATCTTTTTTTTTTTTTTTTCACATTCACCGACTAACCTCCAAGCCGATAGCATCGTTTCGCTTCTCAGTGTGCATCTCGCTTACTTTCGTTGGTACCTATCCCGCTATTTTCCTATAGCTACCTCGTTATTTTTACTTTCTTATACTCAATCCCGTTAGTTGTTGTGCAAATTACAAATCGGATAGTGAAAAATCAAGAAAATATGGCCCCGGGGCCACACGTGCTTTTGGGTAACCGGTTTAGCGATCTAGATTTAGATCTGCATACCGAGTCCTCGAATAAAAAAAAAAGAAAAAAAACTAGTTACACGAATATAGATCTCAATCCTTCGATTACGAACTTTTCGACCTATCCCAATCCGAAATTTATTGTGATTGCCCCAACCGATAGTGAAAAACCTTTATCCGCGTTTAGTGTTTTCCTATTGAAAAAAGCTATAGACGGCATTTGTACTGGTTATGAATATATAACACAGTTGCGTGATGGAAACCTCCTTATTTTGGTAAAATCTCAAAAAATAGCTGAACTTTTCTTATCAAAAAAAACATTATCTAACCTATGCCCCATCAACGTGTCCCTACATACAAACCTGAATGCATCCAAAGGTACAGTTTACGCTCCTTACCTTGCTAAGGTACCCGATGAAGAAATCGTCAAAGAAATGAAGTCACAAGGTGTAACTGAGGTTTACAAATTCAAGAAAAATATTGAAGGCATCTCAACTGCAACCGGTCTCATTCTCTTCACCTTTGACCTTTTCCGCCCACCTAGCACCGTCAATATTGGCTGGTATAACTGCAAGGTTAGTGAATATTTCCCTAATCCCATGCGGTGCCAAAAATGCCAACTCTTAGGTCACACGGCCAAGAGATGGAAAAACCCTCCATCTTGCGTAAACTGCAACACGACACCTATAGACCCCCATTCATGCACTCGCACCTATTGTGCAAACTGCTCGGAAGAACACCCTGCGTCTTCAAAAATTTGTAAGAGTTTTATAAAGGCGAAAGAAATTTTAAAAATTAAGACAATAAGAAAATGCTCGTTACTCGAAGCCAAGAAAGAATATGAAGAATTAAATCCCGAACCCCCCTCTACACAATCATATGCAGCTGTTGCAATTAATGCTCCCCAAGCTAAGCCTCCCCTGCCAATCAATAAATCAGTCACAATCGTTAACATCCCCCCAACACCATCCGCCTCTCAAGCGCATTACGATCAGACAAACCAAACAGGTAAACAAACTACAATAACCAACAACAAAGAAGAGACCTTAAACATACAACCATCTAACACTTTTCCAAGTAAAACTTCCCTCTCGTACACCACTCAACAAACCAGCCGGGCAGGCACATCAAACTCACATCAACAAATAAACTCAACCATTAACACTACAGCTCAAAATCCACCCAACATTCCTCCTCGTAATACAGATCTAACCTCAATTAACCCCACTTCACCTTTATCTAAATTCACCCAGTCTCTAGTTAACAATAATAACTACTATATAAAACCTATAGAAACCGACGATGATAGTATCTAACAACAGTTTTAGCCTTAACACAAACGGCTCCGCTGCCCCTAGGGTGGGACATACGGGACACTCAGATGTCCCTGATGCCCCATCCTCTGGACAGCGGAGCCCCAACCGCCCTTCCACCAACAATCATAACTCCAACACTGGCTTATACCAATATAACCGAGCGTATATTGGTACAAAGCCAAACACCTCATTCAAAACATGAGGAACATGAATGGCTATTTCAACAATTGTCACGAACTGCAATTGTTAATGAATGACCATAATCCATCCATTATAACTCTACAGGAAACGCATCTTCAATCAAATCTCTCCCCGCGCCCCCCGAAACAATACACAGCATATTTCCACAACTTCGCATCAAACAGTTATGCGAAACAAGGTACAGGATTATTGATTCACAACTCTATCCCACACACCCACTTATCTATTCCCTCAAACATATCCATAGTTGCAATAGAAATCAATCTCAACATTAAAATTACAGTGATCTCATTATACATCCACCCTTCTCAAATATTCACTTCTGCTGATTTGTCGAACATACTTAATTATATCCAAACTCCGATTCTATTTACTGGTGACATCAATTGCTGGAGTAACTTATGGGGTTCACCCATAACAAACCATAGAGGCACGGTGTTTGAAGATTTTCTTTTTAATACCAATCTTGCCGTCTTAAATGACGGCAGTCCAACCCATTTCTCGACACATAAAACATGGACACATGTTGACTTGACAGCTATATCACCTCAACTCCTCCCCAAAACTTCATGGGCAATTTTTGAGGATCTGCACGGCAGCGACCATCTTCCTATTATGACAAAAATAGATTTAGGATGTTTATCGTCTCCAAGTAATCCTACATGTAAATTTCAAACTGACCGAGCCAACTGGGAATTATACCAAAGTATAATACTCAACACCCTAGGCAATTACACTCTCTCTACTAACCTAAACAAGGAAGCTGCTTCAATTACCAAAACTATACGCGCCGCCGCCAATATAGCAATTCCTCAAACCAAAAATATCCCCCATAAAAAGATATCCCCTTGGTGGTCTACTGAGTTATGTAATCTACGTAACAACAAACAAAACCTTTGGAAATCTTTAAAAAACATCCCAACAACAACAACCTCGTCAATTACCGTAAGGCAAATGCCATATTCCGAAGACACAGCAAAAAAAGAGTGCTTCCAAAAATTCACTTCAAACATTAACCCAAACTCTTCAAGCAAAAAACTGTGGGCTGACATAAAAACCTTATCAGGTAATTATACCCAATATACAATTAACAACCTAATAACCGAATCGGGAACAATCAACAATCCCGCAGTGGTTTGTGAATACTTCGGTAAAACCTGGTCCATCTATTCCAATGATTCCAACTTTCCAACAACCTTTCTCAACGCCAAACATATAGCTAGCAATAGCTGTCTCAATACTGAAAAACTCAGCATATCATCAAATTACATAGATAAACAGATTAGCCTTGTTGAAATGGAAAGTTGCTTAGCCACTCTGAAAGGTAAAACCCCGGGATATGATCGTATATCATACCCTATGTTAAAAAATGCACCGTTACCACTCAAAAAAAGAATCCTTCTTTTATACAACGGTATCTTTGACAAAGGTACAATACCCCAGGCATGGAAGGTAGCCAGTACTATACCAATCCTTAAACCCGGCAAAAAATTGTCCGATCCTAAAGGATACAGACCAATCTCTTTGCTTCCCTGTACTACCAAACTTTTAGAGAAAATTATATCTAAACGTCTTCTCTGGTTTATTGAAAAAAATAACCACATAAATCTAAACCAAGGCGCATTCAAACATGGACGTTGTACCATTGACTCATTATTACACATCGACGAGTATATTAGCTCTGCATTATCATGCAAAAACCACGTCTCCATCTTGTCCTTGGACTTTGAAAAGGCGTTTGATAGGATCGGCATTCATGTCGTTCTAAATAAACTCGCTGAGTGGAAGATTGGCCCGAAAATGTTTTCGATTATCAAATCTTTTCTATCCAATAGGCAATTCAGAGTAAAGGCCAATAATTTCTACTCAGCTACATACAAACTACATAACGGGATTCCTCAGGGTTCACCTCTTTCAGTGACCCTATTCATAATCGCTTACAACGACATAAGCGAAATCATAGCCAAATATAAAAAAATAGACCATTGTCTATATGCTGATGATCTGATTTTATTATCAAAATGTAATCACAACAATCGCACTAAGGAAATCTTCCAAAACATTTTAGTAGACCTAAATCAATGGTGCTCCCAATCGGGGTCCATTATCTCTTCTCACAAAAGCAAGCACCTTCATATTTGTAAAAAAAGAAATTGTCACAATTTTGAAATATATTTACTTTCATCTAAAATTCAAAATGTAAACACACTAACCATTTTAGGCATTACGTTTGACATTAAGTTTAGTTTTAAGGATCATTGTTTATTGCTTAAGAAAAAACTAGCTACCAGACTTAATATAATAAGATTCTTATCATCTAAAAATAGTTTTATTCATCCTAACACACTTATTCTTATAACTCGTAGCATCATATTATCTAAAATTGATTATGGATTGGCAATCTATGGGAAATGCGCCAAATCAACACTCAACATCATCAAACCAACCTATCACTCTGCAATTAGGTCCAGCTTGAAGGCTTTTACATCTACTCCAACAAAGAATATTCTCACTGAAGCAGGCCTACCATCCATTGATCACCGCAGAGATCTTTTAACGGCTAGACTCGCACCAAAGATATGTCAGTCTTACAGATCCCCAATAATCGAAGATGCAAAGAAAATTTTACATCGCAAGAAAACTCCAAAACATCCGTCTACCATCTACAACGCTCTAAATGCTTGCAATAAAATTGGTATTACTACACACACACTCAGTAACGTTCCCCCATGGGAGCTTCCAAACAACATCATAAATACAAATCTAGCATCGTTAAAAAAGGGTTCCACAACGAAGGAAACCTACATACAAATGTTCTATGAAATCATCGACGAATACAGGAATGAATCATGGGATTTCCTCTATACAGATGGATCCAAATCCGACACTGGAACAGGTCTCGCAATCGTAAATGAAGCTGGTGACACTCTTTACAGTGCAAAACTACCAAAGTACTTTTCAGTTTATTCCACTGAAGCTTTCGCCATCCTAAAAGCGACGGAAATAGCAAACGCAATAGAAAAAAACGTCGTGATTTGCTCCGATAGCCTTTCTACGCTGAAGGCTATCAACAATATCCGAAACTGCACCACAACTATAACTAGAATCCGAAACAATATCTTCAAGAAAAAAAATAAACTTTTGTTTCTTTGGGTCCCAGGACACTCAGGCATCAAATGGAACGAGTTAGCGGACTACGCTGCCAAAACAGCCTCAGAACAACTGACGATACTTTCAATCCCTCCAACTAAAAGAGATTTCCTCAACACAATCAACAGTTATTGGGAAAATATAAGAATAAACGAATGGAAAACATATTCTCACCACTATTCTACCATTAACCCAAAGGGAGAGACTATAGCATATCCAACAGAAACGTCAACCTCAATGAACAAATGTTTCCTCCGTCTCCGCCTCGGTCACACCCAAACAACCCATGGCCATCTACTAAATAAGGATAACTCCCCAAGCTGCCATTTATGCCAATCCAATCAAACTCTATCAATAAAACATCTTACATCAGAATGCTCAAAAGTAAACGATCTATGTAAATCTTTGTTTAACAAAAAATTAACGGACCTTCTGTCCAAAATATCAACAGATAACATTAAAAACGTTTATAAACTTTTACTTAAACTTAAACTAGAGTCGTCTATCTAACTAACCTAGGTAAACCGTTTGTGTGGGGCTGTCGGGGGCTGGGATCCCTAGATGTCTTAGTCGCTGGCCTCCGGCCCCCGACAGCCCCATACTTACGTGTATATATTCCAAAACTTCTTTTATTCTCATCTAGTCTTATAACTTCCAGCCGCAAGTCTCTGGTAGCTAGTGCTGTAAATTCTTCTATATTATAATGTAAATTTACTTTATATTGTAATAAATAATAATAATAATAATCTTTTTTTTTGTTGTTGTTGCTTTTCATATAAATATTTGGGGCTATTTTTCATTTTTTGTTTGGTTGCCATTTTTCATTGGGGCCAAATTTCATGTAGCCAGAAAAAATATTTGAAATTTACTTATAAAATTAAAAAAATTACATAAAAGTGTGTTATTAACAAGACCAGCTAAATTATAAAATAAAACCTGACAGGCATTGGGTTGCTAATTTTGAGATGAAGTGTTCCTATTTTTTTGAATCGGTGGTGCCACGCTAACCGTGTAGTTGCAGTCTGTTTTCTTCAGGAGATCTGTAAGATAAACTATCTGCTTCGTTAAAGGCTGTGATTAAACCATTTTTGTGACACGGTGACGGTGAGACCTTTCTACAATGAGAGTCCAGCGCTTGATTTCAATATGTAGATTTCTATCAGTTTTTAGCAGGTATCATTTAATGTTTCGAAGGTGATATCTTTCATTTCTTTCGTTTACCGTTAGGTCTTTGGTGATGGATTTTTTACTATTTCTTAGCTGCATCGTTGAAGATAGAACTGAACTCACATCATTGCTGCTTGCAAGCTCGCAGATATAGGAAAAATAACCCTGGTAAGCATTACCAATTTTCCTAACGCTGTTGGTCGTAACGGCTACTTTAAGGTTGATTGGCACACCTGTTGGAATTGTTGTTTGGCTTCGTCAACGTTTTCTGTTTTCAAACCTTTTACCACAATGTTTAGCCTTTTAGCAAACTTTTCCCCTTCTTCCATTCTTTTTTCGATTGCAAGATCGTTCGATTTTAATTGTTCGATTTCTTGGCGCAGTTGTTTGTTTTCCTGTTTTAAGGTTTTAACTTGTGCCTTAATGCCAACTATATTATCATCCTTTGTGGCTAAGTTTTTTAGTTTTTTGTCTAAAAGTTTGCCCATTTCGCCGATAAGTTTGTCTGTCATTGAATCGGGCATTTCATTTGCGGAACAAGACTTTTTTATTAACGAACTGTCTGATTCTGGGAATATTTCCCTTAACGGCCTTTTCGGATTCAAATTCGGATTCAAATTTTCATTTATGTGGTGAGTTTCCGGAAAAGACAACTTATCAAGCTTTCAAGTACAAAAGATCTGGTTGTTGTATTTGCTAAGTGCTTTTAGGCAAAAAAATCAGGTTGTGGAATTTAATAAGCAGGCAGTTGAGGTGAAAGTTTGTCTATAGTTATAATGGGTGATTTTTTAAGAGGTTTAGAACTTTTTTTAAAAAAAAAAAAACACAAAAAATTCGAAAAAATGAATGAAATATTTATTTGAATCGATAGTTTGAACCTTGCAATTTAATGTTTAAAGATAATTTCATGCAAATGTTGACCGCGGCTGCGTCTCAGGTAGCCCATCCGCTGAGTCCAATTTTGGCATACTCTTTCACACATATCGGCCGGTATCTCACGAATGAATGCATGGATGTTGGCTTCCAGTGCGTCAATCGAAGCGGGCTTGTCCCTATAGACATTAGCCTTGACATACCCCCACAATAAATAATCTAATGGTGTCAAATCGCACGATCTAGGCGGCCAATTGACCGGCCCGAAACGTGAAATTAACTGTTCACCAAACTCGCCTCGCAATTGCGCCATTGTTTCGCGTGCTGTGTGGCATGTGGCACCGTCTTGTTGAAACCACATATCATGCAAGTCAAGAACTTCCATTTCGGGCAAAAAAAAGTTTGTTATCATCGCTCGGTAGCGTTCACCATTGACAGTAACGCTGCGATTCGCATCATCTTTGAAGAAATAGGCCCAATAATGCCGCCGGCCCATAAACCGCACCAAACAGTGGCTTTTTCGGGATGCATTGGTAGCTGTTGCAATGCTTCTGGCTGATCTTCACTCCAAATGCGGCAATTTTGCTTATTTACGTACCCATTCAACCAAAAATGAGCCTCATCGCTGAACACAAGCAGCGCGTGATGAACATTTCGAACCGAGCACGAATTTTGATAGTAAAATTCAATTATTTGCAAGCCTTGTTCATTTGTAAGACGATCCATGGTTAAATTGCAAACCAAACTGAAGCTGTTTGACAGTGACACAAGGTACTAAACACACGTCAGCTGTCAAAACCAGTGTTGCCAAAACCAAACCAGCTTAAAAATCATCCGTTATTTTCAGATATTTATAAAAATATATTCTAAGAGTTAGAAACAAGTAGGTGATGTGTTTGTTTTGTAGTTTTTATTTTATTCAACACAAATAAGGCTTATATCATTGAATAAATACACATAAAAGGGACACCGGAATTTTCGTCCTCTAGATGGATGCTAGAAAAAATATACTGTCACGAATAGCGAGTGAATTCAACAACCATTGAATTAGAGCTGTGTAAATCGTTCATTTCAAATGATCGAATCGTTCAAGAATCGATTACCAAAATGATTCGATCATTTTAATCAATCGATCATTTTCATTCCACTCAATTCATTATTTCACACTGTTCCGATTCGATTTTTGATGTGTAAACATCTATGTCGGCGGTAGAGTGAAATAAAAACGTGGACTTTCCTCTGTGCGACGTTACGATGTAATGGGTGATTTTTTAAGAGGCTTAGAACTTTTTTTAAAAAAAAAACACAAAAAATTCGAAAAAATGAATGAAATATTTATTTGAATCGATAGTTTGAACCTTGCAATTTAATGTTTAAAGATAATTTCATGCAAATGTTGACCGCGGCTGCGTCTCAGGTAGCCCATCCGCTGAGTCCAATTTTGGCATACTCTTTCACACATATCGGCCGGTATCTCACGAATGAATGCATGGATGTTGGCTTCCAGTGCGTCAATCGAAGCGGGCTTGTCCCTATAGACATTAGCCTTGACATACCCCCACAAAAAATAATCTAATGGTGTCAAATCGCACGATCTAGGCGGCCAATTGACCGGCCCGAAACGTGAAATTAACTGTTCACCAAACTCGCCTCGCAATTGCGCCATTGTTTCGCGTGCTGTGTGGCATGTGGCACCGTCTTGTTAAAACCACATATCATGCAAGTCAAGAACTTCCATTTCGGACAAAAAAAAGTTTGTTATCATCGCTCGGTAGCGTTCACCATTGACAGTAACGCTGCGATTCGCATAATCTTTGAAGAAATATGGCCCAATAATGCCGCCGGCCCATAAACCGCACCAAACAGTGGCTTTTTCGGGATGCATTGGTAGCTGTTGCAATGCTTCTGGCTGATCTTCACTCCAAATGCGGCAATTTTGCTTATTTACGTACCCATTCAACCAAAAATGAGCCTCATCGCTGAACACAATTTTTCGATAAAAAAGCGGATCCTCGGCCAGCTTTCCAAGAGCCCATTGACCAAAAATTCGGCGTTGTGGTAGGTCGGCTGGCTTTAGTTCTTGCACCAGCTGTATCTTAAAAGGCTTTACGCCCAAATCCTTCCGCAAAATTTTCCACGTAGTGCTGTAACAAAGGCCTAACTGCTGGGAACGGCGCACAGTGGTGCGAGAGCGGAAAAAAGTCTTTTGAAAAAGTCATGTCTATCGTTTAAAACTTTATGTTTAAGTACTCTTAGATGACCCGAGCGTATGATTTAAAAGTATTTTTTAACATATATATTGTATGTTCTGATTTACAAGCCCTCAAAGTTGAAAAATAATTTTACTCAAATCGCGAACCGTATTTTCAACAAATTTTGAGATATTTTTTTCCGAAGTTCCTGTAGATAAATTCTCTAGCTTCTTAAATAATTTAATTGGTCTATTTTCGATTATCTAAAAATAAAAAAAATATTGATTATTTATAAAAGATACCTTCTATAAGTAGCCTGAAGCTTTAGTACTAAGAAAAAATGCTTTTTTTTTTAACTTTTTGATTTAAAAAAACAGCTCCAAAAGATACCAAGAAAGTAAGTATGCCACCATATGCTCCATACGTTCATGTTAAAGCACAGAAAAAATCAGCTGCAGATACGTGCAGATGTGGAAGTTATGCTCAAAAATGTTTCACTTAATCGGATTTCAAAAAACTCCGTCTTGACGGTGGTGTTTACCAAAAAGTTTGATTACTTCGGTATTAATTGTCAGAATGAACTAGTTAAGCCCATTATTTTAAGAAAAAATGTCAAACTTTATTTTAAAAATAAAACAAAATTAATACATTGACCCAGGGCTGAGAATTTCGATTTTTGCGAAACCATTTATTTCTGCCTGGAAAATTTTTCAACTTTCAACTCAATTTTCTTGAAAACAACAAACGAAAAATAATATAGTTTTATGATATTTTGAATTATATGATAGAGCTTAATACAAAATAAAGAAAAGGATTAGGGATAATCCTTTTTTTTTTTATTATTTTTCGCTCAAAGTAGGGCAGTCAAAAATAAATAGGAGTGTATCTTCCATGTTGCCTACAATTTGCCATTTAAAGCATGGAGAACCAACAATGAGACCCGCCATATTAGAGATGCTCAGAAGAAGAAAATTCAGCAGGCGTTTCGTGAAAAACTGGGCATCATTGTCGATCTTGTAAAACAAGGTACGGGGACAAGTAATGACGGCAACACCTCCAGAAGATTTTTTGCAAATCCAACCATGACTTCAGAAATCACTGGAGTTAGTGAATCCCTAATTCGGCGGTTTGCTGTTATCCTTGAAGTAATAACGTCGAATGAACAATTAGACTTAAAAAAATATGCAGCTTACACGTGGGAAACTGCTGAACTGTTTGTTGAGAAATATAAATGGTACAATATGCCAGCAACCGTACATAAGGTTTTGATCCATGGAGAAGAAATAAATAAAATCTGTGCATTTCCTGTTGGATAGCTCTCCGAGGAAGCCCAAGAATGCCGAAATAAGGATTATAAAGCCTACCGCAGGTTTCATTTGAGAAAATGCAGCCGAATTGCGACGAATGAAGATGTGATGCATCATATATTCATATCCTCAGATAAAATAATAACAGGTTTAAGGCCACAGGCAAAAAAGAAAATACTTCCAATCAGCGCAGACGCTAAAAACCTCATTTTAGCATTATAAAATCACTACTTCATAATTGTTTTCTATTTATTTTTTGTATGTATTTATCTATTTATTTATTTAATTTTATAACATACATAGTTAATAATAATATTTTATTCAAAATAAAAAATTAAGATTTTACTAAAAAAACTTTTATTTAAATATAACATCAAAACCCTCAAATTTTACAAAATATTTTATATAATATTTTCTGGACCAAATTTTAACCAAGCTTGTAATAAGACTAATCTTGACTTGTGTGTCAAATTTCATTAAAATTCGTAAAATAGTTCAGATCTTACAGACTTTTTTCCGCTCTCCCATACAAACATCAAAACACTCAAATTTTAGAAAAAAAGTCAATAACTTTTTTACTAATGATTTTTTCTTAGCCAAATTTTGACAAAATGTGTATAAGACTAATTTTAAAATGCGAATCAAATTTCATCTTAATCCATTACACAGTTCAGATGTTACAGATTTTTTTAACGCTCTCCCATACAAACATCAAAACCCTCAAATTTTAGAAAAATCTCAATAACTTTGTTTCTAATTATTTTTTTTCAACCAAATTTTGACCAAATATGTACAAGACTAGTCTAAACACGTTTGCCAAATTTCATTTAAATCCGTTGAACCGTTCAGATAAAACAGACTTTTTTCCGCTCTCCCATACAAACCGAACCACTGTGCGGCGCCGAATCGACATTTCGCGGTCTTCTGTCACACTAGCTGATACGGCCGCAATATTTTCTTCACTACGCACAGTACGTAAACGTGTTGGTGGTTTAATGTCCAACAAAGTAAATTTGGTGCGAAATTTGGTCACAATCTTCCGAATAGACTGCTCAGAAGGTCGAGAATGCCGATCATAAAATGGAAGCAGCGCGAGTTAAGGTAGCGACTCTACCGTTTGATAAAAAAAAAACAAATTTTAATTACTTATGACAGCTTATTGCTGCGTTTATTATTCAACTAACTAACTCTTATGGATAACAATAGGTTTAAATACATGAAATGTGTTTATTAATCAGTTTAATCGTGGGAAAGCAAATGACAAAATGCAGTAATGTGATCTTGAATTACAAATATGAATATTCTAATGATAATGCAATAATCTACGGGAAGTTGTTGGTGTTGATGACCGGAGCCAAGGCTGGTGCTAGGTGAGGTATGTAACTCCTCCCCCCTTTAAGAAAGCTACGGTCAGAGAGGCTGTAGGAGGCATCTGTAGCCGGAGCGAACAATACGTTGACTGCTGGAGTGTGTTGATTGATGCTGGGCGTTGTTGATGGCGTAGAATCTCTGGTATTTTTGATTTTTGTAAGATAAATTACGACTAAAATTCCAATAAACATATGAATCGTTAGGATTGTAGTATAGTCGAGGATAATCTTGTAGCTAGTGTTTTTTTCTAGGTTTCTTATTGCTTTTTTATTTTCGAAATGGAAATCTTGTAATGTCTGGAGACTGATTGTTTCGCCAGGCGTCAATGTGATTTGATTGAACGACGTGGGAAAAATATGTACATCCTCAAAGTAGACTCGGGTTTCGCTTTCATAGGTTATTCCGTTCACCTGTACGCTGCAGTTTGTAAAGTGTATTACGAACGTTCCGTTAAGGCGATGATCTTCGGGGCCGCAGGTGGATTTTATTGTTGTACTTGGGCTATTCACAAATAGTATGTAACCTGGTTCTGGCTGGAGAATTTCGTGATTTTGGTTTTTGATTGACGTTCCGCAATTTGTTGGCTTGTTACGAAGTAAGTCCTCTACGCAGCTGGATTCCATCTTGAACTCTGGTTTAGCATTGTTTTTGCAGTAGTACACCCTCTCTATTTTTTCGCACTTATTGTCGAAATATTGAACTCCATTTTTACTCAGAGTGCAGAAGGGTTTGGTGTGGATTAGTTGGTTTCTTATAGGGATAGGTATTAGATGAAGGAAGGAATATGTTTCTTTTTTAAAGGATGGGATTTGTATGTTAAAGATTACGTTTGAATGGTTATAGTAAGCTTGTAGTTCCAGTAACTCATAAATGTGTTCATTTGACTTTATTTCAATGGATTCATTTTTAAATGACTCGTAGATAAAGTCTAATTCTTCTGTGTCTAATATATGTTTAGAAATTATATTTAGTTTTGCGAAGATAATGGATTCCGCGATATTTGATAAATGATTGTCAAGGAGCTCTATATTGAAGTTGATTTGATTTAAATACTGAATGTACCTAATAGAACTTTCTTCCGATCTTATTCTATTGCCTAGGAGTCTTTCGGTTTTATTCAAATAATTCTCAATGATCTTTTGTTGATAGTTTATATGGTTTGTAATATTATTAAACCTTTCTATCATTTGATTGTTGAGTCTAATTTGATTGTTCTCATGTTCTTCAATGCTGTTTTCTTTTTGAGTTAGGATTTCTATTTCCTTGTTTAAATTAATAGCGTCGTCAGCATCCATATTTCCTGTAATGCTCTTTATTACTGTACCTAGCCCATTTATTATACCTCTTTTTTTCTAGAATTCGGAGTTAGTGATTTGAGCTTCTTTTGTAATTGCTCGTATTTCATTTGAATTACTTTTGCTAGATCATTGAAACCGTCTATTTTGCGAAAAAATTCTATGGAGTTTCCTATTGTCTTTACATTTTCATCGTATTTGTCTAGTTGCACTATGTGAATCAGGTTCTTATGTGAAGTTATTGTCTTAGCTGTTCCTAGTTTTATTGCAAACAGTCCGTGGTTGTTTGTTAGGTCATGTATTTCAATTTTTTGTCCTGTCGTTATTGTTGTCGTTGTTGTTGTGAGCAGTATGTTGATTATTAACCTGAAATTTGCGTTTTCTTTTAATTTTCGATTTATGTAATTTCTGATTGTTTGTTGTTAGTACTGTTACTCTTCTGTTATTTTTAATCCTATGTCTACTGAATCTAGGTGTTATCTTATTTCTTCTATTCTCCTTCCTAAATATGAGTGACCCTGTTTTAATGCTTAATGGTTTTTCTCTATTTTTGTTTAATTTATTTAAGTTTTCAGTTACCTGTTTTCCTATATTGTTTTCGATGGAAGGAAATAATTCTGCCTGAAATTCATTAAGTCTGTCCAGATAGTCGTGAACATTATTATATTTTATATTTTTGAACTTATGTGTTCTACCATAAAATAGTTCGTAGGGAGTTAATTTTGTTGCGGAATGGATAGAGTTGTTGTACGTAATTATGGTTTCATGGAGTATGTCGTCATGGTCTCTGTTTCTGTGTTTTGCAAGAATGATTCTATATATTTCAGTTAAGGTGGAATGGAGTCGTTCCACTGGAGAATTGCTACTAGATTGTTGGAGTGAAGTCAAGTGATGGTTAACATGGTATTGTCCGATGAAATCTTTGAAAACGGAGGAGGTGAACTCCGCACCTTGGTCCGACACAATTTTGGTTGGAATGCCGTGGAGGCTCATAAAATGCAAAAGTGATTTTATTATTGTGAGGCTATTCCTTACTGGGACTGTATATGCTGCAGCGAATCTCGAAAATTTATCAATAATTGTAAGGATTTTTTGGTTATTAATGCAATAGATGTCAATGTGGATGATGTCTAATGGCTTACGGGGGTTTTCAGGGATTTGAAATTCAATTTTTTGAGGATTTCTATCGTACTTTAAGGTCTGACATAGCTCGCAATTGTTTATAACTTTTGTATTTTATTTTTCATGAAAGGGAAGAAGTATTCACGTTTAAGGTGTAAAAGTGTCTCATTTATGCCTCGGTGGTTATTGTTTCTATGATAATCACTAATAAGTTTGTCTTGATTGTCACTCTCTAATACTTCCATAAGTTTTTCTGTAGAACGGATTAGTTTAAAGTTTTTGTTATTCGAAAAGAAATTGGAGTAGACGCTTTGGACGGTTTTAAATGTTTCGTCGTCCGTATAAATAGCGCAATATTTATTTGTGGGTAAGAATTTTTTAAATATATCTATGATGATATTTTCTGAAAAATTCTGTTTTTCGATTGTGCGTCTTAATTTATTTTTAAATGGCATTTCTACTCGAAGTGGTTTATCTATTTCAACTTTCCTAAGAACAAGCTGTATGTTAAATTCATTCAGAGGGCGTTCAGAAATGTATATATGATCATCTAGGTTTTCTAAAGCTGAGTGTATTGTGGAACCGCTAGAATTAGGATTGACTTGGTCTATTTCATTGATATTTAGTTCAATTTTTGCATCATCATTTTTAATTCTACTAAGTGCGTCGGCATTTAGATTTTGAACTCCTTTTTTGTATACTATTTCATAGTCAAATTCCTCTAACTTTAGACGCCACCTAACGAGTTTGGAATTTGGGTCTTTGAGGTTCATTATCCATTGTAAGGGTTTGTGGTCGGTAACTACATATCTTAAATTTGTGACCAAATAGGTAAGGACGGAAATACTTTGTAGCCCAAACGACTGCTAGTAATTCCTTTTCTATGGTGGAATATTTGCATTCCGAATCTGTTAGGGTTCGGCTGGCATAGCAGATGGGTTTATCGTTACCTATTGCTCCTTGTGAAAGCACCGCACCTATGGCGTAATTACTCGCATCTGTGGTGAGAACAAACGGGCGGGAAAAATCTGGGTATTGGAGGATTGGGTCGTTTATGAGAAGATCTTTACACATTTCAAAAGCCGTGACGTATTTTTTGTCTAAGGTGATTAACCTTCCTTTCTTTAGACATTCCGTCAAAGGTTTAGTGAGCTTAGCGAAATCTTTTATGAATTTTCGATAGTACCCTAATAGTCCTAAAAATGACTTTATTTCTTTCTGGGTTTTCGGGATAGGGAAGTTTTTTACAGCCTTTATTTTATCCGGATTGGGTTTTACTCCTTCTCTAGAGATAATATGCCCAAGGAAGGCTGTTTCTTTATGAAGAAATTCTGTCTTGTCAAGCTGAATTTTGAAGTTAAATTCTTGGAGTCTTAGGAATACCTTTCTTAAATTTTCTATATGCTCCTGTAATGAGGTCGAGAAAATTACAATGTCGTCCAAATAGACTAAACATATTTTTTCTACAAGACCACTTAACACGTGATCCATTACACGTTGGAAAGTTGAGGGGGCGTTCTTCAGCCCAAATGGCATCCGAACAAACTCATAGTGGCCTCCTTCTACATTAAACGCTGTTTTAGGTATATCTTTGGGGTTCATTTCAATTTGGTGGAACCCGCTAGCTAAGTCTAGTGTTGAAAAATACATGCATTTACCCAATTTATCCAGAATTTCTGTTATGTTGGGGAGTGGGTATTTGTCGCTTATTGTTTTTTCATTTAAACGACGGAAGTCAATGACAAGTCGCCACTTTTTGGTTGGTATATCTTTTCCTTTTGGAACTACCCATACTGGAGAGCTCCAAGGTGAGTGACTAGGACGGATAATACCTTGTCTTAGTAATTCTTGAATTTGATTATGGACTTCCATTTTGTGTATGTAAGGGTACCTATATGATCTAGTGTAGATGGGAACATCGTCATTCGTTGGTATCCTATGTTTGACAGCATTTGTGAAAGTGAGAGGTTGACCTTTTTTGTAAAAAATATCATCGAACTGATTGCAAAGCTTGATTATAGATTTTTTTTCTTCCAAATTAAGGTGATCGAGTTTCAAGGAGTCTATTATATTATCACTTGGATTTTCTTTTTCAACTTGTGAAAATGCTTCAGAGATATTTATTTCGCAATACTGGGAATTTGAGTATGGGCAGACTTTAATTGGTTGCTCTAGGAGGATGTCTTGTTCTTTGTTTGAAGTGTTAGTAACTTCAAAAATTGTATACCAGTTGTTGGCTGTGTAGATTCCTTCCGAAATGGAAACGTGTGGTTTTATCTCAGTTGGTCTAACGAAAATGTCTCCGTTTTGTACGTCTACCGGGAGGCGGCAGATGATTTTTGAAAGTGGGGGAATTGCATATTGGGATGATGTGTAATTTGGTTTAAAAAGGAGGGGAATGCTAGCGTTAACAGTGATGAGTCTTTGTTTCTCGAAGTCTATTTTCGCTTTAATTTGGGTTAAAATGTCTAAACCTATGAGACCATCAAAGTATCCATGGAATTTGAATATCAGGAATTTAAATGTTCCTTTTGTTCGAAACTCTGTGAAGCAGGGAAAATTAATTTCTTTATTGATTGTGTGATCTTTAAATATTGTTTTTATAACAGTTGGATTAATTTGATTTTGGAATTGGGGATCGGCGAATTCAGGATTAATGAAGGAGGAGGAAGCTCCAGTGTCGATCAAAAACCTAAGGGGTCTGCCAAATGGTGATGAGATATTAATATAGGGTAAGATATTTCCATGTTTATTTATATCTATGAACCCGATTGGTTCCCAGAGGCTACATTCTGAAAATTTACAGTATTTTCAGGATGATTTTCTGCTTCGAATAAATCGAGGCCTTGTTGAAATTCTTCGTTATAGTAAGTATCTAAGTCCTGGTAGTGGTTATCGAGATAATTTATATGTTTATTGCCGTCATCTTGCTCAAGGTAATTTGGGCCTTGTAATTGTTCTGTATTAATATTGTGGATTTCTCTAGTGAAAGGATTCGAAGGACCTGCTTGGCCTGAATTTTGGAGTTGTGTAGGTTGTCTCAATTTTGAATAAATAGTACTGGCTTCCATCGGTTCGGGTTGCTGCGCTTTTTGTCTATTTGAAAAATTACCTGAGCCGCTGTTATTTTTAAAGGGTTTATTAAAAGGGGTATTTTGTTGCATTTGACCTAGTGAGGGGGTTGTAAAGTTATTGGATTTATACTGTTTCACTTGTGGGTTGAAGAGATTAGTATTATTTTGTGTTTGTTGCAAAGATCTATTTTGTGGGTTAAGATTGAATGCGTTATAAGATGTTTGGACATTTGGTCTTGAGGAATAGTTGAAAGGTTGTGACTGATTTACTTGGGGGTTTTTAAAGGAGGAATGAAAGTATGTATTAGCAAGTGAAAATTTCTTTTGTTGTTGCAAGTAAAGGGGTTGATGTTTCATATAAGATATATTTTGTTCTTTTGTACAGAATGCAAACGCTTCTGCAAGAGTTTTAGGTCTCATAGCCCTAACTGTGGCTCCTAGTGGTTCTTTTAGTCCCGATAAGAAGCTATTGAGGCACATTTCTTGGTATAAGTCTTTTTTTGCAGTAATCACGTTTGCATTAGTTTCGTGAATTCGTATATGGTTAGTCATTGCAGATTGAATTTCAATAATTTCACTATAGAAACTTTCCATAGTTTTATTGTTTTGCCTTAAATTGTGTAAGTCCCTAATGAGGGAGGTTTCGTTGCGTTTATCAGAATAGTGGTTTACTAAATTGGTTTTTATAGAACCCCAGTCTAACGTGGTCCCATAGACATTGAGTACTTCGTTGGCAGGGCCAACTACTTTGTTCCGGACTGCTCTTATTATTATTCGTCCTAAATTAGTTCCTTCAATTGCTCCGAGGAGGGAAAGTATTTCTTCGACATTGTTGATAAATTCAAACAAAAGTCTAGGGTTACCGTCAAAGGTTGGGATATCTTTTACTATATGAGGGATTTTAAGTGAGTTTAAAAGGTTTAATGTGGCTGCAGCAGCGGTTGCTGCTGCTTCAGCATTATTTTGATTATCGTCAGGCATTGGATTAACTATTTCAATCTCTCTTTTATTACTAGAATCTGTTATATATAATTCTTTGGTACCTAAATTTTTATTCTCAAAATTAGGTATTTAAATATTCAAATCAAAATTCTTTATATTTGGCTCTTCAGCATTTAAATTTGCCTGTTCAATACTTGTTTCTATGTTAGAATTATTCAAACTACAAGCAATATTCTTTTGCGTATGTAAAGGGTAAGGATTATTCTTTGTTTTGGGAACTCAGAACATTAATAGAAATTGTATATTTCGACTTACGTGGCACAAAACAGCATGGTGTCCAGTGTTGGTGCAGAATTCAGAGCTTTCCTTTTAATATTTTCGATGTGCTTTGGAAAATTTTTAACACTTTTTTTTTTTTGTTTTTTTTTTTTTTTTTTTTTTTTTTTTATTGTTTTTTTTTTTTATGCTTATTATTATATTTTTTTTTTTTGTTTTCAGGTAATGTTAATTTTATTATTATTTTTCTTAGTTAAAGTCACCAATAGTTTTTATTTATTATCGTTGATAAGGGATATTTTCGATGTTCTCTCGAAGGGGATTTTTTATGGTTAGGTATATATTTTTTATTAAATTTCGTTCGTTGATATAAATATTTTTATTTTTCCGATGTTTTCTTTTTTTTTTTTTGAAAGGTTATTTGGTTATTATTTTTTTTTTTTTTTAAAGTAACTAAAATATTTTCTTTTTTTTTTTTTTATATATTTTTTATATATTTTTTTTCGATATTCTCTCGAAGGGTTGTTATTTAGGTTCCACCAGTGATGAGGGAATGAAATTCCGCGGAAATTAATGTTACTTGTACCGATTTTCTCTCGATATTGGCGATAGTTATTTATCACAACATCAAATGTTTCTTTCTTTTATTTAATTTTCAATATTCACTATCGGGAAACCACCGACATAATTATTAGAATGAAATAAAAAGAATTTCCGTCACCGGGCTACTCGACTGCGCCAGTTAAGGTAGCGACTCTACCGTTTGATAAAAAAAAACAAATTTTAATTACTTGTGACAGCTTATTGCTGCGTTTATTATTCAACTAACTAACTCTTATGGATAACAATAGGTTTAAATACATGAAATGTGTTTATTAATCAGTTTAATCGTGGGAAAGCAAATGACAAAATGCAGTAATGTGATCTTGAAATACAAATGTGAATATTCTAATGATAATGCAATAATCTACGGGAAGTTGTTGGTGTTGATGACCGGAGCCAAGGCTGGTGCTAGGTGAGGTATGTAACTCGCGCGATGAACATTTCGAACCGAGCACGAATTTTGATAGTAAAATTCAATAATTTGCAAGCGTTGTTCATTTGTAAGACGATCCATGGTTAAATTGCAAACCAAACTGAAGCTGTTTGACAGTGACACAAGGTACTAAACACACGTCAGCTGTCAAAACCAGTGTTGCCAAAACCAAACCAGCTAAAAAATCAATTACAAGGTTACATAGCGCGAATTCTCGGAAATGATTTGAAATTTTGACACTTGTCAAACTAAAAGTGTTTTAATGGACCTAGAGAACCTAGAGAACTGGTGTGACTTTATGTAATTTCCACCTCCTTAATTGGCGTACTCCGTTTTTCGATCCGCCGTACCAAAAATTTCGACATATTTTGACACCTGTCAAACTGCGACAATTTTTTTATTTCGGTCTCGATGAAATTCAATCTCCGAAGTTAACGAATACTGTACCAATTTGGATCGAATCCAATCTGACCCATATTTCTTTTCTCCGATTATAAATATATATTTATAATTCAACAGAGATTGATATCGAAAATGGAGATTGTTGCTAGTATGGGTTACCACAGGGGTGTATCTTCGTAAGCTGGAAAAGGGCGGTGGCATGCTTGCTCTAGCTCGGCTTAGCTCGACGGGTTGGGGCGGTTCTTGCCCTTTTCCAAACTCATCCAACTCAGCAAACAAAAAAAAGTCATGCCGGTATTAAAGGATAAGGATAGCAAATGTGGAAAGGATATGTGAACTGGAAATTAGGAAGCAAAAAAAAATCATGGAAATGCACAAACCCAGTTACCTATGCCACTGCATTGGTGCAAGGGTGAGATGTCAGTATAATCTTTCGATGGAAAAGAAAAAAAAATGTATTAATAAAAAAATTTAACCCTAAACTAAAACTAAACCCTAAAAAATCAGGGGTTCGCCGAATCATCAAAGGCCTTGCCGGATGTTATTGGCAAAGGTTTGGCCTGCCCACACCCTTGTGTCTGAAAACACAACCATCGCTATCTCCTTGCCCAGTATTTCGGGAGATAGCCCCTAATGTCAACCTCCAGTCACAAATCCTATTATTGTCTAAGTCAGGTCATGTCTAGGAAAGTGTAGTAGGTAAAAATCACGTCAGGTCTGTAAGGTAAGTAGGTAGGATGAGTATTGTAGTATTAGGTCATTCAGGTAAGTGTCTATAGGCAGTCATAGGTAAGTATTTGTCAATATAGTCAGTATGTAGATATTAGTAAAAGGTAGGTAACTTCTATAGCGTGAGAAAAGGTAAGTATAGTCAGTAACATTGGTAGTAAAAAGGTAAGTAAAGTCTGTAATGTAAGTAAGAGTAAGTATAATCAGTAACATTGGTAGTAAAAAGGTAAGTAAAGTCTGTAATGTAAGTAAGAGTAAGTATAATCAGTAACATTGGTAGTAAAAAGGTAAGTAAAGTCTGTAATGTAAGTAAGGATTAAGTAATGTTAGTAGGTATCCCGTTAGTAAAGAAGTTACTATAGTCCGTGTCAAGTCATTGTCCAAACCGAATATCATCTTTATCTCCCTCATCGCCGGCCCAGCCGAGCCTCCACGCACCTCTTACAGGATCTTAGCACTTCATCATTATCTATCAAAAAAAACCGTGGGAAATTTCAAAAAAAAAAATATATGATTTCATCCAAAGGTTATTTTATTACAAAATTCCTTAAAATCTGCGTTAATTTTTAAGCCTACTTTACGTTATAAGATGAAAGTAGTAAGGAAATTAATAAAGAAAAATGTTCAAAATTAGTTAAGCTCTGATTCATCCAGTGTCTGCAAAACTAATATGACTCTATTTCATTGACCTGGAGTGTATACAAATTTTACCTCCGAGTTGTGTAAAAAAAAAAAAAAATATTTTTGAGCCGACAAATAAAAAAAAAGTAAAAGGTGGATATAATCCGAAGCACCGGAGTGTGGGTACTTCCTTTCCTTACTCACTTGAGTATATCTTATATATATTTATATATTTTTTTTTAGATTATATATGTAAAAATTCAATTCATATCAATATAAGGTGACTTACTGCTTTTACGTTGTCCCTCGTTGTTCTGCCGGCAGCACTATTCAGGAGACGCATGCAGGACGATTGGCTTTACCTTTACAGCCTTATAGTTATTTTTATATTTATAAATTAGATATATAGATTTAAATCAAGGTCCAGATAAGGTACCCCAACTCACTTGTCACTTCACACTTTTCACCCTTCACTTTCTCCCTCTGTCTTTGCTTTTCTTTTTCTTCACTGATATTTACTTTAATTTACTTTGATTAACTAATTTCCTTTCTTCTTTTCTTTCACAATGAAATAAGTTCAAAAATAAAAAAAAAAATGTAATAAAAAAAAAATAAAAAAAAGGTCATCAAAAATTAAATTTGATCCACTGTCCAGAAGGGACTGAAACAAAAACTGCCTGAAGCACCCTATCCTCCTTTTCCTCCAGCTGGTAGGTCTTCCTCGACCCACCCCTCAACCAGTCACCAACCACCAGGTCCAATCTCAGGTTCTCGACTTTACCCTTCCTGCTGTTTGCTTTTCTGATGGTGAAAGAGGGGGTAAAACCCAAAAAGGGGAGCAGAGGCTTGAACCAACTAGTTTCGGTCTATAGGTAGGCTTCTCCTATTTCGTGGATATATATATCTATATATCCGTATATATGTATATATACGTACATATATATACGAAGTACGGCCTTTTCGAACGACCCTATTACCCTCTGATCCAAACCTGGGAATAAAGAGACACCTCCATAAATACATTTTGCATTGAGTATCAATAAAATCAATGACGTCATACCTCTGCTTGTTAAGAACGGGGTACCAAAGTCTCCCTCGCCAAAAGTCACCTTCTTTGACCTTCGTTTGTCCCTTCCTATTTTGAAACTTATATGTTATTTCTTTGAAATTATTAATTCTTGTTAAATTCGTCTTACCTCTGATTTGAATTTAATTTTTCTTAATTGCTTGACAACTTGAAAACTCCGTTGAGTGAAAAAAAAACCAGAAAAAAATCTCCCTTCGCAAGAAGTAATTACAATTTTTTTTTTTTGGTTTTTCCTTTTTTTTTTCTTGTATGTAAGTCTCTATTATAGCACTTTATCACAACCTGAATTTCCTATACAGCTGATGATGTAATCAAGAATGTGAGATCGAATCGGCAAGTAATCGGTCGTTGCCCTATAACCTACATTTGAGATCAAAACAAAATATCTTGGTATTGGTGTACAGAGTGCAGACTGGAATTACAAATTTTATTTCTCCAGTCAGCAATACCTATCCTAATAACACCTATTTTGTATAGTCATGCGTTTGTATTAACTAGTTTCTCTGCCGATATATTTGTGTGGGTATGACTACCTTGCTTACAACTATTATTGCACTGACCAACTAAAATTTTCTAATAAACTCAAATAAACTAATTTAACACATGAAATATAAACGAATTATAACATTTTTCATAAATAATATACCTAATACTAAAATATTGCACTAAATCCCTAAATTAATACTAATTATTACACTTTTATCCCAGCTTGACTAAATACTACCTTGTAAACAAAGTCCATTTTTCACCATTCAGCACTATGTGCTGGCAGTGCCTTTTCTTGATTCAGCCTGTGCTGATTGATAAGTGACATTTCATTTATTTGTCATTACTAAATATTTTGTAAACGTTTGCGTCAATTGTTTTCATTTTTGTGAATAAAATCTGTGTAAGTAAATAATTAAATAGATAGATAAATATATGTTATAATACAACATGTGTATATATAGGTAACTAACTTAAACAGAAATGCAAACTGAAAAGGAATGCAGCCCATAGCCGAACATAGCCAACACCTACCAGCCTGGACTGCCGGTAAGATTTCCTAACCCTACCTACTTACATACATATTTCGTTTGGTTTGTTTATTTTTCTTTTATTTTTAGGTTCATCACACAGATTGTACAACAGCAACATTAACATTAACATTTCGCCAATTGGGATGTTTTATTTACAAAAGATAAGTTTCTTGCTGCCAGAAATTGTCTTTTGCATTACCTTTTTATTAAGGGTAGTTCAGTGGCATGATCTGGTGGCAAATTATATCTCTTTTTTTCAAACTCGTATTTACTTTTTTTTTCTTTTTTTCTTTTCAGGTACCTACAATATGATTGGAGTGGAGCTGTAGTGTCGGGAGATGCCCTCAAGAAGGCCACAAAACAACCCCCATGGATGGAGAACACCCGCTACAGCTACGTCACAACAATTAGTGATTTGAACCTTTTTTTTTTTTTTTTTTCTGTGTCAGAGAGTGAAATAAAGTTCAGTGTGTATAATAAAACAATAACATAATTAAACAATATAAATTCTATTGACGAATGTTTTTCTTCTTTCTTTTTTTTTTTGTTAGTTTGTTTAGTCTAAGGGTGCCCACCCGGTCGTGTGCTTTAGCTTAATTCTATAAAATTTATATCTTTAAAGATATAACTGCTTAAGTCTAAACTAATCCTAAAAGTAAAAAAGAAAAAAAAAAAAATCATTTCTTTTTTTTTCCACCGAAAATTCACATCAACCCCACTGTCACACCAACACAGGGGTTCGCCGAATCATCAAAGGCCTTGCCGGATGTTATTGGCAAAGGTTTGGCCTGCCCACACCCTTGTGTCTGAAAACACAACCATCGCTATCTCCTTGCCCAGTATTTCGGGAGATAGCCCCTAATGTCAACCTCCAGTCACAAATCCTATTATTGTCTAAGTCAGGTCATGTCTAGGAAAGTGTAGTAGGTAAAAATCACGTCAGGTCTGTAAGGTAAGTAGGTAGGATGAGTATTGTAGTATTAGGTCATTCAGGTAAGTGTCTGTAGGCAGTCATAGGTAAGTATTTGTCAATATAGTCAGTATGTAGATATTAGTAAAAGGTAGGTAACTTCTATAGCGTGAGAAAAGGTAAGTATAGTCAGTAACATTGGTAGTAAAAAGGTAAGTAAAGTCTGTAATGTAAGTAAGAGTAAGTAATGGGTGATTTTTAAGCTGGTTTGGTTTTGGCAACACTGGTTTTGACAGCTGACGTGTGTTTAGTACCTTGTGTCACTGTCAAACAGCTTCAGTTTGGTTTGCAATTTAACCATGGATCGTCTTACAAATGAACAACGCTTGCAAATTATTGAATTTTACTATCAAAATTCGTGCTCGGTTCAAAATGTTCATCGCGCGCTGCTTGTGTTCAGCGATGAGGCACATTTTTGGTTGAATGGGTACGTAAATAAGCAAAATTGCCGCATTTGGAGTGAAGATCAGCCAGAAGCATTGCAACAGCTACCAATGCATCCCGAAAAAGCCACTGTTTGGTGCGGTTTATGGGCCGGCGGCATTATTGGGCCATATTTCTTCAAAGATTATGCGAATCGCAGCGTTACTGTCAATGGTGAACGCTACCGAGCGATGATAACAAACTTTTTTTTGTCCGAAATGCAAGTTCTTGACTTGCATGATATGTGGTTTCAACAAGACGGTGCCACATGCCACACAGCACGCGAAACAATGGCGCAATTGCGAGGCGAGTTTGGTGAACAGTTAATTTCACGTTTCGGGCCGGTCAATTGGCCGCCTAGATCGTGCGATTTGACACCATTAGATAATTTTTTGCCACATGCCACACAGCACGCGAAACAATGGCGCAATTGCGAGGCGAGTTTGGTGAACAGTTAATTTCACGTTTCGGGCCGGTCAATTGGCCGCCTAGATCGTGCGATTTGACACCATTAGATTATTTTTTGTGGGGGTATGTCAAGGCTAATGTCTATAGGGACAAGCCCGCTTCGATTGACGCACTGGAAGCCAACATCCATGCATTCATTCGTGAGATACCGGCCGATATGTGTGAAAGAGTATGCCAAAATTGGACTCAGCGGATGGGCTACCTGAGACGCAGCCGCGGTCAACATTTGCATGAAATTATCTTTAAACATTAAATTGCAAGGTTCAAACTATCGATTCAAATAAATATTTCATTCATTTTTTCGAATTTTTTGTGTTTTTTTTTTTAAAAAAAGTTCTAAACCTCTTAAAAAATCACCCATTACATCGTAACGTCGCACAGAGGAAAGTCCACGTTTTTATTTCACTCTACCGCCGACATAGATGTTTACACATCAAAAATCGAATCGGAACAGTGTGAAATAATGAATTGAGTGGAATGAAAATGATCGATTGATTAAAATGATCGAATCATTTTGGTAATCGATTCTTGAACGATTCGATCATTTGAAATGAACGATTTACACAGCTCTAATTCAATGGTTGTTGAATTCACTCGCTATTCGCGACAGTATATTTTTTCTAGCATCCATCTAGAGGACGAAAATTCCGGTGTCCCTTTTATGTGTATTTATTCAATGATATAAGCCTTATTTGTGTTGAATAAAATAAAAACTACAAAACAAACACATCACCTACTTTTTTCTAACTCTTAGAATATATTTTTATAAATATCTGAAAATAACGGATGATTTTTAAGCTGGTTTGGTTTTGGCAACACTGGTTTTGACAGCTGACGTGTGTTTAGTACCTTTTGTCACTGTCAAACAGCTTCAGTTTGGTTTGCAATTTAACCATGGATCGTCTTACAAATGAACAACGCTTGCAAATTATTGAATTTTACTATCAAAATTCGTGCTCGGTTCGAAATGTTCATCGCGCGCTGCTTGTGTTCAGCGATGAGGCTCATTTTTGGTTGAATGGGTACGTAAATAAGCAAAATTGCCGCATTTGGAGTGAAGATCAGCCAGAAGCATTGCAACAGCTACCAATGCATCCCGAAAAAGCCACTGTTTGGTGCGGTTTATGGGCCGGCGGCATTATTGGGCCTATTTCTTCAAAGATGATGCGAATCGCAGCGTTACTGTCAATGGTGAACGCTACCGAGCGATGATAAGAAACTTTTTTTTGCCCGAAATGGAAGTTCTTGACTTGCATGATATGTGGTTTCAACAAGACAATGGCGCAATTGCGGGGCGAGTTTGGTGAACAGTTAATTTCACGTTTCGGGCCGGTCAATTGGCCGCCTAGATCGTGCGATTTGACACCATTAGATTATTTTTTGTTGGGGTATGTCAAGGCTAATGTCTATAGGGACAAGCCCGCTTCGATTGACGCACTGGAAGCCAACATCCATGCATTCATTCGTGAGATACCGGCCGATATGTGTGAAAGAGTATGCCAAAATTGGACTCAGCGGATGGGCTACCTGAGACGCAGCCGCGGTCAACATTTGCATGAAATTATCTTTAAACATTAAATTGCAAGGTTCAAACTATCGATTCAAATAAATATTTCATTCATTTTTTCGAATTTTTTGTGTTTTTTTTTTTTTAAAAAGTTCTAAACCTCTTAAAAAATCACCCGTTATAATCAGTAACATTGGTAGTAAAAAGGTAAGGTAAGTCTGTAATGTAAGTAAGAGTAAGTATAATCAGTAACATTGGTAGTAAAAAGGTAAGTAAAGTCTGTAATGTAAGTAAGGATTAAGGAATGTTAGTAGGTATCCCGTTAGTAAAGAAGTTACTATAGTCCGTGTCAAGTCATTGTCCAAACCGAATATCATCTTTATCTCCCTCATCGCCGGCTCAGCCGAGCCTCCACGCACCTCTTACAGGATCTTAGCACTTCATCATTATCTATCAAAAAAAAACCGTGGGAAATTTCAAAAAAAAAGATATATGATTTCATCCAAAGGTTATTTTATTACAAAATTCCTTAAAATCTGCGTTAATTTTTAAGCCTACTTTACGTTATAAGATGAAAGTAGTAAGGAAATTAATAAAGAACAATGTTCAAAATTAGTTAAGCTCTGATTCATCCAGTGTCTGCAAAACTAATATGACTCTATTTCATTGACCTGGAGTGTATACAAATTTTACCTCCGAGTTGTGTAAAAAAAAAAAAATATTTTTGAGCCGACAAATAAAAAAAAAGTAAAAGGTGGATATAATCCGAAGCACCGGAGTGTGGGTACTTCCTTTCCTTACTCACTTGAGTATATCTTATATATATTCATATATTTTTTTTTAGATTATATATGTAAAAATTCAATTCATATCAATATAAGGTGACTTACTGCTTTTACGTTGTCCCTCGTTGTTCTGCCGGCAGCACTATTCAGGAGACGCATGCAGGACGATTGGCTTTACCTTTACAGCCTTATAGTTATTTTTATATTTATATATTACATATATAGATTTAAATCAAGGTCCAGATAAGGTACCCCAACTCACTCACTTCACACTTTTCACCCTTCACTTTCTCCCTCTGTCTTTGCTTTTCTTTTTCTTCACTGATATTTACTTTCATTTACTTTGATTAACTAATTTCCTTTCTTCTTTTCTTTCACAATGAAATAAGTTCAAAAATTAAAAAAAAATTTAATAAAAAAAAAATAAAAAAAAGGTCATCAAAAATTAAATTTGATCCACTGTCCAGAAGGGACTGAAACAAAAACTGCCTGAAGCACCCTATCCTCCTTTTCCTCCAGCTGGTAGGTCTTCCTCGACCCACCCCTCAACCAGTCACCAACCACCAGGTCCAATCTCAGGTTCTCGACTTTACCCTTCCTGCTGTTTGCTTTTCTGATGGTGAAAGAGGGGGTAAAACCCAAAAAGGGGAGCAGAGGCTTGAACCAACTAGCTTCGGTCTATAGGTAGGCTTCTCCTATTTCGTGGATATATATATCTATATATCCGTATATATGTATATATACGTACATATATATACGAAGTACGGCCTTTTCGAACGAACCTATTACCCTCTGATCCAAACCTGGGAATAAAGAGACACCTCCATAAATACATTTTGCATTGAGTATCAATAAAATCAATGACGTCATACCTCTGCTTGTTAAGAACGGGGTACCAAAGTCTCCCTCGCCAAAAGTCACCTTCTTTGACCTTCGTTTGTCCCTTCCTATTTTGAAACTTATATGTTATTTCTTTGAAATTATTAATTCTTGTTAAATTCGTCTTACCTCTGATTTGAATTTAATTTTTCTTAATTGCTTGACAACTTGAAAACTCCGTTGAGTAAAAAAAAAAAACCAGAAAAAAATCTCCCTTCGCAAGAAGTAATTACAATTTTTTTTTTTTTTGGTTTTTCCTTTTTTTTTTCTTGTATGTAAGTCTCTATTATAGCACTTTATCACAACCTGAATTTCCTATACAGCTGATGATGTAACCAAGAATGTGAGATCGAATCGGCAAGTAATCGGTCGTTGCCCTATAACCTACATTTGAGATCAAAACAAAATATCTTGGTATTGGTGTACAGAGTGCAGACTGGAATTACAAATTTTATTTCTCCAGTCAGCAATACCTATCCTAATAACACCTATTTTGTATAGTCATGCGTTTGTATTAACTAGTTTCTCTGCCGATATATTTGTGTGGGTATGACTACCTTGCTTACAACTATTATTGCACTAACCAACTAAAATTTTCTAATAAACTCAAATTAACTAATTTAACACATGAAATATAAACGAATTATAACATTTTTCATAAATAATATACCTAATACTAAAATATTGCACTAAATCCCTAAATTAATACTAATTATTACACTTTTATCCCAGCTTGACTAAATACTACCTTGTAAACAAAGTCCATTTTTCACCATTCAGCACTATGTGCTGGCAGTGCCTTTTCTTGATTCAGCCTGTGCTGATTGATAAGTGACATTTCATTTATTTGTCATTACTAAATATTTTGTAAACGTTTGCGTCAATTGTTTTCATTTTTGTGAATAAAATCTGTGTAAGTAAATAATTAAATAGATAGATAAATATATGTTATAATACAACATGTGTATATATAGGTAACTAACTTAAACAGAAATGCAAACTGAAAAGGAATGCAGCCCATAGCCGAACATAGCCAACACCTACCAGCCTGGACTGCCGGTAAGATTTCCTAACCCTACCTACTTACATACATATTTCGTTTGGTTTGTTTATTTTTCTTTTATTTTTAGGTTCATCACACAGATTGTACAACAGCAACATTAACATTAACATTTCGCCAATTGGGATGTTTTATTTACAAAAGATAAGTTTCTTGCTGCCAGAAATTGTCTTTTGCATTACCTTTTTATTAAGGGTAGTTCAGTGGCCTGATCTGGTGGCAAATTATATCTCTTTTTTTCAAACTCGTATTTACTTTTTTTTTCTTTTTTTCTTTTCAGGTACCTACAATACGATTGGAGTGGAGCTGTAGTGTCGGGAGATGCCCTCAAGAAAGCCACAAAACAACCCCCATGGATGGAGAACACCCGCTACAGCTACGTCACAACAATTAGCGATTTGAACTTTTTTTTTTTTTTTTTTCTGTGTCAGAGAGTGAAATAAAGTTCAGTGTGTATAATAAAACAATAACATAATTAAACAATATAAATTCTATTGACGAATGTTGTTCTTCTTTCTTTTTTTTTTTTGTTAGTTTGTTTAGTTTGTTAGGGTGCCCACCCGGTCGTGTGCTTTAGCTTAATTCTAGGCGATCGGGTACGTAACAGGCTCGAAACATTTTGCGAGTGGTCGTGAGAAAAATGGGCTCGTAAAAAAAAATCTAGACGTATAATGATCGTCGAATAAATGTGTTTGGGTATACATTTATAATAGCCGTTCTCAACGTGTGGTACGTCCCATGCCCTGAGTTAGCTTTTAAATTGTATGTCCGGGCATAAATTTAGGAGTTACTGGTTCTACTCTATTGCGATCTTTCAGGCTTGCTTTTTGCGTGCGAATTGAGATTGCTTTCAAATTCTCGAAGATGCATTTTATTCGCCCTTTTCTTTTAAATTATTGCCTCTATAATACATGTGGTCTTATGCTCAATGGTTTGTATACACTCATATAGGTATAGGTATCTCCATTATGCCAAGCAGTCTTAATCTCTTTAGGTCTTAGATCAATATGATCTAAATTACAGTCAGATACACAAAATTCGACCCAACACAAATTTAAGTTAGAAATATCACAGAAGAAAGAAAAAAATCAATAAATATAGATTAATAAATAATTTATAACATTCGCCTACAATAATATCACAGAACAGTAAGGTAAATATATAAAAATCTCAATAAATGAGTAAATAAACTATAAATAAGTAAATAAATAAATAAATAAAACTATATGAATAAATAAAACTGCAAATAAATAAATATACTATATTAATAAATAAATAACTATATAAATAAATAAACATCACACACATATATATCACAGGTTGCTAAAAGAACAACAGCAGCTGAGTGCGTCCTTAAGTGTGTATATCTTTCGCGTGATATACTCCTACCACTTCGCCTCTCAAGTTCCCTAACTCATAAAGGGAATTACCTACTGTCCTTAAAACAATTGATTTAAGGTATTTCGCACCTAGTTTTGCATTGTATTTGTCAGTCTTATTACTCTGCTTAAAGTTTTTCCTATGTACAACTTGTCCTACTTTGTACGATACGTCTTTACTTCTTGTATTATATATTTTTGCCGATTGTTGGTGAGCTAAGTTGAGGTTTTCAAATATCTGCTTTCTAAGGATTGCTTGTTTGTCAGGTTTATATAACATCTCAATATCATTCTCCTTGACTAGGTCAAGTTTGCGGAGGAGCTCATATGTCTCCCCGTTTTGGACCATTTGGGATCCGAAAACGGCATAATATGGCTCGAATTTTGTAGCATCGTGTATTACACTGCGCAACGAGAAGGCGGTAGTGCTCACATGTAGATCCCAATTACGTTGATCGCTACCGATGTAGGACCGAATTTTTGCTAATACCGACCGATTAACTCGCTCAGAAGCGTTAGCCTGAGGCGAATAAAAGGCCGTACGGACATGTCTAACACCGTACTTTTTTAGAAAGCTGGAAAACAATTCTGACACGAATTGTTTTCCATTGTCAGAATGAATGTATTCGGGTACACCAAACATGTGAAACACGCCTTCTTCGAGATATTTAACTACCTCAGCTGCTGTTGCTCGTTTTAAGGGTTTAAGAAAAACGTACTTGCTAAAATGGTCAAGTGCAATGAAGATGTGTGTGTTTCCGGTCTTCGTTCTTGGGTATGGTCCTAAAAAGTCTATGTATAAACGTTGAAAGGGTCTTTCGGTGATCGTCTGTTGTCCCATGGGCGGCCTTGAGATTGCATTAATGGGTTTATTGCACTTGCAAATATCACAGGTAGAAATATAGTCTTTTACGTCGGTGGTCATATTTGGCCAGAAATACCTTTGCCGAAGTTTGGCCAAAGTTTTGTGTATCCCACCATGACCGGCAGTGAAGGAATCATGTGCTGATGTCAAAAGGCCCCTACACAGCTCTTTCGGTACCCAGAGTTTCCAGGCCCTGTCCTCTTGAATGGGGTCTCCAGTTCGTCTGTCAGTCCGTTTGTACACGAAGCCGTCCGATACACAAATATCCGGTAATCTGTTCTGGTTTTCGTTGATTGTCTTCTTTAATTCAACATATTCTTCTGACGCAAAATATGGGGAGTTGAAGTCAACTTCTGGCACTTCGGTTACTATCTCATCCATATGGACTCTTGATAGAGTGTCCGGGACTACATTGAGGGTCCCCTTTCTGTGCTCTAAGGTAAAGTCAAAGCCTTGCAACTTCAAACTCCACCGAGCTAGCCGTCCACTCAAGTCCTTCTGCGTCATCAGCCACTTAAGGCTTGCGTGGTCAGTTATTATAGTGAAAGGCAATCCTTCAATGTAAGCTCGGAATTTCTTGACGGACAAAACGGCCGCATAACATTCAAGTTCCGTTACGCTATAATTCCGTTGTGCAGGATTAAGCTTTTGGGACATGAATGCTATCGGTCGTTCGTTTTTCTCATCATCCATTTAGAAGAGAACGCTCCCCACACCAGAAGTTGAAGCGTCGCATTGTATGTAAAAATGTCGTCCGAAGTCTGGGTTGGTCAGTATTGGTGCTGTCACTAGGGTCATTTTCAGGTTCTCAAACGCTGTCAAGGCTTCGCTCGTCATACCAAAGTCCTTCCCCTTCTTCAGACAGTCTGTCATTGGGGCTGATATAGACGCAAAATTTGGGATAAAGCGCCTATACCAACCCGTCATCCCTAAGAAACGACGGAGTTGTTTAGGGGTTTTTGGCACAGGAAACTCCTTCACTGCAGAAACTTTCTCGGGATCCGTCCTTAGACATCCATCACCGACGAAATAGCCTAAGTACTTTATCTCCTTGTAACAGAATTTGCTTTTCTCCACATTTATTGTTAACCCCGCCTCACGCATACATCTCGCCACCTCTTTGAGAACGCCCATGTGGGTTTCAAAATCTGGAGAGCAAATCAAAAGGTCATCGAGATAGACAAAGACATTCTCTCTCAAATGAGCGGGAATGACCCTGTCCATCAGCTTACACATTCTCTGGGCGGCATTGCACAACCCAAACGGCATAACGGTGAACTGATACAATGTTCGTCCAGGGACTGTGAAAGCTGTCTTCTCTCTTGATTTGAGCTCCAGAGGAATCTGCCAAAAGGCGTCCTTCAAATCGATGCTCGATATGTAGTGCGTGTTGTGGAGACGACTTAAGATTCCTTCAATATGCGGCAGAGGGTAAGCAAATTTTTTCGTGGCCGCGTTAACCTTCCTCGAGTCTAAGCAAAGTCTGTTTTTGCCTGGCTTACGGACCAACACAACTGGAGAGCTGTAAGCGCTGTTGCTTTCCTCGATCACACCTAGTTCCAGCATGCGATCTAGCTCAGCGTACATCAACATCTGCACGACAGGTGAGATTGGATAATGTCGTTGTTTGATGGGTATGGTGTCGTCTTCCATCTCTATCACATGCTCCTCAACATGAGTCTTACCCAATCCCATCGTCGCAAAGGAAGGAAATGTACGCTTTACGCGCTCCAGTTCCTCAGTTTGTGCTG